>CM072549.1:15389895-16589895 GCA_036898215.1 Platycarya strobilacea | reverse complement strand
ACTCCCCCTGGAAAGTACATGACAATAGTTTTTGAGTCTTCACATTTTAATATTCTGCACAATTTTCTTGAATGTCGCAGTTGGTGATGTCTTCGTGAATAAATCTGCCAGGTTATCACTTGATCGTATATTTGATATATCCTCCTTTGATTTAAGTGATACAAGTAGCATTATCTTCATATAAAATTGTTGAGTCATTGATCTCAGCCAAATATACTCTTGACTTGTTTCATGAATTGCAATAATCTCTGAGTGATTTGAAGATGAAAAATAATATCTGGTTGACAAACGTAATAAAAACCTGATACCTGCAGTAATACTTAAACTCCCCCTGATAATATGCGTTAGTGTTTCAAGTAATAAGCAAATATGATTTCAGTATATATAACAAGTTAAGAATTCAAACACGATCTCCAACTAAATAATGCATTAGAGAGAGTATGATAATATTTTCATCTAAAATTTTCTCCCCCTCATTCGGCGTTATTAGGAAGAACTTGTTTATATACGGCGGAAATAACATTGGAAACCATCTATGTATGATAAAAGTTGTAAAAGCTTTGAGATTTAATATTATCGGTTCGGCGGAAAATCAAATCCGCTTGACATTGTGAACAAACGAGATCTTGAAGAGATTTGAAGGTTTCGGGTTGTTGTTGTTTAAATATAACCAATTTTACCATTGGTTTACTCCAGCAAAAAGATCTCGCATTCCTCATAGATTCAGTTGTTGTTCATTCAGAACGATATTATGTCTGATAGAAATTCTAATGTCCCAGATTTAAACCATGAACCTTTTATACCTCAACCACTTATATTTTCTCCTGAGGCTGTAAACGCCATGATAGGAGCAGAGATATATCTATCTAGTAAATCTGATCCTGAAATTGTTGCAGCATCAAGATCAGTGCTCAATATGCTGCTTCTCTTACAACCATGTCACAGAGGCTATTGGCGAGAACGAGTGAGGTTGATCATCTTAAAAATCAAATATCTGAGTTGCATCAAACGCTTGCAACTAAAGATAGAAAAAATAAAGATTTAAAACAAGAAAACAAGGAGTTGAAGAAACTTGTAGACTGGTATTCTCGTGACCTGAAAACACGAGTAGAAGAGCTGGAACGAGAAAGAGCTCAGATACAAAGTCAACAACAGCAGCTAACGGCAGAGGTTCAGCGTTTACAAGAAAATAGGGATAGCTGTAATTAATCTCGTTGGCTTTTGAAATTATGCATCCAGCATATCTTGTAAAGTGAGATTTGAAGAGATGATGGTTTGTCTTGTTCTTATTTCCATTTCTATAAGAACCGTCTTTAGCTTCATTTAGTACGCATCAAATCTTCTTCTCATATCTATAATTCATCTGTATTTGTATTCTTATTCTACAAATTTCCAATGGCTCATCAATTTCCTTTTACTATTTCTCACAATCAACATATGAGGTATCATTCACCTCAATTACAAGTTGATCCTGCATCTTCCGCAGGTGCAATGTTGCAGCAAGCAAATGATCTGGCTAATAAGTCAGATCGTGAAGCTGTTTATGAGCTGGTGACTCTCGGCACCCGATACTCCTCCTCTATTGTTGGATTTTCCAACCGATTACAATCCAAAAATCGTGAGATTGAGGAGCTTAACGAGAAGGTTTCTGTACTTCAACGACTCGTTCAAGAGTCTGACAAAAAAATTGCAGACTTAAAGCAGGAGAATAAGGATTTAAAATCCTTACTTGCCTCTTCATTTCGACTGCCTAATCCTTTAGATAAGGATGGTATGTTACTTTATGAAGAGCAAATGCATTTGAGAGATGAGGCTAGAAGTCTCAAATTCTTGTAACTCATCTATGAATTGAATAATAAGATCTTTCCTTTTCAAATACATTCCTTGAATTTATAGCAACCCTTGTAATCTTTTCAAGAGTTCTAACAAGGTAAATCATCAACGTAAACTGCAATAATGACGAATCCGGATTCTGATAAAACACATGAATATATAGGATTATTCTTAAATCCTTCTTTCAATAGATACTCGTTGATTCAATTATAGCACATGTGTCCGGATTGCTTTAACCCATATAAAGATCTTTGAAGTTTTATAAAGTACATACTCCTAAATGTACTTGGATTAGATGCTTCAAGTATCGTAATAATCTAATGATGCTTATAAATATGCAGTGACCACATTCATTAACTGCATATCTAATCCTTTTGTAATAACCAAATCAATTAAAAATATGAATGTGATTACATTCATAACAAGAAAATATCTTTCCTCATAATTGCTCTCGGGTTTCTACAGGAAACCTTATGCGACAAATTATACCGCACAATTTCATTTCACATTACGCTTTCGTATAAATACTCATTTATATCTGACAAATATTACACCATTTGGTGTTTGGACAACAGGTCCTAATGCATCTCGCTTCACTAGCGAGTTTAATTCAGTTTTAATAAGTGCTTTCCATTTTGGCCAATTATTTCTACGTCGGCATTTTTCGACGCTTTTTGACTCACTTTTTTTATTACTTCTGGTAATATCAAGTGTTATCATATATGTTGTCGACAACAGTTTTATTTCTATCCATAAATTTTCCAATACTTATGAAATGTATTGAGATCTCATTGTTCCTCTCCAGGGAAAAACATTTCATGAAACACCTCTACAGGAGGTTCCTCTTCAGGAGATTTATACTCTTCAGGATTTTTCTCTTCAGGAGTTATACTCTTCAGGAGTTACACTCTTCAGGAGTTTCCTCTTCAGGGGGATTATATTTTATACAGAAAATACGGTCTATTCATGAGCACTGATTTTTATTTTTCTTGTGCACCAATAGGTCTTCAACGCTTCAGGTGTATCTTAGACTCATTTATTGCTGTTTTAACAACTCGTCCTTCAGGGACTTCAATTCTTGCTTAAGCATTAACAGCAGTAATATATGATTTTACAACACCTTTAGTGTAAGTAAATACATCATGTAATTGATTTGCAACACTTTGCAGATAAATAATCCTCTGAACTTCTGGTTCACATTTATTTGTAAGAGGATCAAATTTAAACAGGACTTTATTATTCCAAGTAATTTCTTGTCGTGCTTCAGGCACCGATATTTCATTATTTCAAAACATGATTAAATATTAATAAGCTTATATATAAAAACTTAGTATAAATAAATCAAGTGCTTGTCCGTACAACAGGTACGTGACTACTGTTTAGTCATATTACATCTATGACAAACATCTTCATCTTTTTATGAAGAATTATTCTGAGGGCCTTTATCCTTCTCTGAATTTGATCACTTCTGGTGATATGATATATTTTTTATCATCTTTAGTGTTGTCGCTTTTGGGACCAACACTTCTATAATTTTTCTACCACGTTTACGCCCTTAATTCCCGTTCACTTCTGGGAATTGTGTAAATTCGATATCATTAATAGGACATAACTGGTGTAACAAAAACTCACTATTTAGCTCAATCACTGGAAGACAAAACAAAAATTCGGAATATTTATTGAACTTTCACTCTCGATATTGCTACTGCAGGAACACATTCGAGGTATGAAAAATAATGTCTTCTTTTATATATCATCATCAGTGACATTTTCACTGTATAATTTTAATATTGAGCTGATTTTAAAGAGTGCAGAATATTCAATACCACTCTTAAAATCTTGCAATTTCAAGTGCAATAAATCATAATGATCTTTTGAGAGGATTACATCTTCTGGTGTTTATATCACTCTCTTAATTTATTTCACACAGTAAGATGATTTTTCATCATGAGATACACAGCACGGTCCTTCAGGGACACATGGTTTTCTTCTATGATTGTATCTTTCAAGTTCATCATCATATCCAAATAGATCTCATCAATGATCTTGGATAAATAACATTTTTCAGAAATGTCAATAGTAATAAATGTCAATATTTGACATTATATTACAAAAATAAATCTGTGAATTTAAGAAATATATTCACATTATCATGAGAATAAAAATAAAATTTTATCAAGTAATATTCAGAAATATTACCTTTAATATTTATCTTAAGGACTGCAAATAATATATTGAAAAACTTACTTGAAGTAGAAGACCATTAGCTTCAGTATCGGTAGAATTTTGTGCTGATAACGTGTTATAAAACTAAAAAAAAAACTACTACTATTGCAAGAGAAATGTAAAAAAAAACTCTCTGAAACTTTCTTCCTTCTCTATATTTTCTTATAAATTTCATTACAACTGAAACCCATATTTATAGGCGTTGAAATTACTATGCAAGTTATTATGCAAGTCACTATGCAGAATTTAATATAATAGTGGTGGGGTCATTCACATAATTTAGTGGTGGGACAAGGGGCGGCGCCGTTCGTTCATTTACATTCATAACAAACCGAAAATTTTTGATTCAGTCAAAAAACTCTTTTAAGTTATTTCACATGATATCAAAGAGCGAAAGTCAACATTGGCTTTACATTCTATTTTACTTTATATTATAGATTATATAAATGTCACACACTTCTTTTAAAAAAGGAGTGTCGTTTACTATTAAAAAAAAATTTATTATAAATTTCATATTTACTTACCTTTTAAAAAAAAATTATATCATATTTACATATTTTATGACTATAAATATCATTTATTATTAAGATTATAATACAAATAATTGAATCTACACCTTTCTCTTATTTTAAATTTTTTAGAGTAAATTACAAGTATATATCGATATGCCGGTTTGTTTTTTAGATGTTTATTTTTAGAAAGTATTAACAATATTGAAGATTCGATTATACACATAAGAAAATAGTATATTAATAAAGTTCTAAATACATTATTTTAATTTATAATTTATATTTGATATGGTGATATTGTAGATTATATCCTGCCATATATGCAAGTTTTTTCTTTTATAAATGAATATTGACAAATTTTCTTTAAAAGGAAAAAAATAAGTGCCGATTCCATAGTCAACTTCGATGATGGAACTGGACATGATTATATGTATCATTTGGCCGATATCCAAGCAGCTACAATGTTATTATCCGGTACAAGAATTGTTGGAGATCTTGGATCTTTCAAATTTTCTCCACTAGATCTACTTTTCATAGAATAATAAGAAAAATAGAGAAATAAACACAATACAAGAATTTACATGAAAAATTTCAAAAATTGGAAAAAAACCACCAGACCCAGAGAAGAAAATACATTATATGAAAAATTGTTACAATCATACAATTTTTCTCCTCACCCCAACGACACCCACAAAAATTTCTCCCACTAGTAAAACTTTAACTTTCACCTCTCTTCATTTTACATACAAAAATGACAATAGAAGAATTTTATTAAAGTCAAAAATTACTATATAAGTTTCTGATTGGTGTAATTAAACTAAGGAGGTTAAATCTCCTTAAATAGGCCTATGGCCTTACTTCACTCTCACTTCCTTTCCATGTGGGACTAAGGAGCAAAACTCAACAATCTCCACCTTGCAACTTTGACTGGTTCCACAGCCACACTCCACCGCAACGAAGATTCATAGCTTTCGCAACAAGCATTTCACTTTGGCTCATATCGAAAATAACTTTACTGAAAAATTATGGTGTAACTCTTACGTTTGGCTTTTCTGGAAGTTCATCAGTCATCGATATAAATTTCCACCACACACCTTGCATCAATGCCAAACCAATACCCACGTGCAAATTTGTGGAACAGCTAATATTAACACATTCTCTATCATGGTAACTTTGGGATTAACGGCATGCCATGAAAATATACATGTCTATTTTTCCATAGAGAGAGACACAACGCTAGCATAAATATCAGTATTTTCATTTACTAAATTGAAACCACTTACCTAACCGGCTCTACCTCTTCTTGACAACTTTTCTTGACTTGTCCAGGTTGTCCACACGTCCAGCAAATTGCTGACTTCATGAGTTGATTGACGCCTTGTATAATCCTGATAGAATCAAAATATTTCTGACTTGCACTTGCCACAAATCAAAATTGATTCTCCCATCAACTTTCTCTTCTTCCATCCTTGATATTGTCTCGATGAATTTTATCGTAAAAATAAATAGTACCCACTAAGTAAGGTTCCAGGAAAGACCGATTTTTTCTAAACAGAACTTCAAGATTCTCAAGAAAGATTGGAGGGTCACAACGGACACACTTATAATTTCTAATCTCTTAGACAGAATCTCCTTAGACAGTACGTATCTACACTACCACACCGAAACTCTACCCCGTCAAAAGAACCTAGTATCTCTGATACCACTTGTTGGATATCTTGGATCTTTCAAATTCCTTTCATCAAGATCTATTTTTAACTAAATAATAAAAAAAATAGAAAAATAAATACGAAATTACATAAAAAAACTTCGGAAGAAAAATCCAACTACATACAGACCCAACGGCAAAACAGATTAGTTAGTGTAAATATTAAAGAGAGAGAGAGAGAGAGAGAGAGAGAGAGAGAGAGAGACAAGGGAGGGCAGCCAACACCATCGCCCCGGCAGTTGCTTGTCCCTGCCGTTGACAGGCGGCAATCACCGGGTCAAAAGTACCTCCTTTGTCATTTCCAATCGGAATTATGCCAAGTTTTAAGCTCCAAAGTGTATACCGGCCAACTTCTGGCCTTGAAACTGCCTCCGAGTCCGACCCGGAAAGTTTGTGCCTTTCTCCAATCGATCACATGAGTGTGTATCTTGGCGTGAGTTTGAGGTGATTTCAATTGTAATATAGATTTGGCTGGGCAAAAGGAAACCGGTTCACTGTTCACATTCCGACATTTTCATAGATAGCAGTTTTATTATATTCAACTATCTCCGCACAACACAACGCACCGCACCACATTTTTATTTATGTATTTTAATTTTAATTTTAATTTTAATTTTTCTTAAACTAATTGAATATTTCTACTCATTATTTATATAACACATACTTGGTAAGAATAAATAAATAAAATTATATATGATAGGTGTGGAACGTAGGATGCGGAATCGATGGAATTTCCAGATTCAGGTGAGTGGATCATGGATGAACTAATTAATTTATTGTTATTTTTTACAGTTGTCCATGCTCTTGTCCTTTTAGTTTCTAGAATCGATTGAAGAAGAGTAGAGTGTTTTTCATGCATGAATTCAACTTTTCTTTTCTTTTCTTATTTAGTGTTTCATTCATGTTGAAAGTATCATGGTTCCTAATAGCTCATAAATGATATTATCCATTAAACAAGTCGCGTCTTTTAAATTGGATTGAATTATTCCCGTAAATCGGATAGGTCTACGAGTTCTTTATACTAATCTACAAAGCATGAGACAAGAAGCTTGAAACATGAGTGTGAACGTCTAAAAACGCACAACAGGCCAATCAATGCAGACTTTATTATTATTATTATTATTATTATACATGAAGATTCAAAAAGTCCAAATATTAGTAATACAAAGACTGTTCAATTCAGAGGGGAAGAAAAAACTACTGTTGTATTGACCTTAAAATGGAATCAAGGATTCTGTTAAATCTGCAATTTTTAGTAATCAGCAGCATTAGATTGTAAAAATTCAGTTCTCACGGACAAGGGACACCTTACAGCATGCACTCCATCAATCCATGTCAGGCTCCCAAAATAGTATCCTGTGTTGACCTTGTGGGTTGTGGAGATTGTAACCCTGAAGGAGATCTTCTTAACAGTAGAGTTGAATTCCAAAACATCAGGTTTTACTGATATCATTGTGCCAAATGGAGGTTCTATTACAGCTCTATAAATGGACTTTGAGGCTGCCACGTTTGTAACAGTTCTGGTGATGGTGGTAGAATGTCTTAGACTTGGTATGGTTATAGAAGGTAGATTTAGATCCAAAATGGAGGGCTTTTTACTAGGGCACACCATGGATTGCCCCGTGAGCCGAGAGATTGCAGAGTTGTTGTAAGCCATAGCACAGAGATAATGTATGTAGTCGGTAGTGCCCACGTCATATACCAGTCCCGGGTCGGCTGCCTTGTTTGGATTTGCAATGCCACCTCCAAAGTCAAATGGATTAGCCAGCTTCTGAGGAGATCCTTCAGCAAAGATTGGCAAACCGGATGGACCAGTCTGCCATGCTGCATCAAGATTTGTTAAGCTTGATGTGTGTTTAGTCAGTTTTATATGCATGGTCTTTTGAATGGTAGTGAACTGATTGACAAATTTCTTAAATGGAAGGTATCAGAATGGGAGTACCAGTTGTGAAAAGGGCTGATTTTACGGCTGCTGGAGACCAGCTAGGGTGCAAGGCTTTGAGAAGTGCCACGATGGCTGAGACATGAGGAGTTGCCATTGAAGTTCCTGAGCGCATGGCATATCCACCATCCACCGATGGATCAAGGGCAGTAGTGGCGGCCAATATGTTGGCACCAGGTGCAGTTATATCTGGCTGTCCCACATATAAACAAGATAGAATCATAATAATCAAAGAAGAAACCCTGCTTTTCATGATAGTGCTGCTCAGGATAGGCTGGGCTTGTATTAATTTCTTTATACCGTGCAGAAATAGAGCCAAATAATTGGACGCATTCAAATGTCGAAATACAGAGGCAAAATGAGGGGAAGAAAAATAAAAGGTTACTTAAAACTGTTTCACATGCATTGAAGAAAGTAGATTTGTTCCATTCTTCCTTCCCAAACAAGAAGCAGGCATAAACCCATTATGTGTTAGTAAAGCACGTTCTGACTGAGCACTCTAGTCTCCTGCCTAATGCCAGATTAATTAAGAGTGTGTACTAAAACGAACCTTTAGAATGGCTGGTGCAATAGAGCTAGGCCCCCTAGACGAGAAATATGCAACCTTTGGTGATATTGGCATGCCCACGATTGTTTTCGAAGGGCTCAGCTTCACTAGAGGATTCCTGTGTGCTCCATTCCAACAATCGATTAAAGGATTTGAAAAGAACCTGGCGATATTGATCATGAAATCAAGAATGGTCATAAAGATGTTTTACCCAGTGGACCTGATGTAAAACAGTATCTGGGTGCCGATTTCATAGTCAACTTCAATGCATGGGAAGTCAGCACCACATGAAGTCAAGATATCACTGGGATGCTTGGCAATAATCAGCCCAACACCTCCTGCTTCCTGCACAGCTGTTGAAGCACTCCTTAAATAAATCTGCTGAGCCATTGAAGTGAAGCAGAGAACCACATTCCCGACTACCCTAGTTTCCTTAAGTGAGAGGGCTTGACATCTGCTTCAAATTTAATTAATAAAAAGGAATCGTGCTTCAATCAAGTTAACTTGCAAGTTATAACTTATAAGAATGTTCATGCAAAAAAAAAAAAAATAGATCAAGCTACCTTCCTGCTGTAGTATCAAGGCCTGTGGATTCTGGGGATACCAAGCCAGTAAAACTAATCTCCTTTCCTGTAAAAAGGGCTTGACCCTACAATAACCATCACACAAGCATTGTTTCATATTCATTCTCAAAAGAGATGATGAAGAAGACAATTGTCGAACGGATGGTGGACATTTTAAGCTGCTATCTGCCTGATCAAAAACACCATACCAGTAAAGTTCTATTGTTTCCTAGAGTAATAGGGGTAGGAAATGCTCGATCAGTTGTGCTTGCTGCAACAGTTAAGATCCATGGTGCTGTGTTATGAACTGTGTATGCTGAAGGTCCGTCATTTGCGGCTCCACAAACTACAGTGATTCCTCTGGCCACAGCATGGAATGAACCAGTGGCAATGCCATCACGTTCATCAACATCTGAGAACAGAGGAATGGAAGACCCAATTGACAAAGATAAAACGTCAACCCCATCATGAATGGCATCGTCAAAAGCTTTCAGAATATCAGCTGCTGCACATCGGCCTCCAAGTATATTCCAGCAAACCTTGTATATGGCCAAGCGAGCACGGGGTGCACCACCTCTAACAGTTCCAGCAGCAAGGCCCCTGAAGCTAACATTGCCCACGAATGAACCAGCAGCGGTGCTGGCAGTGTGCGTGCCATGTCCATTTGCGTCTCTTGGAGATAAGTATTCTCGGTCTCCAGATGAGTTCAATGGCTGTCCGTACTCTGCAAGAAATCCATCGATGTATAAACGGGCTCCAATTATTTTCTTATTGCAGTTTGTTGTAGCATTGAATTTGTCCCCAGATATGCAGACACCCTTCCAGCGAGATGGAACTGGCCCGAGACCATATTCCCCGAAAGACTTGGACTCCGGCCATATTCCTGTTTCATAACGCAACTTGTCAGTGTCCATTATAGACATGAGAGAGAGAGAAAGAGAGATGATTGTAATGATGAAGACGCTGAACCTGTATCGAAGACACCTATGATAACTCCATCGCCCATTTTACTGTTGTGAAGAATATTGTTGGGAGACTGAAGAGACAGACCGAGAAATTCCCAGCTCCTAGTTGTCTGCAGCTTGTGAAGACTATTTGGTATGACGCGAACAACACCAGGCAACTCTAAAATACCCCAGTCACACGATCAACAAAAGGAACTATGATGCTAACACAACTATTATGATTGTAACTCTCATATCCGAAAACTAGAGTTCATTATTTTCTATGTTAGAGATCGCATGCAAGATATGATAATCTACTTTTTCATAGATATTGATTGGGCTGGTACCAGCAAGTTGTTGTGCTTGAGACTCAGTAAGCTTGGCTGCAAATCCAGAGAACCCATGCTTGTAACTGTAGACCATCAAACCTGAGGCCATTTCCTTGCTTCATAGAGAAAAAAGTACCAACATTCAGAAGAAAACAAACATTTTACTAAGATTTATTAGGGATTTCAGCCAATTAAATTTGGTTATTTCGTCATATATTTAAGCCATACCTCCCTACTACCGTGGCAAGCATATCATGATGCGAGTCTGTGATCAACTTGGGATCGTCTTGCGGCTTCTCTCCCAGATAAATTATGTGAACCTGTAGATTGTAAGAGGAAACTAAGCACACCCGACCGATTAAGGGCTTCTAAACATTAATTCAGCCACACCCAAGTTGGGACGATGGAGTATTAAATATTACGTACGTTGCTTCTTGCCTTCACGATTGTTGTAATACTCTGGCCATTCAGAACCAAGATTAGATACACTAAAACAAACATTGAAGGACTCATCTGGTTCCCCATATCATCCGACCGCTCCACAGAGAGAGAGAGAGAGAGAGATGGCCTCCTGCACACTTAAAAATGTGCAGAATTCATTTGGGTTCTGCAGATATGTTTCTGGTTAATGTTTTATACCGGTAACAACGTAACCGTCATCACGGACTCCCGGTGAGGTTGCTCCTTAAAGTTGTGGGAACTTGGTAAATTGAAGTCAAAACTTTATGCACACAAACCTGGATCATTTGACGTCATCTCTTAATTAATAACGGACAGTATTGACAGTTAATGTGGTTCCAGAATCAGTAATTTATTAAATAAGAAAAATCTAAATTCATGTAAACCACAGGGGTATAACCAAGCACGTAATCTCACTTACCGTACACGGCCAGGTCCAGGCTGTGAAAAGGTAGCTTCAATTCAATGGACTCCAAAACTTGGAGAGAGTGCACTCCACGCAGATTGAGAATTTGATATTACGAGCCATCTCATTTTCAGGTGAAATAGTGGTACATAGTAATTTCTTAAGAATTAAGTCATCTTGTGTCACCAAAAGAACTGTACGTAAGTAAACAGGCATGAAAATGTACACGCATGGAAGCGCAAAATCAGAAGTCAACTGGAAGATGGGTGGGCTGCCAGCCAACACATTGTGTGGTATTGGACAATATCTATAGTAAGAAACTCGATTACCATTTGAAGCTAAATTCCGCATCGACATCATCGAGAAATAATCAAGGGTTCAGCACCTTCTAGAGCCGTAGAATTTTCCATCCCAGATGATTGCTTTTCTGTCCACGAAAAGAGCTTTTAAAACACAGCTTTTACCGGCAATCGGAAAGGTACATCTCTAGAGTCTAGAGACATGGACTTTGTACCACTTCCATTTAATTTTAAAAGGGTCCCATCTGAATGGAAACATTCAACCGGAGAGCTACGGTTTGTTATCAGAAGCGTTCAAAATGTCATTATTATAAAAAAAAGAAGCGTTCAAAATGTTGGTGCTACATTATATGCATTTATGCAATTTCATCAGGATATGTAATGCTCAAGACTTATCACAATTGATGAGAAAAAGTCAGCATTCATCCATTTACATGTTCATTTCATTATTGAAGCTGACTCCCTCCTCCGCATCACTGTCTTTCAACATTTTTCATCAATCTCTCTACTCACACTAGGGTGAGTTTGAATATCAAATGAACTGAGTTAAGTTTAAATAAGTTAAATAAAATATTATTAGAATATTACTTTTTAATATTATGAGTATTTTAGAATTTTTAAAAGTTAAATTGTTTATTATATTTTATATTGAAATTTGAAAAAATATATAAAAATTGAAGAAAATTATAATAATGAAATAAGATGAGTTTTGGTGAGTTTGAGAACCAAATTGGACCTAAAAGAAACAAGAATTGTTGATAAATAAGATACAATTATAATGCAGGAGAATTGAAGTAATATGATGCTGAATTGTAAATTGTATGTTGATAACGCTGAAATACCATGAGATGACAGATTAGCACAAAGCTGGCTAGAAAAACGTGATAGTTCTCTAATTAGAGCAATTTTAAGTGCATTTCAGTATATTGACAATAATTTTGGCTACGCGTATTGGAATTGCGTATATGACCCCAATTCGAAAAGGTCTTTTTAGCACACACGTCTTGGTCATCCAATTTCACACAATGTGCATTTTTTCGAGGCCAAAATCTACTATTTTCTTCTTTGTATCTCTAATTGTAGTTATTATTTCATTTATCATTAAGGAACTAATTTTAATTTGATTTAGGCTAGATTTTAGACAAATTACTTCTTTAATTACATATTTCCTTTTGGTGCAATTATTGAGATTTTGCTATTTTTTTATAACAATTTTATATCGTCGATTTTCAGCTATTAAAACTTGGCATGTGGGTTGGTTTAATCATTCTTGAATATTGATAATTTTAAATTGAATATCAAAGTCGCTTTCTTTGTATTTTTGGAAGATTATATTGCTTTCCTTCTCTGTGAATTATTTGTTAAAATTAGTCTACAAAATAATCATTATTCTGGTCAGCGACACGTTAATTAATCATTACTTTGTACATAACAATCAAAAAAATGCGTGAAAGTTTAAAGATATAGCAAAGAAGAAAATAATCACGTGAGATTCTCCAAAATGATGCCAACACCATTGATGGAAGAGTTTTCCTTCATTCAACTTGTGAAAACCTCAGGTTTTAAGCACTCATACACCTTAACAATGTTAATATCTATTAAAAATTGTTATGACAAGTTCTCTAGCACAGAGTTTGGAACTTTATCATGTTAGAACTCCTAACTCCCACTCTTAACTAAGGTAGTTACTACATCAAGGAATCTTCTACGCTTGCAGACACGAGCATGCTTGGCTACATAAGTTTCCATTATCTTAGTCATTGTGCCATCAATGCCACAGACCCGTATCTAATATCATTCAATGCAAAATCTGGAAATAACTTTTAATATACATCAGCCCAAGCTGAGTATTTTAGATGAAAAAGTTAGAGGCATGTGGTCAATATTAGAATAAGAGGATTTCCAACATCATTTTTTTCTTTTTTCTTTTTTAAAAGAGGAAACTAAAACTGGCTGAAATGTGTACCATTTTTTTTTTGTCTTGTCATTCCCTCTTCCTCCAAACATATCATTATCCTCAAGAATCAAATCTGAATATCTCGAGTCCACCTTGTCTTACTTTGCCACCCCCAATGTAAAACAATCCGCCCCACCTATACATAATTTCTTGGACGTAATGATCTCGTAAGGCTTGACTTCTTTGGCAACCAAATTTGTTCAAACTTTTTTATTGTCTCCCATATCCTTCTTACCTTTCCAAAGAACTTTGGTTTGCAAGTGTTGAAAGAGCTTGCTCTCCGTGTCCTTAGATTGGCACCTCTCCATGGTGGTGCGTTCTTCATAGATCTCCATTGTCCTCATCACCTTTTGGAACCTTCTAGGTTGCTCCAACTTCTCATATCCTTGGCTAACTAAGGCTTCAAGCCCCTTAACAAAACTGTCTTACCTTTGCCCCTTTGGATTAGGAAATTGCTTATATCAATTCCATTCCCTAACCCTTTTTTCAATCATCTTAAGGGTTGCCTTCGTCTCTCTTCTCATGGCTTCTATGACTCTTAGGTTCTCTTCACTAACTTGGCATGGGGCATACAAGTCCTTCCTCAATTCGGCCAAAGGGGTAGTGACCTTGTCAAGGATGTTGTCCAGTCTTGTGATATGCCCCTCGTCTTTATAAGTACCCATTTTCATTAAGCTATAAATTCTTGGCTTAAAACAACTTGCAAACTGTGCAATAAGTTTCAAAAGTCCAACCTTAGGTCTCCCACCTTCTAGGATGGTCAACCCTTACCACAATCTAATACTCCGAGGTCTTCCTCAATGCCTAATTTCGAGATTCACAATCACAATAACAAAAAAATATAGAACCCAAGAGGGGTTCCTAAATCTTATCACAAAGTTCAAGTTATCACGTTGTTTACCTCAAAAAGAAGTGAAAACTTCTCTAATCCACTAAGCAAGGTTGGGC
This sequence comes from Platycarya strobilacea, assembly GCA_036898215.1. NCBI lineage: Eukaryota > Viridiplantae > Streptophyta > Magnoliopsida > Fagales > Juglandaceae > Platycarya > Platycarya strobilacea. The sequence goes on along the minus strand of CM072549.1, from coordinate 16,575,225 downwards.
TCTCAGTGAAATTGTAATGTTTCTTGATGAGACACTCTCAATGAAATTATAAGGCCCCTCAACGAGACCCTCTCAATGAAAGAACTAATTAATATTAGGGACCTTAGTTTAGTCCCTAAATACTAAGGTTCTCCAGGCTCACACCTCCTTGTAATGATTGAACACTCCTCGTCGACTTACTTGGCAATGGTTTGTTTATGGCAATATTGAATTCCTAGACTTATGGAGGTATGGTGTTTAGTGATGGAAGTGATGATGATGATGAGTTTGGGTGATTTAAGTGATGAATTTTTGTATTTTGTGGAACGTCTTGATGATAACTTTTGGTGTTGGGGCCAATTGGGTGATGATTAGGACTTGTACAATGAAATGAGGCTAGGTTGTTTGTGGTGGCTATAGTGTTGTGTTGGGCTCCCTCCTATTTGGAGGATAGCCTATGTGGGATCATTAAGCCCACATGGAAAAAGGATTTAGGCCCAACTTTATTAAGTCTTAGTGTTACCTCTATGTTGGCAAAGAGTGAAAAGAGAACAAAAAACGTGTGAAAAAATTGAGGAGAGGAAGAGACACCCTAAAATAATAGTGTTTATCCAGTTTAAATCAAAAGCTTCAATCGGAGTTGTTTGTAGTTTGATTGAGCTAAACTTTTACAAGCACATTCACAACTCAAGGCTCTACAATCTGAATAGTGGAGATTGGATTTAGAGCAGTACTTCTAGTATTCAAGGTCATGAACAATAATGCATTTTTGAGAGGTCCTTCCTAATCACACTGTTTGGTTGTCAAGAAAGTATTTCCTTGAGATTATTGTTGATTGTGTGTCTCTAGTGCTATTTAGAGAGGATATTTGTGTACACAATATTATTAATAATGAAAGCTTTAACTGGACTAGGTCTTGTGATTTTTTCCTTTGCATTAAAGAGTTTTTCACGTAAAACATTTTGGCTCTGTGTGTGTGTGTGATTTTGCTTTATATTATTCTCTATTCAATTTATTCATAACAGGTTCACACAAAGTGGGAGATAATTGTTTCCACTATTTGAATTTCTTCCAACAAAGTGATATTAGAGTGGGGTTATAATCACTGAATACTCTGTGTTGAATAATGGAGGCTAATTTGAATGGAATGTTTTGTTTGAATGGTTCTAGTTATCATATTTAGAAAGAGAAAATGGAAGATCTTTTATTTGTGAAAAAATTTCATTTACCAATGTTTGCTTCTAATAAGCCTGAAAATAAATATGTTGAAGAATGGACTTTATAACATCGAAAAGTTTGTGAATACATCAGGCATTGGGTAGATGATAATGTTTTGAATTATATTAGTGGGGAGGTACAGGCATGTACACTTTGGAATAAACTTGAACATTTATATACTCGTAAGACTGTAAATAATAAAATGTATCTAATCAAGCATCTGATGGTTCTAAGATACCAAGATGGAACTCTATTGACAGATCAATCGAATACATTTCAAAAAATAATTAATCAGTTGGTTGCAATGGGTATCAAGTTTGTCGATGAAGTACCAAGATGGAACTCTGGACTCTTGGAAGACATTTAGAATGTCATTATCTAACTCAACCTCAGATGGTGTAGTTGGAATGGTTTTATTGAAAAAAATGTGTTTTGAACGAAGAGATGAGAAGAAAATCATAAGATTCTTCTTCGTGGTCAAGTATCTTGATTACAGAAAAGAGAGAAATGAGTAAAAGCAGAGGTTCAAAAAATAGAGATAAGGGTAGAAGCAAGTCAAACAAATTTTCTAATATTGAGTGCTGTCAATATAGCATGAAATGACATATCAAGAAATACTACAGAAAGTTGAAGAGGGAATACAAGAAAAAAAAGGGAATGAGAATAAGAATGGCAGTCAAAAGAATGATGATCAAGTTGTCACCACTACTACCGAAAACTTATTCATTGTTTATGATGATAATGATATTGTAAACATTATTTATCATGAAATTAGTTGGGTGATTGATAGTGGTTGTGACGCCCCCAGATTTTGCTTGGAATCGGACAGACATCTAAAGCGTCAGAACATGCAACACAAAATTACTTGCCCTCATTCATGACAAATAAAAATGCAATGCACCTAGCATGCATCTAAGAGTATGCAATATTTTCAGCAGATATTTTTTTTTTGCTTCAGCAATACTATACGCCAAATTAAAAATATCTCAAATACTGAAAACACACTTCATACAAAAGAATATAATAAATAATTGAGTTCATAATGCTATTCTAAAATAGCTATGATCAAAAAGTATTATTGATGCAACTCCATAGTATAAGTAATAACTTAAGCTAACTATTATATTAATATCGACACCACATTATCGCTCAGTCGACCTTGTCTAGTTGGTCGAATTCAGTTCTCCTTCGGATCTTACAACAAAATCTATCATTCAAAGGGAATGATAGTGGGACTATCATAGTGAGATTTGATTATAAATCTTAGCAAGTTAACAAAAAACCTCAACATAGGTTAATGATGCATGCATGACAATAAAAGCATGGATTCATAATCAAAGTCATAAATAATCATAGCATAACTTGGTATATAGCATGTCATAACTGACATAACTTAAACGTAAACGTGAACTGAACTTGACTTGACATGACATAAACTTGAACTTGAAACAACATAAGCCTAAACATAATGTGAACTTGAACTTCAATATAGCATGAACATGAACTTGAACTTCAATATAACATGAACATGAACTTGAACATACATGGACTTGAAATATAACATAAACGTGAACTTGAAACATAGTATTAACGTAACTTGAACATAACTTGCTCTTAAAATATAACATAAATATGAACTTGAAACATAGTATGAACGTGAATCTGAATATAATATGAACGTGAATTTAAACATACATGGACTTGAAATATAACTTGAGCATGAACTTAAAATATATTATTATCTCATGGAGTTATCACAATATTCTTGTGATAGCGTATCCTTATCTCTTTGGATTACCATAATAGCGTATATTTATCTCATAGGGTTACCATGATAGTATATTCTTATTTCGTAGAGTTCACACGATAACGCATTATTATCTTATAAGGTTACCACGATAGCATATTGATAAGTGCAATTTTTATATAATTTTTATTTCTTTTTTACTTATAAAATTGATAGTTTTCTTTTATTTCTTATTATTTTTATTTTATTTTATTTATTTGATTGTGTTGAAGGAATAAGAAGAAAATTTGTAGAAGGGAGAGAGAGCAGCCCTCTATGCCTTGGCACCACCTGTTTGCTTCAATTACATTGTGCCTTCAAATACAATTCAAAGCTGGGCCCACACTTGACTTAATAGAACATGCACATCACTCATTAGCCACACTTCATCGTTGAATTGCACTTGGATTTCGTTTGGACTTGGTTGCATTAATTGGGCCTTTATCAAGCCATCATTCGGTTTTAGTTATTTACCTATAGCAGTATTGAACTTGACTTGGCACTTGGCCTTTTTTCTGAAAGCAGAAAAACATGGAAAATTGAATTTAAGGCTGGCCTCAATCGGACGTAACAAGAGCTGAATGTTTTTAGACTTTAAGTGGGGTAAGAAATTGTTTTTTCTTCAAGGGGGCGCATCACACATATAAAAGGAAGGGGCGCCAAACAACATGGGAGGGGTTGGAAAGAGCGCTGTAGACCTGGAGAGAAAGTCGAGAGGTGAAGCAGTCAATTGGAGATTTTCTTTGGAGTTTTTCTGAGAAAGATGATCTAAAGGACATATGCGAGAACTGCATGTTTCGTTAATCGACTCCAATGAAAAATATAAGTTTTATGTGTTTTCTTTTCAATTTTATCATAAACTAAATTTTATTTTCTAGAGCGTTGATATATTCTAGCATTAAACACATACTTTATATTTCGAGTCATTTTATTTTTAATATTTTCATGATTGAGTGTTTAATTTTTATTCTTAATGCCTACAATTTTTTACAAATTATTGTTTGATTAATGGAATTACAATGAGATTGAGAGGTGATTTGTAGTTTTTGTTCTAGAATTTAAACACCATTAGTTGAGCAAAAGTAGAGATGTTTTACCGTGACTAGTGTGATTTTTCAGAAAATTCAAAGTACGTAATAAGTCTCCAATTAATTAAATTCGCATAGAGATATGGAATTATTAGTTGGAGATATTTTTGATATTATTTAAGAGAAGATATTAAATAGTTAAAGAATTTTTAATCATCAATATGAGATTATTGAAATTTAATAATTATGAAGAATGAATTGTGTAGGATTTGCTAGGTGAAATCAACTACTCTAGATCCATTATTGTTATATTTTTACACTCTTAGATTTTAAATTTATTATTTTTTATTCGTAGATTTATTTTTGTTAAGTAGTTTAATTTAATTTAGATAGTAGAAACATTTCATTTATTTTTGATTTTTCAAATAGTAATTAATATAATAAATTTCGGTATTCAATAGCATAATTAATTCCTATAAATTCAGCATCTGTTTTCTATAAAATACTTTACTACTTATTACGATTCTGTATGGTTACAAATTATTTTACGTGAACACGTATCCTTATCTCGTGGGGTTACCACGATAGTGTGACAACCCGGATTTTTTCGTCTAAAATATTTTATTCATAATGAGGGTAATTTTGGTTTATTTATTTATTTATTCAAGAATGTATGAATTCAATTTGGACTTTTGTGTTAGAAGTATATCTTGTAAGTTGACTTAAAGAAGGGTGATAAGGCCCAAGTAGCCCAAGAAGAAATGGATTGGCCAACTACCCTAGGATCTTGTAGTGTTTAGGATTTTGTCAAACGAAACGCACACTTGGAACTCTAAGAAGAGCCTTCTTTGGTCTTCAAAAACTGGTAGATTTATGGGAGAAAGTATAAGAATGGAAGGTTGGACTTGCTAGTCTCTTGAAAAAGGTGGTGATTGAGATAGGAGAGGGATATGCTATCATGAGGAAATGATTTGGATGAGAGATGGAGGGGGGGAAAGGAGGCTGCTGACTTCTCCCTTTGTTTCTTCAAATGGGATCATATCTAAAAATAGGATGTTGGGGAGATTTGTAAAGGGTTTTGACTAATGATTGAGTGAGTGACAAGTGATGAGGTGGTTTGATTTAGGAGAGTTTCGACTGGACAGTTTTGGGGCTTGGAATTCGCATGCTTCAACCAGCCCTCTCTTGGTGTTTTCACATCATGAGTTGAAGATCTTCTAGGTAGGATAGGCATGATTAGATCCTAGTTGATAGGGACATCATTTGGATGGCTATAAGCTCTTTCTCTTCACCTCATTTTTGGTTCCCTCCCATGAGTCTTGGCAAGATCTCTTTTTGGAGATAGCCGACTATGTTGAACCCCTAAGCTCATCATTTCTTCCTTCTATCAGTCACACTTGCATGTCTATCAAGTGTCAATCATCTTAGGTGAAGTGGAGTACCTAAGTTCTAGGATGTGCTTTAGCCGAGTACATACATTTCTCTTCTCCATCCTCCTTTTTCTCATCTCCATCCATGCAGGTTTCAGTTAACTCACCAACCTAACTTTCTCTATTTTCCCTCACTTTCCTATCAACCAAATACTCATTTCTCAAGCAAGCTTAAGTTTATTCAAGATTTTCTTACTTGGAAGTATTCCTTGGAAATATAAGTAAGCTCTTGAACCCTTTTCACCTTTTTCCATGCATAGATTTAAAAGTTTTCTTTCTACATTTGAACCCCATGTTTTCCGTTTTCTCATGCCTCTATGTTTTTTATTTTGATTTAATATTATTATTTTCATACTCATTTTTCAGACTTATAATTTTTCTACACTTGAAACTTTGTAAGTATCTCCTTAACTTAGCATTAGCATTTTTTGTATATATTAAGTAAACATGTTGTTGTTGGTTGCTTCACTTGTTATTTGGTTTGGCTACTAGTAGGCTTATTGTGTATATTCCATGCTTAGATATGTTAAAATCTTAGGATTTCAATCTATAGAAATATTGATGATTTGTAGTAAATTTAGTTTGGATGAAATACAAGGAGCATGCTATGATGTTTTGGGATAATGATAGAACTATTTATGGACTTTAGGACTCTCGGCCATGGAGAGTTTTGGAGGATCAACTTTTTAAATAAAATACTTTTGATTTATGCAAGGACCATGGCTTGGATGCTTGAAAAGTTTAGAAACTTGAAACTATGAAAAAAATTTACTAGTGCATTTTTGGGTTTTCACATGTAATGGAAAATTTATTTGGGAAAGTTGTTAAAAATATTTGGGTTATGGACTCTTAGGGTTTCGGTCAAGCCCTATTTTTGGTGATGAAGTTATCTAATTATTTTCCTAAGGCATGCTTGAATGAATAGAAGAATAAAGATGGAGGAAACACTAGGCTTTTAGCCTTAGAGTATCTCGACCTAACCCTTATGGGTGAAGGCTAAGTGTTTGTTTCTCTTATTATATTAATAATGTGTTTTCTTATAATGATATTGATGATTTCATGAAGTAGCTTGATTGAGAAAGAATATAAAGATGCATGTGTAAGTACATGTTCCATAAACCATACGATTAGTACAAAAAGTCATGTATTAATACATGAACATCAAAGTCATGATTTTTTTTCAGAGTCAACATGTATTTCAAATAAAAGAAAAAGAATTAAGTTTTTATAAGAATCTCAAAGACTGGAACGGGGTAGTGTCCCAATAAAACTCTCCATTTACTTAGGAGTGATTAAAATTGAGTGAAAACTTTTGAGTCGACGAAAAACAGTCGGCAGACCACATATGGGTCCAAAATAATTCCAGAGCATGGTCACACCTAAAGTTAGTAAGTGCCTAAGGACGGTAAAGGCGTTGCGCCTTGCCGTTAGAAGAACTAAAAATGTAGTCACCTCAGCTTGAGTGGTCGGCGGGTGATGAAGAGTGGACAACGAATCCACCCTGACTTGAGTAGTCGTCAGGTGATGCGGTAACGTGTAACGTAGTCACTCTAACTTGAGTGGTCGCTGGGTGATGCAGTAACTAGCGGGGAACACACAGTGCGTAGGGGAATCTTGAGGTATCCACATGAAAGTCATGATAAGAACGACTTAAAACCCCAAGAATGATATGTACATGATTAATGGTGCCTAAGATAAGAAAATGATAAAAGACACGAAAAATTTACGAAAAGATTTCAAGTACGTGTTAAAGAAGTCAATGTTATATGAAAATTCTTTTTATGAAAAAGCACGTGTATAAATTAAAATCTCAAAAAAGTTAAGTTTTATGAAAGTCATTATGTGAAAATACATGTACATCAGTTGAGTCACAAGTCTCATATTCATAATACACGTATTGTTTTGGTGTTCACTTATATATATATGCATGTGATACTTTTGTTAAGATAACTGTATACTTACTGAGATTTTTCGAAATCTCATCCCTTTAATTTTCAACTATCGTTCCTATTTGGGGCGATAGAAGTGGTTGTAGGTAATGATGGGTTTGTCGAGTCAAACTCCCTGAAAGACTCCTTGGACCCCTGAGAGTTTGGCGGATTTCTCTCCTTTTGATGTTGTAGCCCCTGTTTTGTATGACTGCCTTATAGCAAATATGCGGAGAACCGTGCTCATTCAGTCAGCGTTGTGTTGGATGCTGCCTCACTTTGGGTGCAGACGGGTCCTTGTTCTTGGGCCGCGTCTATGCTTCGGTGGTGGGAATAGGTATCCAGCAAGGAGATAGTCTGAGTCTGGGGCACTTCCTGTTTGGATCGGGGTACAAGAAGGTAAAGAAAGAACCTCTACACTAGGGGTAGGTTGCGGGGCCAGCTGGTGCCTGATGTTGTTTTCATATATATATATTTTGGTTATTTTTGGAGGTTTTCCGTTGTTTTGGGAAAACCTGATATTTTGTAGAAACCTGATACTTTATAGTGATATATATATATAATATAATATATATATATATATATATGAAGTTCTTTGGGTGTTTATTTTAGATATACTATGTGACGCGTGACAAATTTTTATATTTCTTACCTAAAATACTCAGCTTGACTTTTTTCATTGTGAAATTTTTTACATACTGCTGGAAAGTTAGGCGCATGCATTTGTTTATGTCATGAACGAGGGATGAGTATCCCAAGTGTAAGCGGGGGTGTCGACAGCATGTCTTTATCTCGTGAGATTTCCACAATAGCGTATTCTTATCTCATGGGATTACCATTATAGCATTTCCTTCTCTCGTGTGGTTACCACAATAGTATAATAATCATAAACTGAACAATAACTTAAACGCACGAGGACGTACATGAATATGAACTTAGCATGACATACTTGACAAGAAACATTTTATAACATGACATGATAGGTAACAAACAATATTTCGTAACATAGCATACGTGTAATAATAAATATTTTGTGACATGGTATAGATGTAACATATGACATAACGTGACATGACATACTTGTAACATATAGCAATATATGATGGAATATATTGTGTAACAAATAAGTATTTCGTGACAGAATAAATCATATGTAACAAATATACATGTAATGACATAGCATGACATAATATATATGATAACACCCAACATAAATCGTAGTTTATTTACACATCACACATACACATTAAATTAATAGTAAGTTAAAAGTTAACTTACTTTGATTGTTGCGTTCTACAAGAATAAAGCGCGAAATACGAGAAATTGTAAGAGAATATTCTAATAGTTAGAAATTTAATTACTAACAATTAGAAATGTGAAAAAGAGATAACTTAGAGTAAAATTATCATTTTACCTTCTATATGTAGAAAAATGACCATTTTATCCCTAATTTAAGAATTTCACATTTTAATTTCAAAAATTATCAAAATTTATATTTCATATGTAAATTTTATCCTAAACTGAACTACTAACTCAGAAAAATTTAAAACTAAATACAATCATGAAAAATCTATAGGGGACAAAAACATGCATAAGTTTTTCCAATGATTTTTGTTGCAATTCTTCCAATTTCAAAACTTATTATCAAACCAAATTTTTGAAGCAAAGATCTTCATATCCTAAGTTTAAAAAACATACTTAAAATATTCACTAAAAACATGCTAGTCATCAATACCAAATTTTATAGAAGAAAGATCCAACCTTTTTAACTAAAAAAACAAACCCTTGAATCATATGATTTAATCTATTTCAAATTATCTCCAAGAACTTCAAAAATCCAAATTTTACTTTTAACATATTTTTAAAAATAATCATACTTTGAATCATCAATTAAAAGTCATCAAAATTACTAAAACAACATTTGAAGTTCTTGATTTTCCTCTAGGCCCAAAAATAGATTTTTATTTCTAATTTGTTTTGATCAATCACTTAATCTATGACTTAAAAAGAAGTAATCTTCAAATCCAAATATCACATAGTTTAAAAATGTGTTCTAAAACAGTTCTAGCTTCAAACTCAAGATCATATGACTAAAAAGCACCCACAACATAAATTTAGTCAAGAATCTCAACATTTTGACCTATCCGAATATCTCTTTGCATAAAATTTAATATATTTGAAAATAACATCAAATATTTTCAAAACAACACTCTTACATGTATATAAGAGATTTAGAGTCTTTCACTAAAATTCTCAAAGCCACTGGAATAGGATTAGACCATGAAATATTTAATCTTACTCAAGACAGGATATGCTTTTCTACTTCCAGTTTTGAAGTTTCCAGATCCAAGAAAACTATCATTAAGTCTTATTCATGCAACAAAACCTCAATAATAATTCATAACACATGTTAAAAGTATCTCATAAAATTTTCAGACCAATATATGTTCATTAACTCGATCAAAACTCCAAAATATAATTCACTCTCCAGTTTAACACCCAAAATTACTTATTCATGGTTAAAACTACTTTTGACCAATCAAATGACTATGAAATGAGAATAAAATAATATATCCATGAAAACTAGACTTAAAGAAAAATAACTTTATGAAAGAGTTATAGTAAGAAAATACTTATATAAGGTCCGAAATTACCACGCAAGAAGACACAAAAATCTGTCTGAGAGAGCTGTTTCGAGTTTCTCTTTAAGAGTGGAATGAAAATGTGATAAAATGATGTTGAGGGGTCATACACGACTATAGAAATCTAGAAGGGGAAGTTATGGTCTTGAATAACTTTTGATTGAAGGTGATTAGATCACATAAAGAAAGGAATGCTAAAAAATAAGGCTGGCTGCTGCAGCTGTGAAGCATGGAGGGAGGTAAGATAGATTTATACTTCACATCGTGACACTATTGAATGCAGTAAGAGTAGGGGATGGACTGCCATGTGGGGGAAAAATTTATTCAAGAAGCTTTTCCAAGATGACCAATGTCGTGGGCCTCTACCAAGTAGACTTCAATTTAGGATTTAAAGGAGGTTTGGATAGTATTTGGGATGCTATCAAGTTCAAATTTAATTTTTCTTAGTCTAATCAAATTTTCAAGGTTTAAAAAGTTTAATAATGATTTCATAACATGAATTTGAGGAATTAATAGCGTATGAAAGTGATTTAATTAAGTAAACAAAGATGGAGCTAAAAATTGGATAAAATGGGTTTGGAGGCCAATTTTAGAATTTGGAAAACCATTTAGGATCTTCATTTCAATCAAGATTTTTGGTTTTCAATTGGATTTATACGTTTTAGGGTTTTTCTAGAGTTGAAACCCTCTTTGATTCAATTAGGATGGTCAGATGAAAAACAATAAGGTTTTACTTAGGTGGCTCGGTCTCACAAATTGATTCTTTTACAAAACATTTATTTGTTCCTCTTGGTGCCAAGTGTCCAATATTATTTACCAAGTATGACTATGATCTTGCCAATTGTCCAAATAAAGTTTCCCCAATCTAATTTGGACGTCTCATACTATAATTTCGAAAATATTATGTTAAATACTACTAAGGAAGTTACTATTACTCCAAGAAAGTGAAAACTAAATTTTGTACTAAAAAATTTTAAATAATAACACTAAACTAAAAGTGCAATTCTTCTATTGAAATCTCACCTTGAAGTGCCTTGAAAAAACAAAAATGCGAATTTTAACCAGCGTATCGACCAAAAATTGAAAATGAGATTATTGCACCATAAAATCCTAAATAATCAACTGAGTCTAATGGCATAAACCATAACATATTCTGACACTTCTAACTATCTCAAATAAATAAAAACATAAACCATAACATATTCTGACACTTCTAACTATCTCAAATAAATAGAAACACACTTATGACACCATAGTGAATGGGAACATTGACGATGCTGATTGATTAAAACATACGCGATTAGCCGATTCATGAAAACTTATAAGGTCTTCACAAGATTCCTAAAACTTATAGAAATCTCACCATTAGATTTCTAGTGGGCTGTTATGATAGTGTCTCCATTCATGCTACACCCTGAAAGGATTTCTTTATAACTATGCACCCAATGACATTAGCATAGTAAAGATAGGTAATAGCTTGGCTAAAATGATTGGTAGTAGAGATGTGTGCTTGAAAACGAATAACGACACGGTTCTCGTTCTTACATATGTAAAGCACATTACTTATATTCATTTGAACTTGATTTTTACAAGTAAACTTGATGATGAAGGGTATTACAATACTTTTTGTAATAGGCAATGGAAGCTTACAAAGGGTGTTATGTTTATGGCTCGAAGAAAGAAGGTTTTAACATTGCACATGCTACGAGCAAGGCCTCCAGTAGCATTGTTAATATTATGGAAAATAAGGACAGAATACAATTATAGCATAAGAGACTTGCCCACATGAGTGAGAAATGCTTGGCAATATTGGTTAAAAAGAATCTTTTGTCTAGAATAAAGGCATTTGAAAAAATGTATTCACTGTTTGGTAAGGAAGCATAATGGAGTTTCCTTCAAAAGTTCTCATCATTCAAGAAAGTCAGGGATACTTGATCTTGTGCATTCATATGTTTGTGGTCTTATGAAGACAATAACACTTAGTGACTCCTCGTATTTTGTGACTTTTATAGATGATTATTCAAGAAAGTCGTACGTCTATCCCTTAAAAAAAAGATCAAGTATTGTAAATGTTTAAACAATATCAGGCATTAGTTAAGAGGCAGACTGGAAAAAAGCTGAAGTGCATCCGAACTAATAACGGAGGAGTGTTCAGGCTCATTTATGAATTTTGTAGACAACATGGTATTCGACATCAAAAGACACCTCCAAAGACTCCTTAGTTGAATGGTTTACTTGAGAGGATGAATAGAACACTGATTGAAAGAGTGAGATGGTTGTTTTTACAGACGCAATCGCCAAGATCTTTTTAGGTTCAGACTTTGAGTACTGCTATACATGTTCTTAATCTCATACCATGTGTTCCTCTTCAGTTTGATGTACCAAATAGAGTTTAGACTGATAAGGATGTTACTTATTATTGAACTCAAGGTTTCAAGTTTCGTGTAAATCTACACATAAATTTTGATGATAACAAATGAATTCAAAGAATAAAGGAGCCTCAAGCTCAAGTTGTCCACACAATAGAATCAAGCACATCAAGGAAGCAAGCATGAACAAGAAGGGAACAAGTTCACATTAAAATCATAAAGTAATTTTGTAAATCTCTTAAAAATTCGAAATTAGGATTAAGGTTCAAAATTAATATTTTATCATAAAATATTAAAATACATTTTCCACATGTGCATGAATATTTTGAAAATTAAATTTAAAAATTTTGAAAGATGATTGATTATCATCTTTCACATGTGCATGACATGATTAAAGGTTTGAATTTTGAAAATATTAAGATGATTGATTGTTATCTTTCACATGTGCATGACATGATTAAAAATTTAAACTTTGAAAATATTAAAATGATTGATTGTCATCTTTCACATGTGCATGTTTTATTTGAATATCTTCAAAAGTGATAGATGCTTTTCTTGACTTATGCAAAAGGTAGATGTCTTTGTTTGAAAATTTTGAAAAGTAAAGTGTGCTCCTTTTATCATATGCAAAAAGTAAAAGATTAGATTTGAAATTTTTGAAAAGTAAAGTGTGCTCCTTTTGTCATATGTAAAAAGTAAAAAGATTTGATTTGAAATTTTTGAAAAGTGAATGATGATATCTTTGACATGTGAATTTTTTTAAATTTGAATATGAAGTCTCATATGCCTATAAATAGATCATTAAGAGCTTCACATTCACTACACCAAGAGTATACAATATTCATTCAAAGTTTTCATTCTCTTTTCTCTAAGCATTGAGCCTCAATCCTTGTTTATTTTGAGAGATATAGTTTATGCTGTATTGTTTTTATTTCACTCATTGAGGAGTGTTTTTTGATAGCCTACCCACTATCAATTCTTGTATCAGTAAAAGGGTGTGTATAACCCTTGTGTGTGTAGAATGTGTTCTACACAGGGAATAGTTAAATCACTAAGTGTGAGGTGATTGGAAGTGTAGAAGGTGTTCTACACGGGAAATAGTTAAATCGCCAAATGAGAGGTGATTAGAAGTGTAGAGGGTGTTCTACACGGATTCTTTGGAGCGGTGCTGTTCAAAGGTGTAATAGGTTTCTATCTCCACCTAAAGGAGATTGAATAGTGGATTTGGGGATTCTCAAGGGGTAGCTTGAGGCGAGGATGTAGGCAGTGGGGCCGAACCTCGTTAACATACTGAGTTTGTTTCTCTCTTACCTTTACTCTTTATATTTATTACTGTTTCATATTTTGTTTATATTTTATATTGTATACTTGATTTATAATTGTTAATTTTATAATTGTTTTGAAAGATGAAAATTTTGAGTTGAAGAAAAAGAAAACTTATTCAGAAAATATTATTGAAAACTTTACGAATGGAAAAAGAAATTTTGAAAAACTTCTTGGTAGTCAAAGATGTGTTTTTGACAAGGCAGGCTTGGGATATATGCCAAAACAAAAATACAAATCTTATAAAAACTTCTTTGATAATCCTTCTACATCAAAGTCCAATATTCAAAATTCTTTTCATAAAAATAATTTTATTAAAAAAGGATACTATTATAATCACTCAAGTTGTTCATATATTTCACATGCTATTTGCAATTTTTGTAATAGAAATTGTCATAATTATTTTGTTTGTCCTATTAGAAGAAAACATACAATGACTATTAGGGCCATATGGGTACCTAAAAATCTTGTTTCTTCTAATACTAATAAATAAAGGACCCAAAGAACTTGGGTACCAAGAAAAATCATTTTAATTATTTTTATAGGTGTGCATGAAGTCTTCCACGAACAAAAATAAATGGTTTTTAGATAGTGGATGTTTAAGACACATGACGGGAGACAAGACTAAGTTCTTTGATCTTAGATCTAAAGAAGAAGGACACGTGACATTTGGAGACAACTCGAAAGGGAAGATCGTGGGAATAGGTAAAATCGGTAATAAGTTTTCTCTCATAATTGAAGATGTTTTACTTGTTGAAGGTCTAAAACATAATCTTTTGAGCATAAGTCAATTATGTGATAAAGGATTTACAGTTACTTTTAAAATGGATAAGTGCATTATTTTGAATGATTATGATTGTAATATTTGTTTTATTGCTTTTACAAGTAACAATGTTTATACAATTGATTTTGAAGAAATTACCTCACAAGATGCGATTTGTTTTTCAGCTCAAAATGAAACTAGTTGGTTATTGCATAGAAGACTAGGTCATGCCAACATGGAACTTATTTCCAAACTTTCAAAAAATGATCTTGTGAGAGGTTTACCAAAGGCAAATTTTCTTAAAGACAAAATTTGTGATGCATGCCAATTTGGTAAACAAACAAAAACTTCTTTTAAAACCAAGAAACATATTTCTACTACTAGACCACTGCAACTGATACACATGGATCTTTTTGGTCCAAATAGAGTTGCAAGTTTAGGAGGAAAATATTATGCATTTGTTATTGTTGATGATTTCTCTAGATATACTTGGATCATCTTTCTTGCTCATAAAGATGAGGCACATAATGTTTTTACCAAGTTATGCAAGAGAATTCAAAATGAAAAGAGTTATACTATTTCAAGTATCCGAAGTGATAGGGGAAAAGAGTTTGTTAATAAAAATATTGAAACATTTTGTGATGAAAATGGTTTTGTGCATAATTTTTCTACTCCTCAAACTCCTCAACAAAATGGGGTAATAGAAAGGAAAAATAAATCTCTTCAAGAGATGGCAAGAACAATGCTCAATGAGAACAACTTGCCTAGTTATTTTTGGGCCAAAGCGGTAAGTACTGCATGTTATGTTATAAATAGAGTTATGCTAAGGTACAAATTAGATAAAACCCCCTATGAGCTTTGAATGAGAAAAAGCCCAACATTGGTTACTTTCATATATTTGAATGCGAATGTTTTATTTTAAATGACAGGGATAATTTAGGCAAGTTTGATGCAAAATCTGATGAAGGTATCTTTCTCGGGTATTCTACTAATAGTAAAACTTATAGAGTATTCAATAAAAAGACTTTAACTGTACAAGAATCTATGCATGTAGTATTTGATGAATCTAATTCTCTACTCTTCAAAAAATCTATTGATGAAGAAACAGGAGGTATAAATAATACGGAAAGTCTCAATCTTAACAAAGAGAACACAATAGAGGAAGTCCAACATGAAAACATCAGGAAAGATCATCAAAATTTAATACAAGATGCAACCAAACAGTGGAAATTTGTGAAAGATCATCCAGTGGAACAAATTCTGGGAGAACCTTCACGAGGTGTAAGCACTCGATCATCTCTTAGAAATATTTACAATCATACTACTTTTCTATCTCAGATTGAACCTAAAAATATTGATGAAGCACTTCTTGATGAATCTTGGATTCTAGCTATGCAAGAAGAGCTTAATCAATTTGAAAGAAATAATGTTTGGACACTTGCTCCTAGACCCAAAAATCATACTATTATTGGAACAAAATGGGTTTTTAGAAACAAGAAAGATGAGTCTGGAGTCATTACTAGAAATAAGGCTCGACTTGTAGTCCAAGGTTTCAATCAAGAAGAAAGAATCGATTATGATAAGACATATGCACCAGTCGCAAGATTATAAGCTATTCGAATGCTACTTGCATATGCTTGTTATAAAGATTTCAAACTTTTTCAAATGGATGTTAAAAGTGCTTTCTTAAACGGTTTTATAAATGAAGAGGTATATGTTGAGCAACCTTCAGGTTTTGAAAATCATATTTCTCCAAAACATGTTTTCAAACTCACAAAAGTACTATATGGACTCAAACAAGCTCCTAGAGCGTGGTACGAGAGACTTAGTGGTTTCTTGATTGAAAAAGGTTTTTCAAGAGGAAAAATTGATACAATTCTTTTCATTAAATACGAAAATGATGATATTCTTTTGATTCAGATTTATGTTGATGATATAATATTCGGTGCTACTAATGAAAATATGTGCCAAGTTTTTGTTAAAATTATGCAGAAAGAATTTGAAATGAGCATGATAGGAGAGCTTACATTCTTTCTCGGATTGCAAACTAATGAAGCAAAAAGTGAGACATTTATCAATCAATCGAAATATATTAAGGAATTGCTGAAGAAGTTTGGGATGGAAGGTGCTAAGGAAACTGGAACACCAATGAGCCCATCCACTAAACTTGATAAAGATGAAACCGGTAAACCAGTTGACTCGAAGGTATATCAAGGTATGATTGGTAGCTTATTATATTTGATAACTCGTAGACCTGATATTATATTCAGTGTATGTTTATGTGCACGTTTTCAATCATTTCCAAAACAACTCATTTGATTGCAGTCAAGCAGATTTTTAGATATTTTGTCAGTATTATTGACTTAGAGTTATGGTATCCTAAACACACTTCTTTCGATCTTATTAGTTTTTCAGGTACCGATTATATTGGTTGCAAAGATGATCGAAAAAGTTTTAGTAGAACATGTCATTTCTTAGGTCATACACTTATTTCATGATTTAGTAAAAAGAAAATTCTGTTGCATTATCTATTACTGAGGCAGAGTATGTTGCTATAGGCAGTTGCTGTGCTCAAGTTCTTTACATGAAGCAACAACTTAAGGATTTTAAACTTATGTACAATCACATTCCAATCAAATATAATAAATATAAGTGCTATAAATTTTTTGAAAAATCCAATACAACATTCTCAGACCAAGCATATTGAAATTAGATATCATTTTCTTAGAAATCATGTGCAGAATAGCGATATTGCATTAGAATTCACTAGTACACATGATCAATTGGCAGAAATTTTCACAAAATCCCTACCAGAAGATAAACTATGCATGATTAGAAGATAAATAGGAATTATGCATGTCATGAATATCTGCTAGATACTTTTATTCCATTATCTCAAATGACCTACAGAAACTTGAGACGTTTAGCCTCATCATTCAAATGCATTTGCTTCTCATAAATCATCATGCCATCCTTGTCTAAAGGATTAGGAAATCGAAATGAAGAGGCAAGTAAGGATTTTAAATCCTTATTCTGTTGTTTTAAGTCTACCATTTTTTTGTTAGACTCTTGAACAAGTCGTTGAAGAATATCGATCTTCTCATTAAGCTTCTATATCTCGCGGGTTTTTGACTGCAACCAAGCGGAAAAAGCAACAATGGAAGATGAGTATCGAGTCCCGAGACCCACAAGCTCGTAAATGGCATCATGATCTGATTTATTAGCCAAATCAGTGTTTTGCTGCTTCATGGCACTTACGACAGATGCAGAAATAGATTGATCACGAGAAGCACTGAAGGAGAATTGGTGAGCCATTAAGATTTTGTAAATTGAGAATGAAGATAAACTACAACAATGAAAAGAAGATTTGATGCGGATTAGATAAAACTAATGATTGCTTTTATAAAGATGGAAATAAGTAGAAGACAAACTGTCATCTCTTCAAATCTTACTTAGTCAAGTTTACAAGATATGCCGGATGCATATTGTCAAAAGTTACCGAACTAAGCTAGCGAGATTAATTATAATCGTCCTATTTCTCTCGTGAAACGCTGCCATTATCTGCTGATGTTGACTCTGTGCTTGAACTCTTACTCGTTCCGATTCCTTTATTTGAAGTTTCAAAAAATGAGCTAATTCCGTCAAATCTTTATTTTCTTGCTTTAACCTCTTATTCTTTCTGCCTTTATTTGCAAGCTTTTGATGCATAACAGATATTTGATTGTTAAGTCGATCAACTTCATTTGCCCTTGCTAGTAATCTTCAAGACATTGTCGTAACAGAGGCAACATATTGAGCACTGAGAATTCTTGATACTGCAACAACCTCAGAATCAGTTCTATTTGAAAAATGCATTTCTGCTTCTATTATGGTGTTGACAACCTCATGAGATAAAATGACTGGTTGAGACGGTTCCTGATTCAAATCCGAAAGATTATCAGACGAAATTTTTTCCGCCATTCTATCATTTTGAATAAACAGAAACTGGATAAATGAATGGGGTGAAAATTTATTTGAGTATCCGACAGATGAAAATGGTCTTTTAAACAACAACTTTCAAATCTCGATAATATTTAATTTTTCAACAATATCACGCGGATTTAAATCTGCTTTCGCACCGACTGCTAGAGCTAGGCCTCCAACTTTTGCAAGTTTTGTCAAACACGCGTGGCTCCGCACCGAATTGCCAGAGTTAGACTTCCAACATTTGCAGGTTTTTTCGGACATGCATGGCTCCGCACCGCATTGCCAGAGTTAGGCCTGCAGCTTTTGCTGTCTTTGTCGGACACGAATAATTTTAATTATTCAATTTCAAATCTCTGGAACATCTAATTCGTCAATAATATCAAGTGGATTTAAATCTTCTTCCGCACCGAGATGATAAAATTCGGCTTCAACCTTTGCAGGTTTTGTCGGACACGGGTGGTTCTAACTTCTACAGTCTCTACTAACGCAGCGTTTATTTGTCTATTGGTTATTGTAGGAATATATCTTATTGAACTAATTATGATTCCTTTTTAATGATGCCAAAATGGGGAGAAGTTTTAGACTAGAACATTAACATTGTTTAAATTGCTAAACTTGTTATATATGATTGGAATTATATTTATATTTTTGCTTGAAAAACTAACGCACATTCTCAGAGGGAGCTTAAATATTCATACAGGTTTCAAATTCTATCAAGTATTTGTTATCATCAAAAATGGGGAGATTGTTGAACTCAAGATTTCAAGTTTCGTGTAAATCTACATATAGATTTTGATGATAACAAATGAATTCAAATAATAAAGGAGTCTCAAGCTCAAGTTGTCCACATAATAGAATCAAGTACATCAAGGAAGCAAGCATGAGCAAGAAGGGAACAAGTTCACATTAAAATCATAGAGTAATTTTGTAAATCTCTTAAAAATTCGAAATTAGGATTAAGACTCAAAATTAATATTTTATTATAAAACATTAAAATACATTTTCCACATGTGCATGAATATTTTGAAAATTAAATTTGAAAATTTTGAAAGATGATTGATTATCATCTTTCACATGTGCATGATATAATTAAATGTTTGAACTTTGAAAATATTAAAATGATTGATTGTTATCTTTTACATGTGCATGACATGATTAAAGGTTTGAACTTTGAAAATATTAAGATAATTGATTGTCATCTTTCACATGTGCATGTTTTATTTGAATATTTAATAAAGTGATAGATGATTTTCTTGACTTATGCAAAAGATAGATGTCTTTGTTTGAAAATTTTGAAAAGTAAAGTGTGCTCCTTTTGTCATATGCAAAAATTAAAATATTAAATTTGAAATTTTTGAAAAGTAAAGTGTGCTCCTTTTGTCATATGCAAAAAGTAAAAAGATTAGATTTGAAATTTTTGAAAAGTGAATGATGATGTCTTTGATATGTGAATCTTTTTAAATTTGAATATGAAATCTCATATGCCTATAAATAAAACATTTAAGAGCTTCACATTCACTACACCAAGAGTATACAACATTCATTCAAAGTTTTCATTCTCTCTTCTCTAAGTATTGAGTCTTAACCCTTATTTATTTTGATAGATATAGTTTGTGCTATATTGTTTTTATTTCACTCATTAAGGAGTGTTTTTTGATAGCCTACTCACTATCAATTCTTGTATCAGTAAAAGGGTGTGTATAACCCTTGTGTGTGTAGAAGGTGTTCTACACGGGGAATAGTTAAATCACTAAGTGTGAGGTGATTGGAAGTGTAGAAGGTGTTCTACACGAGGAATAGTTAAATTACCAAGTGAGAGGTGATTGGAAGTGTAGAGGGTGTTCTACACGGATTCTTTGGAGCGGTGCTGCTAAAAAATGTAATAGGTTTTTATCTCCACCTAAAGGAGATTGAATAGTGGATTTGGGGATCCTCAAGGGGTAGCTTGAGGCGAGGACGTAGGCAGTGGGGCCGAACCTCGTTAACATACTGAGTTTGCTTCTCTCTTACCTTTACTCTTTATATTTATTACTGTTTCATATTTTATTTATATTTTATATTGTATACTTGATTTATAATTGTTAATTTTTTAATACAACTCAATTCATCCCCCCTCTTGTGTTAGTCATCTGGGCAACACTTATGATTATTTACGTGTTTTTTTTTTTTGTAAAGCATTTGTACATATTCCCAAAGATGAGAAGTCTAAACTCAATGTGAAGACCTGACGATGCATCATTTTAGGTTATGGTCTGGATGAGTTTAGGTACAGATTGTATGATCCAATTGATAAGAAACCAATGAAAAGTCGAGACGTTATGTTTATTGAAGATCAAACCATGCAATATATTAAGAAGATAGATAAAGTAGTGTTTCAGTCCAATGATAGTTCAGTTAACTTGGATCTAGTGCCATTGATAGATTTGCCAGTACAAGTTGAACATGCTATTCAAGATGATCAAACGAGTCTAAGTGATGTAGATGATTCATTACATAATGATACACTTGATCAGTTGTCAAAACTAGAGATGCCACCAGATGTTCCACTCAAGAGATCTATTAGAGACCGACATCCTTCCATTCAATATTCTACAATCTAAAAATGAGTATGTGTTAATAACTGACAGGGGAGAGCTCGAGTGTTATGCATAAGTAATGGAAGATGAACATAAGACAGAGTGGGTCGATTCCATGCAAGATGAGATACAGTCATTGCATGAGAATCATATTTTTGAGTTGGTAAAATTGCCTAAAGGCAAAAGAGCTATGAAGAACAAGTGAATTTATAAATTGAAGTAAGATTAACATACTTCCAGGCCACAATACAAAACTAGACTTATTGTTAAAAAATTCAGTCAACAAAAAGGTCTCGACTTTGATAAAATTTTCTCTTCAGTTGTGAAAATGTCCTCCATCCATATAGTTCTTAACTTAGCAGCTAACCTAGATTTATAAATTGAGCAGCTGGATGTAAAAACTGCCTTCCTACATGGTGATTTAGAGGAAGAGATTTACATGGAGCAACTAGAGGGTCTCAGAATGAATGACAAAGAAGATTGCTTGTGTCAACTAAAGAAAAGTCTATATGGTCTAAAACAAACGACTAGAAAATGTATAAGAAATTCAAGTTAGTCATGGAAAAGCAAGGCTACAAGAAGACCCACCTTTGACTGTTGTATATTTGTGTAGAAATTTTGTGATGATGACTTCAGAATATTATTGCTTTATATTGATGATATGTTGATTGTTGGCATAAATTTTTCAAGGATTGAGAATCTGAAGAAACAATTAAGTCAGCCCTTTTCCATGAAGGACTTGAGGCCAGCAAATCAAATTCTTAGTATTTGAATTTACCGAGATAGAAAAGAGAAGAAATTATGGATGTTATAGGAGCGATATATTGATAAAGTACTTGATAGATTCAATATGAATCAAGCTAATTAGACAATAAGCTTTCCTCTTGTTACTCATTTTATTAAGTTAAGTACGAAATAAAACCCTTCCACAAATAAAGAGAAAGAAGATATGGGAAGAGTCTCATATGCTTTAGCAGTAGGTAGTTTAATGTATGTAATAGTATGCACGACACAAGATATAACACATGCAGTTGGTGTAGTTAGCCGTTTTCTCACAAATCTAGGAAAAAAACATTGGAATGCAGTTAAGTGGATTTTGAAATACTTTAGAGGCACTTCCACAGTATGTTTGTGCTTTGAAAATGATAAACGTATGCTTGATGGATTTACAAATACTGATATAGCTGGTGAAATTTATTCTAGAAAGTCTACTTTAGGGTACTTGATTACTTATTCAGGAGAAGCTGTGTCATGACAATCCAAACTATAGAAATGTGTTGCTCTGTCTACCACAGAGGCTGAGTATATTGCTATAATTGAAGCCCGTAAAGAGTTGCTATGGATAAAAAAATTCTTAAAAGAACTGGACTAGGAACAAGAGAAATATACTCTCTAATGTGATAGTCAAAGTGTCATCCATCTCAGTAAGAACTCAACCTATCATTTAAGATCCAAACATATTGATTTGAGGTATCACTAGATTCGTAATGTATGGAAGATGAAGTTATTACAGATTGAGAAAGTTCATACTGATGAAAATGGGTCAGATATGATAACAAAGCTATTGCCTATGCAAAAACCCGAAGTATGCAGAGCAAAAACAAGTTTGGTGAGTTTTCTCTCATAGTTGGGAAGGGGTTGTAGTGTTGTGTTGGGTTCCCTCCTATTTAGAGGATGTTCCATGTGGGATCATTAAACCTACATAGAGAGAAGGTTTAGGCCGGAATTTATTAAGGTCTTAAGCCTTATTGTTGCTTCTATGTTTTTTTCTTTTCTAAGCAAGCAAATTTTATTAAAATAAAATATGATACATGTTAGAGGGGAGGGGCTCCCCGAAAAATACCTCAAAACAACAACCATAGTGCATAAGTGGTAATAAAAAGAAAAAAAAATTTCTAATACCAATCTCTTGATCTCTATCCAAACCCTACAAAGAGGGTATCGTTTTGAAAGATGCTTTGAAAATAAGCCACGGCTAAAGCAGGTGCAAGTGGATGCACTGTTGTTGAATGTCTTGAAATATTTGTTGGAGAAGTTCGTATTCCCTTCAACTAGATCACCGATTAGGGAAAGTAAGAGCCTAGATAAACCAACATTGAAAGAGTGGATCTGTGGTGGAGAAATAGACGACCTGCACCTCAAGAGTGGCGTGTGAAGGCCACGCGCTGGCGAGATAGAGGTGGGGATGGGCTGATCTAAAGGATCGGAGGGTGGGAAATATGATAGTGTGGCACATATAGTCGACTGGACTAACGGAGTGCGGCGGTACATGAAAACCCCGTGCAGAAACAAATAATGTGTGAAGGCCATGCGCTGACTATTTAGGCATGGCTCCATGTCGTACCAGCAGATCGGTGGCAGGGGAACATTGTGGTGGGGTGCATGTCGTCATTTCATTGTCGGAGTGCAGCAGATCTAAGAAAATTTGAACAAGTAGAAAAAACTACACAAAAATAACAGTAGAAAGAAAAATGAAAAGCGAAAAGTGAATGAGAGGAAGGTGGAGTAAAGACTTACACCTTCCTCTCCAGAGAAAATGACTAATATGAAGTTTTTCTAGAGAGAGGTGAGAGTTTCTTATTCTAGAAAGACATGTCACGATTGCTCCTCACTTAATCGTTTCGTTGCCTCTATGTTGGTAGAGAGTGAAGAGAGAAAAAAAAATGTGTGAAAGATTGGGAAAAGGAAGAGACACCAAAAGACAAGAAAGTTTGTCCAGTTTTAATCAAACGCTCTGATCGGAGTCTTTTGTGGTCCAATTGAGTTTAAATTTTGCAGGCAAGTTAAAAACTCAAGACCCTACAATTTGAACAATGGAAATTGGATTTGGAGCAGTACTTCTGGTATTTGAGGTCGTGAACAATAATGCATTTTTGGTAAGGTCTCTTCTAATCACACCGTTTGGTTGTCAAAAAAGTGATTTTTTTTTAGATTATTGTTGATTGTATGCCTCTGTTGCTATCTAGAGAGAATATTTGTATATACAACATTATTGATAGTGAAAGGTTAACTAGACTAGTTCTTGTGATTTTTTCCTTTGCATTGAAGGTTTTTTCACGTAAAAAATCTTAGCTCTTTGTGTATGTGTGATTTTGCTTAATATAATTCTTTATTCAATTTATTTCTAGATAATTATTTCTACTATTTGGATTTCTCCCAACAGTGGCTTAGGAGAATCTCGAGATTGTAAGAGATACTTAGGGTTGGTAGGGATTGGTTAGGTCAATGGATGATGGAAATTAGGGTTTGACTTGGTCTAGATTTGTTCCTAAGATGTAGGAATCTGGATATAGAAGATAAGGTTTGTATGAGGATGAAGTGGCTAGGAATTGATCTTGAATGATAAGATGGATAGGAGTTGTTAGTGTTTCAATGGGTTTAGAATTGTTCCTATTATTTAGAGATTTGAATATGGATGAGCTTTGTTGGATTTGAAGTTTGAATAAGGATGATGGGTGGGATTCAAAATTTTGAATGAATGGAAGATGGACTTTAGTTAGGATTAGGATTCCTAAATATAGGAATTCTTATAGGTGCTAGGGTTAGGTTCCTAAAATATAGGAATGTCTTATAGAGGTTAGGGTTATGGCAAAAGGTTATTGGGATAGATCAAATGATGGAGGCAGTGGTCAAAATAGTGGAATGTATAATTGGCAATAATCACTTTTAATTAATTATTTTGCTTTACTTATGATAGATTGTGTTATATTTATCTGACAAATTTAATTTAATTTTAATTGTTGTATGGATAACTTTGGAAATAATACTTCATATCAATTTACATCGGCCTCAATTTAACTTTGAAACACTATCACTAATTTGTTAACTTTGTTAATGAATTATTTGGGATAATGATAGGCTTACATTCTATTTACCACCACTTTATCACTTATAGTATATTTATTTATTTATTTATTAAAGTGTTTTTTTAACATCCTTAATCATTAAGAAAAAATTTAAAAAAATATAATTTCACTAATAGTTACTTCCTTAATCATTAAATAAAAGAAAATTAAAAAATTAGAGTGGTAAAATAGTAGTAAATAGAACGTAAACCTATCATTATTCAATTATTTGTAGTCTATACATATGTTAATAATGTCATTATTATTTTTTTTCAAATTGATGTTCTTTTGTGTTAAATATATTCTCATTTTTTTAGGTCATATGATGTCGTTCAAAAACCCCAAGCATATGTTACCTTTATTTTTTTTGTTCTTGAATGTATTTCTATTTTCAGTGGTAGTAAAATTGTTATTCATTCAAGCTATTGGACAATTTGTAATATTTCCAGATTAAGTTTTAATTATTTTAGATTAGTATTAATAGTTTATACTTAGAAGTATTAGTTAGCAAGTTTCTCAGGTTGATTTATATCTAGATAACGATTAATTTTATTTTTTATACATTTAATTTCAATCTAAGTAAAGCTGAAAATAGGTTTCTAGGTCAAAATGGAAGTCCAAATAAGTTTTGGGCAAAAATTGACCCAAAAATAGGATTTTGGCCTAAAAATACCTAAAAACAATGTATGGGTAATGCCCATAGAGGCCTACAAAAGATTGTCAGTCTGTTTTGACAACCTATCCCCTCAAATTTGAATAAGGGTATCTATCAGGCCTAGAGTCAAGGTCTGGGGGCCCAATATGTTCCCTGTCCATGTGGGGGCCAGGGTAGGGGCAAGAGGTTTGGTCGCACCCCTAGTTTTAACTTCGACCCAAACATCTTTCTAAATATAAATATGGCTATAAATAAATTAGTTCATTCAATACTAATTCGGTGAAACTCACGTCGAATTCGACTTAAGAACAAAAAACTCTAATGACAGAATTACCTACTCAATTAGTCAATGACACGTACTAGACTAAACCAAGCTCGACTTAGCTAAAATTTATTAAGGTTCATTTATTTATGCTCGAGTCGATTTGTTAGTTTAGTTGAATTAAAACTCATTCATACATTGATAAATGTGTATATATTGGTTAATAATATAAGCATAACACTTTTTATAATTATATCCATAATATGTAACCTAGTTATTTATACTTATATATTGAAGTTACATCATAGTTAGTTTTTAAATTTTATAATAATTAAATAATAAGATTTAATAATTTTATATACTAGTACGTAGATATTATATATGAAATGTTGATATATACTATCATATTATCTATATACATTGATATTTTATGTAGACATATATATATGGTTATAATGGATAAACTTAATCTAGTTACATATTAAATTCAGATCTTTTATTTTTTATTTGTCTAATTTCTTAATTATTAAAATTTATAATTATTAAATTTTATTCAAAATTTAAAAATAAACAATTCTGGCTTAGCTCTACTTATTTTTAAATCAAGCTGGAAATCGGATTGAAACTTTATTTATTCAAGCCGATCTTGAACAAATATTGGAGAAAACTCTTGATCACAAGCTTTTAAAATCGAGCAACAAAAAATAAAAAATGACCTGGCTTGAATAAATTATGGCCCCAATTATAAATAATAATTATTGCTATTGGATTAATGGAAATTTATCGCTCAAATAGTTTCCTTTATATAACATCACCATATAACGGCACATTATTTATTAAAATAAAATATATATTTAAATTAAGAGAAAATTTAGGGTTTGGTACGACCGAACCCTATGATAAATGCAGCTTCTGTTGCCGCGGACTATCGACGGTGCGGCGATATTGTCAATGCCATTAGGATCCTCTCCCTCCGACGACCTCGTCCTTGCGATGGCGACTTCCGGCGACCTCTCACCTTCTCCCGACAGCTTTAAATCTAAAATGAGTCCGTCGCAGAGATGAGGTCGCTGAAGGGAGGCGGTCCCAATTTTATGAGCAGTGTCGACCACAGCGGCCGGAGGCGACGGGGGTTGGACTGAAGTCGAACGCCTCTCTACTAAATCATTTTTATTTTATTGTGTTTTTTATTATGTTTTTTTTTTTATTTTTTTTTTATTTTGTTTTTTATTGTGTTTTTTAAATTTTATTTTTTTATTATATATTTTAAAACTTTTTATTTTATTTTATTTTTAAGATAAATTATATTTATTAAGAAATTTGATCGCACTCCAACATCATTCTTAACCTAAATGAAAGTCTAAAATAAAATAAAATAAAATTCTAGATTCCTTTTATTTTGTTTTATTTTTAATTTTTTAATAAATTGCACAGCATCAAAAGGGCCATATGAGCTATAAGTTTAAGCCGAACAGCATTATTCATAAATAGTTTCTATTCCAAAAAAAATCATCTAATCATGGGCACTTGGGCAGACGTCCATCTTTCTCCCCAGCTCTTTAACACCCTGGCACCGTATGACTGTACCACCCTTGCCTTTTAATCCACGATTTTACGATTAGATCCCTACCTCCTACCCGCTTTTATATTTTTGAATCTTGTACTATAAGCTCTATAAATCAACTTGGACCAAACTGTCCCTATTATTTTTTCTTGATATGCTAAATAGATCGAGGTTACATTATTGGAGGTCTCGAACCTTTGCCGTTCCCCAAGTGGTCGTACGCATATTCCAGCACCTAGGACAACCGCAACATTACAATTTACAACAATTTTCTTTTGAGTACAAATTACAATTTACAACATTCAACAATACTATTACACTTTTTAAGGTGTCCAAAAAATAGCCAACACTATATTTTTTTATGTATTTATTTTTCCAATAAAAAAACTAGTTTAACAGATAAAAAGCCAAGTAAAAGACCGACAGATATTTTTATTGATATTGCCTTTTATTTAAGATCTACAACGAAATATAATTTTTTTTAAAGAAATAATTTCACTTTATTAAAATTAAAAATGACATAAAGCATACAATGTAATTGAAAAGTTAACTAAGTACATTTTAAGACATAATTTCTTAAGTTGATCAGATTAAAAGTTAAAAAAACAAAGTATTGTTTAAGACAATAACTAAAATCTACGAACTAAAAAATTTGGAATACTATTACTTCATATAAATTTTTTTTTATACAAACGAGATTTATAAACAACTAATAAAACACAACAACGTACAACAAAACATAGTTAAAATCATAATATTTATTGTTGTTGGTATAAATCTTTCCATACCTTAATAAAATATCTTAACCTATGAAGATACTTGTCGTCACAAGTATTGACTGATCAAATAATAATATTATTACAAGTAATCCAAGATGATAATTAATTAACCAAGATGACAACACTTTTTTTTTAAAATCCAAATGGATATATAAGCTGTTATATAACTGTAAGTTAAGGATAACAATAAAAACAGAAAGAAAATACCCTATTACATATTTTATTACAATATTTTTACAAACTTAAAATAGTGGTCACTCATCAATAAAGTAATAAATAGTGATTTTATTTATTTAATTTTTGATTTTGATCGGTGGCGGATTATTGAAGTTTACGTGCAAGTATAATAAAAAAAAAAAACCCTTGTACTTGACGCAATACTTACTAAAATATGAACTAAAAGAGTAAAGAAAATGAATGCACGCCATTGTATTATGTTTTATAATATTGCTTGTCCGAATGAAACATCGAGCACCCAAGTTTTAATATATTTAGATGACCATATCAACTACTCAATTTACATGACTGGGTCAATGGGTTTGAATCTAACGATTGATTATGTTTACTGAATCGGTTTTCCTTTTTGAAGTTATCCAAATAAGAAAGTAATAATGTTATATATAATTATGGAATGTATAAATGTTTTAAAAAATAGTAAAATTTATTATTAAAAATTAGTTTTTTTTTATTTTTAATTTTGAATCGTATTTACTTATTTTTTTAAAAAAATAATTGTCGATATTTATATATTTTATGATTATAAATATCATTTCTCATCAATAAACAACAATGTACCAATTGTTACAATTATGTAGCTCTTGATTCAACAATTGCAGAAGGCCAGTGAGAATCTGCTAGACGATGATGTATCCCAAAAGTTATTTTGCTCAGATCCGACAGTTGTTGAGGACAAAGTTGTTCTTAAAGCTTCCATTTTTGTGCCGTGATTTAGGAACAGATATGATCTTCTCATTGAAGCTGCAGGAATGGACGATGAATCATGTTGAATGAGAGGCAGATGGGAGTCTTCATATATTGGCCAAATTAACTCTCTGCCGATTTAAGCTGATGTTGAGGAGTGCCATCTTTGAATCTGGCAAATTGTTGTCGTTGATTGTCCTTTGGGTTGCTCACTGAAAGCATGATTTTCAAAACCAGAAAAAGAAACAGAAAATAGAAAAAAGAAAGAATACAGGTCTTGATATATAGGAGTGAAAACATCGCTGTACAAAAAAGTTTGAGGGTTGCTTTCAAGTTTCAATCTATAAGAAAATGACATGTTGTGGGAATAGTTGCATCTTATATTTATTATAAGAAATAACTCAATATTTCGGACTTGAATATTTGCGATTTCCGGAAAGGAAAAACAAAATAAATAAAAAATAAAATATATAAAGAAACAAAAATTTTATAATAATGTCCAAAGAAAACAGAAAAAAAAGGCTAAAGCTGTCAGAGCTCCAGACAGGAAGAGAAGAAAAAGTAAAGAGCACAGAACTGCGTACAGGCGCAGACGTGAGCGGTGAGAGCCCCAGCTTTGGCCGGGAATAAGGGGCATTATTGGTACCTGAGGTTTTGTTAAATTTCGTGTTTTTAAAATTTTAACGTTGTCCCGTGACAAAACAATGAAACCGAACGTACTTTGAGGGATGTTGTCCATTTCCCGAGTGGTTTTCTAACATCGGTGCTTCTCATTCTCTGATGGGTTCCCCTGCTTTCTCTGATTTGTAACACAGTGTCACAGACGCTTCCTTATAAAGCTGAAGCTTTTTTGGAGATTGAAAAATGGGTCTGAGCAGACCTCACAAGGCTGGCAATGGCGTCTCCACCAGATGGGTTATTGGCCTCTGTATCGCCAGCTTCATCTTGGGTGTTCTTGTTGTCAACAGGTACTCACTCTCTCTCTCGTGCACGACTAAGATCTCGCGTTGAAGTGTCAACTTTTCGATTCGCCGCTGTTTCTAATAGGGTTGAAGCTTTCATTCTAATGATCTTTCCAGCTAATGGGTTGCTTCTTTGGATACCTTTTTTTTTTTTTAAATTTATTTATTTATTTTTTAAGGTTTTGAGGTTCTGATGCAGGACAAAAAAATGAAATTATATCTTTATGAATAGATTGGATCCTTAAGTTTATAGACTTTTGGGTACCTGTGCTGGGATTGCAGGTTCAAGATTAAGACTTCTACTGTCATTTGTGTAATTAATTGTTGTATAAGACCTCCAGTACTGCTGACTTATGTGTTGTAGGATCTCTCTTGGCACTTCGGTAAAGCAAGGCGTAAACTTGATGATGCTTAGTTCTGGACATTGGTGAACTCTAATTGGCCTTATGTTTCCCTAATACGGAGAACCTTTTTCTGCAGTAGCTTAGAAGTCTGTTTTTAAAGTTGAGTTTGCTTACGGGAGTTTGCTGGTTGTCCCCAAATCTTAGAGCGGTTAATGGGAAAAACATGAGAGTTAGTGGGATTACTGACATTGATATTGAGTTGCACATTGCATGTCTGTCGCATAACAAATGTTTGCTTTGGATTATATGGCTATGATCATTACATGCATTTGGAACTTCACGAGGGATAATACTTATATACCAGAGATTGGTCCATGTATTTTAAGTATCGGCTTTTGAACTCAAGTGCCTAATTAGGTATTTCTCTCCTACCTGTGTACTTGTGCTTTACCTAATTGTGAAGGTCAGTAAATTTTCTTATAAACAAAAAAATAAGAAAATAATTCTCAAATGCATTGGAAAGAACACTGCTGTTTTTCATCCCATCCATTGGTAACAATTTTCTGCCCGCTAAAGATTGATGCCTTATTGTGCAATCAAAGTTTGTTAATGGTAATTTATCAACACCCACAACTTGTATGCGGGATCTGTATCATTTAACCCCACGTATGTAGCTGGCAGAAAGATACAAAAATGTGATGTGTGGTACCTTATGGTTTAAATCTTGCATCATATGGCTTCTTTATTGTCTTACAGATTTTCAACATTTTTAGTGTTTCACAATCTGATAAGCGTCTATGCCAGTTTAATTTATTGTTTCATATGGATGTCACAAGGGTCCTTGGAGTTTGTTGTCAGGTTCAATATCCCTTTGCTTGGTCTTGAGTTGTTCAGGAACCCCAACCCTAGTTTGTGTGTTGCTGAACTGCTTCCTGAACTTCAAGACACCTGCGTCCTGCGGTCCTGGATTGGGATTGTTTGGCAGTCCTACTGTATCACATTTTAAATTAGTTGTGTCAGACAGAGATCATGAGGATCCCTTATCCGACTAAACAAGTCATTAGGATTTCTGCATTTCACTTTATGCATCGGTCAACACTATCAAACTTGATAGATCTAGAGTCATAGGTTGAATCATTTCTGAATTTCTGTTATCCTTTTACATATTTGTTGCTAAGTTGATTATTATCTATTTCATAGGTTCTGGGCTATTCCTGATCCAGTTACAATGGACAGAGAGGCTTCATCAGTTGAGAAACACGAATCAAGACCTCTCCATCCCATATACAACTGTGAGAAGAAGGCAAGTCTCAAGAATATTGTCACGATAAGATCAACATCTTTTATTACCACATCCTTATAGCCTTCTTCATGTTATTACAGGATGCTTCTTTTCAGACAGGGGACATCCTATCTCAAGTTTCACAAACACACGATGTAATAATGTAACTTTCTATAGCCTCCTAAGTAATGTTTTAAAGATATCTGGCTATATCTTACATATTGTAATCATCTTTCTATCATGTAATTTTCGTAAATATGACACATCAGTGTCCAATATTTTCAGGACATTAGATAAAACAATCTCCTCGTTAGAGATGCAGCTAGCTGCATCTAGAGCTTCCAAAGTTAACCATGAGGAGGGATCTCCAATAGGTACAAAATCAGGAAGTGAGGAATTTAAGGAGCGTCAGAAGGTTTTCTTTGTTATGGGAATCATTACTGCATTCAGCAGCAGAAAGCGACGAGAATCAATCAGAGAGACATGGATGCCCAGAGGTTCAGTCCAAAACTTAATGACCATCCTCTCAGATATTAAGTTCATGTTGAAGTGAACTGATTGCTAAACACACTTTGGCTATTTTTCAATTTAGGGGAAGGGTTAAGGAAGTTGGAAACAGATAAGGGAATTATAATTCGATTTGTCATTGGACACAGGTGATTTTTCTTGAACCTGAGAGAAATTTGCATACTACATTTGCTTGGTTCATTTTTTTAATAAGTAGTCATAAATTTATTAATAGAACAATAGGCATAGCCCTAGTACACAGCATTTGCTTGGTTCATATTAATAATCTTGACAAAATATACTGGTTTAAATTTGGTGGACATTAGTGCAACTCCAGGTGGTGTACTGGATCGTGCTATTGATGCAGAAAATGAGCAAAACAAGGATTTCTTACGTCTGGTATGGTAAACTGCTTGGGACCGAGTTGATCTGTTATCTCTGATTCTCTAGTCATCAATTATTCTTGTTCTGATCGGTAGTTATCTCTAATTGTCATATTATTAAACCAGGACATAGAAGGATCTGTTAAGGCCACTGCTTCAACTAGTGGATCAAGTGGCTTGATTAAAATCTTAAAATAACTGCAACATTGAAAATTATGTTGAAAGTCGAAAAGTCATATTACAAGATATAACAAGTTGTAAACTCATTGTTTCAAAGTTTAAGTTGAGGGGAAAAGGTAAATTTAATCATTCAATTTATATTCTAATACTCTTTCTCACATGTAGGCATGTTCTTCTTAATAAGTGGGTCTAATACATGGAATACTTAATAAATTGGGGGGTTAAATGTAAAGTCAGGGTTTGATTTCTATTTTGATAATATTAAGTCACCAATTATCCTAAAAATTTAAGCTGGTGGGAATTTAATAATTTAATTGATATTTTTAACATTAGAAAATTACAACACGTGCACAATAAAATACACAAAACGAAATGTGGATAAAAAGTCAATACTTATCGAAGTACAATAGCGAACCCCAGGGCCCAAGTAGTGAAGGCCTTGGTCTTGGGATATCACTCCCCTCAAGGTCTAAGGTTCAGCACCTCATGGGTGCAAACAATTCTAGGCCACACCCCTTGGTGAAAAGACAATGATATAATTAGTTATATATAGAGAAACTTTTGAGGGTTTGGTGCATGGGACTGGGTTTACTTTGTAGGGGTGGGTTCAAAGGGCCATGCCTTGGAGAGGTTTCCTGACATAAAATAAAACAATAGCAATATCTTCTATTTAAAAAGTCTTACTTTTGCTCTCTCTCTCTCTCTCTCTCTCTCTACCTTATGACTTTTCATCTTTTATTTCTGGTGCTTCTTGCGGGGAAAATTCCTAATCTCTTTTTTTTTTTCTTCATTCTGGATCCACTTTCTTTTTAGTCTTAGTTTTGCTCTTTTCTTTCTCAAATTTCGGCGTTAGGGGTTGATGGAGTGTAGTGTTTGGATTGAAGCTTAGTTGTTTGTGCTAAGAAGGAGGAGGGGGGGCGGGGGGATCTATCTTGCATTATGGAGAAATGCAGAAAGTTCACGAATGCTATATACCTCACTATAGATGTGGTGGTTTGGTTGCCAAGGTAGTAGAGGCATGCTTGAAGTTCTTGGGCAATAGGGCTCCTTACTAGATCAGAAGGGATGGGAACAAAGTTTTTTTTATCCGACTTTGTTAAAACTTGTATGGTAGGTTTGTTAGATTTGAGTTGGGCATGGGCAAAGGAAAGGGTATCATTGCATCCTGAAGGTGGAAATGGAAGTAGATTTGACATTTTTGTAAGGAAGGTGAGAGATCTTGTTGGTTCAAATTCCTGTATTATTGTTTCTAAAAACAAAGGTAATTTAACAATGGTGCTGTTAATAAGGCTCCTAAAGGAAAAGAGGTGAGAAATGCTAGTTCTCATAGTTGGTCTTCCTCTATCCATTAAGCTCCTTACTTGTCAGCTTTGGACGTTCTAGTGTAGGATAGCCCTGGTCCTAGCAATGTTGTTGGAAAAGTCAATATCAGGCATAATGAGGTAGTGATGTCTACAAAAAACAATTGGCATTCCTAGAAGTTGCAAAAACTAGGAGAGGTCGAAGGGTCTCTATGGCATGTTCGGTTAGAGCTCATGGGGTGGAAGGTGAAGTTGGACCCATTGCTGAAGATTGTAGATGATGGATTGGGCCTTATTTCGGGTTTAGGCTTTGTTTCTAAAGATCTTGTTGAAGTCTCTACTGAGAAGTAGGGGGGATGGATGGGTCTAAGGTCCTTAATTTTGATATAGGAAATGGTCTAGATAGAGGTCCACTTAAGAGGCATTTTTTTCAAAAAAAAATCCTCAACAATGGTGGATTTCAAAGCAAAATAATCCCAAGGAAGGAGAAGCATCAGTCCAAGCTCGCGGTGTCTCTGTCGGCTGGTCTATCTTCACAGAATGGGTCGACGACGAAGGGCGAATCTTCCTGGCGCACTCCGGGGGTGAGTTACAATGCGGTTATTTTGGCAAATGGACCTTCTCATATCGCGACATTGCCCACAAACCATGCCATTCAAGTTGCGGCACCAACGAATATTTTTTTTTATAAGTAAAACCAGTATTATTTATCAAAGAATAGGCAAAAATGCCAATTACAAAATTCATATGCCCTATCTAGGTAGGCGCATTAGAAATAAGGAAATCATGAAGGTCCATGCCATTAAAGTCCATGGCAATGGCCCAAGTACAAAGAGTTCTAAAAAAGAAAACTTTTAGCTCCTCCATCGATCTCTCCTTGTGCTCAAACTTCCGCTTGTTGCACTCTTGCCGCAGGCACCACATAATACATGTAGAGATCATCTTCCAAATTGCATTGATGTTTTGCAAGCCTTGAATAGAAGTCCAGCACGCCAATGTTCCCACCATGGTCTTTGACATAACCCACACTAGGTCTAGTTTACTGAACACCTCATTCCAGAGTATCCTGACTGCCTCACAATGTAAAAGTAGATTCACCTACTCACCATCTCTTCTACACATGCAACACCAATTGACAATGATTAACCTCATTTTCTTCAAATTATCTGTAGTGAGAATCTTACCTAAGAAAGTTGTCCATACAAAAATGAAACTTTGGAGGGTGCCTTGTGCTACCAAAGCCTTCTCCAAGGAAATTGTGTATTAGGTTCTTGTGTGAGAGCCTTATAAAAGGAGTGAATGGTAAAAACCTTCTCCCTGCAGGTGTCCACCACAAACCATCTTCATGATAGATGTTTGGTCGTATGCAATATATGTGACTATAAAAATCTACGAAGTTACTCATCTCCCAATCCTGTGCCATCCGATTGAAATTGATATTCCGATAGATATGCCCTCCCGAGATTCCCATAACCTCCTTCACAGGGGCATCTTTGGCACATGCAATCTGGAAAAGTAAAGGAAACAAATCTTTGGTCATATGCAATATATGAGACTATAAAAATCTACAAAACTACTTATCTCCCAATCCTGTGCCACCCAATTGAAATTGATATTCCAATGGATACGCCCTCTCGAGATCCCCATAACCTCCTCCACAATGGCATCTTTAGCACTTGCAATCTGGAAAAGTAAATGAAACAAATCTTGTAGGGCATTGTTACCACGTCGAGCACCCTTCAAGAATATAATTCTGGATCTTATGCCCAACTGAAGCCTAGTGTGTCGATAGAAGACCCTCCACCCTTTTCTTATGTGCTTCCATAGCCCCACTCCATAAGCCTCTTTAACTTCTCTAGTACACCATCATCTTCCTAAACTGCCATATTTGTTTTCAATCACAATTTTCCAAAGGGATTTTAGTTCCTTGTTATATTTGCATAGCCATTTTCCAAGTAACACCCTGATTAAATGGCCTCAAACTTCTAATACCCAAGCATTGACGAATATTCTTTCTTCACAGAAGATATCGACAGTCAACAACGTTCCTCTTTGAAGCGATACATTGATTGGTTTGTCCCAGGCGGTCCACAAGCTAGATCCTTATCAGGGCTAGATGGTGGTGTTAATAGGTCCAAATCCCTAACGGTTACGGAGGATTTTTTTTTCCCCAAAAGGATGCGATGGAGACTGGAGATTCTTCAGGGGGTTCTATGGGGTTTATTACCAGGAATGAGGCGTCTTCCTTAGGTTCAATGCCAAGAAAGAAATGTATGGAAGAAGATGTCAGTTGTGAGGGGTTGAGGGGGGTCGAGAAGTCTATCTCTGTGGTTCCTTGTACTCAGTTTGATCTCTCTAATTTACAGATGGTGATTGGTAGAGGTGAAGGCTCTATTTCTGGTGACTTAGGTGAGCTGTTTATTTCAAATGAAGACAAAGATTCTGATCATGTTCCTCTTTGTTCTATTAATCCTGGTAGAATGGTCTTCTAATTCTTCTAATTGGGTATTGGCGAAGGTGGAAGAAATCAAGAATTGTGTGGGGATTTCTTGTGACAGATTTGAGGAACAATTTAGAGATCTTCTTACTGCTATTGAGGCTGGCCATCCTGCTCTGGCCAGATCAGCCACCAAAATGGAATGGGAGTTGAAGAGGTTGGAATGTTTTATCAACTATAACACCAAGGGAGAGAGTGCCTTTAGAAATGAAGGCAAGGAGAGGGCTATCAATGGTTCCTCATGAAACCCAAGATTACTCTTGGAATGTTCGGGGGATAAATGACTGTAGGAAACGCCTCTGTGTGAAAAATATGGTTTGGTAGTGGAAGGTAGATGTTATTTGTTTTCAAGAAACTAAACTAAAGTTTGTTAACCAATCGGTGGTTAATAGCCTGTGGAGTTGTTACTGGCGGGTTGGGTTGAGTTAGTCTCTAATAGAGCCTCGGGAGGTATCATTATTATGTGGTTTAGAAGGGTTGTGGAATTAGTAGATCATTATGTGGAAATTATTTAGTGGCATGTCATTTTAAGAATGTGGATGCCGTAATTGAATGGGCATTTGCTGGAGTATATGAGTGAAATTTGGACTTTATAAGGAGCATTCTGTGGGATGAAATGGCGAGTCTTTGCAATTGGTGGGATCTCCCTTGGTGCTTCAGTTGGGATTTCAATGTTACTCAGTTTCCTTGTGAAAGAGGTGAGGATTTTCAGATACTAAAGATATGTCAGATTTTTCTGATCTCATTACTGAGCTATAGTTAATTGATTTACCCATGGGGTGAAATGGAAGAGCATGGTCTGGACAAAATTTTGATTTCAGCTTCTTGGGAAAACTGATTTCCGGAAGTGAGGTAGAAAAGGTTTCAAAAAATTGTTTCTGACCACTATCCTAACTTTTTGGTCTGTGGGGGTATCGTTAGTGGGAGAGAATATTTTAAATTTGAAAATGTGTGGTTGAAGGATGAGGTTTTTGTTGACAGGGTTAGGAGGTGCTGGGTCTCTTATAATTTTTCTGGCACTCCAAGCTTTGTTTTGGCTGGCAAGATTAAAGCACTTAAACAAGACTTGAAGAGTTGAAATGCGGAGACTTTGGGTTATGTAGCAAATAAAAGACTACATCTCATAAAACAGTTGCAAATTCTAGAAGATAAGGAGATTGTGGGAGGTATTTCCTATGAGAAGGAGAAGAAAAAAGAGGTGAATGCAGAAATTGAAAAGCTTTCTCTTATGGAGGAAATATCGTGGAGGCAAAAATCTCAGATTCTTTAGTTGAAGGAAGGCAATAATTATACGAAATTCTTTCATAAAGTGGCAAATTCTCATCGTAGATTCAATGCTATTGAAGTTCTTCATGATGGGGAGAATGTTCTTACTGAGATTAGGGAGATTGAAGATTACATTGTGAGTTATTACGAGAAGCTTTCTATGGAAGAACATTAATGGAGACCAAAGTTAGATAGGCTGGTGTTTGAGTCCATTTATCAAATGAGTGCAGATTGGTTGGAGTGAACTTTTGAGGAGGAAGAAGTTCCTGATGTGGTTAAAGGTATGACGAAGGACAAGGCTTTGGGTTCGGATGGTTTTTCTATGGCATTTTTCCAAACAAGTTGAGACATAGTGAAGGCTAACATTATGAAAGTTTTTGGTGAATTCCATTCGTTCCTGAAATTTGAGAAGAGTCTTTAATACTATATTCATTTCTCTCATTCCTGAAAAGGTGGGTACAGTGGAGATGAAGGATTTTTGCCCTATTAGCTTGGTAAATGGGGTGTATAAAATCATTGCCAAAGTGTTAGCAAACTGTATTAGTGTGGTCATGGACAAAATGATTTCAAAATCTTCAAATGCATTTGAGGGGAAGACGAATTCTTGACTCAGTTCTAATTGCAAATGAATGCTTGGAAAGTAGAATAATAATGGGTAAATCTGGAGTTTTAGTTAAATTGGACATGGAAAAGGCTTTTGACCATGTCAATTGGGATTTTATTTTATATTTACTTGGGGGATTTGGTTTTGGCGAGAAGTGGCGTTCATGGATTAAACATTGTATTTCAATGGTCAGATTTTCTATATTAGTAAATGGCATTCTGGTTGGCTTTTTGAATTTCTCTCGGGGTTTAAGGCAATGAGACCCCTAATCTCCTTTTCTTTTTGTAATAGTGATGGATACATTTGAGTCGTATGCTTGAGGCGGCTGTTGAAGGAAGATTTATGTCAGGATTTGTGGTGGGTAACAAGGCACAGGATAGTATTTCAATATCACATTTGCTTTTCGCAGGCGACACTTTGATTTTATGTGATAACAATCGGGATCACCTTCGTGTTTTGAGAGCATTACAGTTATGCTTTGAAGCTGTTTCTGGTTTGATAATGAATCTCTCCAAGTCTGAAGTTGTTCAAGTAGGTACGGTCAGGAATATTTTGGATCTGGCCATTATTTTGGGATGTAAGGTAGCTTTGTTACCTATGAGATACCTCGGATTAACTTTGGATGCCTCTCACAAATCAGCTTCTATTTGGGATGGGGTGATTGAGAAAATTAGGAGGTTAGCTGGCTGGAAAAATTATATTTTTCTAAAGGTGGAAGAGTTACCTTGAACAAAAGCACTTCGACTTATCTCTCTACTTATTTCCTCTCTCTTTCCTTTACTAGTGGGGGTTGCAAAAAGTGTTGAGAGGATTTATTGGAACTTTCTGTAGGATGGTAATGTGGAGGAGAGAAAGTTTCATTTGGTGAGTTGGGAAGAGGTTAATCTTCTGGTTGCTTTTGGAGGGTTGGGAGTGCGAAATTTAAGATTTTTCAACAAAGCTTTACTTGGGAATGGCTTTCGAGATACCATAACAAAAGCAATGCATTTTGGAGAAATATTGTGGATGTTAAACATGGGAGGGATGTGGGGGAGTTGGTGCATGAATGAAGTTAGAGGGGCGTTTGGGTGGGTTTGTGGAAGTCTATTCGGCTGGGATGGGGGGACTTTGTTAAGAATTCCAAATTCAAGGTGGGGAATGGGGCAAAGATCTATTTCTGGCATGACATCGGGTGTGGGGATTCTCCTCTTAAGGTTGTTTTTCTTAACCTTTTCAGGATTGTTAAAGACAAACGGGTTGCAGTGGCTGATTCCTATCACTTGTCTAAAAATCTGATGTTCTGCACTGTGGAATCTATTAGAGACGTGCAGGATTGGGAAGTAGGTGAAGTTTCTGATTTCTTAGGAAGATTATATAAGATGAAGCTTGATCAGAACGGGGAGGACAGTCTGCTGTGGGCACATACAGTTAATCTAAGATTTTCAGTGAGCTCTTTTTATAAGGTGTTAACCAGTCATGGGGTCAAAAGACTATCCCTGGAGAAGTATCTGGAGAGCCAAGGTACCAAGCAAGGTGGCCTTTTTCTGCTGGCTGGTATCCCTTGGGAAAATATTAACTACAAACAACTTGTGGAAGAGAGGTTTTCAGATTGCTGAATGGTGTATGTGTAAAAAGGATGGTGAATCTATTGACCATCTTTTTTTTCATTGTTAGGTGGCGAGATCATTGTGGAATGAGATTTTTGCAAGGGTTGGCATTTTATGGGTGATGCCCATGAATGTGGCGGATTTTTTTGCTTGTTGGCAAGGTATCGAGGGGAGAAGTAAGAGTACTGCAATGCTTACTCTCTCTCTCTTACTCTTACTGCAATGTACTTATCAAAAAAAAAGTAAGAGTACTGCAATGCTGAAGATGATTCTTCTGTGCTTACTTTGGTGTTTATGGCTAGAAAGGACTGTGAGATGCTTTGATAATTGTGTACTTTCTGTAGGGGAACTTAGGGAGTTTTTTTCTCAGTACTCTAAGCTTTTTGGTGAAGAATCTTGTAAGGAATGAGAATGATTGTATCATTCTGCCTTAATTAAATTCTGTTTTAGCAAGGTAGGTGTTCTCATTTATATACATCCTGTGTACTTGGGCTATGCCTATTTACTTGGAATAAATTTCTCCTATTAATTATAAAAACAAAGTACAATAGCGATATTGAGTGGCAATTACCAAATTTTGTATTAAGATACTATTATTTCAATCTTCAAATTATGACTTAGAAAACTGTTTAATGACATTGAAACTCAGTATTAGTTAAATGTACATCTCACAATTAGATAGACCAAACATATCTATGCTGCATGGTATTTACAATGTTGTTGCTGTTTTGTTCAAATCAACAATTAGAAAAATTTAGAATGCACTAGCATAAAAGAAGAAAATGTTTCTGGTAGATCAGGACCTAAGGAACTAAACTTTCCAAAATACCCATTCAGCTTTTCATGGTGGTTAGAATTTGCATGTTATCCTTTGTTAAAGTTTGTTCTCTGAGCTTATGCGGAGTAACTTCTTTACTTTGCAGAATCATATTGAAGGATATCATGAATTATCCTCAAAAACTCAAATATACTTTTCAACAGCTGCCGCTAGGTGGGATGCTGACTTCTATATCAAAGTTGATGATGATGTGCACATAAATCTTGGTTGGTGTATCTCCATTATTAACTGTCTCTATCCACAAACAAGGGTGAATATTAGGGGCATTTAATATTTCACAGGTATGGTTGGTTCAACCTTGGCCCGGCATAGATCAAAGCCACGCGTTTATATTGGTTGCATGAAGTCTGGACCTGTCCTGTCACAGAAGTAAGCTGTCATTTTTCTCCCTGTGGTTTGTTTAGTTGTTAGAACATTTATGGATGTCATTCATCAGATGTACCTTTGGCTACCTAATGCAGAGGAATAAAATACCATGAACCAGAATACTGGAAATTTGGTGAGGATGGAAATAAATACTTTAGGCATGCGACAGGGCAAATATATGTGCTCTCCAAGGATTTGGCTACGTATATTTCAGTAAATCGGTAATTTCTTCAATGAAATCATTCTATACTTATTATTCCACTTAAAACTGTCAATAATTATTGATGTTTTCTCTCTCTAGGCACATACTTCATAAATATGCAAATGAAGATGTCTCTTTGGGTTCTTGGTTTATTGGCCTTGATGTTGAGCACATTGATGATCGGAGCCTCTGCTGTGCGACGCCCCCTGGTAAGATGTTTGCGGACATGCACCTGAGTTCTAAAAAATGAAGCTCCTTTCTTGGTTTCCTTCCCTTCTTAGTTCCTTTTTTGATAGTTACAACTTGCATATTACTGGATATGACAGATTGTGAGTGGAAGGCTCAAGCAGGAAATCCTTGTGCTGCATCCTTTGACTGGAGCTGCAGTGGCATTTGCAAATCAGTGGAAAGAATGGAGGAGGTGCACCAACGCTGTGGGGAGGGCGATGAGGCTATCTGGCACACCAGTTTCTGAGACATGTCTCTCTTCATTGTAATATATGTGAGATCAAATGGTGGTTTATTTAGACGATTCAATCTGCCCGATTTTTGTTTATTGATTCCTCGGGACAGTCGGTATATGATTGATTGAATTACTCACTGCACATAGAGATTTTCATACTAAGGAAATATGATCCAATTTTTTTTAATTTTTTTTTTTGTTCCACGTTTAACTTCCCAACTGCTAGTCTCAAAATCAAACAAGGTTGCAATCGTTATAGAAGACCATATGAACATATTTAGGTCATATATGCAGCGTGAATTCATTATAGAAGACCATCTGTTGCTTTGTGTACAAGGAATACAAGGGACTCCACCAATATTTCAATTTCTCCCTAAACTTCTTGGTGTTTAGGGACTATTTGCTTTGTGTTCTGGGATATGATTTATCTTTTCTTTAATGGTAAGAATGACGTGAACTTTGGAGGTATTTGAATTACTTAAAAGAGTTTCTACCCATATCCTACCATTTGTTGAAGTTATTCCAAACAGAGCATATAATCCCCGAAAGTCCAGCAGCCGAAGATGGTCGGTCTTCCACACCAACTCGATGCTGATAAAGATCCTCCAGGAGTGCAATCTTCTGTTAAAGATCCTCCAGGAGTGCAATCTTCTGTTAAAGATTCTCCACATCAGATGTTGATTATGAAATCATATTCAAATTCAAATATTGTAAATAGATAGATTTAAACAGATAGCCTTACTGGCAATCTTTGTAAATGCCTATATATATATATATATATTCCAATACAATGTTCTGGTTGGCATCGAGAAAACCAACACAGTTTCCATATATTTCTAAGTTTCTTTCATGGTATTAGCCTTTTCATAAAGCTCACGCTTGATAAATTACAAGAACAATAATAAATATTATGGGCAGTGATGGAACTATATATTTTACAAAATTGTCCACTGTTTTTACTATTACACCCACTACAGAAAATAATTGAGCTAATACAATTTCTTTTTTTTTTTTTTTGATAGGGGAATCACCTCAATCCATAAAAATCCTAGGTCCTAAACCCTTGAGGAGCCTGGCGCTAAATCCACCGTTATGGCCTCTCACTTGAATCGCAGTTTGATACCAACGAGAATCGAACTTGTGACATGGGACGCATGCACATAAGTTCGTCGGCAAGGGCTACATAGTAGTGGATAATTACAAATTCTTTTTTATTGAGCATGTAATCTCAATAATAAATATGTATAAAAATAAGATGTTTCTCTCAAATAGACAATATGATAGGATAAAAAGTGAAAAGAAAGTATTGTATCCTTAAGAAAATCTTCAATAACAATTTTCTATAATGTAGCATTTTTTTCATGGGCTGTTATAATGTACCAATATTTTGACACCTTAGGTTGGTTGGTTGGTTGGTTGGTTATCGTCTGTAAATTAGTCAATTAAACCAAAGGCTCTCACGGATTTGACAAAATCATAATATTAATAATTTTGTTGATGAATATTTTAGGACAAAGATCATTGCATGCTCCCACACAAAATTTGCGTAAACTGTTGAGTTATTTAACTAATAATTAGATATGAGGTTAGAGAACCTTTTGAAATTAATTGGGGACTGGTCAATCTAATTGAAACCAACACTTAACAGAAATTATAACTCTACATATACATTTTAGGAAAATGATACTTATAAGAAAATTTATGCAATAATTACGTAGGAAATAACTTATTATTTTATGTTTCAATTTTTTTAATTTTTAATTTTGTTTGTGTTGGATAAATGATTATTTTTATTTTTATTTTTTTAATTATAATTAATGTGAAATTTTAAACTTGTTTATGTACAATTTCTATACAAAATTTCTTATATTTAACAAAATCCTACTTTTTAATAGAATTGGCTAGCGAAGATATTAGAACGGATATTCTTACTTCTAATTGATGAAGTGTACGTCTAGATATTGAGAATGTTTTAGAGTATTTATAAATTGTAATAAAAAATAGGTAAAAAAAATACTAAAATATTATATAGTAGTGAAAAAGTAATAAATAATAATAAAAGTATGTAAAAAAATAGTAAAAAAATAATAAATAATAGTAGAAAATATTGAGAAATTTCCACTTGCCAAACCTGGCCCAAACTCCTAAGGTTTGTGGGTATGGCAGGTATTATGTCCCTACCCCTCCCCCCCTTCCTTCCTTCTCAATCACATGTGTTAATGTGACACATTTTAAATGATTGTTTTGATCAACTACTTAAATAACAGCCACTTAAAATATGTATAATAATTAATAAGTACGATTAAGAATTTAAAAAAAAAAATCTAAAATCTAAAATAAAAAATATTTCTTTATTTTTTAA
The DNA here is from genome assembly GCA_036898215.1 of Platycarya strobilacea. Classification (NCBI taxonomy): domain Eukaryota; kingdom Viridiplantae; phylum Streptophyta; class Magnoliopsida; order Fagales; family Juglandaceae; genus Platycarya; species Platycarya strobilacea. Next base: position 16,531,048 of record CM072549.1, on the reverse strand, counting down.
ATTCAAAGTGATATTTTATAGTCGGAAGGAAGAAATTTAAGGAGAATTGTAGAACAAATACTTATTTTATAATTCGACTATACTTTGACAAATAACTATAAAAGAGTAAGACTATAAGATGGCATATGCTCCAATTGACTAAAACCGCAGACTTCTTTGTAGCATGTTTCCCATGCTGGGTGTGGAATCAAAAGGCGCAACACCTCATGAGGTCGGTGTGATTATCGTTGGTTCGATAATAAAGATGTTTGTTTAAGCTTTAAATTATTTGCGAAATACATTTTTTCAATCAATAAATAAATAAATCTAAAAATATAAGGCCAAGTGGCTAAAGAAGTATTAGTAATTTAGTTTGATGAATTAAGAAGAGAGAAATTCTTTTTTTTTTTTTTTAATATCTTAGGAGGTCCTTTTCTTTGTTAATAATTAATTATTTTAAAAAGAAGAAAATGCTTACTATCTCTGATATATTAATACATATATAGTTATACGATAAATTAAAATTCTATATTCGATTTTAATTATAGATTTTTCGTCCGATATTTATTTTGTAATTTATATGGAGCTTTGAATGTGAAAACAGAGATTCTGATGGGGAGAGGGTGACCTGTACGTAGCAATCGTAGAGGTACGCGGTATCTTTTGCGAAAATGAGGTAGAACAGTGCAATGGCCGGTTGTGACTGTCTACAGCAGGACCACAAGCAGGATGTAACTAATTAATTAGCGGCGAATGCAAACTCAGTCAAGTCATACTAAATTAATTATTGATGAAATCTATAATTATTTGTTTATTTATTTATTTTTATTTTTTTAATAAAAAAGTATATTTTATATATTTAAACACATATATCAATTTATTTATATATTAATAAAATTTATAAAATATTATTATTTCCAGATCAATTTAAATATTAATCATATGAAATTATTTCAACGTTCAATTAATGCACAGCCTACAATTGTCAATAGACCATACTCAACATCAAGTATTAGGCAAGCCTAAGGGCCCTTCTATTGTCTTCTCCTTCGTTAGACGTACATGTCGCCCAAACTTATTGTTTCATGAATGGTATCGGTTCATGCTGATCAGTTCAAATCTTCGCATGATTTCCATCCGGCACGTACGATTGACGTTATAGCAAGTCAAGGTTAGATTTAGGTCTACTTGAATCGACATGAACTTGAATCTTGATTATACCCAAATGATCTAATCAGTAATATTATTACTTGTTGAATTCACGTTGAGTTTGCAAGTCGAATAAAAAAAAAAAAAATTTGAATTCACGTTTAGTAATATACAAACAGATTACTTGTTTGAGAAGTGCCAAAGTCACAAACAAAAATCACACTTCACTAATTTATTTTAATAATTAAGTAAGTATTTTTTAATAATATTATGATTTTTTTAAAAAATATATTAAAACTGTTTAAAAATAATTTAAGGAAAAAATAAAAAAAATATTTTACCTTGGCCGGATCCCATCTGGCATATTGAGTGGTTCTAGAACCACTCTGCTTGTTTATACAAAAGATTTTTGCATTAATGATATATTTTAACTGATATACATCTCAAAGTTTATAAATGCAACAAGACTTTTAACAGGACATTATACTTGTTTTGCACATAGACAATACATGCTGTGGATCACTATAGAGAAATTAATGTAATAACGATAGATATAATCATAAGATTGTGCAACTTCTGCCCACTCTTTTAAATAAGAATGTGGTCTTATATTAAAAATTTAATTTTTTATATAAATTTTAGATTAACTTACTCTTTTTAAAAGGAATATATACAAGTCATGCATATTTTATAATTATAAATATCATTTTGAAAAAATTAGTGGCTATAGCAACTCCTAAATTCTGATTGGGTTACCTACACAATATTCAAACACTGAAATGACCAATACCAAATTAAGATCTGAATTGTACATATTTTCGTCATGATTGCTTGTGGTTGCGCTTTGTGTTGCTCTAAAAAATCTGGTTGGTGTTCATAACACAATAAGATGGATATATGCAGGTACTGAACCGACCACTACCAAACCAGTATTGATCAGTACAAGATTTTGGGCCTTTATCCGGGATAAATTATCCCGAATTCTTTTTCGGTGACATACTATTGTGACAAAAAGTCACTTTTATCTATGAAAATTACTAAAAAGTAAATAGATATTAGTTATGGTAAAAGATTTTTAGTTCATGATCCAATATATGTATATTTCTCTACATGCTTTCTTCATGTCTGTTTTCTTTCTTGTTTCTGGTACAGGCTTTGTGTTGCTCTTCAATGGGAAGGAGGACTATAAATAAAATAATAATTCATGACGCTTTTTTTGACCATTTCATGCGCCTGATCTCCATGGTTAGTACGCGGTTTTCAGTATCATTTTCAAGCTTTGCCGGCGGTGAGCTTCATTTACTACTAATTGAATGGTAGGGAGTACTAATTGGGACCCATTACAAATTGGTCGGAGCCGAAGCTTCAATAATAATTATTTCTGACAAGTTTGGTGATATATCAATCAATAGTTGCCTCAAAATCCTGGGAATATTTCTATATAGTTGTCTTTTAGATCGCTTGATATTGCATCTTCATAATAAAAGAAGTTAAATCTATCAAGATTCTCTCAAAAATAAAACTCATAACTTGATATAGCTTGTTATCGTCATATATCATATTATAAATACATATTTTTATTAATAAAATAAATTTAAAATTTCACTTTTAACCCTATAGTTTATCAAATTAACTAGATTCGTACATAAACTAAATACTTCGATATCTCAATAAAAATAAAATAAAGCCCAACATAAAAAGGTTATGAAAAAAAAAAAAGAGAGTCAAAGAACGTGAAAAACGAGAGAGAACGCGGTGACAAAAGAGTGCCATGTGCCATGTGGCATGTGCGCAGCAGAGTTGTATATTAGAGATCCGATCCGATGATGGGGAGGGGGAATGGAGCGGCCAATGAACAGAGGCAGTAAAAGGGAAAGCTCCCAATTAAATAGACCGCACATTTTCAATGCGCATTGATTTTTCTAAATAATGAAGTCTTTTTTTCGGAGATTCGATCGTTTGCTTCGCGCACCCGTCGCCTTCTCTGTTTCTTTATATAAAATCTGTCGTTCATGATACCTTCCCACTTCATTCATTTCCTCGAATATTTGTTGTGCATTCAATTGCTAACTTCTCTCCCTCATCCCTAAACATAGTTAAGAGAGCATGAAAGAGAAAAAAATAATATAAAAAAAATCTCAACTGCCTGAACATACAAGAAAATCCGGACCTACGGTAATCCGTAATCCTAACATCACATCTCTCCTACCGCTTATCTCGTAATCCTTATCCACACCTTCTGAGAGTACTTGGCTTCTTCTTCTATGCCTCGTGTCTCTGCTGCAAAAGCTCACATCTAAATCTCAACATTTCTTTTTTTCGCATCAATCTTCTCTTTCTGTTTATCTGTTTTTCCGGTAAATTTATAGAGGCTGGTTTTTAAGGTTTATTCTTTATCTTCTTCCCTACCTCTCTTGAAATCCTCGAATCGATGTGCTTTGACGCCCACCAATCCCATTGAATCGAGGGTTCTGCTTTCAAATTTTGTTTTTTTCGTTATCTGATTTCTGAGTCGTCCTTGAGCATTGCACTTCGGAGTCGCTTCGTTTCATTGTGGTGTTTCCTTGTTATGGCTTTACTTTCGGCTTTATTGGAGATTTTACGGAGACCCACAATGTTGGATGTGTTCAGCGAGCTCATGTTCTTCATTGCGCCTCTTTGGCTGGCGATTATTATTGGGCTTTTGGTCGGATGGGCATGGAAGCCCAAATGGGCTACGAATTTGGCCAATTGTTCTATGTCCAAGGACGCTTTGCCGGGGTCACCGACCGCATCGTTATCCGCGTGTTTCGCTTCGTTTCCGAGCTTCAACGCCCTGAAGTTTCAGCTGCCCAACTGCGTTTCTTGTATTGGATATGATAAGGAGAGTACCTCTGTGCCATCTGCTGCCACCGAATCCGATTCCAGGTTTGTTGGGTTTTGTTATGTTATTTAAGGGATTAGACGACTTGGTTTTTGAAAATCGTTCATTTATTAATGCTTTGGGTAAGGAGGTGGAATGAGTTCAATCGTTGAATTGAGATTTGGGTCATGTCTGGAAGATGGGTATTTTTTTTTTTTTATACTTTGGTTGGTTTTCAACGTTTTATTTTTTTAATTTACGTGAATTTATAATTTCCAAACATACGGTTTGAATTAGAGCATGGAAATGGAATTGACAACGAAACAGTGAACTTGGTCGGTTCTAACAGCTTTATTTTACTATGGCAGCTCGTCACAGCTCGATGGTGAAAAAGGGTCAAAAGTGACCGGAGAGGATTTAGAGCACTTATGCCGGCTAGTGGAGGAAAAAGATGGAGGTCCTGCTTGGATTCAGATGATGGATCGTTCTACCCCGACTATGAGCTATCAAGCTTGGCGTAGAGATCCTGAGGTATCTTTTCACATCATGTATTTCTATCTCATGTATTACTAGGAGTTTTTCACATCATAGTAGTTTGGAATATCATGCGAGTGTACTCTTGACTGATCGGATTCCTTTTGGTGGCTTTGCCAGACTGGCCCCCCACAATATCGTAGTAGGACCTTGTTTGAGGATGCCACTCCTGAGTTGGTGAGGGATTTTTTCTGGGATGATGAGTTTCGAATGAAGTGGGATGATATGCTTATACATTCTGCAACCTTGGAGGAGTGTCCCACCACAGGAACCATGATGGTGCAGTGGGTGCGCAAGGTATGGAGAACACTTCCTTGTAATCTTTAAATGCATGGATTGGCTTTGGTGTTAGCTAATGTGGTACAATTTTTTTTTTTGCAGTTCCCTTTCTTTTGTAGTGATCGAGAGTATATAATAGGTCGTCGAATCTGGGAATCTGGACGATCTTACTATTGTGTAACAAAGGTATGGGATTGCTTTTGGATTATTTCTTAAACTTGAAAAGTTATAAATTCTTATTCTCAACCATGTTCTCTAGTTTTAGGCATTCCATGCGTCACATTTTCATTGTGTTTGCAGAGGGAACACTTAGTTATGAGATCTGTAGCACATATATGTTCATAAATTCTATCTACTTCTGTGGGTTTCTTATTATCTTAGGTGTGCAGGCCAGTTAGACGAGTAGATGTAGTAGTCTTCAGATACTTCTTGTGTTATATCCACCTGTGCGAATGTGATACAATGCTAAGTTTGGACATATGGTTGTGATGATTGTTACTTGATAGCATAAGTCTGATGACTTATGTTACTTCATAATTACTCTACCTTTTCTTTTTGATAGGTCATAATTACCTAGTTTTTCACCAAAAAAAAAAAAAAAAAACAAGAACAGGGTATTGCATAGCATTTGGAACCCACTCTAGGATCTGAAATTTTGGCAATGTGAAGTTGCTAGTTATTTACCATGTGCTGTAGTTGCGAAGGCACTTGGATCATTCTCAATGACATCCTTTCACTTCATGTCATTAGTGAACTTAAGTCCTCTAGATTGTGGAGGCAATGAAATTTAGTTTTTGTCTATTTGAACTGATTGTTTAGGTTGGGATATATTTACAACTATGTGTTTCATCATATGTTCCAGATTTGATTTCTTGAAGTTTCTGAATTAAGAATAATTTGTGTTCACGTTTATCTTTTTAGGGAGTACCTTGCACGTCAATGCCAAGGCACAACAAACCTAGACGAGTTGATTTGTACTATTCAAGTTGGTGCATTCGTGCAGGTAATGCTAATGCCTACCTATGAAAAGTTGCTGTATGTATTCCTATGAACTTTTGTTGTTGCCAGAGTTGAACACCTTCATTCTTATTTTGAGTCTTGCTGTAACATAATCAGTATGTTCTTGGTTGCATACTGGTGAAACAGAATAAAAAAGAAAACCTGTGAATCTTCGTAAGAGAAGGATATCATTCTTGGGATATGATAGATAGTTGCTTAAATTTTCAGTATTGATCTATGCTATCTATTGTGGTCTTGGATTCATTTAATGACTAAGATGTCTCCGTTCTATATGAACCAGTTGAATCGAAGAAGGATGGCCAGTTGACTGCATGTGAAGTGCTGCTGTTTCATCATGAAGATATGGGTATACCATGGGAGATTGCAAAGCTTGGGGTTCGGCAAGGCATGTGGGGCGCTGTGAAGAAGATTGAACCTGGTTTACGTGCATATCAAAGACAGAGAGCATCTGGCGCCCCACTCTCACAATGTGCTTTCATGGCCCAGATCAACACTAAGGTCAGCGCAGACTACCTGAGATCTTTGGAAAACAACAATAGTGATTTGACCGAGGTCGAAAACGGAGATTTACCTCAGAATCCAGAGAGGAAAATACCAAAGCTTTTAGTTGTTGGTGGAGCTCTTCTCCTTGCCTGTAGCCTTGACCGGGGGCTTGTAACTAAAGCAGTTATATTTGGAGTTGCCAGAAGGTTTGGAAGAATCGGAAGGAGGATGTGATTGATAGAGAATGCGTTTTTGCAACATTTGAGAAATTGCTCAATGGCGGATGTCCCACTTACCACCCTTTCAGAGAATTGAAAGTGTTACTCTTTTTCCCATTGTTTGAGCTGTAGAGCAGCTTTAGATTGGAGAAGAGAAGAGATCACATTGTTGTATTTATCATAGTTGGAAATTTTAGTGAAGGATCTCATATGATCCGGCAATAACGATAATATTCCAGTTATGTCATATGCAAGTTAAACCCCTTTTCACTTATCTCTTATGCTGATTTTATCCTCTTGTGCAGTAAGAGACTGGGAATGATAATCAACAGAATATGGTACATAATATACTTTTCCAGATCATGGTATATCTCCTTAATAAGTTGGGCATACATCAGCCTTGTTTTCTGATAATTATTATAAGAGCGTCATACATCAGTCTCCATATGGGAAGAGGATGTTAGCACAGAATGTAAAACTTGGTCATATTATTATGGTTTATGAAATACAGAAGAGCCTTCGAAATCAGCAGTACCATAGCTCCTAGGAATGCTCATGATGCTAGATTTTAAAACCTCTCAGCATGTCACTGAAATTCCACTCCTTAAGATTCATCATTACAGGTGCGCACGGCAAGCTTTTGGCACGGCCCGCTCCCCTTCTTTATGTTCATCTATGAACTACATAATATCATCTTCTGTCTATATAAAGACCTCCAGACAGACGTCCCTCTACAATGCGAGTTCCTTGTAAAGATAAGTTTTTGCTTGATAATTTCAAGAATAGGAATCAAGAAAACAAGAAACAGAGAAAATAAGTAATGAACGAGAATAGCATTCAAGGATTAATTAGAACCAGTGGGTGTAAATTTACATAGCCGTAAAAATAAACATCAATTATCAAAGAATGTACAGTACTTGCTGTGATTGTATTATTGTATATGGCGCAACATGATCGATCAAACGAACGTATATAGGAGACGCTAATAAGAGACGAGAGTCTCGAAGCAGTTCAGCCCATCCAACTCCGGTGCGAACCGCGGTGATCTCTGCTGTTGCGGCTGCTTCTCCTTCTTAACATACGTCTTCGCTGGTGCCTCATGTGACTCTGAGTCTCCCTGTTGCTTCTTCATGTTCATGCAGTCGATGCTGGCGGCGGTATCGCTGCGGCCCTTGGCCATGGAAGGGAAGTAAGCCCTGACCTTTTGGCCCAACAACTCGGCACACACAGCGTCGAAGGAAGTGAAGATCATGGAATTCATGATTCACCCTTTGTCTGATCTCTTTACTCCACGAACAAGAACCCGGAAAACCAAAAGAGATTTCTTGTTTGCAGAAGGCTGTAAGGGTTGGTTGAATTGATTGTGAGGGACTTGTGGGTGAAGGAAAATACTTTAAAGCAGTAAGAAGTCTTGTTATCCTCATAGGATTAGGAGTGTAGTTATCCTAATTGGTTTAGGAATTTTAAGGGCAAAGGAAGCTTTTGTATGGCACTCTTGCCTTCCCTAGTTGGATTAGGAATTATTGGATGCGTGAGAGCCAAAGAAGTAGCAGAGTTTGATGCCTTGTCACCTTCAAACTTTCGAGAGGGGTTACGGGTCGAGGGGGCCAAATTTCGTGAGTGAGGGGTTCATGGACGCGCTACAAAGGTCGAGGAACGACTTCAAGCTCATATTCGTGTTCTTGTACTCGCCGGATCATCTGGACTCGCCTATGTTCTGCGAGCAGACTCTGTGCTCAGAGACCTTGGCGGCGTTCGTCAACGAGAACTTCGTCCCATGGGGAGGGAGTATTAGGGGTAGCGAAGGGTTGAAGATGAGTGACAGATTGAAGGCGTCGCGGTTTCCATTCTGTGCCGTTGTTATGGCGGCTACAAATCAGAGGATTGCGCTGCTTCAGCAGGTACCCCCCTCTTTACAGCATTTCTTCCGACCTATTTTATATCTGACCCTTATGGCTTCTTATTTTCTTTGTTGTGGTGGAATCACTTGCAAGCTTCTTTGAAAAACCTAGACTGTATTGTTTGAATTTCTTGGAACCTATTATTTTTTTACATCTATTTAATGTCTGATTTAGATTGCTGTTCTCGCCTATTTTTCTATGCTATGCTAATTTACTCTTTGTCCAATGCAATTTGGAATTCACTAATAAAACATTTTGCTGACTTAGTCAGATTAGATGAGCATGATACGGGAGTGAGGAGGTATATGATCGATTGTCGATAGTGGTGAATTGAGTTTAAAATTGGGAGAAGGGAAAAACAATAGAATTTTTTTACACAACTTTTGTATAGTGGCAACAACCTATTAAAAAAAAATTTGTGTATAGTGGCAATAGATGATAGCGATGATTTTGACCATGGTGCGGTGTTGATACGACGGGGGACTTGAATTTTGACCTATGATTAGTGCTCATTATGGACATGTTGCCAGAAACAGGTTGGTTCTTTTTAATAGCCCTTTGTTTCTCGGTGATAATTCACTTTCCACCACCCTCCAACTAACAATTGATCTACACTTCATTGTTTTTTTTTTTTATAATAATTTATAAGAGCAATTTTATTTCAATTAAATAGACATAGCCCAAATTTACAGGGAGTATCTACACTACTAAATTTGACCCAAACTACTAAAACTACTTAAAGTGGCATTTTTTTATAGACGGTGAAAATCTTATTGATAATAAATAAAAGACGTAGCTCAAATAAATGTACAGGACATATCCCACTAAAAGTACTGACATATTGCACACTAACTACCAAAATCTAAGAAACATCACCCTCGTTCATTTTTAGCCACTGGACTTGCCCATTTATGTTTTTTATTATGTTCTCCAGGTTGAGGGACCAAAATCTCCTGAAGAAATGCTCATGAATCATGATATTACAGAAAGTAGTTGAAGAAAGTGCTCCAGTTCTTGTTGCAGCAAGGGTTGATGCAGAAGAAAGAAGAAACAGCATGCGCTTAAGGGAGGAGCAAGATGCTGCTTCCAGAGCAGAACTTGAAGCCGATCAAGTATGCATTCCTTTTTATAACTTGGGAGTTTTTGCTCGTCTTCTTGTGCCATTACTGTAGGCAAAGAGTTCTGTTTTAGAAAGAACTGTCACTGTTTTTGTCACAACTCCTTATTGATTTTTTATGTTGCATCAGGTTAGGGAACGCCAGCAGAGAGAAGAGCAAGAACGTCTCGAAAGAGAAGCTGCTGAAGCTGAGAGGAAACTCAAGGAGGAAGAAGAGACTCGTGAAAGAGCTGCACGTGAAGCTGCAGATCAGAAAGAGGCTGCATTAGCAAAAATGCAGCATGAGAAAGCCTTGTTACTTGGTGCTGAACCTGAAAAAGGACCTAGTGTCACACAGGTACATCAAGTTTGAACTAATACTTTCATAGGCTTCATGCTTTTCTTCTCCCTTTTTTTTTTCTTCTTGTAGTGTAAATTTTATAACTTTTCTTTTCCTTTTGAATTGTCACATGAAGCATTACTGTGTCTAACTTATTTGCATTTCACACTTGGTATATGGCCTCAGATATGAAATCAGCTTTTTCAATGGTAGCTTGGGCATGAAATTAAACTTTTCATGGAACCTGATGTGCATTTGTGCTTTATGTTTTAAAACCAGGTTGTAGTGCGGTTTCCTACTGGGGAACGCATGGAGAGGAGGTTTCACAGTACAGCAACGATTCAATCTCTATATGATTATGTTGATTCTTCGGGATGTTTAGAAGTCGAGAATTATAGCCTTGTCTCTAACTTTCCTCGGGTCATTTATGGCCCAGACAAACTGTCTTTGACATTGAATGAAGCAAGATTGCATCCTCAGGCCAGCCTTTTTGTGGACCTGAACTGATACAGGAGGAACTTCTTCAGAACTAACTGATACTGAATAAAAAAATTTGGATTTGCATATTTTCCGAAGCATCTAATAATTGGTTTCATGTGACATGTTTGGGGTCATTTGACATGTTGCAATTTGCATGGGAAACTTGGGAATGAATAATGCACTAGAGTCCAATTAATCAACAAAGTGCTCTAAAGTTTGAATCATACTCAATAAAGTTGTATACCTCCATCTGAAAAACTAAAAAAAAAAAAATGAGGATTGTGTTGGAAATCAACACGCAAATCAAATGAGCTGGAGGCTTCTGGAAGATGAAGTTAGGCACCGTCAGTAGTAGCTGGAAGGTAGGTGCCGCCTGGAAATTCAAGAATGTAGGCCGCTGGAATTCCACTGTTATTTCATGTTCACACTATTTCTTTGTTCTATAAATACATGTAAGATTGTAATGAGGAAGGAGAGTCTGAGGTGATATATGTTGGAGAGATTAGAAGCTGTGAGAGTTGAGAGAAACCATTGTAAATAGTTGGTTTGTTGTTTAATACAAATTCTCCTCTGTGTGTGTGTGGACATAGGCTAAATTAGCCGAACCACCTTAAATTCTGGTCTTCATATTATTTGTAAGCTTCCACCGATCCCAACAAGTGGTATCAGAGCCGGGATGAGGCCGGATTTGTGAATTTTCGTAAAAGACCCATTTTGAAACTTGATCGAAATCAAGTTTGGAGGATACCATCATATTCCTCAGGTCAAGACTAAAATTCTAGTGAAAATTTCGTCTCGAACGGATACCTGGAGCCTCTACACGCGCCGCACGCACCGACTGAGCTCCGTCCACGCGCCGGCCACTCTCGACACACGTCGCAAGCGCCAGACGAACGAGAAAGAAGATTTCGACCCATACCCACTACTGACCCGTTTTTTGACCCGCTCCAGCAACCCATCCGGAAAGGAATATTCCGTCAGCATATTCCGTCGCCGGCAGGAATATTCCGTCACCGACAAGAATATTCTGTTGACATATTGGAATATTCCAGTGAAAGAATATTCCGGTAAGGAGGGAATATTCTGTTGACGGTAGAGAATATTCTGGTTGATGGAGGGAATATTCTGGTGGCGTTAGGGAATATTCCGTTTCAGAAGGAATATTCTGTTTGTCTTATTTTTCAGATTTTCGATACAATTTTGATTGTTTTGGAATGAGACAAGAGTCATTTTCAAGGTTTTCCACCGTTTCGGACGTAACGGTGAGCTCTGTTTGTTGATATTCAACTCCAAACGTTGAGAAAAGGTCACTCAAGTCAAAGATTAAAGCCGAACTGATGAAGAATTCAGGAGCAGGTGCGATGATCAAGCTAACATCTACAAATTACGCACTATGGAGACCTCGAATGGAAGATCTCCTGAATTGTAAAGATCTCTTCGATCCAATTGAAGAGAAAAGCGTAAAGCCAGATGATGTAGTGGAAAAAGACTGGCATAAGTTGAATAAGAAAACTATTGGTCAGATCTGGCAGTGGATTGATCATAGTGTTTTTCATCATGTTGCACAGATAACGGATGCCTATCAGTTGTGGAAAAAGCTAGAAAACATGTACCAGGCAAAAACTGCTCGGAACAAGGCATTATTAGTGAGATGTCTTGTCAACTTGAAACTCAAAAACGGCATCTCAGTGGCTGCACACACTAATGAGTTTCAGAATCTTATAAATCAACTTGCATCCTTAGATTTTAAATTCGGAGACGAATTACAATATCTACTACTTCTTAGTTTCCTACCAGATAGCTGGGAAACGCTAGTGGTTTCACTTAGTAATTTAGCTCCAGATGGAAAGCTCGCCATGTCAATGGTGACAGATGCCTTGTTTAATGAAGAGGCTAGACGAAAGGAGGCTAGGAGACCAGACAGATGCCTTTGTAACAGAAGAAATGCATCAGAGAAATAGTAGAGGTAGAAGTCGAGAAAAGAACGGAAGTCAAAGCAAAGGGAGATCCCAAAGTCGTGGTAAACAGCGAAAGAAGGGAAAATGCTTTTACTGTAGTATTGAAGGTCACTTTAAAAGAGAATGCCAAAAGCTGCAGAATCAGCCAAGCAGTCAGTCAAAGCACGAAGAAGGCGAAGCTGCAGTAACGCTTTCTGGAGATTGTGTACTCCTTTCTGCTGGTGAAGAATCTTGTTTGCACGTTTTAAGCGAGGAAACCGAGTGGGTAATAGATACAGCAGCATCCTATCATACCACTCTTTGTAAGGATTTTTTCAGTACTTACAAGGCAGGAGACTTCGGTACAGTCAGGATGGAAAATTCAAGTTTCTCAAAGATCGTGGGCATTGGAGATGCCAGAATAAAAACCGGTGTTGGCTGTACCATGGTGCTAAATGACGTTCGGCACGTACCCGATCTTCGACTCAACCTAATTTCTATAAGAACCCTTGATCAACAGGGTTACGAGAGCATCTTTAGCAACAATACTTGGAAATTGAAGAAAGGAATAATGGTTGTTGCACGAGGACATATCTGTGGCACTTTGTATAAATCAAGTGTTAAGATATGTGCAAACAGTCTCAATGTAGCTGAAGATGATACATCACCAAACTTGTGGCATCGGAGACTTGGCCACATGAGAGAAAAAAAGGGTGTTTATGCTTGCAAAGAAAGCATTGATCACAGTAAATAAAGGTATTGCTCTCAACTCTTGTGAATACTGTTTATTTGGTAAATAACATAGAGTTTCATTCCAGACATCTGCTGGAAAAAGATCAGAGTTATTGAGCTTGGTACACTCTGATGTTTGCGGTCCTTTTGAAGTTGAATCACTTAAAGGTAACAAATATTTTGTTACTTTTATTGATGATGCTTCATGAAAAGTGTGGGTGTATTTCCTAAAAGGGAAAGATCAAGTTTTTGAGCAATTCAAAAACTTTCATGCCATGGTAGAAAGAGAAATAGGCAAGAAGTTGAAATGCCTCTGGATAGACAATGGAGGTGAATACACTTCTCGAGAGTTTAGAGAATATTGCTCCAGACATGGCATCAGACACGAGAAGACTGTTCCCTACACCCCACAACACAATGATGTAGCAGAACGGATGAACCAGACCATTGTGGAGCGAACCAGATGCATGCTGAGTATGGCAAAGTTGCCTAAGCCATTCTGGGGCGAAGCAGTAAAAGTAGTCTGTTACCTGATCAATAGAACACTGTCAATTCCATTGCAGTTTGAAATCCTAGAGATGGTGTGGTCAGGCCGTAAGATTTCATACTCTCGTCTAAGAGTATTTGGGTGCAAAGCATTTGCACATGTATCCAAGGAGAAAAGATAGAAACTTGATGAAAAGTCTACTCCGTGTTTTTTCATCGGCTATGGAAATGAAGAATTTGGATACAGATTATGGGATCCAAAAGCGAAAAAGGTCATCAGAAGCAGGGACGTTGTGTTCCATGAAGACCAGATGTTTGGATTAGAACAAACAACTCCAAGTGCTCTAGAACTAGCTCTGAGTTCTCTACCGCTTCAGTCTGTCTCAAACACTGAAGATAAACAGGAAGTTTTCCCAGAAGAAGAAGAAGATACTGACAACGGAGAAACCAGTACTGAGCAGGGGGAGCAGTTGCCCTCTCCATCAGAAACTGCAGAATTTCCACAGTTGTCAGGTGATCAATCTCAGTAGGACAGATTCTCTAGAGGGCGATTGTTGATTCCGTCTCGAAAATATCCGGAATCAGATTATATTCTTCTTACAGATGAGGGGGAGCCAGAAAACTTCTCGGAGGCGATATCTCATCCTGATAGCGACAAATGGATGCAAGCTATACAGGATGAGATGAATTCGTTACAGAAGAATCAGACTTATGAGCTGATGGAACTTCCAAAAGACAAGAGAGTACTGAGAAACAAATGGGTGTTCAAGCTGAAAAATGATGGCAAGCAGATGAAGCACAAAGCTTGCTTAGTCGTCAAAGGATTCCAGCAGAAGAAAGGAATCGACTTTGATGAGATATTTTCACCTGTTGTGAAGATGACTTCAATTCGAGTGGTACTCGGATTGGTGGCAAGTCTTGACTTGGAGCTTGAACAGATGGATGTGAAGACAGCATTTCTTCACGGCAATCTTGATGATGAGATTTATATGGAGCAGCCAGAAGGCTTCCAAGTTCCTGGAAAGGAACATTTGGTTTGCAAGTTGGAAAAGAGCCTTTATGGTTTGAAGCAGGCTCCCAGACAGTGATATAAGAAGTTTGACTCATTCATGATGAGTCATGACTACAAGAAAACTGATGCAGATCAGTGTGTTGACATCCAGAGATTTTCAGAAGGTGACTTTGTGATGTTACTGCTCTATGTTGACGACATGCTGATTACTAGAAAAGATCCATCCATTATCAGGAAGTTAAAGACGGATCTCTCCAAAGTCTTTGATATGAAAGACTTAGGACCTGCCCAGCAGATTTTGGGCATGAGGATCACTCGTGACAGGAAAAAAAAGAAGCTATGGCTGTCACAAGAAAAGTATGTTGAACAAATACTACGAAAGTTCAACATGGAGAAAGCAAAGCCAGTTAGTACTCCACTGGCTAATCACTTCAAATTGAGCAAGATCTCGTGTCCCTCATCACCGAAAAATTTTCAAGAAATGGCTATAGTACCATACTCCTCAGCAGTAGGAAGTTTAATGTACGCTATAGTTTGTACCAGACCTGACATCGCTCACGCTGTTGGAGTTGTGAGCCGTCTTCTTTCAAATCCAGGGAAAGAACACTGGAAAGCAGTTCAGTGGATTCTCAGGTACCTTAAGGGTACATCAAAGTTGTGTTTGTGCTACGAGAGAGTTAATCCAGTCTTGGATGGCTATACAGATGCTGATATGGCAGGTGATCTTGATGGAAGAAAATCTACATCAAGATATATTTACACATTTGTAGGTGGAGCTGTATCATGGCAGTCCAAACTGCAGAAATGTGTGGTTTTATCTACAACAGAAGCAGAGTATATTACTATAGCAGAAGCAGGAAAGGAAATGTTGTGGCTAAAACGGTTCCTCAAAGAAATGGGAGTTAGTAAAAAAGAGTACAGAATCTATTGTGATAGTCAAAGTGCTTTTGATCTGAGTAAAAACTCGATGTACCACTCTCGGACAAAGCACATCGATATTCGGTATCACTGGATACGTGAAGTAATGGAGCAACAGCTGTTGAAGTTTGTAAAGATCCATACAAAGGAGAATCCAGCGGACATGCTAACGAAGGTAGTAACATACGAAAAACTTGAGCTATGTAGAAACATAGCTAGATTAAGTACCTTGAACTAAAATGTGTTAGGATATCCTCCGTTTGGTGTTGAAGGAGAGATTGTTAGAAATCAACACGCAAATCAAATGAGCTGGAGGCTTTTGGAAAATGAAGTTAGGCACCGTCAGTAGTTGCTGGAAGGTAGGCGCCGCCTGAAAATTTAAGAATGTATGCCGTCGGAATTCTACCGTTATTTCATGTTCACACTATTTCTTTGTCCTATAAATACATGTAAGATTGTAATGAGGAAGGAGAGTCTAAGGTGAGGTATGTTGGAGAGATTAGAAGCTGTGAAAGTTGAGAGAAACCATTGTAAATAGTTGGTTTGTTATTTAATACAAATTCTCCTCTGTGTGTGTGTAGATGTAGGCTAAATTGGCCGAACCATCTTAAATTCTGGTCTCCATATTATTTGTGAGCTTCCACTGATCCCAACAGATTGACCTAAGTTGTTAGCTGTCGAGTTTACTTTATACCTACCTACCTAAGCCTATTTATTTAGAGTATGACCAAGTATCCTGTTTACCAATTCTCTATATGATACTTCTAAAAACTTTGTTTAATTTTTATTCGAGTTAGTGTTCGACCTTATCACATTGTTCATATTAACAATTTATTTAATTATTGAACGAATTCGCGCGAGCTTGTTCATGATCTATTTAATTATGACTATGTGTATATATATATATATATATTATATTTAAAAAAAAAAAGAAAAAGAAAGGAAGGCAGTAGCCCCATATTTATTAAAAATAGCCTCACTAAGGTGGAGGAAAACCAAAAATAGAAAAATTAAAGCCTAAGATAGGGGAGACCCCATTTTTCAGTTCAAGGCCAAAAAAACCTTCTTTCTCTAAACTCTTCACACAGAAAATCTAAAGATCGACCTTTTGCACCTTCCTTGGCAAGAAAATTTACAACCATATTAGTTTCACGAAAGATATGACAAACTCAAGCAGTGAACAGCCGAAACAAATGAAGAGCTTCTTACTAAAAATCCCATAATTACCAAAACTTGGACACTCCTGAACGAAACCAGCCAACTATTACCAAAGAATCTAATTCTATTCAAAAAAATTTCAAACCAAGCTGTTGACACATTTTTAAACCATCAAGAAAAGCTTGACATTCCACAAGTACAGTATTAGAAGCATGCCCATAAGAATGAGCAAACCCCACAATAACTTTATCATAGGAATCTTCTCTCGACAAATGCCGTAAGAACCACCATCAACGTTCAACTTCTTCACAGCACCTTCAACCGACCTAGACCGAGCAATTTTCTTCACCAGCTTCACGCACACACCGGCATTACTGGACAATTCAATTCCTGCAAAATTATAACATCTCTTCTAGTTAGCTGTTTCAGCTTTCTTAAAAAGGTTGAAAGCTCCACAAATAAAAAAATCTTGAGCGAACGAATTATAATCGATTTCCAATTATAAGAAATCCCTCCTATCTGCACGGCACATCTCACCCACCAAATTGCCCACGTAATTATGATCATATATTTGTTTTATATATGTTATATCTTATAATCCATATTGTTTAAAGAGTAATGCTACATGCAATCATAAAAAATGAGTAAACATCTTGTAATTATTTTGAAAAAGAGCTGTGTTTACTATTATTTTTTTTTTCAAGTGGATTCCATATTTTATTTACTTTTTACAAAATTATTATGTGGCGCTTGCATATTTTACGACTGCAAATATTATTGCTTATTGTTTACAACATATTTTATAATTATATATATATATATATATAGGCAGACCAACTTTGAGTTTTTATAACTACATTTATATATGTATATACATATAAATATTTAAATTCACAATAATTTTAAATATGTATTGCATTTGTAACAAATTACTTCTTTTATTTTTTTGCATACATAATATTCTCATTTTGAGCTTATAAAATGTTTCGTATAAAAATTTAATAAAATTATATGAGTTAACATGGATTTTATTTGGATTTGATCATTTACAGTTTATCATTGACACGAGAAGTAAAGATTCAAGAGAGGGTTCGTATGCCCTTGGCAGTGATTAAAACAACGAAGTTAAACTAGTTGTCCAAATGGCGTCCTTCAATAAAAGCAAGGTTAAACGGAACATTTTTTTTGAAGTAATGGTCAAGTAGTGGGTTAAGGTCTTGTAAAACTCACCGCTTTGGGCGGTAAACGGTGTAGTTTTGGTTGTGTTTTAGAAGTTAGTCTTTTAAAGGAGTCTTGATGTAATTTCACTTTCAATCTTTTAAGTGCATATTTGGGATTATGGTGAGAAATATAACTAATAATTTTAGGGTTTATAACTTATAACTTAAATAATAAACTCTATATTTCAAAAGCTATTTACTGTTTGGTAAACATGTATTTAAAACATTTTTAAAGTTAGTTTCAGTAATTTTTTTAAAATATATAGTTATTTGTAAGAGTTTTATTTTTATAAACGCTCTAATTTAGTGTTTTTAAAAAAAGCTGATTTTCAATTTTTTTAACCAACTAAAGTATTTTTTATAAAGTTACAAAAAAATATCATTTTTTCTTTAAAAGTACTTTTAATTACTTAAAAGTATTTTTTAAATTTCAAAATGCAACCCCAAACCGGCTCTAAGTCTCACGACAGGGATGTGTTTCCATCATTTGGAGCATTTTCTGAAGAAGCTAGTTATTTCTTTCATAAAGAAATTTAGGGTCTTGAATATCTCAAGGCGTAGGGTTGTAATTGAGTTAAACCAAATTGGTTTTTGACTTACCAAACTCGACTCGTCTCAAAATTCTCAAGCTCGAGCCTGAGCTTGAGAAATTTATTTATTCTTTATTTAAACTTGATTCAATAAGATAAACTCTCAAGTCGAGCTCAGCTTTGAGCTCATCCAACAAATGAGCTTGAGTTCGAGCTCAAATTATTTATTTATTTTTATTTTTTGAATAAAATTTAATAATTAATAAATTAGATAATTAAAAAAATAAAAAAATTCTAGTATTGGATTTGTATAACTAATAAGTAGAATCTCTATTGGATTATAAGATTTTCAAAATCTATAAATAATTAATATATAACTAGTTGATATTTATCCAAAATAACAACATATTATATGCCTACATGCTATATATATTATTAATACAATACACATGATATGATGGTATACATACATCTATTTTACATATGGTTTCTATATACTAATATATGAAATTATTAAAATTTATCGACTAATTATTATACAAATTATAAAATATAACTATGAAATTTATTCATTATATATATATAAATAATTAAGTTACATATTGTATATTTAATTATAAAAGTGCTACACTAATATTATTTGCAATATATATATATATAGGTGAATGTATATATTTATCAATATATGAATGATCTTTAATCAAGTCAAGCTAACGAGTTGACTCGAGCATAAATGAACGGCCCTTAACAAGTCTTAATTGAGTCGAATCGAGTTTTGTTAGGTATATATCATTTATTAATCGAGTGGGTATATATATGCTTTCATGAGTGAGTTATTATTATTTTTTTTTTTTACTAATAGACAAATTTAACCGAACAAGTATTAAGTGGATTATCAAATAGACTCGTTCGTCTACAGTCCTACTGGGCAAGGCGTATAAAGGTTTATGCAGTATATCCCTGATTTCCTGTGTTCATCTTCTTCAGTCCCTTTTACATTACAGAAGCCCTTACAATTCATAATCCACTCATAACAGTAGCCTAACAGAAAGGAGTTGGATTCAAAAAGATTGTAAGCTACTTGATTAATTATACACTATGACGGGAGAAAAAAAAAATCACCGATCACCATTGTCAACAATGAAACTGAGTTCAATCGATACGCAAATTTCTTAAAAAAAAAACAAAACAAAAAATTTTGGAATAATTATTGAAAGTTCATCATTACAGGCATGTTGGCCAGGCAAGGCTTTGGCCGGCCCCCTCCTCTTCTTTGGTGTGTTGAGTACGTTGCTTTAAGCTTCAACGTTGATCTATGAACTACATAATATTATCTTGATCTGTCTATATAAAGAACACCAGACATCTCTCTACAATGCGAGTTCTTTGTAAGGTGAGTTTTTGCATGATAATTTCGCAGCTAAAAGTAGGAATAAGGAAACTGAGAAAGTTATGATGAACGAGAACAACATTCAAATATTAATTATAACCAGTGGGTTTTTACATAGCCGTAAGAATCAACATCAATCATCAAAGAATGTACAGTACTCGCTGTGATTGTACATATGTATAATGTTCCCTGTCTCTATCAGCCATAGAAAACATTTATATGTCGCATGCAACATCGATCAAACGAACGTAGCAGAAGCTAATAAGAGACGAGTGTCTCGAAGCCGTTCAGCCCATCCAACTCTGGGGCGAACCGCGGTGACATCCGCTGCTGCGGCTACTTCTCCTTCTTAACATACGTCTTCGGTGGTGGCTCATGTGATGGGGAGTCTCCGGCCTGTTGCTTCTTGTTCACGTCGATGCTAGCGGCGGCTGTATAGCTGCGGCCCTTGGCGATGGAAGGGAAGAAAGCCCCCACCTTTTGGCCCAACAACTTTGCACACACGGCATCGAAGGAAGTGAAGATCATGAAATTCATGATTGGCCGTTTGTCTGATCTCTTTAAGTCCACGAGCAAGAACCAAAACCAAAAGAGATTTCTTGTTTACAGAAGACTGTAGGGGTTGGCTGAATTGACTGTGAGGGACCTGTGGGCGAAGGAAAGTACTTTATAGCAGTAAGAAGTGTTGTAATCCCTATATGATTTAGAGTCATGTGCGTAGTTATCCTAAAAGGATTAGGAATTTTAAATTTTTAAGTGCAAAGAAAGCTTCTCTATGGCACTAGAACAGGCTTGCCATTCCTATCCCTAGTTGGATTGGGAATTATTAAATGCGTCAGAACCGAAGAAGCGTGGAAGTAGTAGAGTTTGATGCATTGTCACCTCAATTCAAACTTCAAATTAGGTACGTTGTAAAGCACGTAACAATGGCCAGTAAAATCAGTATAAATAAATAAACTTTTAAAAAATAACTCAATATAAATAAATTGGTAATAATATATACCTTGGACTCATGTGCACTCTCTTCGTTTTTATTATTTAAATAGAAATCATTATTTTTTATTACCGATTTATTTATATTGAGTTATTTTTTAAACGTTTATTTATTTATATTGAATTTTACTGGCCATTGTTGTGTGCACTGAACAGTAAAATAATTATTGGTGAATTAAACGTTTATTTATTTACTTACAACACCTAAATTGAAGTTTCAAATTAAGGTGACAATGCATCAAACTCTACTACTTCCACGCCTCTTCGGTTCTAACGCATCCAACAATTCCCAATCCAACTAGGGAAGGCAATCCAATTCTAGTCCCATACAGAAGCTTCCTTTGCCATTAAAAATTTAAAATTCCTAATCCTATTGGGATAACTACGTATACTCCTAATCCTATGAAGATAACAACAGTTCTTACTGCTATAAAGTACTTTCCTTCGCCCACAGGTCCCTCACAAATCACAATCAATTCAACCAACTCCTACGTCATCGGTAAACAAGAAATCTCTTTTGGTTTTCTGGGTTCCTGTTCGTGGACTAAAGAGATCAGACAAACGGTCAATCATGAATGTCATGATCTTCACTTCCTTCGACGCTGTGTGCGCGGAGTTGTTGAGCCAAAAGATGAGGGCTTTCTTTCCTTCCATTGCCAAGGGCCGAAGCAAAAACGCTGCCGTTAGCATCAACGTGAACAACAAGCAACAGGCCGGAGACTCCCCGTCACATGAGCCACCACCGGCGACGTATGTTAAGAAGGAGAAGTAGCCGCCACAGCAGAGGTCACCGCGGTTCGCCCCGGAGTTGGATGGGCTGAACTGCTCCGAGACACTCATCTCTTATCAGCTTCTACTACGTTCGTTTGATCGAGGTTGCATGCGCCATATAAATGTTTTGTATGGCCGATAGAGATAGGGAGTATTATACATATGTACAATCACATAGAGTACTGTACATTCATTGATGACTGATGTTGATTCTTACGTGGCTATGTAAAAACCCACTGGTTCTAATTAATATTTTGTTGGTGTTTTTTAATAAATATTTATTTTCTACCGTTGGAGAATAATTCTAGTCATTAAGTTTTGAAACTGTTTTTGGTTTTCCAGTTATGCCTTTAGACGTGGTAAAACTTTCTACCGTTGTAAAACGTTGAAGTGGTAATATATCACACAATCCGTTAACCCAACACGAATACGATATGATAATAGCGAGTTAGGATTTAGTTTTAAAGGATTTCGGATCAAAACGAGTTGACCCATTATGACACGAATATTACTTAACAAGTTAATAGCAGGTCAATCTGTTTTGACCCGCTATGACACGTTATAAAAATTAAAATTATAAATATACCCTTACATTTAAAAGTAAAATTGTTAAAATCTTAATTTCATTAATTTTATTATTTATATTATAATTCATACTTGTAATTAGTATTCAAATTTTTATAGTTATTGTGATTTTAACATTTGTATAAAATTATACTAAGTTTAATTAAGTTAAAGAGATTAATTTTGGACATATTCAACATATTTACATAAACAGATTGAAATGTATCATATTTTATCATGTTAATTTATTTCATATTATTCACTAATAATTCATAACGGATTGACGTGACACGTTATGTTAACGGGTCGTGTTAGGGTTTGAGATTTTGACACGATAAGTTTAACGGGTCGGATTATGGTTCATTTATATAGTATAATATATATGTCTTGACACGGTACGAATACGACCCGTTAACACGATTTGACACCCATAACCTTAAGTGCCTAGATTCAAGTACCATATGTTGATATCTCTTTAAGTGCTAACTGGCTTTCCATTTTTGGCTGCCGTTACTTTGGGTTTTTGGATATTAACATAGCTTTGAAGAGTTGTTAATTACGTTGGCTTTAAAGGGTTGTAAACATTGGCTCCTTTATTTTATTTTATGGTGTTTTCCGTTTACGTACTTTTAAGTGCAAGGTTATTAAAGTTGACGTTTTGTTGGGGATTAAGATGACTTATTAAATTAGTTGTCTAAAATGGTTTTTTCCCGTTAAGTCTATTCGGCATGGCTATATATATATATATATATATATATATATATATATATATAAATATCTGTGTGTGTGTCCTTGGTACGGGACAAGTGAAGCAACAACAAATTTTGGAATTGTTCATATAAAAGAAAGTGTTCTTTTTGGTGGAGTAGTTTTGAGCTCATTTATTTGTGTAGAGTTAGTTTGAGCTATACGACGATCAGTTGGACTGTTGTATTCTAGTAGAGTTTGATCAAAAAATGTTCTGTTGCACAAATTTAATTTAAGAGATTATGAATTGCAGAGGGCCTAAAGTCCCATTAAGATTGAGAATTGATATAAGTTTTAAAAGTTGAATAAAATATTAATATTATTATTTTAAAATTTGAAAAAGTTGAATTGAAATTTAAAAAGGATGTATTATGTTTATATTTTGTATGTGAATTTAAAAAAGTGTAATGATAAGTTTGAGATGAGTTAAAACGAGTTCAACTCATTTCTGAATCCAAACGGAACCTAAATCTCCTTCAAAAAGAGAGATTTTTGTGCCTCATTCTAACTGATGTCGTTTGAATATTATTTTATTATAATTCTTATTATATTGTTGTGTATTTATTGTAATTTTTATTACATTATTGTGTATTTCACTAGCATGAATGTTGTTCTCATTCATAACTTTCTCAGTTTCCTTACTCCTATTCTTAGCTATGAAATTATCATGCACAAACTCACCTTACAAGGAACTGACATTGTAGAGGGACGTCTGGGGCTCTTTATATAAACAGAAGATAATATTACGTAGTTAATAGATCAACGTTGAAGCTTACCCCGCTTGGATTCGGAAATGAGATGAGTTGAGATGAATTTAGTTTATTTTTTAATATTATTATTATTTAGAGATTTGAAAAAGGTGTATTGGGATTTGAAAAATATGTATTGAGATTTGAAAATTTTGTATAGGAATTTGTGTTTTATATAAAAAATTATAAAAATATAATGATGAAATGAAAATGAATTGAGCTTATCTTCAAATACAAACGAGGCCTAAAGCAACGTACTCAGCACACCAAAGAAGGGGAGGGGGCCGGCCAAAGCCTTGCCCTGCACGCCTGTAATGATGAACCTTTGATAATTATTCGAGCTTTTTGTTGATCTTTAAGAAAATTGAGTATTGATTGGACTAAGTTCCGTTTGGATTTGGAGATAAGATGAGTTGAGATGAGTTTAATTAATTTTTTAATTTTATTATTATTTTAAAATTTGAAAATTTGTATTGAAATTTGAAAAAAGTGTATTGAGATTTGAAAAATGTGTATAAGAATTTATGTTTTGTATAAAAAATTATAAAAGTGTAATGATGAAATAAAAATGAGTTGAGATGAGTTAAAATTAGTTGAAATGAGTTTTGAATACAAACGAGACCTTAAATTTCACCGTCGATAACTGTGATCGGTGATTTTTTTTTTCTCCCATCATAGTGTATAATTAATCAAGTAGTTTATAATCTTGTCGAATCCAACTTTTTCCTATTAGGCTACTGTTACGGGTGGATTATGAATTCTAAGGGATTATGTAATGTAAAAGGGACCGAAGAAGATGAACACAGGAAAATCAAGGATATAATGCATAAACCTTCATAGGCCCTGTCCAGTAAGGTTGTAAATGAATCAGTCTATTCGATAATTCGCTCAGTACATATTCAGTTAAAGTCAAATACTAGTAAAAAAAGCAGATTCATAAAAAATAGATAGCTGTCTGATTAGTAAATGATACATACCTAACAAAATTCAACTCAACTAAGACTCATTAAAGCCTGTTTATTTATACTCGAATCAACTCGTTAGCTCGACTTGATTAAAGATCATTCATATATTGATAAATATATAAATACACACACACGTATATATATGTATTGTAAAAAATATAAATATAGTACTTTTATAATTAAATATATAATATGTAACCTAATTATTTATATCTATAGAATAAATATATTTTATAGTTATATTTTGTAATTTGTATAATAATTAGTCGATAAAATTTAATAATTATATTAGTAAGTGGAAACCACATATGAAATATATATATATATATAAATATATGTTATCATATTATGTATATTGTATTAATAATATATATATATAGCATGTAGGCATACAATATATTGTTATTTTGGATATATATTAACTAGTTATATATTAATTATTCATAAATTTTCAAAATCTTGTAATTCAATAGAGGTTCTTCGTGTCATTTATACAAATCCAATATTAGAATTTTTTACTTTCTTAATTATCTAATTTATTAATTATTAAATTTTATTCAAAAATAAAAATAAATAAATTACTTGAGATCAAACTTGAATTCATTTATGGGATGAGTTCAAAGTTTGAGCACGAGTTGTGAGTTTATATTACCAAACCGAGTTTAAATAAAGAATAAATAAAATTGTTAAACTCGGGCTCGAGTTCGAGTATTTTCAAGTGAGTCGAGTTCGACAAGTCCAAGATCAGTTCAGATCAGCTTGATTATAGCTCTACGCCCTCGGATATCTTAGATCCTTCATTATTCCATGATAGAAGTAGCTTCTTCAAAAAATACTCCAAATGATAAAAACACATGCCTGGCGGGTTTAACAAACTGAAAGTTAAATTACACAAAGACTCCTTTAAAAGACTAACTTCTAGAACACAACCAAAACTTCGTTATTTACCACCCAAAGCAGTGAGTTTTACAAGACCTTGACCCACTACTTGACCATTACTTAAAAAAAAAAAAAAAGTGTTCGTTTAACCTTGCTTTTACTGAGCGATGCCGTTTGGATAACTTTAACTGCGTCGTTTTGATCACTACCAAGGATATACGAACCCTCTCTCGAAACTTCACTTCTCATATAAATGATAAATTGTAAATGATCAAATCCAAATAAAATTCAATCAACTCATATAATCTTATTAAATTTTTTATACGAAACATTTTATAAGCTCAAAATGAGAATATTAAGCATACAAAAAGATAAAAGAAGTTTGTCACAAATGCAATACATATTTAAATTTATTGTGAATTTAAATATTCATATGTATATACAATATATATAAATGTCGATAAAAAAACTCAAGGTTGGTTTACCAATATATATATATATATATATATATAAATAAAATTATAAGATATGTTGTAAACAATAGAGGTTATAAGATATAATATATATAAAAAAATATATATGGTCATAATTACATGGGCTATTTGGTGGGTGACATGTGCTGTGCATATGGAAGAGATTCCTTATAATTGGAAATCGATTATTCGTTCGCTCAAGAGGTTTTTTGTGGAGCTTTCAACCTTTTGAGGACGCTGAAACAGCGAACTAGAAGAGATGTTATAATTTTGCGGGAATTGAATTGTCCAATAATGCCGGTGTGAAGAAATTACTTGGTCTAGAACGATTGAAGGTGCTGTGAAGTTGAACGTTCATGGTGGTTCTTGCGGCAATCCAGGTTTGTTGTAGGGAGTGGTAGGGGTAGCTCGAGATTCCTATAATAAAGTTATTGCCGAGTTTGCTCATTCTTATGGGCATGATTGTTTTGAGCAATTAAGTTCATTAGATAAACTAACATATTACAAAATACAAGTGCTAGTAGGATGAGAATCTCCTACAATTCTCCAAAAAGCTAATACACAATACAATACTAGAAAAAAAAACCAAATAAATGACTTTTGAAAAGAGGGGTTTGGAGCCAAATAAATGATTTCTGCCCAATCCCCTAACAAGGGAGGGATCGTTAAAAAACGGTTTTAGGTTATAGTGTAACTGCAGCGATGAAGTGCTTATTGCACCAAGTTAGTCTAGGTAGATCGCTAGGAAATTCCACGTCCACTTTTCCTTAATTTTTAGTTATAGAAAGCGAGAAGATAGGAGAAGCAGCAACCAGGTCCAATACTCCGGCATGTAGCTCACGGTGGCAGCAGCGCATGAGACCCACGCGCTGCATTGGAAGATCAAGCAAGGTGAGGATCAATAGATTGAAAGCCTCCGAATATCGTAGAGTGGCGCATGATTTCAAGGAACTCGCCCAACCACGGAATCGCGTGGTCGACATGCACGACAAGAGCCGCTCTCATAGCCAACGCGTTGAACAAAATGGTGATCCCCCTCTGCCCGTGTCTGAATCGGCGGCTAGAGAAGTCGATGAAGGCGTGCATGCCGGTTGGAGATAGCAATGGGAAAATAATAAGAAAATATATAGGATAACATGAAGGAAAATGAAGGAAAATGGGAGGAGGTTCCTCTGCCCATGGAAGTGGCTGGAAGCTTGTGAAACTCAGTTTATAGTTTTATAAAATGAGATGTTATGTTACAATGCCTTTGAAGTTTGAAGTTGACAATGCATCAAACTCTACTATTTCCAATGCTTCTTCGTTCTCACGCATCCAACAATTCCCACTCCAACTTGAACTAGGGTAGGCAAGCAAGTTCGAGTGTCATTCAGAAGCTTCCTTTGCCCTTTAAAGTTTAAAATTTCTAATCCTATTACGATAAATACACTCCTAATTCTATGAGGATAACATGACTTCTTACTTCTATAAAGTATTTTCCTTTGCCCATAAGTCCCTCACAATCAATTTAACCAACCCTTACAACCTTCTGGATACAAGAAATCCCTTTGGTTTTCTGGGTTCTTGTTCGTGGAGTAAAGAGATCAGACAAAGGGTGAATCATGAATTCCATGATCTTCACTTCCTTCGACGCTGTGTGTATCGAGTTGTTGGGGCAAAAAGGTTAGGGCTTACTTCCCTTCCATGGCCAAGGGCAGCAGTGATATCGCTGCTAGCATCGACATGAACATGAAGAAGCAACAGGGAGACTCAGAGTCACATAAGCCCCCGGCAAAGACGTATGTTAAGAAGGAGAAGCAACCGCAACAACAGAGATCACCGTGGTTCGCACCGGAGTTGGATGGGCTGAACTGCTTCGAGACTCTCGTGTCTTATTAGCTTCTTTTATACGTTCGTTTGCTCGATCATGTTGCACCATATAAATGTAATGTATCGCCAATAGAGATAGGGAATGTATATACAATAATACAAATTACAATCACAGCTAGTACTGTACTTTCTTTGATGATTGATGTTTATTTTTACGGCTATGTAAAAATCCATTGGTTCTAATTAATTTTTAAATGCTATTCTCATTCATTACTTATTTTCTCTCTGTTTCCCAGATGACTAATACAAGAGGGGGGTGAATTGGGTTATATTATAAAAATTAACACTTATAAATCAAATACACAATATAAAATATGAACAGAATATAAAGCAGTAAGAAATGTAAAGAGTAGGGTAAGAAAAAGCAAACTCAGTATTTTTTCGAGATTCAGCCCCATTGCCTATGTCCTCGCCTCAAACTACCCCTTGAAGATTCCGAATTCACTAGTCAATCTCTTTTAGGTGGAGATAGAAACTTATTACACTTTTGAGCAGTACCGCTCCAAAGAATCCGTGTAGAACACCATCTACACTTCCAATCACCTCACACTTGGTGATTTAACTATTTCCCATGTAAAACACATTCTATACACACAAAAGTTATACGCACTCTTCTACAAATACAAAAGTTGATAGTTAGTAGACTATCAAAGTACACTCCTCAATGAGTGAGATGGAAACAATACAGCGCAACTTATATCTCTCTAAAAAAGAAAAAGAATTAAGGTTTAAAATTCTAGAAAATAGAGAATGAGAGTTTTGAAAAAATGATGCAAAACTTAATAATAGATGTGTAAGCTCTTGTTGTGATTTTTGTAAAATTTAAGTAAGCTATTTATAGACAAATGAGTTTTCGATTTCAAATTTGAAAAGATTCACATGTCAAATAAGAGCACTATTCACTTTTCAAAAAATTCAAATAAAAGTATTTCCTTTTTGCATTTAACAAAGACAACTCCATTCATTTTTCAAAAAAATAAAACCTAATTTTTTACTTTTCATACATGACAAAATGAGGATGATTTATTTTTCAAACAAAATCATATTCTTTTTGCATATGTCAAAAAAACACACAACCACCCTTTAAGATTTTTAAACAAAATCATCTACTTTTTACATTTGTCAAAAAAATACACAACCACCCTTCAAAATTTTCAAACAAAATCATCTACCTTTTACATTTGTCAAAAAACACACAACCACCCTTCAAGATTTTCAAACAAAATATGCACATGTCAAATATGATAATCAATCATCTTACAAATTCAAATTTTTATATAAAAAAATATAATTTTTGAAATTATATTGTTTGATGATGTTATGCACATGTGAAAAACATAATTTTCAAAACTAAGACATTTAAAAATGTCTTACATATGTAAAAAAAAGTAATTTGATGTTTTATAAAAAATAATAATAATTTGGAGTCTTAATCCAATTTCGAATTTTATCAAGAGATGTACAAAAATAATCTATGAGTTTCATTTGTAGATTTGTTCTTTTATGTTTGATGTGCACTTCGTTCCATTGCGTAAATAATTTGAGATTGAGATTTGAATTTATTTGTTATCATCAAGGTCTACACGTAGATACGAAATTTGAAACCTTGAATTCAACAATCTCCCCCTTTTTGATGATGATAAATACTTAGTGGAATTTTGAAACTTGCAGTAATGCTTATACTCCCCCTGAGAATATGCATTAGTTTTTCAAGCAATAGATAAACATAATTCCAGCATATATAACAGAGTTAAAAATCTAAATATTTACGTTTAAAACATCTCCCCCTTTTGGTATCATTAAAAAGGAACTGCAATTAGTTTCAGTAAAAAAAAAATTTTCGCAATAAGCGATAACCAAATAAAACGATGCGGGAACCACCCGTTCCCAACAAAAACTGCAAAGGCTGGAGCTGAACTTTATTATCTCAGTGCGAAAGAAGATTTAAATCTGCTTGATGTTATTGAAAAATTAGATGTTGCAGAGATTTGAAGTTGAATAAGTAAAGTTATCTGTATCCGACAAAGGCAGCAAAGGTTGGAGGTCTAACTCTGGCAATTCGGTGTGGAGCCATGTGTGTCCGATAAAACCTGCAAAGGTTGGAGGTCTAACTCTAGCAGTCGGTACGGAAGCAGATTCAAATCCGCGTGATATTATTGAAAAATTAAATATTATCGAGATTTGAAAATTGCTATTTAAAAGACCATTTTCATCTGTCGAATATTCAAATAAACTTTCACACCACTCATTGATCCAGTTTCTGTTTATTCAAAATGATAAAATGGCAGAGAAAATTTTGTCTAATATTCCGAATTTGAATCAGGAACCGTATCAACCAGTCATTTTATATCATGAGATTGTCAACACTATGATAGAAGCAGAAATGCATTTTTCTGGTAGAACTGATTCTAAAGTTGTTGCAGCATCAAGAATTCTCAGGGCTCAATATGCTGCCTCTGTTACAACTATGTCTCGGAGATTACTAATGAGGGCAAATGAGGTTGATCGACTTAACAATCAAATATCTATTCTGCATCAAAAGCTTGCAAATAAAGGTAGAAAGAATAAGAGGTTAAAGCAAGTAAATAAATATTTGACAAAATTAGTTCATGTTTTGAAACTTCGAATAGAAGAATCGGAACGAGTGAGAGTTCAAGCACAGAGTCAACATCAGCAGATAATGGCAGCGTTTCATGAGAGAAATAGAGACAATTTGCAATAAATCTCGCTGGCTTAATTCGGTAACTTTTGCCAATATGCATCCGGCATATCTTGTAAACTTGATTAAGTAAGATTTGAAGAGATGACAGTTTGTCTTGTACTTATTTCCATCTTTATAAAAATAATCCTTAGATTTATCTAATTCGCATCAAATTTTCTTCTCATCTCTATAGTTCATCTTCATTTTCACTCTACAAAATTTCAATGGCTCATCAATTTTCTTTCAGTGCTTCTCGTGATCAAGATATGAGATATTCTTCATCTCAAACTATTTCTGCATCTGTTGTAGGTGCCATGAAGTAACAAAACACTGATTTGGCTAATAAATTAGATCATAATGTCATTTACGAGCTTGTGAGTCTCAGAACTTGATACTCATCGTTTATTGTCGCTTTTTTCGCTCGGTTGCAGTCCAAAACCCGCGAGATAGAGAAGTTTAATAAGAAGATCGATGTTCTTCAACGACTTGTTCAAAAGTCTAACAAAAAAATAGTAGACTTAAAACAACAGAATAAAGATTTAAAATCCTTACTTACCTCTGCGTTTCGATTGCCTAATCCTTTAGACAAGGATGACATGATGATTTATGAGGAGCAAATGCATTTGAATGATAAGGCTAAACGTCTCAAGTTTCTGTAGGTCATTTGAGATAATGGAATAAAAGTATCTAGCAGATATTCATGGTATGTATCATTCCTATTTCTTTTCTAATCATGCATAGTTTATCTTCTGGTAGGGGTTTTGTAAAAATGTCTGCCAATTGATCATGTGTACAAGTGAATTTTAATACAATATCTCCATTCTGCACATGATCTCTAAAAAAATGATATCTAATTTCAATATATTTTGTCCGAGAATGTTGTATTGGATTCTTTGAAAGATTTATAATACTTGTATTATCATATTTGATTGGAATGTGATTGTACATAAGTTTAAAATCCTCAAGTTGTTGCTTCATATAAAAAACTTGAGTACAACAACTGCCTGCAGCAACATATTCTGCCTCAGCAGTAGATAATACAATATAATTTTATTTTTTTACTAAATCATGAAACAAGTGCATGGCTTAAAAAATGACATGTTCTACTAGTACTTTATCGATTAATTTTGCAACCAGTATAATCCGCATCTAAATAACTAATAAAATCGAAAAAAAATGTGCTTAGGATACCATAACCCTAGGTCAATGGTACCGGCAAGATATCTAAAAATACGTTTGGCTGCAATCAAATGAGATTGTTTTGGAGATGATTGAAAACGTGTACATAAACATACACTGA
The DNA here is from genome assembly GCA_036898215.1 of Platycarya strobilacea. Lineage (NCBI taxonomy): Eukaryota > Viridiplantae > Streptophyta > Magnoliopsida > Fagales > Juglandaceae > Platycarya > Platycarya strobilacea. The sequence goes on along the minus strand of CM072549.1, from coordinate 16,499,333 downwards.
ACATAATATCAGGTCTACTAGATGTCAAATATAATAAACTACCAATCATACCTCGATATACCTTTGAGTCAAGTAATTTACCGCTTTCTTCTTTATCAAGTTTGGTGGTTGGACTCATTGGTATTCCAATTAATTTCGCACCTTCTATCTCAAACTTTTTGAGTAACTCTTTTATATGTTTTAATTAATTAATGAGTATTTCACTTTTTGCTTGCTTGATTTGCAATCCAAGAAAGAAATTTAGTTCTCCTATCATGCTCATTTCAAATTCTTCTTGCATGCTCTTAGTAAAATCTTGACACATATTTTCATTAGTAGCACCAAATATTATATCATCAACATAAATTTGAACTAGAAGAATATCATCCTGTTCATATTTGATAAAAAGAGTTGTATCGATCTTTCCTCTTGAAAAACTTTTTTCAATCAAGAAACCACTAAACCTCTCATACCAAGCTCTAGGAGCTTATTTGAGTCCATATAATGCTTTTGCAAGCTTAAAAACATAATTAGGAGAAATATAATTTTCAAAATCTGTAGGTTGCTCAACATATATCTCTTCATTTATAAAACCATTTAAGAAAGCACTTTTAACATCCATTTGAAAAAGTTTGAAATTTTTATAACATGCATATGCAAGTAACATTCGAATAACTTTTAATCTTGCGACATGTGCATACGTTTCAACATAATCGATTCCTTCCTCTTGATTGAAATCTTGGGTTACAAGTCGAGTCTTGTTTCTAGTGATGATTCCAGACTCGTTTTTTTTATTTCTAAAAACCCATTTTATTCCAATAACAGCATGATTTTTGGGTCTAAGAACAAGTGTCCATACATTATTTATTTCAAATTGATTTAACTCTTCTTGCATAGTTAGAATCCATGATTCATCAATAAGTACTTCATCAATATTTTTGGGTTCAATTTGAGATAAAAAAGCAGTGTGATTACAAATATTTCTAAGAGATGATCGAGTACTTACACTTCGTGAAAGTTCTCCTAGAATTTGTTCTATTAGATGATCTTTCACATGTTTCCACTGTTTGGTTGCATTTTGTACTAAATCTTGATGATCTTTCTTAATGTCTCCATGTTGGACTTCTTCCATTATATTCTCTTTATTGAGATTGAGACTATTTGTATTGTTTGTACCTTCTATTTCCATGATTTTCCCTTTTGAATTATTTCCAAATATCATACATCATTCTTATTTAGAAGTGAGGTCAATGAATTTAGTTTTATCTCCTGTCACGTATCTTGAGTATTCGTTGTCTAAAAACCATTTAATTTTACCCGTAAAATACTTCATGCATACCTACAAAAGCAATTAAAAAAAATTCTTGATACCCAAATTCTTTTGGTCCTTTATTTATTAGTATTAGAAGAAATAAAATTTTTTGGTACCCATATGACCCTAATAATTATTGTATGTTTTCTTCTAATAGGACAAGTATAATAATTACGATCATTTCTATTGCAAAAATTACAAATAACATATGACATATTTGAAAATTTTGAGTGATTGTAATAATTTTTTTTTTGAAAAATCTATTTTTATGAAAAGAATTTTGAAAATCTGATTTTGATTTAATCTATTTATCAAATTTTTTTTTATAGGATTTGAATTTTTCTTTTGGCATGTATTCCAAACCTACCTTATCAAAAACATATCTTTGACTACCAAGAAGTTTTTCGAAATTTCTTTTTCCATTTGTGAGATTTTCAACAATATTTTTTAAATCAGCTACTTTATTTTTCAATTCATTATTTTCATCTTTTGAAACTATATTTTCCTTTCTTAAAACATCAATTTCATTTATTAATTTTTTTTTTCAAATCGGTATACTTAATAACCAAATTTTTAAATTCCTCATATACCTTTTCCAAAGCATTTTGTAATTCTTCATAAGAGAGATTTTCAAAATTTGTTACCTCAAGATCATCTTTAACCATAAGAAAAAGATTTGCAGATTTTTCATTACTTGTGTCACTGTTTGAGCTACTTGAATCATCATCTTATATAGCTTTCATTACTTTTTTTCCTTTGTATCAATCTTTCTTTAGCAAGGGACAATCTACCTTGATATGTCTTGACTTTTTACATTTATAATAAATTAATGAATAATTTTTACTTGTATTTTTGTTAGAAGATTTTTTAAAAAATTTCCTTAGAGGGACTTTATTTTTCAAGAATATCTTAAATCTTCTTGTGATCATTGCAATCTCTTCGTTATCGCTTTCTTTATCTTCATCGCTTTCACTTTCACGAGGAACAATTTTGAGTGCCAAGCTCTTCTTTTGCAGTCCTTCTTCTTCTCCTCTTTTCAGTGTGTACTCATGGGTAATAAGTGACCCAATGAGTTCATTTACTTCGAGTTTTTTAAGATCTCTAACTTCAAGAATTGCCATTACTTTTGATTCCCAATGTTTTGGCAATAAATTGAAAATTTTCCTTACAATCTCCAAGATGAAATAAATTTTACCAAAAGATGTCAAACTATTTATAATATTAGTAAAACTAGTATACGTAGAAGAGATAGATTCATTATCATTCATTTTGAATAATTCATATTTATGCGTAAGAACATAAATTTTTGATTTTTTGACTTGCGAAGTTCCTTCATAGGTTACTTCCAAGTTGTTCCAAATTTTCTTTACTGTCCTGCAAGTCATTATTCTGTTAAATTCATTACTATTGAGAGTATTATATAGAAAATTCGTAACCATTACATTCACAGTATAAAGTCTATAGTCTTCGCATTCAAGTTCTTCCTATTCCTTTTTTACCTTTACTCCATCAATAGTTTTTATTGGAATATAAGGCTCATTTACAATACATTTCCAGATTTCTCAACCTTGAGACTGAAGAAATATTCTCATTTTAGGTTTCCAGAAAGTATAATTATCTCCACAAAATAGCGGAGGTTGACTACTGGATTGACCTTTAGCGAATGTAACTGCAATGTTAGTCATATAATCTTAACTCAATAGATAATTAATCTTATAATAGAGCTCTTATTCTAATACCAATTTTTTCCCAAATGACTAACACAAGAGGGGGGGTGAATTGAGTTATATTATAAAAATTAACACTTATAAATCAAATACATAATATAAAATATATATAGAAAATAAAATAGTAAGAAATGTAAAGAGTATGGTAAGAAAAAACAAACTCATTATTTTTACGAGATTCAGTCCCACTGCCTACGTCTTCGCCTCAAGCTACCCCTTGATGATCCCGAATTCACTAGTCAATCTCCTTTAGGTGGAGATAGAAACCTATTACATTTTTTAGCAGCACCACTCCAAAGAATCCGTATAGAACACCCTCTACACTTCTAATCACCTCACGCTTGGTGATTTAACTATTTCCCATGTAGAACACTTTTTACACACACAAAGGTTATATAAGAGTTGATAGTGGGTAAACTATTAAAGTACACTCCTCAATGAGTGAGATGGAAACAATACAGTGCAATCTATATCTTTCTCAAAAAGAAAAAGAATTAAGACTCAAAACTTTTAAAAAGAATGAATGAGAGCTTTGAAAGAATGATGCAAAACTTAGCAATAGATGTGTAAGCTCATATTGTGATTTTTGCAAAACTCAAGTGAGCTATTTATAGGCAAATAAGTCTTCAATTTCAAATTTGAAAAAATTCACATATCAAATAAGAGTACTATTCACTTTTCAAAAAATTCAAATAAAAGCATTTCCTTTTTGCATTTGTCAAATACTATTCATTTTTCAAAAAAATCAAATCAAATCTTTTATTTTTCATACATGACAAAATGAGTAGGATTTATTTTTCAAACCAAATCATCTTCTTTTTACATATGTCAAAAAAACACACAACCACCCTTCAAGATTTTCAAACAAAATCATTTACCTTTTACATTTGTCAAAAAACACACAGCTACCCTTCAAGACTTTCAAACACAATATGCATATGTCAAATATAATAATCAATCATTTTACAAATTCAAATTTTAATATAACAAATATAATTTTTAAAATTATATTGTTTGATGATGTTATGCACATGTGAAAAACATAATTTTCAAAACTAAAACATTTAAAAATGTCTTGCATATGTGAAAAAAGTAATTTGATATTTTATGAAAAAAAAAAGAAATTTGGAGCCTTAATCCAATTTCAAATTTTATCAAGAGATGTACAAAAATAATTTATGAGTTTCATTTATAGACTTGTTTTTTTATACTTGATGTGTGCTTCGTTTAATTGCATAAATAATTTGAGTTTGAAACTTGAATTTATTTGTTATCATCAAAATCTACACGTAGATATGAAATTTGAAACTTTGGATTCAACACTCTCTGTTTCTCGGTTTCTTGATTTCTACTCTTCGCTATGAAATTATCTAACAAAAACTCACCGTACAAGGAACTCGCATTGTTGAGGGATGCCCTGTTTATTTTCAGAAATGAGATAAATGTAAAAAAAAAAATATATTATTGTAAGATATTTTTTTAATATTAGTTTTGTATGGGGATTTGGAAAAGTGATATGAGAATCTCAAAAATGAAAAAGTGTAATGATGAGTTTGATATGTGTTTTGGATTTTGAGTTTTTTTTTTCATCTAAAAAAAATTGCGTATCAATTGGATTGTTTCATCATTGACAGTGGTGATCGGTGATTTCTTTTTTCTCCCATCATAGCGTATAGATCAAGTAGCTCACAATTTGTCGAATCCAACTCCTTTCCCAATGCATTTTTTAAGTACGCCAAAATCTTGTTTGTCTAAAGAAGAACAAAAAGAAGAGCAACTCTACAGCTAGCCACACATGCAGGATTCCAATTGGATCATAACATTCCACACCACTTTGGAATCTAACGTTTATGGCGGCCCACTTTATCGACATTTACCTAATGACAATTTACCTTTTGGCAGTTTTACTCATTTATTAGTATTCAATAACTTAACATTATTCTCGTACATATAAGACATTTTAAATCCAACATATAAGTTGTCCCTTTCGTGACTTAAACTCGTGATGTGGTCTCTGATCTGATACCATTTGTTAAAGACACAACCATTGATCCAAAGTCCTAAGTCAGTTGGATACTAATTTGGTTAAACTTTTAACCCTTAGGATTATAACAAAAAAAAAATCAACTTTTAAGATGAGATTGTTGCCATGACTCTCTGATGGGGGACAACTCCATCTTCCTTCTCGTTCTTCTTTCATTTTTTAAGGGCTTTCAAATTTAACCTTCCTTCTCGTTCTTCTTTCATATTTTGCGGGACTTCGAATCACACAAAAAAAATCGTAAGCATTCTAAGGAGTGGAATTTCAGTGATGTGCTGAAAGGTTTTAAAATCTAGCATCATGAGCATTCCTAGGAGCTATGGTACTACTGATTTAGAAGGCTCTTTTGTATTTCATAAACCATAATAATATGACCAAGTTTTACATTATGTGCTAACATCCTTTTCACATATGGAGACTGATGTATGAGGCTCTTATGATAATTATCAGAAAAGAAGACTGGTGTATGCCCAACTTATTAAGGAGATATACTATGATCTAGAAAAGCATATTCTGTACCATTTTTTTTTTATTATCATTCCAAGTCTCTTACTGCACAAGGATGAAATCAACAAATGGGATAAGTGAAGAAGGGCTTAACTTGCATATGACATAACTGGAATATTGTTGTTGTTTCCAGATCATATGAGATCCTTCACTAAAATTTTCAATTATGATAAATACAACAATGTGATCTCTTCTCTTATCCAATCCAAAGCTGCTCTACAACTCAAACAATGGGAAAAAGAGTAACACTTTCTATTGTCTGAAAGGGTGGTAAGTAGGAGATTTGCCATTGAGAAATTTCTCAAATGATGCAAAAGATCATTCTCTATCACATCCTCCTTCCCATTCTTCCAAACCTTCTAGATACTCCAAATATAACTGCTTTCGTTATAAGCCCCCTGTCAAGGCTACAGGCAAGGAGAAGTGCTCCACCAACAACTAAAAGCTTTGGTATCCCTAAGAGTTTTACCTTTGAAGTGTTATTCAAAGGATTTTCATTCGTAACTAAATATTGTGTTTATTTTATTTAAATATTTTATATTGGTTTCTAATCAGTGCTAAGTGTGTTTGTTAAGTATTAACGTGCATAAGCAGTGGTATTTGGATAATTTCAATTGGCATCAGAGAGTGATTCACTCAATCTTTAGTGTGATCCATTCTCTTGGTAGATCATTGTGACACTATCATCACAACTATAATTCAATAGTGATAATTATACCTACTGGAAGGTAAGGATGAGACCGTTTCTAAAGTCACTTGATGAAAATTTTTATCAATTGTGGTGACAAGATGGATTAAGTCCAAAACACCTGTTGATTCCTAGACCCGAGAGCAATCCAACAATTGTAATTGGAATAGCAAAGGTCTTAATGCCATCTTTGTGGCAGTTTCTCGGGATGAATTCAAGAGAATTTCCATATGTAAAGTGGCTAAGGAAGCTTGGGTTATTTTGAAAAGCACACATGAAGGGACTAAAATTGTGAAAATTTCTAAATTACAAATGATAGTCTCAAAATTTTAGGAAATTAGAATGCTGGAAGATGATAGATTTGATTATTTTTATGCAAAATATAAAGATGTTGTAAATTTCAGGTTCAATCTCTGAGAGAAGGTTGAAGATTTAAAAATTGTGAGAGAGATTTTAAGATACTTGCCAAAGAGGTTTCAGTCAAAGGTAACAGTCATTGAAGAAAGCAAGGACGTAGGCACAATCCAAGTAGAGGAATTGGTAGGTTCCTTACAAACTTATGAATCTTTTCTTCTACAACAGACAAAAGGTAAGTCCATCGCACCCAAAACTGTAAAGGAAGAAAATCATTCTGATGATGAAGATCTTAGTAATGATGACTTAGCTCTTGTAGGCAAAAAATAAAAAAAAATTATGTTTAATAAAAAGAATTCTTGTAAGTCAAAGAAAGGTAAAGACTTTACAAGCAAGAATGTTTTTGAAAAGTGGAATAAAAACAAAACTGAGTATAAAGAAAAAGTCAAATGTTATGAATACTCTGGGTTTGGTCACATAAGATTTGAATGTCCTAACTATAAAAGAAGTAAAGGAAAAGTATTAAATGATGATTCTGATTCTGAAAGTTCAAGTACATTTTCTGAAAATGAAACTAATTTTATTGTTTTCTCTACATCTGTTACTGATTGTGCTGACACTAGCAAACAATGTACTGACATCAGCACGTTTATTTATGATGATAATGATTCTGATGTTGCTACAAAAATTGCTAAATGATGAATTAACTATGCAAGAAGCATATGAGGACTTATGTGAAGAGGTTGTGAAAGTAAAAAAAGGTAAATAAAAGGTTGTACAAAAACCTTACCACAATGGAGAATGAGAAAAAAAAACTTGGTGGAGACACTGAAATTAACGGAACTGGAAGTGACAAAATTGCACTGTCAGCAAGAAGTTCAGGAGAAGGAGCTGACAACTTGTTAAGAAGTCAAGGAAAAGACTGCCACTCAGAAACTCAATGAACTACTAAAAGTTCAAAGAGACAATTCTGATCGTACATGTTTGGAATATAAGACTTCCTTAAGTTCAAATCACAATGCATCTGTTGCCTCCTCATCAAAAGATATCACTTTTGTGAAAAGAAGTTAAGTGGAGGATGTCCTAAAGAAAATCGTGAGCAAAGATAAGGCAACCATGATCCATTTAGGTAAAGACGAAGGAAAATTCATTCCTACTTGTCATCATTGTGGTATTTCTGGACATAAGAGGTCATATTGCTTTAACTTGAATAAAGTAAAGAAAAAAATAAGGTGAAAGAAAGTTAAAAATAAAGGAAAAGACTCTAGAAAATCAAGTTAATGAGATGATTCAACAAATCACCTTCATAAGAATCAAACTTGGTGAACTAACAAAATTTCTTCTTCACAATAAAAAAAAATAAAAACAAAGAAAGATCATACAAAGTGGTAAAAAGAATAGGCCAAAACCGAAAGTAAAGTGGGTAGTCAAAAACCATGGCGTGTCACATTAATCGAAGGACCACTTGCATATTCTTACACTTCTTGCATATCATTAATTTAGAACATGCATGCTTTTCTTTTTTTTAGTTTTTTTTAAAAAATAATGCACAAAAAAAGGAGAGGAGAAGTTTTGACTATTTTGCTTGTTTCCTCATAAACTTCATGTTGCTATCATTTTGTAAGGTACAAGCTTAGTGTGTATCCCGAGTCTTTGAGCATTGTGACTCTACAAATTCACTTTGATGGGATCGAGGCAGATCTTGTATGGTATGTTTTTACTTTTTGATGTACAAATCTTAAAGAAGACCACACAAGGATTCTATTCTTTGCATAGTGAGGATTTTAAATTTGTCTTTTTAACAATTTGGTGACAATATGCATATACTTATAAAATGCTCAAAGGGAGGGAGAGTCTATACCTTGAATTGACTACAACTAGTTGAACCTAGTGTCAAATTGAAAAAAATATCCTCTTGTCATGCATTAAGGTTGATCCGTATAGAAAAAATTATGTGTTCAAAAGTCATTGTGGGAAAAAAAGAACATTCATGTATGAATCTAAGCTCTAAAAGTCCTTGTAAAAAAAAATCGTTGCTCACATCATTATGAAAAAAAATGAGTGAACCAAACTGGACATAAATAGTGGATATGGCTTTGTGCTTGGAGGGAGTTACTTGTTTGAGTATCTAGGTCCTAGCAAAAATTTTGACTTTCAATAAAAATTCACCATTAATATAGCAATAACAGAAAAAAATATATAAAAGCATGGGGAAGTAAGGAATAAAAAACGAAAGGAAGAAAAGGAAGGAAACAAATTTTTTATTTTTGGAAAAGTTTGTCTTCCTCACTCACATACACACGAATTTATTGGCTGATCAACTATTAAGAAATGTACTCATAGTAAAGATTGTCCAATAATGAATGTATCTCCTAAAGAAGTAGATAAGTGTTGAGTGAAGCAAAACATAGATAAGGAAATCACTCAAAGAGGCCCAAGATTTGCAGATGAGAAAACATGCTGATTTTTTTTAACTCATTTTATTTATTTTTCTGTTATGCAAAGTTTGTTTTTCAAAAATTTGAGGAAAAAAAAAATCAAAAGCGGGAGTTGTTTTGTTTTGAAAGCTTGTAAGAGAGAGTTCAAACAGGATTTCAAGTTGTTTTTGAACTTTTTTTTGAAAAATCCTTTCGACATTCCTAAAGTATTTGAAAATCAATTTGGTTGGCTTTCTATTAACAATCCACACAGGGGAGAGAAAGATCAATGGTTCAAGGGGAGAGCTATTGGCAAACTGTCAACAGAAGATATTTAGAGTATAAGTAAAGCAAAACCACTACCACTACCAGCAAATGATAAATGACAATATTTGATTGTTAGATGGTTTGATATTTATATTTTGGTTGCATGCGAATGCAATACCAAACGCTAATATGATTTTGAAGTATAACCATTATGCATGAGATATTTGTTGTGGTCTGTTTAATTTACAGAAATTAATCACATTCGTCAAAAGTGTATTTTTATCATCAATCAATCAAAGAGGGAGATTGCAAATGTAATTTAAGTTTGGTTAGGATTAGATGGGTCCAAGTTAAATTTAAATTATGGATGATTATAATTTAAATAGGACTTTAGTTGTATTTGATAAGGATGAACTTTTCAATTGTAATGTAACTCTTATAAAAAATTGTTTAAATTACAATATAAGAGTTTACAAGAGTCCTAAATAGGTTTCAAGTCGGGAGATCAGCTTGAGATATCACCATAAACGAAGTAAATGAAGAGATCGAAGCTGGCTTACAGTCGGATATATCCAGTTGCAGAGTCCCAATTAAACACATTAACAATCCATTACCAGCGTAACAGACTAAGAGATTGGATAGACTATCAGTAGAGTCCTAGTACAACTCAAATACTGAATTTGCATATTTAATGAGGGACTTGGCTGAGGATTTGGTAAACACTTGAGATCACCGAAATACATATTCACATATATTGTTAAGAACTTGAGATAGAGTTTTAAGTGATCGTGTGAAAGAAATCTCTTGAGGGAAGGATTTCTCGAGAAGCTCAATCCGTGGGATTGAGTAAAGCGTACTTTAAGAAGGAGTTATCGTGTTTGTGTTCAACAACTGGAGGTTTTAGTAGGAAACACCAAAAATTGGAGATCATCAGAGGTTCTAGCTACCTATTGCGGTAAAAAACAAGCAGGTTGCGTGTTTTGGGTACACAAGTTAAGTTACAAAAGTTTTGTACTCGTTTCATTTGTAAACATCTCAATCAATAAAATTGGCTTTCTTGAATTTAATTATCTTGTAGGGTTTTACCTTTGATGAGTCCTTCAAAGAATTTTTCTTCGTAATCAAATATTACGTTTATTTTATTTAAATATTTTATGTTGGTTACTAATTAGTGCTTCAAAGTGTATTTGCTAAGCATTAACGTGCATAACCAGGGGTACTGGGATAATTTCAAACTATATTAATCTTCTTAATCGGATTGGCAATCATGTTAATTGGATTCTAATCATGATCCTCACCCACCATACATTCAATTTGTTTTTCTTTGTTTTTATTTTAATTTTAATTTTAATTTTAATTTTATTTTTGTTTTATTTTTTAAAAGTAATTGTGTTTTCTATTCATCTCCTATCTATACACGACACATTTCATAAGTGTGATAATGTTGAGTAGGATTTTTCCTAAGTTAACTAATATTTGTCATCAATAACTAAAGAAACATGCTACAAAGAAATACCTAACCGATATGTAATTTTTCATTTTTGCCATTTGATTTAAACACACATATTTAGGCATTAAGATAAATATATAAAAATTATAAATTACATATTAATTAGATAAAGGTGGTCATATAAGATTTTTATGTTGAATTTTGCATAATTAAATGAATCCTACACTTTAACTTAAAAAAGTTTTTTTACAAGGGTTTCGTAAATGTTCAATCTCTACAATTTCTAATGGAATAGGTGAAACAACAACTTTCTAATCTCGTTTGTTTTTACAATTTCTTTTAATGCATTTCATCTAATTATTATAATTTTCTCAAATGATTTTCACACAACATAAAATAAATAATGAAACCCATTAAAATCTCAAAACCAAAATAATACTAAAATATTTTATTCAACTTTTAACTTTAATCTCAATTTATATGCAAAAACAAACGAGGCCTTATCAGTAATCCCCAAGTCAAACGGGGGCTACTTGTTGCACCTGATGCTAAAGTATGAGTGTTTTGTATCTAATCAACTTTGAGTAATGTTTAGATACAGTCATGAGTTGTATGCAAAAAAAAAAAAAAAATAATAATAATAAATAAAATATTACTTGTATGCAAAACAACTTTAAATTTTAGATTTTCATTTTTTTTTTCATCTAGTCATTACTTTCCAAAAATCTAAAAAAAAAACATAAAAATATAATACTTATTTTTCAATTGTAAAAATAATAATATATTAAAAAATAATATTCAAATAAATTTTTAACTTTATAATTGTTTTCATTCAACTTTTTCTTTCTCTTTTTTTAATTTAATAAAATATACTTAATTCACACTACTTTATTATTATTGTATACATACACTAAAATATTCTAAATATCCAGATGACCCTAAATTATTTTGTTTTTATGCATATTGATTCGATTATGGGTGCTACCCACACCGTATAATTTTATAATTTACAAATCATAAAACTATAATTTGTAAAATTCAAATAATAGTTTTATAATTTGTATTTTACAAACTAAATTATGTCAATAAAAAAATTATATTTACAATTTTAAAGTGCGTAGTGCCAACATATTTCATTTTAAAAAGTGGATAAATTTATGTTACGTTTGAATGTTGAACTAAGCTGATTTGATCTGGTTTCTTTATGAATAATAGTAAACTAAGATAGTTGAGTTATTTTTGTGAAATCCACTTAAATGAGTTTAAAATGTGTTATGATATTAAGATGAATTTAAATATATTTATGAGAAATTGTATATATTAGAGCATTAGCAATGGATTGGTTATAGTCCATTATAAAGCCAAATTATAGACTTTAAGTATAAAAAAAATCCTACATTGGACTGCCCATCCAACTTTCATTTTAAACTTATGCTACAGTAAATTCTTCAAACTCGCTATATTTGGCGTGTTACTATTCATGCCCCTATCACTTATTTTTATTGTGTTTTATATGAACTGCTTCCCTCGAAATCTCTCTCCTCCTTCGCGTGTTGCTGCCCTTCTCACAGGGAACTGAAGATCGTCTTCATCGTCTTCCCCCAGGCCGGCAACAGTGAGTCATCGTCTTTCCTCGAAATCCCTCTCTTCTTCATGCTTTTTCGTTGTTGCTATTCACCCCCTCTTTTCTCTGTGTTTTCTCCGATCTCAAACTCCCATCTTCTCTCATTTTCTCTTCATGAAGCAATTAGAGGTTAGAGTTGTAGAAGATTTCTCTTCCTGTAGCAAATTTGGGGTTATTGGATTTGCTCAGATTTCCTTTTTCTCTAAGGTTTTTTTGAATCACCTAGGGTTTAGTTTTGAGAGAACATGTTATAATTTGTTCTTACTTTTGTGCCTCAACTTTTATTATTAGGGATTTTTGACCCTCCCCCAGACCGGCGACGCGAGCTTGAGATTTTCTATTGCCAAGGTGTGTGGTCCTATTTCTTACATCGAAACCCTAATTTTTTCTCCAATTTATCCAATTTCTTCTCCTTCTCCGTCTCTTTAGTAATATTTATTTTTCTATTTTCTTTCTAGTTCTTATTCTTTTTTTCTTGGTTTGCAGGTTTACTCAAAGATCTGAGGAGAAGTAGGTATTTGGTATCTCTTTCCCGATTTCTTCAAATTCCTCTCTTTTGCTGTTTTTTTTTTTTTTTTGGTACACTAATCTCAACTTGGATGTTTTTTTTTCCTTCATCATAAATTGATTTGATGAACCTGACTTGGAATTGATTGGGATTTGATTGGCCTCTACGATCTCTCTTAATTAGCAAATGTTTTTGGGTTAATCTGCATATGTTTTTGGGTAGTTTGCTCATATAAATGTGTAAAGATCAACTAAAGTGTGCCTTTAAGCATTCAAATGCCTTTGAGTATGTTTCTATTCATGCATGCTTCTGGATAGTTTGCTCATGTTTCCCCAAAAATTCACAACTTTTAGAACTTCAAATTGGTTTTTCTGGGTAGTTTGCTCATGTTTCTGGATAGTTTGCTTAGTTTTTTCAAATATATTTAGTGTTTTAGTTTTTGTATTTGTTTGTCATTAATTTTTTTGTTTTCCTATTAATTTAGTGTATGACTTGAACTTAATTGAAATGAGCATATTTTAGTTTAAAATTGAAGTTAATTTAGTATGGTTCCTAAGGCTCTATTATTGTTACTGGAAAATTTTTCATGCGGCTCTGTTTGGTTCCCATAATAGATGAAAGATGTAGTTCGTGTTGAGAAGGGACATGCTTGTTATTGTTAGTTGCTTGCTGTAAATACTACTTAAAATTAAATAACATTCTTAGTAGTTTGAATTTGATGCAATCCCCATTTAATTACTGGAAGGAAAACAAAAAGTCCTAAACCTCTACATTAGTTTATTGTTCTTGTCAATAATGTCATTGTGCATTATGGATTTCAAATATATAGGGCTAATGTTCTCTTATTTTTTGCTTGATTCAACAGGTAAATAAGCACAAGCCTTATCATGGTGTTAATTTTGTGATTGCACATGAAGTTAATAGTAGGACTAAAGTTTATAGTCTCACATTTCAGTTTTATTTTAGTTTTTGTGAAATCTAATTCATGGTTCATTTGTAGTACTGTAATTTGCTATGATGAAACAAGACTTCTACTATCAAATTAGTGTTGTGGCAATATGATGTAATAAGGCCGAAATTTATAGTCTCACATCACTAATTGGTTTTTAGTTTTAATAAAATCAATTTATGATTCATTTGTGGTGCTTCATTTGGCCTTATAATGTTCTATGTATTTGATACTAGGAGTTTTATTATAGTTTCTTTATATGGCTGCCTGTATTTGATTGGCTTGTTTAAATTGTAATGTAGAACTGAAATAAGAATTTCATTTTAAAAGCACTAGTTTTTTCTTGTAGTATATTGTTTTTTATGTGCCTGTTTCTTTGTGTTGAAGATGAATGAAAAGAAAGAAACTGTCCCAAGATGCAAAAAGATATATATATATATATATATTTTACTAAAATTAATATTTAATATATTAAGTGTGTTTGCAATTTTTTTTAAATTTTTTTTTAATTAAAATATATAATATTTTATTATTATTTAAATTTTGATTTAACTAGACTAATGCAAATCTTTTGGTTAAATTATATGAATTATAACTAAAAGCGTGAATTTGTCTTCAATTTAGATTTAGGAATAGCAAGCATTGTTAATGCTCTTGTGCTCTTATGAGACCCATTATTTCTTTTGTCTTACACGTCTTTTCACTACAAAGGAGTTATGAAAATAAAAAAAAGATGCGGCCCTCACTTCAGAGAAAGAAAGGAAAAGATAGAGAGAGGACGAAGAGACAGAAAAAATAGAAGTAAAAAAGTACAACTCATTGATAAATGAGTTTGTCAAATTTTGTTCTCCAACAAAAACTTTTGTAGTAGCCATGAACTACATTTTGCAGCGGGCAAACCGGGCCTTTAAGTGTAGTTCACTTTAAAGTAATTTGAGTATCCGAAGAGGTGAATTGAGCTGCATTGAAGTGAATTTTATTAAATTTCATTCCTGTAGCCAGATCATGGCAGCTACAAAAGCTAATTTTGGGAATAAAATCTGACAAACTCATTTATCAATGTCCTCTCTCTCTCTCTCTCTCTCTCTCTCTCTGAAGTAAGGGTAAAGTCTTTTCTTTTTTCATAACTCCTTTATATTTGGGAGGATCGATAAAGTGTGTGGTGTGTGTAAATTTTAGAATGATGGTCATCAGTGATAGAAGTATCATGTTCAATTGTTATCGAACTCTCTAAACGTATATTACTTTTCGAATTGTTCACATCTATTTTTTTATAAAAATCAATTATTTTTTAGTACTTGCTTATATTTAATTATGATTTAAGAAAAATTTATAGATTAAGAATAAATTTGAGAGCTTTCTAATAAGTAATGATGTAATACTATTAAATTTTCAACATATTGTATCTCACAATCATACAAGTTAGAAGGAAACTAAATAAGTGAGTATAATTAATCAATTTTACAATCATATAAATTTATAATCAATTTTTTTTTTGCTAAAGTAACTGTGAGATTATATGAGTTAAAATTTGGATTTAAAAGAAGTTTAAAGTTAAAATATAAATAAATCTATATTGAGATTTAGAAAAATAATTTTAGTAAAAAACTTTTTTTGGGGGGGCGATTTTTTTTTGAATAATCTGAGAGAAAATTTTTATTATATATATATATATAAATTATATATATATTTATATTATAGATAAAATTTTGAAAAACTTTACCACCCCCACCCACTAACGTGGGTCCGCTCCTGATAGTGGGTGTTATAATATTTATAATTTCTTATAAATATATCTAAACTCATTCTAACATTTAAATACATTTTAAATTCATTTAAGTGGATCTGATAAAACTCACTACTATCTATAAAGAACTCAAATTGGCTCAACTCAGCTCGACATTTAAACGCAACCGAAATTTATTCACTTTTTTAAATAATGAAGTTTGTTGGCATTGCACACTTTTAAGATTGTAAATATCATTTTTTTTTATTGAATAGTTCTATTTGAAGGTCTTTACACCACACAACATCCATATGACATAATTTGATTTGAAAAATATAAATTACAAAACTATTATTTAAATTTGACAAATTTTAGTTTTATAATTTGTAAAATTATACGGTGCGGATAGCAACCATGTTTGAATCAATAAGCATAAAAACAAAATAATTTAGGGTCATCCGGATATTTAGAATATTTCAGTATATCTATAAAATAATAATGAAATAGAGTGAAGTAAGTATATTTTATTAATTTAAAAAAAAAAAGAGAAAAATTTGAATGAAAACAATTATAAAATTAAAATGTATTTGAATATTATTTTTTAATATTATTATTGTTTTTAAAATTGAAAAATAAGTTTTTTTTTTATATTTTGTTTGAGAGTTTCGGAAAGTAATGATTAGATGAAAAACAAATATGAAAATCTAAAATTTAAAGTTGTTTTGCATATAAGTAATATCTAAAAAAAAATTTAAATATTAGGAAATACTTAAAAATAGTTGTGTTATCAAAAGGCTATTTGTAAGTAGTTTGTCAAACAAGTCGTTGGCATAATATGATGCCAACTTATACTACTCATCAAAATTATTACATTAAAGAATAAGAGAGAATAAATATGAGATTCACATTAAATCAAAGAAATAAATTTTTAATGATAAACCTCTCTTATTTTTTAAAAGGAGTGTGCAACACTTACATAACTCATAACTGTATCTAAATATTACTCATAGTTAATTAGATACAAAAGTCTCATACTTTAACATCAGGTACAACAAGAAGCACTCGTTTGACTTGGGATTACTGATAAGGTCTCGTTTGTTTTTACATATACGATGAGTTGAGTTGAGTTGATATTAGAATTAAAAGTTGAATAAAATATTGTTAGAATATATATATTTTTAGTATTATTCTAGTTTTGAGATTTGAAAGGATTTGATTATTTATTTTATGTTATGTGGAGATTTAAGAAAATTGTAATGTTTAGATGAAATGAATTGAAAGAAAGTGAAAAAACAAGCAGGCCTAGAGATGATTAGAAAGTTTTTGTTTAATCTGTTCCATTAGAAATTGTAGAGGTTGAACATTTACGAAACCCTTGTAAAAAAAAAACTTGTTTAAGTTAAGTGTAGGATTCATTTAATTATGTGAAATTCAACATAAAAATCTGAAATGACCACCTCTATTTAATTAATATGTAATTTATCATTTTTATATATTTATCTTAATGCTTAAATATGTATGTGTTTAAATAAAATGACAAAAATGAAAAATTATGTATTGGTTAGGTATTTCTTTGTAGCATTTTTCTTTAGTTATTGATGATAATTAGTTTACTTACGAAAAATTCTACTCATCATTCTCACACTATATACCAAACTTTTTTTTTTCTCAAATGAAATGTGTTGTCTATAGAAAGATGATAAATAGAAAACACAATTACTCTTGAAAAAGTAAAACAAAAATAAAAATAAAATAAAATAAAAATAAAAATAAATTTAATGTATAGTTTGTGAGGATGATGATTAAAATCCAATTGACATAATTGCAAATCCTATTAAGAAAATTAATGTAGTTAAAAAGAGCACAAATTAAATATCCTCACGCTCTCTAAATCCATAAAACCCACCTTTTTACGAATGCTAATTGGGTGTGGGAGGAGCTCTTATTCCTCCCTCTCTTTCTCCTCTTCTCTCATTCTTTTTGAAAAATATGAATAAATTTAAAATCTATATGGAAAAAAAATAATAATGATAAATCTCATTTTTTTAACTGGAGTATGCGAAGTTTGAAAATTCTAAAATTGTGTTAACATTATAACCATTTGTTTAAATTATGTGCAGTTTGTTCACTAAACCCTCCTAAGATAGGCTGGAGAAGTTTTTACTTTAGGCAAGACATATCTCCTAGTTCTCTCGGAGGAGTACTTGTGTATAGTCCTTTTTCTTATCTTTACAATGTTTTTACCTCCTCAGCTTATCATTAATCTAACTTGGTTGGCATATCATTAATCTAGGCTTATTGGCGTGCGTAGTTTGCTTGAAATCTTGAATTTGAACAGCCTTAATTCGGTTAATTAGACTCCATTTAAGACTTAGAATCAATTATATTAACTTAGTTCAATTTAAGTTTAAATTAAGTATAATATCTAAATATACATTTTTCAAATTACTAAATTTATCTCTACTCAAAACCTCTTTAAACGTAAGACCTATAATCTTTTTCATCGCAATACATCTTTACACACAAGACCTATAATTTTTTCGATTTCCTGTAAGTACATATAAGTTTATTTTATCATCTAAATACATTTAAATTCATCTTAGATGAATCTTACAAAACTCACTACACTATCTCCATTCATTATTATTCATAAAAAACCTCAATTCATCTTAACTCAACATTCAAACAGAACATGAATATTTACAAGTGTTAATGTTATGAATCGAAACTGAAGGATGTAGAAGATGATTGAAGGAAGTCAAGTCTCGAGATGTTGGAGACAGAAGTGAAGTGTTTAAGCAAGATCAATACGGCACCGTTTGTTTATGATTCCTATGCTATGCGTTTTACTTATGCTTTAAATTACCAAAGTTGTACGTTTCATTACTTTCACTGTTGTACGTTTAGTTGTATTCCCACAAAAGGCTATTGACAAAGTTTGTTGAGTCTGTTAGGTAGGAATTAGATCCTTATAAGTGATCTGGGATGAAATAGGGATCTTTTATCTTTGAAGTAGAATTTTATGGAACTTTGTAAGGAGGTTGGGAGGCCCTCGAAGCACTCCTGTGGCCATCTAAATTTCTTTGTTCATCTTTAATATTTTGTCAAACACTTTGGAGTAACTCTATTTTTACACCCAGTACACTATATTTACATAATTCGACTTCATGAATACTATCAACCTACAACATCCACATCCATTTCCTTCAATCTTATATCCTACTTTTACATTTATACTTCCCCTTACATCAAGAACCATAAAAAAATTGTATCAAGATCCTTGTGATCCACCATGGCTAACAGCACAAGATTCAGGTAAATGTTGCGCATTTATACTTCAACTTCAGGTTGATACACAATGAGAACATCTAGGAGATTAGGGAACATTTGGATCAGATGTCGGAAATTGTTGCCAATCAAAATGTTGTTGACAATCAGAATTTGGACCATGACCTAGAGGTACATGATGCCAGGAGGCAGTTAGACATGGGCATCAAGCATGACTCCTCAAAGTTTTTGTGAGAATTTTGCATCGTGGATATTTGAAGCTAATCAATTTTTTAATATCATCAAACCCCCCTCACCAACGCCTTTTGATGACTTTTTACCACAAGAATGGTGAAGCGCTAATGTGGTATCAAGATGCATTGGAGAGCACATTGTTCAACAGTTAGGAGGCCTTTACTCCAGCACTTCAAATACGATTTGGTCCGGCCGCATACGATGATCCAATGGAGGCATTAACACACCTCAAACAAACGTCTACATTGACTTCTTACAAGGCTCAATTTGAGTCCCTATCCAATAGATTGAAAGGCCTCTCGATAGCCATAAGCCAAGCTATTTTTTGAGTGGCTTGAAAGACAAGGTTCATCTCCTAATTCAGATGCTCAATCTTCTTAGCTTCAATGCATCATATAGGCTTTCAGAAATCCAAGAGGAATATTTACTAAGCATTAGGAAGTCGTGGAGATTAGATGGAGACTCATCACTGTGGCCTCTTAAAGAAGTTTTTGCTCCTAGGTGCACTCTAGTGACCAACAAAGATTATAGAAAACTTTTACTCCTTCTCGAAGTATTTCATTGATCGACATGGATAAAAAGAGTAAGAAAAATCTTTGTTATCATTGCGAGGAGAAGTGGAACCCATCGCACCTTTAAATATACTATAGTTTACATGTTGGCAACTATGGAGGGGATGACAAAAAAGGGTGAAATTTTTTATGACTTAACCGAAAATATAGAAACTGAGAAATTGGCAGACAACTTTAGGCCTGAAATTTCCATTCTTGCCATTACGGGTGGACCTCATTCAAATACCATCAGGTTGGAAGGACAGGATAATAGAGTTCCCGTGGTGGTCTTAGTGGACTCCAACAGCACTCACAATTTTTTGGACCTGTCCATGGCAAGAGGGCTTGACTAATGGTGGAAGGCTTTACTAAGTTGCAAGTTTGAGTGGTAAATGGAGAGTTGATTCAAAGTGGGGCTGCTACAAGTATGTTGGGTTGAGCATTCAAGGTATTAAGTTTGCTACCTCCTTCTTTATCCTAACTCTTAGGAGTTGTGACTTAGTGTTGGGGGTCTAATAGCTCAAAACATTGGGCACAATTATGTGGAACATTTCTAAGTTGTCTATGCAGTTCACTTTTGGGAACAAACTTGTATGTTTGTGGGGCTTATATTTGAAACCTTTATCCTTTAAGGAGAGTAATAAGGTGTAAGTTGCTATGAGTACTGGTTGGGGAAATTTATTGCAACTGTTTGGGCAAAAAAATGAGGTCCAACAAGGGACTATAGACATGACAATTGTGGACTTGTTGGGCCAATTTGTTGTGATATTCAAGGAACTTAAGGGTCTTTCTCTTAAGAATGCTAAGGATCACAATTATACTATAGGAGGGGTAGCACGATTGTCCATTAGGCCTTATCACTACCCTCATTATCAAAGTCCAAGATTGAAAACATTGTTAAGGACCTACTGCAATATGGTGTTATTAAACCCAACACCATTCCTTTTTCGTCGTTGATCTTATTAGTTCGCAAGGCAAATAGTAGTTAGCATTTGTGTGTTGACTATCGGGCCCTAAATATCTTGACAATAACGGATAATTTCCAATAACGCTTATTGAGAAATTCCTAGATGAGCTGTGTGGTGCCAATATATTCTCAAGGCCTAACTTACGATCTAATTATCACCAGATAAGAGTAGTTCATGAAGATAAAAAAAAAAATAGCTTCCCATACCCACGAAGGACATTACGAGTTCTTAGTAATGCCCTTCATGTTAACCAACATCCCGACCACATTTCAAGGGTTAATGAAGGAAGTGTTTGGGCCTTTTTAATGAAATTCGTCTTGTTTTTTTTTTTTACACGATGTTCACGTATATAGCAGCAACAAGTGTTTGGGCCATTTGCAACAAGTGAAGGAATGTGTGGTTTCTCCTTGGTATTCAGTAATGATGGATGGCTTATACAAGCGTTTTTTCAACCTAAGAGGACTTCGTCAGGATGATGCATTATTGCCTTATTTATTCATTTTGATACAAAAAATCTTGTCGAGATTACTATAAAAACAATTTGAAGAGGAAATAATTGGGAAATTTTATCATCCTCCAGGTGTGCCATTAATTTCACAACTATTATTTGCTAATGATATTCTGATTTTCCTAAATGGTGAGAAGAGATCCTTGTGAAGATTATGTAGTACTCTATCTTGCTACGAAAAATTATTAGAATAGTGCATTAGTCGTGAAAAATCTACAATTTTATATTCATCTACCATTAATGCAACTTGGCAAAAGGGTTTGGTCAAATTGACGAGATTTATGAAGGGGCATTTTCTAGCTTCA
Source organism: Platycarya strobilacea (assembly GCA_036898215.1). Classification (NCBI taxonomy): domain Eukaryota; kingdom Viridiplantae; phylum Streptophyta; class Magnoliopsida; order Fagales; family Juglandaceae; genus Platycarya; species Platycarya strobilacea. The sequence continues at coordinate 16,477,930 of CM072549.1, read as the reverse complement.
TATCTTGGAGTTTCTTTGGTGTGTGGTCGCTTAAAGGTCTGCCTTTTGATTAGATCATTGCTAAATTTCGAGCCAAAGTTGCAGGTTAAAAAGAAAAATTATTATCGCAAGGGGGAAGGTTGATTTTGATAAAAACATGTCTTGTCGAGTTAGGCATCTCATTTTATGGCAGTTTTGGATGTTCCACGTATTGGTGTTAAAAAAATAAATCCATCATTTCCACCTTCTTTTGGGGAGAACAGAATAGGAAACAAAAATAAAATGGTGTACTTGGTCTAGAATTAGTAAACCAGTTGATAAGGTTGGTTTGAGATGGCCCTTATGTCCATGGACTCTTTGTGGTCCCGATTCTTGTTGAAAAAATATGGAAAAAAATCATCATGTCTCTCTTGGAGGCACATGGTAACAGTTCTTGATTCTGGAAAAGTGTTATTTCGGTCCATCTTATGTTTTTGAAGCAACAAAATTGAAAATTAAAGAAGGTGTTGTTTCATTCTAGTATGATAGATGGTTTAAAGACAGCTCAATTTCTAATCTAGTAGAGCCAATTAACAACACTTTTTGTTAATTAAGGAGGTTTGGGTTTATGATAATTGGGACTATGAGAAACTTGTCCAATTAATTTGTGTGGATTTGGCAAAGGATGTAATAAGGGAGATTTGGGTCAGGAAAGCTCGTCAAGATATTATTGTGTGGAAACCATCCGTGGATGGAATTTTTATGACAAAATCAGCCTGGAATTTAATTCGAGTAAAAGGGCCTCACTTTAGTTGGATGGACTGGATATGAAATAAGCACTTGCCAAAGAAGATCTGAGTTTAAATGTGGCGTGCAAGATTCAAGTGTCTTATCGGATGCTGAAAAAATAAAGTCTCAGGGTGTTGAACTAGCCTCTAAATGTGACTATTGTCTTTCTCCAGTTTAACTCTACACCACATTCTTGTGTAAGAAAATAATCTTGATCAGGTATGGCGTATTGCTTCTTTGGCTTTGGAAGTTCCTTTAATAACTTTCAGGTTGTGGTAGCACCTATTTTATACATGGTTGAGATGTGCAAAAAAAGGAACAAAGAAGGGGTGTTGATTGGTCTATTACCAAGTCTTAATACTTGGTGTTTATGGCGACGCCGATGCAAGGGTCAAATGGAAAGGATTTATGATTCAACTCTAGTTGTTTGGAGAACTATCAGTTTGTGGTTTGGAAGACTTGTCAATGAGATGGTTGCTGTTAAATTATCTCACACTGATACTTAGATATTGAGGGCTTTGGAGGTGAAGATTAATGTCTGACAAGTGCAAAAGTTTCATAAGGTTTCTTGGTTGAAACCACCCATTGGTTGGTGGAAACTAAATATAGATATGAGTGAAAATATTTTGAGAAATACTATCTCACGAGTTGAGATAGAGAGTGTGTATTGATCCATATATATAGCAACATGTAAAAGTTGTTTTACAGCAGATTTACAAACATATTTTTATATATGGAAAGACTATAAAATAGAAAATAATTTTATACAAGGAATCTACAGATAGCTTGAGATTTTAGCCTAAGCATATACACTATCCTACACATCTTGCATAGGAGTGGGTAATCTATTTAACAAAAAAATGCAGTAAAGAAGCAATCTAACCAGAACCTTGGTGGTAGTTTTGCATGAAACATCATAGTTAGGCCGAGGTTTGTGATGCTCTTAGGTTTCCTTTCTGCCATTCCATTTTGCTCAGGAGTTTTTGGACAGGCATATTGACTTAAATTCCATAGTCTTGTAGATGTGCAAATAATTTTGTATCATTAAACTCCCCTCTCTTATCAATTTGAAAATTTTGAATTTTTGCATCAAATTGACATTTAACAAGCTTGTGGAATTGAGCAAAAGTCGAGTGAAGATCCTGCTTGTTCTTAAGAGGAATTAGCCATATGAAATTTGTAGCTTTATCAACAAATATGGCATAATATTTATATTTGTCTCTTGAGAGATTAGGGGCTGGTCTCCATAAATCACAATGGATCTTATCAAAAGAAATACTGACAGTTTTATTTCTAGGAAGAAATGGCAACTTGCATGCTTTTACTATTTGACAACTTGTACAAATTTTTGAAGAAAATTGTTTTGTCTCAAAACTAATAAACTTTTCAATACAAAGAAAGTCTAAAGTTGTTGAGTTTGGATGTCCAAGTCTTTGATGCCATTCTTCTTTATTTGTAGATCAAAATCTGGAGGAGTAGAAGCTCTCCTTATTCTAAGACCTGAAGTAGAATCAAGAGTGTATAAACCCTTATGATTCTTCCCTATTGCCACTATCTTCTGTGTTACCCTACCCTTTAACACAAAACCATGTCCATTAAACTTAAATTATAGTGGATAATCATTAGTTAATTTGCTAATAGACAACAAGCTCTTTTTGATTTCAGGAATAAGTAGCTCATCTCTTAAGAAAATCTGAGAATTAGTGGAACCAACAATAACTTGACCAGCATGAGTAATTGGTAATATTTTTCCATTTCCTACCATTATTCCATCATGGCCTTTGTATGGAGTTTTAGATTGAAGTATACCATCATTGGCAGTCATGTGGTCAGTGGTCCCAGTGTCTAGAAGTCAGGAAGTGGTATCTTAATTATGCTCCACCTTGATTGCTGCAAAGCCTTAAGAAAGATTGTCATGTGTGAATGCATGATTAACCTTTCAAAGCACCTTAGAGCAGAGTGGTGCTTTTTGTTACAAATCTAGCAAATGATGTCCGATTTGTTGGCATATTTGTTATTTGAGGAAGATCCATGAGAGTTGTTGTTATTGGCATTCTGTGCTTGACTTGGAGCACCTGGTTTGGAATTTGTAGAGGACCCTTGCACAAAGCCTCAACCTTTGGATGTGCAAGTTCCAAAATTGGCATTTTGCTTCTTGTTTTTGTTGTTCTTCTGCCCATAAAACATCATAAAGTTTTGTTAACATCAATTTTATACCTATCTGTATAACTCTCCAAGAAGGTTACAACTTTTGAGTAGGGTGGAACATGAGGCCTGAGCATGGTTGCAGTGAAGACTTCAAAGTCTTTTCCAAGTCCATTAAGTAGCCATCATGATTTCTTGTGTTCTGCAACTTGTTTGCCAATGGCAGGAAGTTCATTACACAATTTTGAATTTCTCCAGATACTCACTTAAAGGAGTCAGTTCCTTTTGTGGTTGATGTAACTCTTTGCTTAAAAGCAAGACTTCTATCAGGAGACTCGAGCAAAGGCATGTACCAAGGCATGCTAAACTTTTGAGGTAGTGTTTAGGCCAACAACAATGCCTAACACTTTCTCAGATAAGGTGGTTGTAAGCCATCCTTTTACCAATCAATCATACCTGTGGCACTTGGAAAACAAGAGATTAGGATGAGGTGGTTCACCTTGGAGGAATTGAGGTGGAGGTGTAATATCACCTATTATGAATCCTTGGAGATCAAAACTCTCCAAGATGTTGAGCATTTTTTTTTTTCCATAACAAAAAATTGTTGGAATGTTTAAGAGAAATATAGTTAGAGATATTTTGTGAGATCGAATAAGGATAGGGATGAGAAGAGTTTGAGAAAGTGGATGTTTCTGAGTGTTCCATGAGGAAAGCAAAGGAAATTCATACAACTCTATATCAACTCATATAGGGTCTTGATACCATGAAAATATTCTGAGAAATACTATCTCATGACTTGAGATTGAGAGTGTGTATTAAACCATATATATAGCAACATGTACAAGCTGTTTTACCGCAGATTTCTATCTATGGAAAGACTATAAAATAGAAAATAATTATATACAAGGAATCTACAACTAACATGAGATTTTAGCCTAAGAATATACACTATCCTACACATCTTCAATTGAGAGATGATTGCTGTTGATTTCTATAATTGGTGGGATTGCTATGAGATTACTGTGATTGTGTGGGGTTGTTGGATTGTTGCACAATCTGTTTGACCTCTTTGATTTCATTCCTTTTAGGGAGATATCGTGGAAATCCTAGAACATGTGGTGGGGGAGGTGTGATCAAGGCTCATACAGGACATGTTAAAGCTAGTTTTTCAGCTCAATATGGTCTCGAAACAAATAATGAAGTTGAATTAAGAGCTCTCTTGCAAGGGGTGAGTCTATGCAAAGATTTAGCATGCACACATGTAATTATTGAATGTAACTCAAAAAGTGTGGTGCATTGGCCAGTTAATAGGTGGTGTGCAATGTATGGTATCTTTGGGGCTACAGGGATGATCTTCTCCGAGAATTAGAAGATATTCGATTTCAAATGGTTCACCAATTTAGAGAAGCCAATCAAGTGACAGATTTCTTTGTAAGGCAAAGAGAAAACGAGTTTATTTGGATGTTTGGAGAGCACGCTTTTCTTCCAAGAACCCTACGAGGTATTATTAGACTGGATATTTTGAGAACCTTCGATTAGAGGACTTGATGATGATTAAAGGAAGTCCTTTCGGAAATATGTGTGCCTGCATGAAATATATTTTTCGAAAATACTGTTCACATTGGTGGTCATTTGTTAGATACACTATGCTACAAAAATTCACGCAAAGCGTTTGGGTCTTTGAATTAATTTCAATACACTTGTTTACATGTTTTTAGTGGAGTGTATAGGTGGTATGATTTTTTGGCTTTTTTATTTTTGGGATGGTTTTCATTTGAATAATTGTATCTTCAAAAGATTTTATTGAATAATTATTGACCTTGCATGTAATTATGATATTTCTTTATCATAAGTGAGGATTATTAATAAAATTGAAGAAATATCACTCACATGTGATTTTAACTCTTCTTAAAAAAATAAAAGTAAAAATATTATTTTAATAGAATAAAAAAATTAGAAATAAGATGTATGAGATTTTTGGAATATAAATAAAATTTTAAAATAAATATGAAGAGTGTCTTTTTTAACTAAAATTTTAAAAAAGATATGGAAGTTTCAACGGAGATGCTCTTTTATCGACAACCATAACAATTAAAAAAGATCGTAAATATAAATAATAATTTTTTTTTTTTAGTCATGATTCTATCCGGATGGGTGTAAAAAAACATTTTGCAGCCAGTCAATGCTAATTTGCCACATAGCCACTTAAGAGATATACAATGAATCTGCATCCACTTGATCCCACTCTTCTCTCTCTCTTTCGAAGCTCTCCCCCTCTCTCATGGAGAGCGCGCAAGTAACTAAATTGAGACTCTGTAAATCGAGGGTTCCCACTTATAGCAACAATTCCTTGTCATGCACCAAACCAAGAACTGCTCGGGACCCACATCCTCACCAACAACCCATCACGAAAAGCGAAATTATTTCATTATTCTTGAAGAAGAATCAAACCGAAACTAGAAAGTGCAAAGAGTCGATTTAAAAAAAAAATTGCACCAAATGGGTTTTCTAGAATTAGATAAACGATATTCTAAAATTTTTGAGGATACATTTTTCAATGAAATCCAAAAAGAATTTCAGAGAAAATTCTTGATTGTAATGATGGAGTGAGTATCCAGGTGGGGGCTTATTCTTAAAACTTGGCTATGGAGGAAATGGCTGGTCCACAAAGCCTTGGGTGTTGTATTCTAATCCCCACCAATAATTTTCCATAGCTCTTCATCATGTACTCCATCTTCTCCCTTGTCTGTGCCCTCCTTTATTTAGTTATTATTTCCATTTTTATCTAGCCATAACTCATTGCATCCACACCGATATATATCCAATTGTAGGAACTTGCATTTACATTACCTAACAATAGTTTATTTTAAAATCTGGTTTTAAAGGCAGTTGGAATACATAATAGGCAATTTATGCTACTGTTAATTGAGGGGTTGGAATACATAATAGGCAATTTATGCTATTGTTAATTAAAGGATTTATGTGCTGGGGAGGGAAAAGAGTTTCGAAGGAACCCCAATTTACAAAACCGATGAGAGATGGGGAAAAAGTGACTTAGATTGCATTTGGATGTCAAGAAGTTTTGAAAAATTTTGAGAATATTTGTAAATAATTTGAGTAAAGATTGAAATAGGTTTTTGGCTCCCATTAAAAGTAGTTTGAGGCGTTTAGATGTATGAAATAATTTGCTTGTTGACTTTTTGAATAAGAAGATATAAAAGGTGTGGGTCCTATCAATAAATGATAGATAATGAAAGGTAAAATGATTATTTTATTTATATATTGTAGAGATAAATAAAATTATTATAAGAAAATAATTAAAATAATTTTTAATATCTTTAAAAAATAATTTTGCCTAAAAATTTTATTTATAAAATATGATTTATATTAAAATTTGTAAAAATCAAATTTTATTTATATATTACTTTTATAAGCTCACAAAAATATTCTTTCACCTTTTTTTATGTTAAATGTCGTTTCAATTTTTTTTTTGTGCCGTCCTTTCACACAAATAATTATTGCAAACAGTAATCGATGTAGCTGAACAAAAACTTTTCAAATATGTTCAATATATATTTGGATACAAAGAACTTCTATTCGTATGAGAATTATTGAAATAGTCGAAGATGTTTTGATCTCCAAACCTACCCTTACTTGAGTGTAGATAATGGAGGAGGCAGAGAGCTTTGAAGGAAACAGAAGAGAGGCAGATCGGAGTGGAGTGGATTCATTCCGTGTTTTTCTTAAATGGCTACATGGCATATTAGCATTGATTGGATACAAAATGGTTTTTTAAACGCATCGCAACACACAATTTTCCCTTTTTGTTTTCATAGTCATATGATAATTTCGCCTGAATGAGCAAAAAACAACATCGTTGCAAACTTGTAGCAAGGATGGGCTAAACAGTAATGATTTGTTACATACCTAGCGGCAAATGGGGAACCAAGAATCTCATGCGTAGCTAGGGTTATGAAGGAGAATGTCGGCTAGGTTACACAGACAAGGGTATTATGCTAAGGGTTGGGCTTGCGTGGATGAGTTGGGCCATGTAATAATGCTGAGGTCCAGGTGGCGTTATTAGTTATATTAGTTTGCCAATTCCTGTGTTAGTCATTTAGCGTATGTAAATAAATTAATCTCTGTAACTAATAGTAAGTTAGTTACTTAGATTACGTAATTGAATTGTACACTTCTTGTTATAAATAACCAGCACGTGTATGAGTATGATTCATTCGGAATTCAATACAAATTTGAACTCTTTTTTCTCAGAATATTCCCTATTCCCTGATTTCCATCTTAATCGTGTAATAGTTGGTATCAAGAGCTAGCTTTCCTTGGCTGGGCAATTGTAATGGTGAAGCATCATCTTCAGGATCAAGTCAAAGTTTTAGAAACGGACGTATAATCTCTTAAGCTTCACAATGAAGCGGTGCTTCAACAACTGGCATTGTTAACTGCTAAGCTACAAAAGAAAAATGGAGATAATCAACATGAAGAAGTAACAGAGGAGATGCGCAATAAAAGTGGAGTATTTGAGGAAAGTCACAAGGAAACGATACCGAGATCTGTGAGGTTAGATTTTCCTTCTTTCCATGGAGATAATCCTGCTGGTTGGATGTATAGAGCCAATCAATTCTTTAAATTGCATAATATAGCGCCTAATCAGAAAGTTAGGATAGCTTCCTTTCATTTAGAAGGAAAAGCTATGGTGTGGTTTCAAAATGTTGAATCTAATATGAAGGATTGGGATGTTCTTGAGAAAGCATTGTTAATGAGATTTGGCTCTAGCTCTTACGATGATCCTATGGAGGAGTTGATGAAGTTAAGGCAGACTGGAACAATTAAGGAGTATAAGGAAGTCTTTGAAGGGTTGTCTAACAAACTACGTAATTTGTCTGATCACATAAGTTGAGCTATTTTTTAACTGGACTGAAGGATGAGATTGAGAAGATTGTTGCAGAGCTCTTGAAATCTGAAGTCATTCGTCCTAGCCAAAGCCCTTACTCTTCCTTAGTTTTGTTGGTGAGAAAGGCTGATGACACGGGGCATATTTGTGTCGATTATAGAGCCTTGAACAAAGTGACTGTGAAAGACAAATTTCCTATTCTAATGGTTGAAGAATTACTAGATGAGCTGAGTGGGTCAAAGTTGTTTTCTAAATTGGACTTAAGGTTCGGCCATCACCAAATTAGGGTGAAATCTGAGGATATCCATAAGACGGCTTTTCGCACTTATGAGGGCCACTAAGAGTTTCTAGTTATGCCTTTTGGGCTAACTAATGCGATATCTACATTTCAGAATTTGATGAATGAGATTGTTAGACCAATTTTGAGGAAATTCATTTTGGTATTTTTTTGATGACATCCTAATCTACAGTAGGGATGAAAAATAGCATTTACAGCACCTTAAAATGACCCTGAACGTTTTAAGAAGACATCAGTTGTATGCTAAAGAGTCCAAATGCATTTTTGGTTGTTTGGAGGTAGGCTACTTAGGCTGTTTGATTTCTGGCCAAGGTGTAAGAACTGATCCAGAGAAGATTAAAGGTATAATTGAATGACCTCAACCCAAGAATATTAAAGCATTGAGGGGTTTCTCAGGGTTGATTGGTTATTACAGGAGATTTATCATGAATTATGGTGTATTGGCTTCTCCACTCACTCCTTTATTGAGGAAGGACAGTTTTAAATGGGAAGAGACAGCAAAAAATGCATATAAGCAGTTGAAGGAAGTAGTGAGTAAACCTCCTGTTTTAGCATTTCTTGATTTTTCTAAAACATTTATAATTGAGTGCGATGCGTCGGGAAAGGGAATAGGAGATGTCTTAATGCAACAAGGAAAACCTATTTTGTTTTATAGCTAAGCTTTGAAAGGAAAGGCGCTAAATCTGTCTACATATGAGGAACATTATGCTTTGGTCACAGCCATTCAAAGGTGGAGACCATATTTGTTGGGAAGATCCTTTGTGGTCAGAACAGATCATCACAGTCTCAAGTACATTGTGGATCAAAAAATTGGAACTCCATTACAACAGAATTGGTTGAGTAAAATGTTGGGATATGATTTTATAGTGGAGTTCAAGAAGGGAATAGAAAATAGGATAGTTGATGGTCTCTCAAGACAAATGGAAGAGGGTGAAGTAACCCTTGCATTATTGGCAGTGCCTAGTTTGGGATGGATAGAAGATATCCAATTAGGATACCAAGCTAATCCTAAAGCTTTGGAGCTCATTTCTCAATGCAAGGAGGGTATACAACCTACTCAATTCTCAGTGAGAGAAGAAATGTTGTATTACAAAAATAAAATTTATATTGCAAATAATCCAGCTCTGAAGACGAAACTGCTTAAATTTTTGCATGCTAGTGCATGGGGGGATCACTCAGGAATGGATAAGACTATCCACAGGGTGAAAAAAGAATTTTACTAGCCTGGGATGAGGTCTGAAGTAAGAGCATTTATTAGGGGGTGTCAAATTTGCCAACAACAAAAAACTGATCACAGATTTCCGTAAGGGTTATTACAACCACTTCCTATTCCTTCTCAATTGTGGACACACATAACAATGGACTTCATTGAAGGGTTGCCAATTGCCCATGGATTCAACACCTTATGGGTAATTATGGACCGTCTTACAATGTATAGTCATTTTGTTCCACTCGGACATTCCTATACTACTAAGTTAGTGGCTTAATTTTTTGTTAAACATGTGTTTAAGTTGCATTGGTTGCTTAAATCCATAGTATCAGACATGAATACCACATTTACAAGCTCTTTTTGGAAAGAACTGTTTAAGGCACAAGGAGTTCAATTAGAATTTAGTACAGCTTATCACCCTCAGACTAATGGCTAGTCTGAAGCTGTCAACAAAAGCCTGGAGACCTTCTACGATGTTTTGTGAGAGACAAACCCAAGGACTGGGTGAGATGGGTTCCAATGGATGAGTGGTGAAGTAATACCACCCAGCACACCTCTACAAAAATTACTCCATTTGAAGCTCTGTATGGGTATTCATCCCCTAGATTAACTTCTTATATTCCAGGAACCTCACAAACACAGGAGGTTGAGGATGAGTTGAAGGATCGAGAGTTTATTTCTCAGTTATTGAAGTATAATCTCAGTAAAGCTCAAGAATGAATAGTGAAGTATACAAATTTAAAGAGGAAAGATTAGAACTTTACCATCGGGGAATGGGTGTTCTTGAGATTACAACCTTACCGCCAAGTCTCGGTGGCTCAGTGCTGAGATCCGAAACTAGCTCCTCATTCTTATAGGCCTTTCCAGGTAGAAGAGAAGGTGGGTAAGGTGGCGTATAGGCTTAAACTACCTGCAAGCTCAAAAGTACACCCTCTTTTTTACATATCACAGTTGAAAAAACAATTGGCAGAATAGGCGGAAGCAGTTGGTTCATTACCTCCAATGAACTCGCAAAGGGTGTTGCAATCGAAGCTTAAGGAGATATTGAGTCATCGTGTACAACCAATGAACAAAAGAGGGAGGAGTTTGTTACATACCTAGCGGCAGATAGGAGACTAGGGATCTCATGCGCAACTAGGGTTATGAAGGAGAATATGTCGGCTAGGTTACGCAGACAAGGGTATTATGCTAAGAGTTGGGCTTGCATGGATGTGTTGGACTGTGGATGAGTTGGGCCGTGTAATAATGCTGACGTCCAAGTGGTGTTATCAGCTATATTAGTTTGCCATTTCCTGTATTAGTCATTTTAGCTTATGTAAATAAATTGGTCTCTATAACTAACAATAAGTCATTTACGCATAATTGAATTATACACTTGTTATAAATATCCAGCCAGCACGTGTATGGTATGATTTATTCGGAATTCAATACAAATCTGAACTCTTTTCTCTCGTAATATTCCCTCTTCCCTCACTTCCATTTTAAGCGAGTAAGATGATTACGGAAAAGGAAAATCAAGGTTTATTTGGGACATAAGGTAAATCAAGATGGATTAATCATAAATTCGAGGAATCAATTTATTACATAACTGTTAAGAGAACCAACCATAAACGAGAACAGCGGTCCATCAAACAGAAATTCAGAATCGGATCAATCGTTAAAGAATAAATGAAAATCCTAAGTTTCCGCTAATTCTATGTTCTATGATCTGTATGCACATCTCTATCAGCCATACAGCAAACTGATCATATGGCGCAACATCAAGCATGGCAAAAGCTAATAGGAAACGAGGGTCTCGAAGCAGTTGAGCCCATCCAACTCCGGTGCGAATCGCGGTACCCTCTGCTGCGGTCTGATCTCCTTCTTAGCACACGCCGGTGGTGCCGGCTGTGCATCTCCTTGTTGCTTCTTGCTCGGATCGATGCTAGCGGCGGACGCGGCAGCGGTGTTACTGTTGCCGGCCTTGGCGATAGAAGAGAAGGAGGCCCTCACTGTCTGGCCCAACAACTCGGCACACATGGCGTCGAAGGAACTAAACATGGAATTCATGACTTGTGTCTTTAAGATCGAACAAGATACAAATAACCAAAAGATGGAGTTTTCTTTGCTGAGATAAAGCTGTAGATGTTCGTTCCGGATATATAATTTGAAAGGCTTGGGGTCGAAGAAAAGTTCTGTATGGCGGTTTAGAATTCTAGATTTGGTTTTTTGGGTTGGGTATTTTGAACGGAAAAGGAAGCTTTTTTATAGGAGTAGCTTTTTTATGGGAATTATAAGACACGTGAGAACCGAAAAAACGAGGAAGTGTCCGATGCCCCTTGAAAGGTCAAATTCCAAAGGCATTGCAAAGGTAAAGACTAGCACTCCCAGGACTTGTATAGAGTCTAGACCTACCCAAGAGTACAGTCAGAGTTGGTTTACTAAGGAAGAAGGTGCGAGACCCGTCCATATTTGACTAAAAAATTGGCAACAAATTATATATTTATCTTAAGTTGCCGCTACTGAAAATAATAAAACTTAAATCTGTACGAAAAATCTGAATGGGTACGTGGGACCCTGTTATTAACTTGTTCATCAATCGTTGATTGAGGAAGTAAAAAACGTCGGTTGTAGGTGGATCCAGCTGTGCGAATGTGATACAATGCTATGGTTTCGAGATATAGTTGTGATGAATGTTACTTGATAGCATTGAAGCCTGATGACTCACGGTTCTTCATAATTAATGTGATACGTCATATTACCGTAGCAAAAACAAAGACAAAAACAAAAAAGAGCAGGTTACTACGTAGCAACGGGAAATAACAGTTACTCTAGGATCTGAAATTTTGGCAATGTGAGGCAAGTCGCTAGTTTTTACCATGTGCTGTAGTTGCACTGCACAAGGCACTTGGATCATTCTCAGTTCATTTCATTTTTCATTAGTGTTTCTCTTTAGGAACTGATTGTTTTTGGTTGGGATGTATTTACAACTATATGTTTCATCGAATTATCATATTTTCCAGATTTGATTTTGTGAAGTTTCTGAATTAAAAATAATTTGTGTGCACATTTCGTCTCTTTTTAGGGACTATCCTGCACATCAATGTCAAGGCACAACAAACCTAAACGAGTCAATTTGTACTATTCAAGTTAGTCCATTCGTGTAGGTAATGCCTGCCTATGTCTCTTTAAAATCAGTCCAATAAAATGAATAAAATGAATCTAATAAGTCGTTCCCAGACTCAAAAAAAGCCCACAATATTAAAAGTATTTGCATATTAAAAAATCATACTCATCATTTTCATACATGTAATGTATAAAAAATAATAAAAAATAAAAAATTTAATTTAATTTAAAATCAATAACAAATATATAAAAATAATAACAACTCAATTACTTTAATAAGATTAGAATAAAATAAAAGATATAACAAGTAATAATAAATAATTTTAAAATATATAAAATGTGTGGTGTGGGATCATGATGAGTAACCTTTCTCGTATTATGAATTAGTAAATTAGGGATTAATCTAATTGTGAAATAGAGTGATTGTGAAATAGTAAATTAATAATGACAATTTATGACCCAATTGACTAATCTCATTCAACGCAATAAAGTTAGGGAGAGTTGGTTTGAGTCGAATCAAATTATGAACAAATAACAATAATCAGATTACTTTTGCGTCCCCAGATTAATTAGAGTGATGCAATTATTTGTTGTGACCGTGTAATGAATGGTTAATTAGTTAAGCTATGTCATGACAGCCTCCTAACTCGTGAGAATTTATGGAAAAAGCAAGTGATCTCTACATCGGAATGTTATTTTTGTCATCAGGAAATAGAGCACCTACTTCATGTTGCAATTCTATGTCCTAACCTAGTTGAGGCTTGGAAAACTTCCCAAGACTAACTTCCCTTGGGCTTTTTGGTTCAGAAGAAATCAACAGAGTGCCGGAGTGGAGGTGATTTTACGCGATGAATATGGCTCTGTTCTAATGGCAGCTAGCCTCAAGGAGGCAGCAGTCCAAGATCCAGCAGAGATTAAAATTACAGCCATGCTACGTAGACTACAACTCTGTGTTCCTCTCAACGTGCAGGATCTGATTTTGGAAAGTGATATCTTATTAATGGTTAATCAATTGAATCATGTTGGAGAACCCTGGATTCGTCTGAACAATATTGTGCAAGAGGTGCAATATATACTATCCCGTTTTAATAGTTGCGAAGTGTGGCATGTCGAACGTCTTGACAACACGGCAGTTCACCAGTTAGCTAGGCATACCTGGCAAATTCTAGCGATTGCAATGTGGACAAATTCCTACTCTACCTTTGTTTCTGAAGATGTATGGATAGACTGTATTTTGTAATATCTTTATTATGATTAATAAAAGTTACTTTTTTCATTAAAAAATAAATAAAAAACAAAATACAACGGAATCTAAATATTTACAGTGTTAAAAAGACCGTAAATATAAATAATAATTTATTTCCATAATCAAATGATGACTCCCGCCGCGATGAGCCAAAAACAGGCAACATTGCAAACTTACGGCAAGGATGGGCTAAACAGTAGTAATTACGGAAAAGAAATTTCAAAGTTTATTCGGGACATAATGGCAATAGAATCAACATGGATTAATTATAAAATCGATCAAGAAATTTATTACAAAACTGTAAAGAGAACCGACCATAAACGAGAACAGCGGTCCATCAATCAGAAATTCAGAACCGGATCAATCGTTAAAGAATAAATGAAAATCTTAAGTTTCTGCTAAATCTATGTCCTATGATTCGTATTCACATCTCTATCAGCCATACATCAAGCGTAGCAATTAAAGCTAATAGGAAACGAGGGTCTCGAAGCAGTTGAGCCCATCCAGCTCCGGTGCGAATCGTGGTGCCCTCTGCTGCGGTCTGATCTCCTTCTTAGCACACGCCGGTGGTGCTTGCTGTGCATCTCCTTGTTGCTTCTTGCTCGGATCGATGCTAGCGGCGGACGCGGCAGCGGTGTTACTGTTGCCGGCCTTGGCGATAGAAGAGAAGGAGGCCCTCACCGTCTGGCCCAACAACTCGGCACACATGGCATCGAAGGAACTAAACATGGAATTCATGACTTCTGTCTTTAAGATCGAACAAGATACAAATAACCAAAAGATGGAGTTTTCTTTGTTGAGATAAAGCTGTAGATGTTCGTTCCGTATATATATTTTGAAAGAAGGTTTGGGGGCGAAGGAAAGTTCTGAATGGCAGTTTAGAATTCTAGATTTGGTTTTTTGGGTTGGGTATTTTGAACGGAAAAGGAAGCTTTTTTATAGGAGTAGATTAGAACTACATTTACTTGTTGGGTTGGGAATTATAAGACGCGTGAGAACCGGAAAAGCGTGGAAGCGTCCGATGCCCCTTCAAAGGTCAAACTTCCTGGACTTGTCTAGAGTCTGTACCCACCCAAGAGTACAGTCAGAGTTGGTTTTACTAAAGGAAGAAGGTGCGAGACCCCGTCCATATTTGACTAAAAAATTGGCAATAAATTATATATACTAGCATATTACCCGCACATTTAGCATATAATATTTTCTTAAGCTAGTGTCGATTTATAAATAAATTTATGTGTATGAATTTACATTCTTTAATTCTTTTAAAATATATAATTTCTTTTTGTAAAACAATACACAGATTGTTATCAGTGTTTTTGGTTGAGTTTTGCATCAAAACAATCGATTTCTAACTTTATATATAAAAAGTGTGAAACCTAAAAAATACAAACGATTTATTGACGCTATTTATAAAATGATTATCAATGTGACATTTCGATATTTTATTTTATTTACCTATTATCACCAATTATAATCAACTTGAACAAAAAAAAGTGTAACGTCAAAATTGCATGACTCTACTTTTATATATAGTAATAAAAAAACAATATTATTTATTTAGTTATTCAGAATCAAGTATTTATTTTACTTTTGCACCTAATAACAATTGCAAATATATATATATATAACAAATCAACTAATCTCTAATGAGCAACTATACATTTTATCTAGCATACTTCTTGTGCTGCTTATCTCGTCTAACCATTGGATCGTCTAAAAGTAATCAAAGGAAGTCAAATTGGATTGGTTTGAAATAAAAGATTCCAAGAATATCAAACTGAAAAAGTTATGAACGGACAAACAAAATCCCTTACAGTTTGGATCCTGGCATGATCGAAGAAAATAAAATTACTTCTCCTCGAGTGAAAACACAAAATAACGTCAATCAATATTTTTTTTAATTGTTTCCAGCAAGTTTTCTCGGCATCCAAGAATAAAGAATATTGATCAATAAAAAAAATCAAACAAATTGAATCATCATCCTCTCAAGATCTACACTTGTAAAAAATAGTAAAACTAGATTACCAAGTCCTCTGAATGGAAAGTAAAAGGAAAACCATATGTGAAGTCATATACTGCAAGCGAAAATTCTATAACCCACCAAAACTTTATACAGAACTACTATATAGAAAATCAGGAGGAGATAGAGAGAGAAAGAGAAATGGAATTAGATCTAAGGGGACAGATGATCGAAGGGAAAGAAAAAGACTATATTCCCTTATCCACCCCCCCTCTCTCTCTCTCTAGAATGGCTAAAAACAGGCATTCGTCGTCAGAGAATCCGATTGCTGCCTGTTGTCCAGGTGACTAACACAAGAGGAGGGGTAAATTGAGTTGTATTTAAAAAAATAACAATTATAAATCAAATATATAATATAAAATATAAACAAAATATGAAATAACAATAAATATAAATAGTAAGAGTAAGAAAGAAGCAAACTCAGTATGTTAACGAGATTCGGCCCCACTGCCTACGTCCTCGCCTCAAGCTACCTCTTGAGTATTCCCAAATCCACTATTCAATCTCTTTTAGGTGGAGATAGAAACCTATTACACCTTTGAGCAGCACCGCTCCAAAAAATCCGTGTAGAACACCCTCTACACTTCCAATCACCTTACACTTTGTGATTTAACTATTCCCCGTGTAGAACACCTTCTACACTTCCAATCACCTCACACTTAGTGATTTAACTATTCCCCGTGTAGAACACCTTCTACACACACAAGGGTTATACACACCCTTTTATAAATACAAGAGTTGATAGTAGGTAGACTATCAAAGTACACTCCTCAATGAGTGAGATAGAAACAATACAGCGCAACCTATATCTCTCTCAACAAGAACAAGAATTAAGACTCAAAACTTTAGAAAAGAGAGAATGAGAGTTTTGAAGAAATGATGCAAAATTTAGCAATAGATATGTAAGCTCTTGTTGTGAATTTTGTAAAATTCAAGTGAGCTATTTATAGGCAAATGAGTTTTCAATTTCAAATTTGAAAAGATTCCCATGTCAAAAACATTATCATTCACTTTTCAAAAATTTCAAATCTAATATTTTTACTTTTTGCATGTGACAAAAGGAGCACACTTTACTTTTCAAAAATTTCAAACATAATCTTTTACTTTTTGCATATGACAAAAGGAGCACACTTTACTTTTCAAAATTCTCAAATAAAGACATCTACCTTTTGCATAAGTCAAGAAAATCATCCAGCACTTTTGAAAATATTCAAATAAAACATGCACATGTGAAAGATGACAATCAATCATCTTAATATTTTCAAAATTCAAACCTTTAATCATGTCATGCACATGTGAAAGATGACAATCAATCATCTTTCAAAATTTTCAAATTTAATTTTCAAAATATTCATGCATATGTGGAAAATGTATTTTAATGCTTTATGATAAAATATTAATTTTGAGCCTTAATCCTAATTTCAAATTTTTTAAGAGATTTACAAAATTACTCTATGATTTTAATATGAATTTGTTCCCTTCTTGCTCATACTTGCTTTCTTGATGTGCTTGATTATATTGTGTGGACAACTTGAGTTTGAGACTCCTTTATTCTTTGGATTCATTTGTTATCATCAAAATTCATTTGTAGATTTACATGAAACTTGAAAACCTTGGGTTCTACAATCTCCCCCTTTTTGATGATGACAAATATTTGATAGAACCTGAAGCCTGTATTAATACTTAAGCTCCCCCTGAGAATGTGCGTTAATTTTTCAAGCAAAAATATAAATATAATTTCAAGCATATATAGCAAGTTTAGCAATTTAAACAATATTAAAGTTCTAGTCTAAAACTTCTCCCCCTTTTAGCATCATTAAAAAGGAATCATAATTAACTCAATAAGATATATTCATACAATAACCAATAGACAAATAAAACGCTGCGTTAGTAGAGACTGTAGAAATTAGAACTACCCGTGTCCGACAAAACTTGCAAACGTTGAAGCCGAATTTTATCATCTCGGTGCGGAAGAAGATTTAAATCCGTTTGATGTTATTGACGAATTAGATGTTTCAGAGATTTAAAAATGAATAATTAAAATTATTCGTGTCCGACAAAGACAGCAAAAGCTGCAGGCCTAGTTTTGGCAATGCGGTGCGGAGCCATGCATGTCCGACAAAACCTGCAAATGTTGGAAGTCTAACTCTGGCAATTCGGTGCGGAGCCACGCGTATCTGACAAAACCTGTAAAGGTTGGAGGCCTAGCTCTAGCAGTCGGTGCGAAAGCAGATCAATCGCCTGATGTTGTTGACAAACGGGTTTGAAGGCTCTGAGTTTCTATAAAAAAAATCATTTTCACCAATCGGATACCAAAAAAAAACATTGCTTCTTGACCTAAGTTCTGTTTCTCCATAACGATAGAATGGCCGAACAATTCTCTTCCACTAATGTTCCAGACTTGAATCAGGAACCCTTGACGCATCAACCATCAATCTTCTCTCCTAAGGCCGTCAATGCCATGATAAGAGCAGTGAACCATTTTTCTAGTAAGAAAACTTTTTACAATGTGTGTCCAGCATATCTTATATTTCTTTTGACTAATAAGATTTGAAGAGACAATAGTTTGTCTTGTTCTTTATGCTATCTCTATAAAATCAGTTTTAAAGTTCATCCGATTTGCATCAAATCTTATTCTCATCTCTATAACTCATCTGCATTCTTTCAATATTCTCGCTTTAAGTTTTCAATTCTTTTCTCAATGGCTCATTCTTCTAACATTCCTCTAGATGCATCCATGAGGTATTCTACATCTCAATCTCATGTCCTTTCTGTAGCTACCATTGGCGCCATGTTGCAGCAAGAGAACAACAGTTTGGCTAATAAGCCAGACTCCGATGCTATCTACGACTTGGTGAGTCTCAAGACTCGCTACTCATCCTCTATTGTGGCTTTTTCCCAGCGGCTACAAGTCAAAAATCATGAGGTTGAAAAGCTTAAAGAACAAATTGTTGTACTTCAACGAATTGTTCAAGAGTCTCACACAAGGGAAGGAATCTTTCGGCAGAAGAATAAAAGGTTGAAATCTCTATTGGATTCTTCATTCCGCTTGCCAGTTCCCATGGATAGGGATGACATGATATTGTATGAAGAGAATGAGCGTCTCAAACATGAGGCTAAGAACCTCAAGTTTATGTAAAAGTATTTAAAATAATATCTCTCTATTTTTATGAACTCTGATCTATCTTTCAAGAGATATTCATAACATGCATCATACCTATTTCTCTTCTAATCATAAATAATCTATCTTCTGGTAAGGGTTTTGTGAATATATTTGCTAACTGATCGTGTGTGTTTGTGAACTCCAGTACTATATCGCCTTTCTGCACATGATCTCAAAAAAAAAATAATATCTTATTTCAATATGCTTAATTCTAGAATGTTGTATTGGGTTTTTTTTTAAGATTTATAGTACTTGTATTATCACATTTGATTGGAATATGATTATACATAAGTTTAAAATCCTCAAGTTGTTGCTTCATGTAAAGAACTTGAGCACAACAACTACCCACAGCAACATATTCTACCTCAGCAGTAGATAGTGCAACAGAATTTTGTTTTTTTGTTTTTTTACTAAACCAGGAAACTAGTGCACGACCTAAGAAATGACATGTTCTACTAAAACTTTTTCGATCATCTTTGCAACCAGTATAATCGGTACCTGAATAACTAATAAGATCGAAAGAAGTGTGTTTAGGATACCATAACTCTAAGTCAATGGTATTGGCAAAATATCTAAAAATCCGCTTGACTGCAATCAAATGAGATTATTTTGGAAATGATTGAAAACGTGCACATAAACATACACTAAACATAATATCTGGTCTACTGGCTGTCAAATATAATAAGCTACCAATCATACCTCGATATACCTTCGAATCAACCAGTTTACCGAATTCATCTTTATCAAGTTTAATGGATGGGCTCATTGGTGTTCCAGTTTCCTTAGCACCTTCCATCCCAAACTTTTTCAGCAATTTTTTAATATATTTTGATTGATTGATGAATATCCCACTTTTTGCTTGCTTAATTTACAATCCGAGAAAGAATATAAGCTCTCCCATCATGCTCATTTCAAATTCTTCCTGCATACTCTTAGCAAAAACTTGGCACATATTTTCATTAGTAGCACCGAATATTATATCATCAACATAAATTTGAATCAAAAGAATATCATCATTTTCGTATATAATGAAAATAGTTGTATCAATTTTTTCTCTTAAAAAGCTTTTTTCAATCAAGAAACTACTGAATCTCTCGTACCGCGCTCTAGGAGCTTGTTTGAGTCCAAATAGTACTTTTGTGAGTTTGAAAACATGATTTAGAGAAATATGATTTTCAAAACCTGGAGGTTGCTCAGCATATACTTCTTCATTTATAAAACCGTTTAAGAAAGCACTTTTAACATCCATTTGAAAAAGTTTGAAACCTTTATAACAAGCATATGTAAGTAGCATTCGAATAACTTCTAATCTTGTGACTGGTGCATATGTCTCATCATAATTGATTCATTCTTCTTGATTGAAACCTTGGACCACTAGTCGAGCCTTATTTCTAGTAATGACTCCGGACTCATGTTTCTTGTTTCTAAAAACCCATTTTGTTCCAATAATAGTATGATTTTTAGGTTTAGGAACAAGTGTTCAAACATCATTTATTTCAAATTGATTAAGCTCTTCTTACATAGCTAGAATCTAAGATTCATCAAGAAGTGCTTCATCAATATTTTTAGGTTCAATCTGAGATAGAAAAACAGTATGATTGCAAATATTTCTAAGAGATGATCGAGTACTTACACCTCGTGAAGGTTCTCCTAGAATTTATTCCGCTGGATGATCTTTCACATGTTTCCACTATTTGGTTGCATCTTGTACTAAGTCTTGATGATCTTTCCTTCTATTTCCATGATCTTCCCTTTTGAATTGTCTCCAAATATCACACATCATTTTTCTTTAGAAGTGAAGTCAATAAATTTAGTTTTGTCTTCTGTCACGTATCTTGAGTATCCGTTATCTAAAAATCATTTATTTTTACCTGTAGAATACTTCATGCATACCTACAAAAGCAATTAAAAACAATTTCTGGTACCCAAGTTCTTTGGGTCCTTTATTTATTAGTATTAGAAGAAATAAGATTTTTAGGTACCCATATGGCCCTAATAGTCATTGTATGTTTTCTTCTAATAGGACAAGCAAAATAATTATGACCATTTTATTACAAAAATTGCAAATAACATGTGACATATATGAAGAGCTTGAGTGATTATAATAATATCATTTTTTAACAAAATTATTTTTATGAAAAGAATTTTGAATATTGGATTTTGATATAGAAGGATTATCAAAGAAGTTTTTATAAGATTTGTATTTTTGTTTTGGCTTATATCCCAAACCTGCCTTATCAAAAACACATCTTTGACTACCAAGAAATTTTTCAAAATTTCTTTTTCCATTCGTAAAGTTTTCAATAATATTTTCTAAATCAGTTTTCTTTTTCTTCAACTCAAGATTTTCATCTTTCAAAACAATACTTTCTTTTCTTAAAATATCAATTTCGTTTGTTAAAGAAGAATTTTTCTTTTTCAAAACAGTATACTTGATACCCAATTTTTCAAATTCCTCATATACCTCTTCTAAAACATTTTGCAATTCTTCATATGAAGGATCTTCAATATTATCAAGATTTGTTACCTCAATGTCATCTTTAGCCATAAGACAAAGATTTGCTGATTCTCCATTGCTTGCTTCACTATCTGAGCTACTTGAATCATCATATCACGTAGCTTTCATTGCTTTTTTGCCTTTGTTTCGATCTTTCTTTAGCAGAGGACAATCTGGCTTGATATGACCAGGTTTATTGCATTTATAACAAATTAAAGTGTCATTTTTACCTGAATCTTTCTTGGAAAACTTATTGAAGGATTTCCTTGGAGGAGTTTTATTTTTCTTTAAGAACCTCTGAATTTTTCTTACTATCATCGCAATTTCTTCATTTTTGTCGTCATTTTCCTCATCTTAATTACTTTCACTTTCATGTGGAACAGCTTTAAGTGCCAAGTTTTTCTTTGACTTTCCTTCTTCTTCTCCTCTTTTCAATATGTACTCATGGGTGATAAGTGACCCGATGAGTTCATTCATTTCGAGCTTCTTGAGGTCTCTAGCTTCAAGAATCGCTGTCACTTTTGATTCCCAACGTTTTGGTAGAGAGTTGAGAATTTTTCTTACTATCTCCACTTTGGAATAAATTTTGCCAAGAGCTGTCAAACTGTTTATGATGTTAATAAAACGAGTGTACATACTAGAAATAGATTCATCATCATTCATCTTAAACATTTCATATTCATGAGTAAGAATATAAATTTTTGATTCCTTGACTTGAGAAGTTCCTTCATAAGTAATTTCCAAGTTATCCCAAATTTCCTTTGCTGTAGCACAAGTCATTACTCTATTAAATTCATTACCATTGAGAGCATTATATAATAAATTCATAGCAGTTAAATTCAAAGTATAAAGTCTATCGTCTTCACGATTAAACTCTTCTTCTTCCTTTTTTACCTTTACTCCGTCAACCACTTTTGTTGGAATATAAGGTCCATTTACAATGCATTTCCAGATTTCTCGACCTTGAGCCTGAAGAAATATTCTCATTCTAACTTTCCAGAATGAGTAATTGTCTCCGCAAAAGAATGGAGGCCGACTGCTAGATTGACCTTCACCAAATGCAGCTGCAATGTTAGCCATAAAATCTTAACTCAAAAGATAATTAATCTTATAATAGAGCTCTAACTCTGATACCAATTGTTGCCCAAATGGCTAACACAAGAGGGGGGTGAATTGAGTTGTATTTAAAAAAATAACAATTATAAATCAAATATATAATATAAAATATGAACAAAATATGAAACAACAATAAATATAAATAGTTAGAGTAAGAGAGAAGCAAACTCAGTATGTTAACGAGGTTCGGCCCCACTGCCTATATCCTCGCCTCAAGCTACCTCTTGAGGATTCTCAAATCCACTATTCAATCTCTTTTAGATGGAGATAGAAACCTATTACACCTTTGAGCAGCACCGCTCCAAAGAATCCGTGTAGAACACCCTCTACACTTCCAATCACCTTACACTTGGTGATTTAACTATTCCCCGTGTAGAACACCTTCTACACTTCCAATCACCTCACACTTGGTGATTTAACTATTCCCCGTGTAGAACACCTTCTACACACACAAGGGTTATACACACCCTTTTACAAATACAAGACTTGATAGTAGGTAGACTATCAAAGTACACTCCTCAATGAGTGAGATAGAAACAATACAGCACAACCTATATCTCTCTCAACAAGAACAAGAATTAAAGCTCAAAACTTTAGAAAAGAGAGAATGAGAGTTTTGAAGAAATGATGCAAAACTTAGCAATAGATGTGTAAGCTCTCGTTGTGAATTTTACAAAACTCAAGTGAGCTATTTATAGGCAAATGAATTTTCAATTTCAAATTTAAAAATATTCCCATGTCAAAAACATCATCATTCACTTTTCAAAAATTTCAAATCTAATATTTTTACTTTTTGCATGTGACAAAAGGAGCACACTTTACTTTTCAAAAATTTCAAACATAATCTTTTACTTTTTGCATATGACAAAAGGAGCACACTTTACTTTTCAAAATTTTCAAATAAAGACATCTACCTTTTGCATAAGTCAAGAAAATCATCCAGCACTTTTGAAAATATTCAAATAAAACATGCACATGTGAAAGATGACAATCAATCATCTTAATATTTTTAAAGTTCAAACCTTTAATCATGTCATTGACATGTGAAAGATAACAATCAATCATCTTTCAAAATTTTCAAATTTAATTTTCAAAATATTCATGCATATGTGGAAAATGTATTTTAATGCTTTATGATAAAATATTAATTTTGAACCTTAATCCTAATTTTAAATTTTTTAAGAGATTTACAAAATTACTCTATGATTTTTATATGAACTTGTTCCCTTCTTACTCATACTTGCTTCCTTAATGTGCTTGATTATATTGTGTGGACAACTTGAGCTTGAGACTCATTTATTTTTTGGATTCATTTGTTATCATCAAAATCCATTTGTAGATTTACATGAAACTTGAAAACCTTGGGTTCAACACTGCCAAAGTAACGACATTGATCTTATTCGATAAAAAAAAAGTAACTAATATTGTCGTTGGTATAGAATCGAATATTACATATTAGAACGGACCAGAAGACAAAAGTTACAACAAAATGGAAGGAGCGATGAAACGGATTTAGTTTCCTTGCTTTGTTTGTGGGTGTTCTTTTCCTTTTTGCCCTGTGACTAATTGCATGAAGGAATTGTCTTCCTCTTCTTTTACTATCAAATTACAAGTTTATCCGCCATTTTGACTGTGCAAGAAAGTAATATGGCGCCAATGGTGTGGTTTCTTGTTGTTTTATAGTAACTTGATGCAAATCAATTATAGCCAAATGGCCAATGAGATACAAATGCATATGATCATTTGACTCTGCAGTTAAGCCGATTCGTATTAAGGCTCCAGAAATACCACAAGCAGAGCAGCAAGAATTATCTAGAATATATGAGAATATTCCTTGTAACAAAAAGAATAACAAGCAGGGCTAGTTGTCACAATAGTAGTGGTCCATACAATTAATTCTGTTATGAACATTTTCTATATATATACATTCTGGACATCAATGATTGTGTGGACAAATACAATACACTATGAAACATTTTCACAAACAACTTCTGTGATCTTTTCATTCTTTGCTTCATCATTGTATCATGAGCCATAGGACAAGCATCTAGTTCGTTCTTTTTTGTCTCTCCTCTTCTCCTTACAGATGGCTTCCTCAAAAGAATCCTCTATTAATCCTTCCATTCTTAACATAGCCTCACACTTCATCAATATCAAACTCACGACTGAAAACTTTCTTCTATGGAAAGCTCAGATTGTTCCATTCTTGGAAGGTCATCAACTTTTTCAATATGTTAATGGTTCCCTTCCCCAACCTCTAGCCACACTCAACGATAAACCAAATCCAGCTCATACACAGTGGTGTCTTTAGGATAAATTGATCATGTCCACTATTAATTCATCGTTGTCATATTCTGTTCTGGCACAAGTGCTTGATGTTGAACCTCCTGTGAGGTCTGGACAACCTTGCAAAACAACTTTGCTGCCAAATCTTCTGCTCATCTTATTCATACTAAGTTTCAATTAGCAACCATTAAGAAAGGAGCAGATTCCGTGACTGACTACTACAATAAAGTCAGATCACTCGCTTCTACTCTGGCAGCTGCAGGACATCCTTTAGATGATTCTGAACGCGCCATTTACCTTCTTGCGGGACTTGGTACAGACTATGAGAGTCTTGTTACTTCTCTCACCACCAGACCAGATACTATATCACCACATCAACTCTACAGTTATCTCTTAAATCATGAGTCTTGACTTTCTCACCAGACTCAGTCCCTTCTGTCTGACACCTCCATTACTGCCGATAGCAATATCAAAAACCCATCATCTAGTCCATCTTCTAATTGTGGTCGTAACAGTTCTTACTGTGGTCGTGGCCGAGGTTGCCACAATGGCAGAGGTCTCCTTCCCAGTCCTCGACCCCTTGGTTCTCCGTTTTACAACAAATCCGTGTGTCAAGCTTATCAAAAAGGAGGACACACAGTTGTAACCTATTATTACAGATTTGATCATGGGTATCAATCCCCTCCTCCACAATCCTTCACTACAGACTACACAGCCTTCAATTCAAATACACCACAAAATAATACTTGGTTCCTAGACTCGGCAGCTTATCATCATTTCACATTTGACTTCCAGAATCTTAATGTGGATTCCTAGACTTATCAAGGCACCGACATGGTGAGCATCGGAGATGGTTCTAATCTCCCTATTCACAACACAAGCTCGACTCAATTCACCTCTAATAATGGCAAATTTCTCTTAACAAACTTGTTACATGTTCCTCTCATTTCTCGAAATTTTCTCTCTGTTCATCAATTGTGTCAAGATAATGGAGTCTATTTTGAATTTCACTCTTCTGTTTTCTATGTGAAGGATTCATGCACCAGGGCAGTGCTTCTTCAGGGCCACGTTGAAAACGGTTTGTATGTGCTTCGGACTGGTGCAGAGCTCACTCCATTCACCTCTACTTCAAATCCACAAGCATGTATGGGTCTTCGTACATCCGCTCAGCTCTGGCACTCCAGGCTAGGTCATCCAAGCCCACACACAACCGCTCTTATCCTCAGACAGCATTGACTTCCTCTCAGCACCTCTACTTCACTTCAACCTTGCTTAGCCTGTACCTCTGCCAAAGCACATGCTCTACCTCATCCTCCTTCTCCTAGTCGATCCTCTTATCCCTTTCAATTGTTGTTTTTTGATGTTTGGGGTCCCTCACATACTCTGTCTATGAACAGATCTCGTTATTTTCTTTCCATTGTAGATGACTATTCCAAGTTTATATGGTACTTTCCCATGCAATTAAAGTCTAATGTTTCCACTATTGTTATTGTGTTTATTAACTTGGTTAAAAAACAATTCTCATTTAAAATTAAATCGGTTCAGATAGATGGAGGGGGTGAATTTCGACCCCTCCAAGCGATCTTTCGCTCCTTAGGCATCTTTCATCGCATTACGCGTCCATACTCTCATCAACAAAATGGGAGTGTGGAATGCCTACATCGACACATTGTTGAGACGGGTCTAGCATTACTCTCTCATGCCTCGGTCCCACAAAAATATTGGGCTGAGGCTTTCCAAACTGCCACTTACTTAATCAATCGCATACCTACGCCTCTTTTGCACAATACCTCCCTTTTTTTCCTCTTACTGGGTCAACAACCTAATTATTCCTTCTTAAGGGTTTTTGGCTGTGCTTGTTGGCACCAGAAATACCACAAGCAGAGTAGCAAGAATCATCTAGAATATATGAGAATATTCCTTCTAACAGAAAGAATAACAAGTAGGGCTAGGTGTCACAATAGTAGTGGTCCTTACAATTAATTCTGTTATGAACATTTTCTATATATATACATTATGTACATCGATGATTGTGTGGAGAAACACAATACACTATGAAACATTTTCACAAACAACTTATGTACTCTTTTCATTCTTTGTTACATCAATTCGTGACCGAATTACTGCTTTGGATTGAAGCGTAGTTTTATATATGTTTATTTAAGTTGCTTTGAATCAACGTTTATGATAAATGCGGTATTAAGGACAACTTCACAAGTAAGTTATAACTCCTATTTAGAAGTTACACCATTTGAAGTCCCAACCATTTATCTTCTTTTTTGAATTTTTCGGGTGGAACGCTATATTAGCCAAATAATAAAAGAGAAGCCCTTTCAAATAGTAGAGTTTAGATGGACCGATCGAACCACTACTTGGCATCATAATTCATCCTTTTATTTCTGACTTTTTTGGTATGAACGACAAGTAAGATAGGTTGATTCAACTTTTATATATATAAATAGATATCTTAAGTTGCCGCTACTGAAAATAATAAAAATTAAATCTATACGAAAAATCTAAATGGGTACATGGGACCTTGTTATTAACTTGTTCATTGATCGTTGATTAAGGAAGTAAAAAACGTCGGTTTTAGGTTGTACAGCTGTGCGAATGTGATACAATGCTATGGTTTCGAGATATGGTTGTGATGAATGTTACTTGATAACATTTGAAGCCGAATGACTTATGTTACTTCATAATTAATGTGATACGTCATATTATTGTAGCATCGGCAAATGACAGTTATGAATGTTTGAGAATCTGAATTATTAATTTTTTGGATAAGAAGCAAACACTGCATTCAATTAAATCATCCATTTCAAGAAGGCATTATCTCCCCAAATTAAATGCTGAATACAATCTGGGGTAGACCCGACCACAATTGAACATCAAGAACACTCTAGGCATTGCAAGCCAATTGGTGAGCAACTTTGTTGCTTAGCCTAAGCACATGCTGGACCTTGTAATTGTCAAAGTGGCACAGTAACTGCTTCACCTAAGAAATAAGGTTCCCTAACAAAGACTGATTGTCACCTTCATCTTGAACAACCTCCACCATCATTATCCATCACTCACCAGGATAAGTTTGGAACACCCAATCTATAAACAGAATTGAAGGCCGCGAAGCATAGGAAGTAATTCTATTGTCTCAGGCTCGACAACTTCGTTTTCAACCTTACTCACAGCCATCAAAACACTGTCATGCTCATCCTGTACCACAATCCCTAGGCCCTACTCTAGCTTTATGTAAATTGTAGAACACAGCCCCATCAACATTCAATTTACAAAAAACAGCAAAAAGAGCTTGCCAAGCATAATCTTTAATAGCTCTAGCGGAAGAACCGGTTCCAACCCTAGCTTTGAATGAAAGCAGTTGAGAGGCCGAGCCAATAACCTGGGCAGGTTCAAGCTTGGTTTGCTTCATAACAAGTTTGTTATGCCTATACTACTATACTAGAAGGCCCAAGCAAGAATGAAAAATTTTGCAGTTAGCCCATGATCACTCTTACTGATTACTACTTGAAGAATTTCAGCAATAGACATATCTATATACACTTGATCAAATAAAAGGAGATGCAATAACCATGAATCACATATATAAGGGCATTGAAAAAGTGCATGAGACAAAGTTTCAATATTGGCATTGCAGAAATCGCAGTTTAAACCCATTGTCACTTCTTTTATGCAAATCCTGCTTTGATGGAAGGCCCTCATAACATATTCTCTAAGCAAAAATCCTGAACTTATTTGGCACAGGCATCTTCCAAATAGATTTGGAAAGAGAATGGTCCCTAGGAGACTGAGCTCCTTGCACTCTCTCGAACAGAAATGGTTTGCAGAAACCTTTATTCACTCTAAACTGAATAATTCACACTCATTACATGTCGCCATATCAGCTTATCATTAAAACAGCCATGACTCAATGGTATCTTAAGAATCTCTGAAGCTAGAGTTGGATGGAAGAGAGCTCTAACAATATCAACCTGCCACCAACCAGAATTCTGATCAACAAGTGCAGCAACATTCAACTACTCATTCCCCAAAGGGATGTTACATAATTCAGAACTCAAAACTTGGTGACCAAGAATCCATACATCCCTCCACACATTAATAGAAGCACCATTCCCAACCCTCCATTAGCAATCCTTCACTAATAACTTTCGTGATTCCCAAATGCCCCGCCAAGCAAATGAAGGGTTAACACCCAATTTAGATTCAAAAAATGTGTTATTAGGGAAATAACTTGCTTTGTAAATCTGAAACAAAAGGGGATTGACTTGAGTTAGGATTCTTCATGACTGCTTCGCAAGCAAAGCTATGTTAAACAATTTGAGGTCCCAGAAGCCCAAGTCACCCTTGAATTTTGGCAATCTCAGGCAAGTCCCTAGTTATTTACCATGTGTTTTAGTTGCATTGCACAAGGCACTTGGACCATTCTTAGTTGTATCCTCTTACTTCATTTTATTATTCATAAGTGTTTCTCCATTGGAACTGATTGTTTTTGGTTGTGATGTATTTACAACTATAAGTTTCATCGAATCATCATATTTTCCAAATTTAATTTTGTGCAATTTTTGAATTAAGAATAATTTGAGTTGGCATTTTGTCTCTTTTTAGGGAGTACCCCACACATCAGTGCCAAGACACAACAAACCTAAAAGAGTCGATTTGTACTATTCAAGTTGGTCCATTCATGCAGGTAATGCCAGACTATGTCTCTTTAAAATGAAAAGATGTTGTATGTATTCCTATGAACTATTGTTGTTGCCGCCAAAATTGAACACCTTCATTCTTAGTTTTGAGTCTTTCTGCAACATAATCAGTATGTCCCTACAAGAAAATGTAGTATTTTCGGCGATTAGAAGTCGCCAAAAATAGTCCATATTTCGGCACAAATATGCTTTCCCGGCTACACATGGCCGCCCAAAAATAGCTGCAATTATAGAGCCAAGTAAAAGCATTTCCGACGAAAATTTGAGCAAACAGGAAAAAAAAGTTTTTACGGCAACTGTTTGTCGCCGAAAATAGTATATAGTTTCGCCACAAAAAATCATCTCTATTCAGAAACTTTTGTAATTTGCCAAAAATGACCCTGATTTTTTTTTTTTTTAATCATCAACCTGGTTGGACAGATTTTTCTGAACAAATATGGCTGTTGCAACCCCGCACCAATTTTATTGGCAATTCTATTTTAAATTTGGATATATATATATTAGTTATTTAATCATATATAATTAAATATATATATATAATTAAATATAAAGATTACCAGCTCAAAGAAAACAAAAACTTTTTCATTTATTCCAAACTTCCCCAAACAAAAGTCATGGACAAACAACAAAGAAAACTATTATTTTTAGCCTACGAAAAGTTCATAATTC
Source organism: Platycarya strobilacea (assembly GCA_036898215.1). Classification (NCBI taxonomy): domain Eukaryota; kingdom Viridiplantae; phylum Streptophyta; class Magnoliopsida; order Fagales; family Juglandaceae; genus Platycarya; species Platycarya strobilacea. The sequence continues at coordinate 16,447,807 of CM072549.1, read as the reverse complement.
TAAATATAATCTAACTTCAAAATATTCCTGATTATCCACTTCAATCTGCTCTTTGTACAATAGTCTTAACAAAAGGATGTATAACTTTTGACATATTGAGAAGTACATAAATCCACCAACTAAATGGGTTACAAATGACTCAAAAAATTTTCCAACAATACAATGCCATGCATAGGCCCCAATAAATTCCTGCAAAATCACAACTAACCACCCCATCAATAACTTGATATATTTATCTTATTAATGCGAGTTGTTTTAAAATTCCGAGCAAACTAAGCATAAAAATAGAAAGTAGAGTAACTAAACAAAGACAAAGAGTATGTAACATAACACAGCACCACAATGGACAACAATTAAGTCGGCAAAGAAAAAAAATACTTTTGCCAAGATGGTGTAGAAAATGCTAACTGGACTATGACTGTTCAAAAGAAATTCAAAAGAAATTATTCCTAGGAAGCAAGTTTTAAGGAAAGGTATAAAGGGCTTACACAACATAGACATGCCCTCCCCATCCACTCAAAATAGTCTCGATCAATTAATGATAGCAGTGCTTGGGAGATGGTCTCAAATAATTCCTCTACTTCCTGAGTAGACAAAGTGAAAGAGTTATTAAACTTAAACTAGAATGACTCTTTTTTATTATATATATATAAGTAAAATGAAATTTCATCAAAAATAGGAGAACCATCATTGCCCAAGTACATAAGGAGTACACAAATTCGGACTAGAATATTAAACAAATAATTTCTACCTGAAAACAAGTACTCATTCTGCCCATGAAATCAGCCCAACAAATGGATATGTGCATCTTAATTATCCACTCCTCTATGATATAATATTTGTATTTTGAATGTATAGAATATTATGGCGATAATAGGCATAAGAATCTCTATGAAGTAGCAACTCATACTCTAGACATATCCTTTTTCAATTGAATTTAAAAAACAGGATACACAAATGCAAAAAGAACAATGCAAAGGTGTACATATTGTTGTTCAAGTCTATTGACTACTGAAGTTGATTGGACTTGATTCATCTATAAGTTTCCAAATCTATAGCTATTAAAGCTAAAACTCCGTGCATTACCCTATAAGCCCATCTCCAGGTATATCTCCCAGCTCTTGTGATATTCAGCTTCTTTCTTTAGTTGTCAGAAAAAGGCAAGTATCTGAATGACAGTGCTAAAATGTTAACTCTGGAAAAAAAAAAGTACTGAGTTTATTACCAAACACCATTATTCATGTTGCTTTCTTTATACCTGTATGTTTACTATTTTTATATTTTGGTTTTTTTTTTTGTTTTTTTATGAATCATTTTTTATGTACATGTTATAGAGTAAATACTTGCAAATAAAAATTGATTACGCCCAAGAAAATGACTTCAATGTGATTACTCTATAGTCTATACATAACTATAATCTAAAGTGGAAACCTGAATCAAAATTGAAATTAACATCATCATCTCCTTAGTACATATGTTCAAGTAAATACAACAAAATGGAACTTCAAGAAAGTAGTTTCTCAATGCATACCTCTAACGTTCCCAACCTCAAATCACAAAGACTTTTGAGCCATCATAAGCATAAAGGAAGAAAGAACTATAATTTAACTACAGAAACCTAGATGATGGTCAGCAATGATAGTCAGAATTTGGACCCCATAAGAAATTGAAATGTTTTTAGATTCACAATCCACCTATCAAACATAGTAAAATGACTCAGACACATGTAAAAGAGAGCGCAGATGCAATGAACTCTATTCTGACCCAAAATGGACATGCATTGATGCTAACATTGAAACATATTTATTTTCAGGTTGTGATCAAAAGGCCTCTAGATAACATTATATTTCATTCAAAATTTATAACTATTGATGGGAAGCTTATACTAGAACATCTCACATGCTCAATGAGCTTATTAACAAGACCATCAATAGTGGGTTTCCCTGATTTATTTATTTCTAAGGAAAAAACTAATGAAAAAAATGAGAGGATAATCTCTTACTTTGTTTTATAATCACTATATTTCAACAAAAACTAAAAATAATAAAATTAAGTGAGAACATGTACAATCAATAGGCAGGGTGCTCTTCAAATATAACCAAAAATGCTTAGGAAGAAACTTGAGTAGACCTAAGAAGTATGGCTAAAGCATGATTTAAGATAGGAATGGTTCCACTACTAGGGATTATAGGCCCCATGAAAACAGTCTAGCAATTTTTGCAACACTCCTAGCTAGGAAGCCAACCTCTGGGTGATGGCACATCCAAATAGCCAACAAAAAGGCAAATATTCAAAGCCTATATCTTCATCTAAATGAAAATGATAGTCACCTTCCACTACAAAAGCAGGAAGACCACAATCTTCATCCACTAAATGCCAAGATATCAGAATTGTATAACTCCCATATTTTTCACCTGATTGGGTAGTAAGTAAAAACCAGCTCAAACACAACTCATGCTTCAAACAAAATAGATGATGTAGTGCATTTTCGATAACTGAATGTGGAAACTTACATATTCAAACTTAGCATTCCCCTCCCATTATTTAAACACAAATTCAGTAATTTCCTCCAGATGCTTGTTGCCTCCCAGAATCATTTAGTTCAACATTCAAATGTTCCTATTTAAATGCGTAATGCAAAATTAGAAAGATCGGCAAAAATTAGAACAAAAAAAAATTCAAATACGGTCTGCTATATTACAAGTGAGTGCCAATCAAAAGGTGTAAAAATTTATATTTCCCTCTCCAATGGGCGTTCACAGTCTAGCTTATACAAATATAAATTCAAATAGGAGGATTGATGAGAAACGAGATGATGTCAAACTGCTTGCTTAAGGATTGATTCTAGGTCTGAGGATTGAGGATTTGTGGCAAAAAAGAAGAACTAGAAAGGAGTGTTTAAATCCTCAATCGACGAGTATTTTGCCGCAATTTAGGTGGAGGTATGAGGATTGATTCGCCGAGAAGTGAAGCAGTGTTAAGAGAAGAGTGGAAGACACTGGTGTTGGTAATGATCAGAAACCCCTGTGCAGAACAAGAGAGAGAGAGGGAAAATGGGGACGGAAAAATAAGGCGCGAGAATAAAAACGAAGGGTATAAGTTGCAACAAAATATTTTCAGCGATTTTAGCTTGAAATACTAAAGAATTTTGGCAATTATGCCAAATAGTCCCAAGAATTGAAATGAATTAAAACGAGAGATTAGTTCCGACGATAATTAGGTTGTCGGAAATAAAAATAGTCACATTTATTGCTTTTTCTTGTAGTGTGTTCTTGGTTGCGTACTGGTGAAACAAAATAAAAAAGAAAACCTTTGAATCTTCTTAAGAGAAGGATATCATTCTTGGAATATGATAGCCAATTGCTTAAATTTTCAATATTGCTCTATGCTATATATTGTTGTCATGGATTCATTCAATGACTAGGACGTTAAGACGAGTCTCCATTTTATAGACAGCTACAAGACAAAAGATTCATATCAGATCAGGTACTGTTGCAAAATCAGATAGCTTGGAAATGTCCTTCTCTTCATACTTTAAAGCTCAATTGGGATGCTGTCATTGGCAATGTCAAGTGTTAAGTAGGAATAGGGGTGAGTGTTAGAGACCATGAGGGTCATATGGTTGCTACTCTAAGGTCCTCAAGGATATCCTTTCCAAATGCAAAGTTGGGAGAATGTTTGGCATAGCTCAAAGCTGTTCTGCTATGTAAGGAGCTTGGGTTGCAACAGATTATATTGGAGGGTGATGCTCTTTCAGTAGTGAATGATTTAACAACAATGAGGAAAGGTGGTCAACTGAAGGTCTGATTATTAGAGATGTGAAGAATTTGTTGCAAGCTTTGCAGAGTTGGTCTATCAGATATGTCCCTAGCCTAGAAAATTAAAGAATGTAGATCATGTTTTAGCCAAGGATGCCTTGCTCCTTTCTAAGGAGTGTACCTCCTTGTATCCTTTCTTTGGTTGTTTTACCATCAATAAGATCAAGTATTTCTTAAAAAAAATGGTTTTTTTCGATTAAGGGGTAATGCCTCCCAAATATGTAGTGGAGGCAGTCTTTGTGGGGGTATTTTGAAATCCTTTGAATGTAAGAACTTTTACGGAGGAATTTGGATGACTGCAATTATCCATTATCTTCGTTCACTTAGATTCATCTCTTACTCATCCTCCATTATCACAATTATGCCGGGAGCTAGTGAGGATCATGGTAACTACCTATGAACTACATAATATTATTTTCTATCTATAATATATGAAGACCCCAGACGTCCCTCTACAATGCTAGTTCCTTGTAAGGCGAGTTTTTGTATGATAATTTCATAGCTAAGAATATGAATCAAGAAAACAAGAAACAGAGAAAAATTCATAGCTCACTGATGAGTGCACAAAAATGCACTCTAAATACTCTATTTAAATACTAAAAGAAATGAGAAAACAATGGATATAACTCATGTTATTAAAATTAATGGTCATTTATCTTGAGATAGATATAAGCATGATTTAATATATTGATAAGAATATAAAATCTCATATTTTCCTCTCTTAATATTTAATACTTTATTCTTATTTGATGCCTAAATATACTCATTATTCTTATATTTTGATTTAGGACACAAATAGAGGCATTAGGAGCAAATGAAGATAATTGCGGAATTTTAGACAGTTCTGACATCTTTTCGTAATATGGGCATAACTCTCTCATCCAATTTTCAATTGAGCTGATTCAAGATGATATAGAACCGCAAGAGAAATATCTATAACTTTTATGTTTTGTGTTGGAAGAGATATCCACTCAATCTAAGACAAAATCGACCATCAAGTGGACGCACCTGCACTTGACGTTCCTGGATATTTTTCAGCCACTTGCATCAAATCCAAATGTCATCATAATATTTTCTAGCAAACACTCCTACACCAACTTGGAAATTCAATGATCAATTCAGATACAAGATGAAGTGCACTCAAATTTTTTCAAGACAAATTATTTGACAACAAGATATTAAGTCATACAAGACAACTAATAGATAAAGAAGCAAAATTAAAACACTCAACCTACAAGCAAAATCCAGCTCATGCATGGTGGGAAAACAAATGATCAAAATGACAACTCACAAATCACTTGGATTCAAGAATAGCACATGGCAAAACAAGTTGAAATTGTGATGATTTTGTCATGACAACTTGCATGAAGGATGCTTATAAATAGAAGGGAGGGGTGTGTGTTCTAAGACCATGCTTAGTGTGCTTGGATGCCTTGGAAGATACATTGTTTTTGAGAGCTTGAGAAAAGAAAAGAAAAACCAAAGAAGAGAGAAGAAAATAATGGTTGGATCTTCCATATTATCCTTTAGAGAATTTTTGTTGCATATTTTCAATATGTGTAACTAATTTTCTAGTAGAGTTAGGGATGAATTTGTATATATGATGGTATTTGTAATTGTTTTTTATTCATATATGTGTTCTTCAAATATTAAACTCTTTTGTTTAGTCATTCGAAATTTATTATAAATGTTTTCGTCACCAAATAATCTTAGAATTTATTTCATTTATAGATTCAGTCATGCTTTTTCTATTAAATGCAATAATCCTTTGATTATGTTTGGTTCAATTGGTTATCTATTTTAATTTAATTCTCTGCTGCAATATTACTCTACGAGTATATTGTCGACGTTGAATTTCTTTAATATCGATAACAATTCCTGTTCTTATATTGTGACGAATGATTTTTTGAAAGATTACATTTGATTTAAATCTGATTATTAATGTTTTATTTTCCGATTGAAAATTTGGACATAGAATTTTCAATTGAGTTATTAATGAATCGAAAATAATTAAAATACCAATTATATACAAAGGATTCCCGATGTTTTACTTTTCGCACTCATCTAAATCTTTTTATTAATTTCGTTACTGTTCTTCAATTTCTCAATTCATCTCTCTGTGGAATCGACACCCCAAAACTATACTGCAAACAACCGCGTTATTCTTTGGGCGTAATCAAATTTTGGCGCCGTTGCCGGGGAGACGGTAGAAGAATTTGTAGTTTTTTTAGTAGTTTGTAAAAAAAAAAAAACGGTAGCTTTGTTCATTTTCTTTTTAGCTTTCTGCATCTTTATTTTATTTTACTTTTCTTTTCGTAATTATTTTTTTTCAGTATTACGCTTTGCTTTACTTTGCATGCGCAGGTATAGAGACGCTTTTGAACGGTTTGCTAGTAGACCCGTGCTAGAATCAGATTCAGAGTCTAATTTTTCTAATCGCTTGTTTGATAATTCTTCCAATTCTGACGCGATGAGTGAACACGTGGACCAACCTGTTAGAACCCTCCAAGATTATCTTCATCCCGCACGAACAGCCACATCATCCTGTATTATGTTCTCACCTAATGTTCGTCATGTAGATTTTAAAACGGGAATGATACAATTACTTCCGACTTTCCATGGTCTAGAAAATGAAAACCCCTATGTTCATATTAGGGAATTTGAGGAAGTAGTTGCAACATTTCACGGTCAAAATACCACTGACGAAACGGTAAGGCTAAAGTTCTTTCCTTTTTCTTTGAAAGATAAAGTTAAGAGTTGGTTGTACTCACTAAGACCACGGTCTATTGGAACATGGAGTGAGATGACTCAAGTGTTTTTCAATAAATACTTTCCCCAACATAAGACTAATGCTTTAAAAAGACAAATCCCTACCTTTGCACAAAAGAATAGTGAGACTTTGTACCAGTCTTGGGAAAGATTTAACGAATTACTGAGTATGTGTCCCCACCATGGATATGAGAATTGGCGCTTAGTGAGTTATTTCTATGAAGGCCTTACGCCCAGGGAATGTCAATTCGTGGAAATGATGTGCAATAGAGAATTTTTACAGAAAAATCCCGATGAGGCCATAGAGTACCTCAATGAGCTTGCTGAAAGAGCTCATACTTGGACTGGACCTAGTGCTACTGATAGTACAAACAGGTCACGACCTACAGGAAACTTGAGTGGTGGTATTTACCATCTAAGGGAGGAGGATAACCTTAAGACCAAGGTTGAAATGCTCACCAGAGAATTAGAGTTATTGAAAACTAAAAACTCAAAACCAACACAAACGGCTAATCATGCAGAATCTTTTAGGCCATGTGTTGTCTGTGGTGGGATAGATCATCATTCCCAAGAGTGTCCTACACATAATAACATGAATGGTATGTATGAGGAACAAAGTAATGCTTTAGGTATGTACAAAAAGCCCTTCACACCTTACTCTGAAACCTACAACCCAGGATGGCGTAATCATCCCAACTTCAGCTGGAAGTCTGAAAACCAGCAGCCTGCACAACTCTCTAGATCATATCCTGCACCATACCATGCACCTCAATCTTCTAGAAATTCTTTAGAAGATACTTTGCATACTTTTATTGAAATACAGGGTAAGACTAATCAAAAATTTGAATCTTTGATTATGCAGGTTGTCGAAGAAAATAAGGAAATCAAGAGCCAGGTGTCTAAAATAATGAGTTCATTGACTATGAATGAGAAATGTAAGTTTCCTTCCCAAACTCAATCTGTACCTCATGGTCAACATATGGCACAAGGAGATTTGAAGGACGTAAACGCCATTGTGACACGAAGTGGTAAGTCTCTACGTGATCCAATAATAGACAAAAAAAAGGATGTAGAGAAAGATCAAGATAACAGCAGTCCTGAGCTTCCCAAAGAACTTGAGGTAACAAAACCTGAGGAACCTACGGTAACAAAAAATCCTGGTAAGGTACCTTTTCCTCAAGCATTAAAGTCAAGCAAACAAACTCTAGATCATAACAATGATATTTTGGAAAATCTTAGACAGGTAAAAATTAATCTTCCTCTTTTGCATGTAATTAAACAAGTTCCTACTTACGCAAAAATTCTCAAAGATTTGTGTACAGTTAAGAGGAAGCATTATGTGAAGAAGACTGCATTCTTGACAGAGCAAGTTAGTGCTCTAATTGAACAGTGGATTCCCCCTAAGTACAAGGATCCTGGATGTCCAACCATCACATGCAACATTGGCAATCATGAGCTTGGACAGGCCTTGCTAGATTTAGGGCTAGTGTAAATTTGATGCCATATTCTATTTATTTGCAATTAGGATTGGGAGAAATCAAACCAACTTCTGTGGTATTGCAATTGGCTGATCGTTCAGTTAGAGCACCACGGGGTGTGGTAGAGGATGTTTTAATTCAAGTTGACAAATTTTACTATCCTGTTGATTTCTTAATTCTAGACACTAGTTCTGTTGTAGAAACCACCTCTAAAATTCCATTAATTTTAGGTAGACCTTTTCTTGCTACTTCTAATGCTCTTATCAATTGCAGAAATTGATTGATGAAACTCTCTTTTGGCAATATGACTCTTGAGGTAAATATTTTTCATATTGCAAAACAGCCAGAAGAGGATGTCGAGTGTCATCAGACATACATGATTGACTCACTTATAGAAAGGGATGTTCTTACAACTCATGACTCAGATCCCCTTGAATACTTTATTGTTAATTCTGAATTTAATCCTATAAGTGATTCATCTGATGTATTTGACATTTGTGCTATTTTTGACAGAACTCATGATTATAGCACACAGGCATGGCAACCAAAGTTTGAGAAGTTGCCTGAAAAAAGAGAAAGACAGATTCCTTCAAGTAGGGAAGCCCCTAAAGTTGAATTAAAATCCCTACCTAAGGGTTTAAAGCATATTTTCCTTGGTCCAGGTGATACTTTTCCTGTTATTATTTCATCTGAATTATCTGAGTCCCAAGATGAGAAATTAATTCAGATTTTATGCAAATATAAATCAACCCTAGGATGGAGTATTGCTGATATAAAAGGCATTAGTCCCCTAATCTGTACTCATAAAATAAATTTAGAGGAAGGAACTAATCCTCGAAGAGACCCCCAGCGTAGACTTAATCCCACAATGAAAGAAGTTGTGAAAAATGAAGTATTGAAACTATTAGATGCAGGAATGATATATCCTATTGCTGATAGTAAATGGGTAAGTCCTACGCAGGTTGTTCCTAAAAAGTCAGGAGTAACTGTGATAAAAAATGACCTTGGAGAGTTAGTCCCTACAAAACTGGTGACTGGTTGGCGGATGTGCATTGATTACAGAAAATTAAATACCGCCACACGAAAAGACCATTTTCTGCTTCCTTTTATTGATCAAATTCTTGAGCGGGTGGCTGGTCATCCTTTTTATTGCTTTCTGGATGGTTATTCTGGTTATTATCAAATTGAAATTGCATTAGAAGATCAGGATAAAACTACTTTTACTTGTCCTTTCGGTACTTATGCTTTCCGCAGAATGCCATTTGGACTATGTAATGCTCCAGCTACTTTTCAACGTTGCATGATGAGTATTTTTAGTGATATGGTTGAAAAGTGCATGGAAGTTTTTATGGATGACTTGACTGTTTTTGGATCTTCTTTTGATGCATGTTTAATGAGTTTAGAAAGAGTACTGACTCGTTGTGAAGAAAAAGAATTGGTTTTAAATTGGGAAAAATGTTACTTTATGGTACCTTCAGGTATTGTTTTAGGGCATATTATTTCTTCCAAAGGAATGGAGGTTGATCAATCAAAAGTTGAATTAATCTCTAAATTGCCTACACCTAGAACAATCAAGGATATAAGATCATTTCTTGGTCATGCAGGTTTTTATAGGAGATTCATACAGAATTTTTCTGCCATATCTAGACTACTATGTAACCTCCTAGCTAAGGATGCCCCATTTGAATGGACACAAGCCTGTCAAGAGGCTTTCAAAACATTAATTGGCAAGCTTACTTCAGCACCCATAATGCAACCACCTGATTGGAATTTACCTTTTAAAATTATGTGTGATGCTAGTGATTTTGCTGTAGATGCTGTTCTTGGACAACGAAAAGAAGGGAAACCTTTTGTCATTTACTATGCTAGTCGAACTCTAAATAATGCACAAATGAATTGCTCCACCACTGAAAAAGAGTTGTTAGCTGTAGTATTTGCTTTGGATAAATTTCGCGCTTATTTGATTGGTTCTCCTATCATTATCTTTACAGATCATGCAGCCCTTAAGTACCTTTTTACAAAGAATGATGCTAAGGCACGATTAATACGATGGATTTTACTTTTGCAGGAATTTGACATCACCATCAAAGACAAGAAAGGAGTGGAGAACGTAGTGGCAGACCATCTTTCTAGACTCACATTCGAGGACACTTCTGACCACATACCAGTCAAAGATGATTTTCCCGATGAGCATTTACTTTCTATTACTTCTCTACCATGGTTTGCTCATATTGTGAACTATTTAGCTGCAGGTGAAATACCAAAGGATTTTAGCACCCAAGACAAAAGGAAATTCATGATTGAGGTACGAAAATTCTACTGGGATGACCCTTACCTTTTCAAATACTGCCCTGATCAAATTTTAAGGCGTTGCATCCCTGATGAAGAGATTGCAAGCGTTTTAGAATTTTGTCATTCCCAAACTTGTGGTGGCCACTTTTCAATGAAAAAAACCGCTACAAAAATCCTGCAGTGTGGATTTTATTGGCCCACCTTATTTAAAGATACAAATATCTATTGTCGCTCATGCGAAAGATGTCAAAAGTTAGGAGCTATGACCCGTCGTAATATGATGCCCTTAAACCCAATTTTGGTAATTGAAATTTTTGACTGTTGGGGCATTGATTTTATGGGACCATTTCCTCCTTCTTTTGGATATTTATATATTATTGTGGCAGTAGATTATGTGTCAAAATGGGTAGAGGCAGCACCTTGCAGGACCAATGATAACAGGACGGTAATTAAGTTTCTCAAAGAAAATGTATTATCTCGATTTGGTACCCCACGTGCTATCATTAGTGACCGAGGTACGCATTTTTGTAACCGTTCTTTTGAAGCTTTAATGAAAAGATATGGGGTGATACATAAGCTTTCTACTGCATATCACCCTCAGACAAGTGGACAGGTTGAACTTGCGAATAGGGAAATTAAACAAATTTTAGAAAAAACGGTCAACCCGGATCGGAAAGATTGGTCTTTGAGACTAATCGATGCCCTTTGGGCTTACCGTACAGCTTTCAAAACTCCTTTAGGCATGTCACCTTATAGACTTGTTTTTGGAAAACCTTGTCATTTGCCCGTGGAGCTCGAGCATCGAGCATATTGGGCCATTAAACATTTCAATTTTGACTTGGAAAAAGCAGGAAAATTTAGAAAATTCCAATTGATGGAATTAGAAGAATTGAGAAATGATGCTAAGAAAACTCCAAGATCTATAAGGCTAAAATGAAAGTATTTCATGATAAAAATATTTTGAGAAGAACATTTAAGCCTAATGATCGAGTATTTTTATATGATTCAAGACTCCATAAGCATCCAGGAAAACTTCGATCTAGATGGATCGGCCCTTTTATAGTAAAAAACGTTTTCACAAATGGGGCGGTAGAAATAGAAAATCTAAAAGATGGATGTATCTTCAAAGTAAATGGTCAACGCCTCTAAATACTCTATTTAAATACTAAAAGAAATGAGAAAACAATGGATATAGCTCATGTTATTAAAATTAATGGTCATTTATCTTGAGATAGATATAAGCATGATTTAATATATTGATGAGAATATAAAATGTCATATTTTCCTCTCTTAATGTTTAATACTTTATTCTTATTTGATGCCTAAATATACTCATTATTCTTATATTTTGATTTAGGACACAAATAGAGGCATTAGGAGCAAATGAAGATAATTGCGGAATTTTAGACAGTTCTGACATCTTTTCGTAATATGGGCATAACTCTCTCATCCAATCTCCGATTGAGCTGATTCAAGATGATCTAGAACCGCAAGAGAAATATCTATAACTTTTATGTTTTGTGTTTGAAGAGATATCCACTCAATCTAAGACAAAATCGACCATCAAGTGGACGCACCCTCACTTGACGTTCCTGGATATTTTTCAGCCACTTGCATCAAATCCAAATGTCATCATAATATTTTCTAGCAAGCACTCCTATACCAACTTGGAAATTCAATGATCAATTCAGATACAAGATGAAGTGCACTCAAGTTTCTTCAAGACAAATTATTTGACCACAAGATATTAAGTCATACAAGACAACTAATAGATAGAGAAGCAAAATTGAAACACTCAACCTACAAGCAAAATCCAGCTCATGCATGGTGGGAAAATAAATGATCAAAATGACAACTCACAAACCACTTGGATTCAAGAATAGCACATGGCAAAACAAGTTGAAATTGTGATGATTTTGTCATGACAACTTGCATGAAGGATGCTTATAAATATAAGGGAGGGGTGTGTGTTCTAAGACCATGCTTAGTGTGCTTGGATGCCTTGGAAGATACATTGTTTTTGAGAGCTTGAGAAAAGAAAAGAAAAACCAAAGAAGAGAGAAGAAAATAATGGTTGGCTCTTCCATATTATCCCTTAGAGAATTTTTATTGCATATTTTCAATATGTGTAACTAATTTTCTAGTAGAGCTAGGGATGAATTTGTATATATGATGGTATTTGTAATTGTTTTTTATTCATATATGTGTTCTTCAAATATTAAACTCTTTTGTTTAGTCATTCGAAATTTATTATAAATGTTTTCGTCACCAAATAATCTTAGAATTTATTTCATTTATAGATTCAGTCATGCTTTTTCTATTAAATGCAATAATCCTTTGATTATGTTTGGTTCAATTGGTTATCTATTTTAATTTAATTCTCTGCTGCAATATTGCTCTACGAGTATATTGTCGACGTTGAATTTCTTTAATATCGATAACAATTCCTGTTCTTATATTATGACGAATGATTTTTCGAAAGATTACATTTGATTTAAATCTGGTTATTAATGTTTTATTTTCCGATTGAAAATTTGGACATAGAATTTTCAATTGAGTTATTAATGAATCGAAAATAATTAAAATACCAATTATATACAAAGGATTCCCGATACTTTACTTTTCGCACTCATCTAAATCTTTTTATTAATTTCGTTACTGTTCTTCAATTTCTCAATCCATCTCTCTGTGGAATCGACACCCCAAAGCTATAATGCAAACAACCGCGTTATTCTTTGGGCGTAATCACTCACATAGGAATCAAGAAAACAAAAAACAGAAAGAAAACAAGTAATGAACGAGAATAGAAATCAAAGATTAATTAGAACCAGTGGTTTTTTTACATGGCCATAAGAACCAATATCAATCATCAAAGAATGTGCAGTACTCAATGCGATTGTACATATGTATAATGTTCCCTATCTCTATCGACCATACAACACATTTATATGGCACAACATCAATCAAAGGAACGTAGCAAAGGCTGATAAGAGACGAGAGTCTCAAAGCAGTTCAGCCCATCCAACTCTGCTGCTGTGGCTGATTCTCCTTCTTAACATACGTCGCCGATGGTTGCTCATGTGACTGAGAGTCTCCGGCTTGTTTCTTCTTGTTCAAGTCGATGCTGGCGGCGGCGATATCACTGCGAGTCTGCAGCCCTTGGAGATGGAAGGGAAGAAAGCTCTCACCTTTTGGGCCAACAACTCCGCATACACGGCGTCAAAGGAAGTGAAGATCATGGAATTCATGATTGACCCTTTGTTTGATCTCTTAACTCCACGAACAAGAACCCAGAAAACCAAAAGAGATTTCTTGTTTACAAAGGCTGTAGGGGTTCGTTGAATTGATTGTGAGAGACTTGTAAGCGAAGGAAAGTACTTTATAGCAGTAAAGAAGTCTTGTTATCCTTATAGGATTAGGAGTGTAGTTATCCTAATTGGATTAAGAATTTTAAGGGCAAAGGAAGCTTTTATATGGCACTATAATTGGTTTGCCTTCCCTAGTTGGATTAGGAATTATTGGATGCGTGAGAGCCAAAGAAGTAGCAGAGTTTGATGCCTTGTCACCTTCAAACTTCGAAGGCGTTGTAAAGCACATATACAATGGGTAGAATTCAATATAAATAAATCGGTAATACAGTATTTTAAATATAGAAACTATCATTAAAAAATATTTCGTATCAGTTTTAAATTTAGGGAGACGTTGGAGATCGGTCTGTCCGATCCCATTAAAAACAGCTCTCACATAAAACACAATAAAAATTTTTTAAAAATATAATAAAAAATATAATAAAAATTTAAAATTTATAAAACACAATAAAAAACACAATAAAAAATACACAATAAAAAATACAATAAAAAAAATAAAATGAAAATGATTTTAAAAAGATGTTCGGCCTGAGCCCAGAAGGTGCCGTCGCCGACAGCAGTAGGTGACACCGCCCACCCCATCGTGACCGCCGGTCCGAAACGGGTTTAAGGATCTGTGGAGCACACCGGATCTCGCCGTGCGTCGCCGTCGCATGGGTGGGATCGCTGGATGCCGGCGGTCACAATGGGGTGGGCGATGTCGCCCACCACTGCCGATGCCGACGGGGTTCGATTTTGAAGGGGATCGGACAGACAAATCCTCAGATATTCTCTTAAATTTATCCGCTGTTTAAAACAAAGTATATTGTGATTCTACGTTCTAATAACACTTACATTTGATTCCCTAAATTTTTTTTCAAATTTTAATTAAAAACTTCATTCTTTATAAATTTCTCTTAAATTTTATTCAACTTAAAAAAAAATTTCCTACATTTTATTCCCTATATATTTTCTTATATATTAAAATAAAGTTTTCTTATTCTTTCTTTATTATTATTTTTTTCTTAATTCTATTTTCATTCTTAACCATTTATTGTTTTAAATTATTGTCAAGTTTTTTTTTGTTCCAATATTATTTTTTACTACAAAATCATACTTAAAAATAATATTTTCATTTTCTAACCTGTTTTAGCAATTTTTCAGTGTTTATTTTTTTGTTGCGTAATTTTTTTTAGCATAATTTTTTCTTCAACATTAACAATTTTTTTTTCAAAAAGTCCAATAGTCAAATTTTTTAAATTACTCCCAATGATAACATTTCTTGGCCTAGAGCCCAATGGTAACATGTTGGGAATTGCACCGAATAGTAATATTTCTTATCCTGGAATCGAACGGTAACATTTCTTTGTTTTTCTCTCTAACGGTAATGTTTTTATCCTTTTGTGACGATATTATTGTTTATCCTTTCTCCAATAATAACATTTGCTTAGACAATGTAACAGTACTTTTTTTGCTATAAATTGAGAGTTTCTCCTAGAATTCTTTCACACACCCTTTCATCCACTATTGACTTCCCTCTGTAAGCCACGAACTCATACATTCATCACTCCTCTCCAACTTCGTTCTTCACACAATGAGTCATTCATTCTTTTGAAGGATGCTCAAATACTTATTGTCCTCTGATGATGAGTTTCATCCTATGTGTAATGCCGAGGTTGATGAATAGTTATTCAAGCTCAATTCAAGTGCAGAAAAACGTAAGTATATTCGGCAGAATCATCTTGAAGGGCTAGAGCACCTTTATGCTGATTATTTCACAGAAAATTTGATATATGCCGCCCATTTCTTTCGAAGGGGATTTAGGGTGAGTCATCCTTTATTTCTCTGTATCCTAAACGACATAGAGGCTAGCAAGTTGTACTTCGTGGAGAGAAGGAATAATTCGAGAAGACTTGAATTTTCCTCAATGTAAAAGATAACTGCAGTCGTCTGAATGTTGCATATGAGATCACTGCAGATTTCATGGATGAATATATATGTATCGGTGAAACCACCACTATAGAGAGCTTAAAGAAATTCTGCTCGACAATTGTAAAGGTCTATTTCAATGAGTATTTGCGGTCTTTGAATGCCAACGATATTACTCGATTGCTTGCAGTTGGTGAACAACGCTTTTTTTGGTTTGCTGGTTCACACAACGATATACATATGTTGGAGCGATCAAACATTTTTACTTAACTCCACTGAGGGCTTGCGCTTCTAGTGAAGTACAACATAAACGGACACGAGTACACAATGGGGTACTACCTTGCTGATGGTATTTACCCCAAGTGAGCAATGTTTGTGAAGACTATTTCACAACTACAAGGGAACAAAAAGAAAAATTTTGCAGTAACGCAAGAATCGGCCCGAAAAAATGTCGAGCATGATTTCAGGGTACTTCAAGCACACTTTACAATAGTTCGTGGACCTTCTCAGATGTTTAAGGTAAAACACTTGACAAAAATGACGACAACTTGTGTTATTTTAGACAACATGGTTATCGAGGATTGAGCGGGATAAAATCGGAGGTCCGAATATAAAGTATAAACAAATTGATCCATCAATGCCAGAAATGAACCGCAATCTAACTAACGAATATCTAAATTTGATTCAATGCCATCATGAAGTAAGAGACACTACAGCACATTATCAGCTGCAAGCAAATTTGATTGAACATCAATGGCATCTCTATCACCAACAATAGCCAATCACCTCGATGCACTACTTCCCTGTAATATTTTGCTTTCTAAGTAGTAGCTTCGAGCCCAATGTGACTTAATTTACCTGTAATGTTTTATTTAAAATTGATTTAGTTGTTTCCAACATCATCAAGCTCGAGAATGTAATCCACTCTTGAATTTATATCAGCCATCGTATTTCCCTATCCAACGTACTTGCAAAAACTATACATAGATCCCAAAAACAATGATAGAGACGTTATAATAAATACAATATCATCGAAAACAATTGTCTAAAAAAAATATTATACAAAAATAATAATGTCTAGTGCACTTAGCAATTTGAAATTGATAGGTGCAAAAAACAAAAATCACATCAATCAACAATAATCAACTAGATTGGGCCCTCCCCCTGGCCAAAATCTCCTATTGGAGCCCCTGAAAATAGAGAGGCTGGGTATTGGAAAATAAGCTAAGATACAACAGCATAATTAGCTTCTCTCACTCCTTGTCTGTCGTTGCAACCGAACGCTCCTGCAATTCAAGTTGCCTCTACTCCGCAGCAATTTTTCTCCAGCTCTCTCTTACTCTTTTTTTCTTCTCTCTCTAATTTTTTGTCCTCTCTATCAGCTGCAATCTTCTTAGCCTTCAATCAGAAAATCTTTTTCTCTTGCTCACGCGACTCCTCAAAGAGCTCGTACTTATGTTTGCTAAGCGCCATGTAATCCTCTGGACCCTTGCCTTGAGCCTTGTGCTTTCCCTTCTCAGCTTTCCACTGCATTGGCCTCTCCAACTCCACCACTTCATTCTCATAAACATCCTCCGATTCAACCTCTATCTCGCCAACCAAATCAACCAATATTGTTGAGGTGCGCAAGTACGTGGGAGACATAAGGGACGAAGTCGACCTTCACTTACCCTTGTGAACATCTTTCGTGCCACGCTGCCTCCACTTCGGCTGGTCCTTCAACAGGTCCCAAACATGCTCAAAATAAAATGGTGTCTTCTCAAGTTTGTGGTACATGACCTTAACATTGTCATACTTGCAATGCAAACTAAAAAAGTGTGTTAATAATTCACCCGGATATTAGAATAGTAATCAAAAGTTAAAGAAGTGATTACCAACTATAGAAAAATTTATAACACTAGGATTTTACCTTGTTTTGTCCAATCATGTTGCTTGAATGCAATTGTTCAATCGGCAATAGCCATACACAGAATTTGTTCGTCACCTTTTGAATGAAAGTCTAGTTATGTTCAAGGAGCCAACAATGTGCTCAGTTGTATTCCATTTTATACTCGTTGAAGTATGCTAAAATTTTCTCTCATAGTTAGGCATGTTTTTTGTTCGTTCCCAAGATGGCATTGACCGAGAAATTTGGCCACGTGAACACAAGTAGTTTGTCTTTGTCATGGATGAAATTTGCACCCGATTATCAACAAAGATTCATTGTAAAGCATGGGAGACAATGCACTTTGACCAAGGTCTAACTGGTCAAAGTTGGTCTCCAAAGTGAGGAGGCTCATGAAATTGTACATACTGTAGGGATCTTGTGAATCCATCGCTAAAAACAGATTGACACATATAGGAATTTGATATATGTGAGACACAAAATACTAGTTGTATTACTTTATTAAGTATAAGGCTCAGGAACCCTATGGGCCTCAATATACATTGGCCACCAATGCTCAAATAGTTGCAACCGGTTGAAATACACCTTTGTCGTCCAAGTTACATGCCATATGGGAATGTCAATCTATTTCTCCTGTACTACCACAAGGTTGGTCATCGTCATACCCAATGAAGAATAAGAGTACTCACATTGGATTCCCTATAGTATATACGTACATCAAATGGCTCAGAAAGGATACTTAAAACAATAAAGCATGCATACAACAATAGGCGCGTATCAATGCCTACAAAGTCATTGAACCCCGGTTACCTTTTGAGAAACCTACGAAATTTCTTTGAATGGCCGTCTAGGTTTGGATTATCCCACCATATGAAATAGCATGTCATGCCAATTTATTGTGCATTAACCCCAACCATCACTGCCATTGGACATCAATAAGTATGAAATAAGGTCTAAAACAGATCTGACGGCAATTTTGGAACAAACAGCACCAACACGTGGGAATGTTCCCGAGAAAATAATCAAAGAAGGTTCAACAAATCAATGGCAACATCAACAAGTGAGAGTAGGCCTAAAAAAAGTATCAAGTTTAAACCCAAACAGAACCAACATGTGAAAATAGGTATAAAAAGTATCACATTTAGTCCTAAAACAGACATGGCAACAACCTTGAGACATGACAACACCAACAAGTGAGAATAGGCCTAAAAAAATAATAAGTTAAGTCCCAAACATTGAAGGCATCAATGCAAAGGCCCAAACAGCACCAACAAATGGCAAGAGGCATAAAAAAAAAATTATCAATTTAAGTCCCAAACATTGAAGACAACAATGCAAGAGCCCAAACAACCCAACAAATGACAAGAGGCATAAAGAAGTGTCAATTTAAGTCTCAAACCTCAAAGGCAGCAATGTAAGAGCCCAAATAGCACGAACAAATATCAAGAGGCATAAGAAAGTATCAAATTTAGTTCCATAACAGACATGACAACACCGACAAGTTAGAGTAGGCATCATATAAAGTATCAAATTCAGGGCTAGCTTGACATGACAGTAATGCAAGGATCCAATAAGCACAAAGAAGTGCAAATATGAATTAAAAAAATCCAATTTAGGTAACAAACAGACATGATCGCAATGCAATGGCCCAATAAGCACAAACAAGTCCATAAATGCATAACAAATATTAGATTTAGGTCCTAAACAGATTAGTAGAAGCACCAACAAGTAAACATAGCCATCAATTTTAATGCTTTAAATCTCCCAAATAGACATGAAATGACCAAAGCCTATATGGATACAACCCCACAAACCAAAATCAATGGTAGTAAGTATACACCAAGAACATCAATGAACATAAATGCCATCGAGACCCAAATAGAAAGTACACTAATGGTAGCCTAATGTGCAACCGACAACATCAATGGCAACTTATACCATACATAAATGTACCAAAATCAATAGAGAACATAGCCATGGTCATGCCCAACAAATCAAAAAAGAACATAGCCAAACAAAAAAATTTCTAATCAACAAATTGATCAAAATCCTAGAGCATCAAAAAGTCCCAAAATCAACAAAAATCATTTTGCGTAAGAATCGGAAAGTGGAACCATCGAAAACCCTAGAGAGAGAGGCATCAAAAAGGGAGAGAGTACAGGGTCGATTCCTAGATTAGGGTTCGGTCTTGTCTTATCGAAGACGAGTGTGAGGAAGAGATAAGCGAAAATGGTCGACGACGGATCAGAATCGAAGAAAATCGTAGAGCTACACAGGAATGAGAAGGCTCGTGAGAGAAAGAGTGGCATAGAGGTCCAATGAGAAAGAGCGATAATAAGGAACAGTGGTCCCCCATATATGAGGGGGCACTATTCACGAAACTAAATTCTCCCTCATTGTGGAGGAGCGAATGTGTGGACCAAAATTAACTCAAATAATATGGGATTGTTAACCTTTTTAATGAAATCAGTATTTTGATTCCAAAATGCTCTATTATCATGGTATCAGATGAAATTTCCTCTTTGCGCGATTCAAAGCCCTAGCTTTGCGATTCAAACCCTAGTTTTGCGATTCAAAACCTTAGCTTTGTGAGACATGGATGTTGATGTTCCGAGCCCTCCTCCTCTTCCTCCTTCTCCTTCTCCTCCTCCTCCCCCTCCTCCTTCTTCTTCTTCTTCCTCTGCACCATGCCACATTTCTAAAGATTATTCGAAACTCTATTTTCTTCACAATGGTGATCACTCTGGTGTCGTTCTCATCTCTCAACCCTTAATTAGAGACAACTATCTCACATGAAATCTTTCCATGTCCATGTCTCTTATCTCCAAAAATAAATTGTGCTTTGTTGATGGCTCCTTACCAAAGCCTTCTGAATCCTATCCTTTGTATCACACTTGGATCCACTGCAACACCATTGTTCTCTCATGGCTTCTCAACGTTGTATTAAAGGAAGAGATGTGGCAGAAGAGATGTGGTCTGATCTCAAGGAACGGTTTGTACAGAGCAATCGACCACACATTTTTCATATCAGGAAAGCTATTGCATTCTTATCTCAAGAATCACCCTCTGTAAGTGCTTATTTTACTCGCCTCAAAAGTCATTGGGAAGAAATGGTTCATTTTCGCCCCATGCCTTCTTGTTCATGCGGTGCTGTGAAGAAAGTTATTGAATATTAGTAAGAGGACTATGTTTTATGATTCTTAATGGGACTTAATGAGTCATTTGCTCCTCTCAAGAGTCAGGTATTGCTTTCTAATCCTTTTCCACCAATTAATAAAGTTTTTTCTCTAATTCTTCAACAGGAAAAACAACATGAAATTGTGGCTGATTCTTTACTTTCAAATGAGGTTGTTGCTATGTTTACTAACCGTGATTCTGGCAGTGCTGATGTTGTGAAAGGCTCTACTGGTTCTAAGAATAGCAAGCAATTTGCTCCTAGCAAAGAACGACCTCTTTGTTCACACTATGGTCTATTGGGCCATATTGTGGATAAATATTATAAGATACATGGTTATCCACCTGAAGGCCAACCCTCAAAACCCTAATGTCAATCAGGCCAATGCTAGCCAATCTATAAATGATTCGGTTTCAGTTCCAACATTTTCTTTTTCTGAAGAGCAATGCCAACAACTGCTTACATTTCTCCAATCTCATACTAATTCTTCTTCTGTAAATTAGGCAGGTACAATTTCATCATCTACACCTAGTACTTCGTTTTCAGGTGTATCATTCATTGCCTCTCTCGATCATTAGTTTTATCTATTGTTGATACACAAAAGTTTAGTCAACAAACTTGGATTCTTGATTTTGGTGCAACTGATCATATGGTTGGTTCACTTTCTCTGTTTTTCTCGATTAGATCATCTACTAACATTTATGTCAAAATACCTAATAGCTCTTGTACTCGAGTCTCATATATTGGCACATTTAGAATCTTTGCTTCATTAATTATAACCGATGTTCTTTATGTTCCAGATTTTACTTTTAACCTCATTTCTATCAGCAAGTTAACTTCTCAGTCATCTTATTTCCTATTCTTCTCACATGAGTTTTGTTATATTCAGGCCCTCTATAATTGGATGACAATTGGAGTAGCTAAACTTCAACAATGATTACATCACCAGCAAGTTCCAGGCACTTCTATTTCTTGTAATACCACTACTCTTTCCTATTGTAATTCTGTACAAAACAACTCATATCTTTGGCATTGTCCTCTTGGACATTTATCTGATTCTAGATTACATGATTTAGCATATGATATCTCCTGTTCACATTATATCAATAATCATTCTTGTCTTGTTTGTCTATTAGCAAAACAGAAAAAGTTATTATTTCCATTAAGCACTTCAGTTACAAAGTTTATGTTTGAGCTCATTCATTGTGATGTCTAGGGTCCATTCTCAATTACTTCTTATAATGGATTCAAATATTTTTTAACTATTGTGGATGATTTTAGTAGATGTACTTGGATTTATTTACTTAAATCCAAATTTGGCACTAGATCATCCATTCAGTCATTTTTTGCTTTTGTTGACACTCAATTCAACACCAAAATTAAAAATCATTCATACTGATAATGCACTAGAATTTGATATGAAATCTTTTTTTATATATATAAGGAGTCATACATCAACTCAGTTGTGTCTATACTCCTCAACAAAATGCAATTGTTAAGCGAAAACATCAACATATATTAAATGTGGCTCAGGCTCTCAGATTTCAATCTCAACTTCCTTTGCATTTCTAAAGTGATTGTATATTCACTATTGTCTATCTTATTAATAAACTCCTACTCCTGTTTTGTCAAATAAATCTCCTTATGAGATTTTATTTTCTGTCAAACCAAAATACAATCATCCTAGAGTGTTTGGGTGTCTCTGTTATGTATTTATTCTTAGTCATTCATCTCAACACAAATTTTCTCCTTGAGCTCAAGCATTTGTTTTACTTGGATATCCTACAAGAACCAAAGGTTATAAACTTTATAACCTTGATACTCATAATAATGTTATCTAGAGATATTGTCTTTCATGAATCTGTTTATCCTTTTAAAACAAATTCTTTTATTAATCATCAACTCTCAGATTTTTCTTATTCTACTAGTCCTGTTCTTCTTGTACCACTTTCAAATCCTACAAATATTCTTATACCAAATTCTGATGACACTTCATAGAATCCAGTGAGCAATAATTCCTCTAATCATTCTACTCCTGTCAGAAAGTCTACAAGAATTAGGAAAGCTCTTGGTTACTTGCAGCATTATCATTGTTCCTTAATATCTAAAAATAATGCTACTGCTTCTCCTCTAGTTGTTGGTTCTTCTAATTCGAGTATTTCCTATCCTACCTCCTCTTATCTTTCATATTCAAAATTTCATCATTCATATCAATCATTTTTGTGCCTCTGTTAATTCCATATATGAGCCTACATTCTTTCATCAAGCCATTAAGTATCCTCATTAGAGGGATACAATGGAAGCTGAAACCACTGCTCTTGAAGCAAATAAAACCCAAACTTTAACCAATTTACCTCTTGGCAAGCAGTCTATAGGTTGTAAATGAATTTATAAATACAAGTTAAATTCTGCTGGCACTTTAGAGAGGTATAAAGCTTGTTTAGTTGCAAATGGGTATACTCAAAAGGAAAGGATTAACTATTTTGACACTTCTTCCCCTATTGCAAAACTGACCACTGTTAGATGTCTTCTCACTTTGGCTTCTATAAATAATTGGACATTACATCAATTGGATGTAAATAATGCTTTTCTCATTGGGCATTTAGATGAGGAAGTTTATATGACACTTTCTCCTAGTTTCTCAAAACCTGGTGATATTTGGGTTTGTAAACTTCTTAAGTTTTTATATGGACTTAAGCAGGCATCTAAGCAATAGTTTTTCAAATTCTCTTCAACTTTAATTACTTATGGTTTTCACCAATCAAAGTCTGATTACTCACTATTTACAAAAGAATCATCTGGTGGTTCCTTTATGGCATTGTTGATTTATTTAGATGATATTGTCATTACTTCAAATAATTCTAAGGCTATTGGTAATATGAAAGATTTTTTACAATTACATTTCAACTCAAAGATCTTGATAGTTTGAGATATTTCTTGGGCTTTGAAGTTGCAAGATCTACTAAGGTATTTCCTTATCTCAAAGAAAATATGTTGTTGATATTGTCAATGATATTGTCTGCTAGCTGCCAAACCTGCTTCTTGTCCTATGGATCAAAATCTCAGACTGTCTAAGATAGATTCCTCGGGGCCAATGTTAGAAAATCCTTCTTCTTATAGAAGATTGATTGGTAGACTTTTGTATTTGACTATTACCAGATCTGACTTATCATTTTCTGTTAATACTTTAAGTCCGTTCTTGGATCAGCCTTAGGAGTCTCATTATGATATAGCCATCAAAATGATCAGATATGTGAAAGCTACTGCAATTCAAGGCCTATTTCCCTTCTTCCGCTTCAATAATTCTCAAAGGATTTTGTGACTCAGATTGGGCTACTTGTCCTGACTCCCGAAGATCTATTACTGGATTTTGCCTCTTTATTGGTGACTCTTTAGTTTTCTAAAAATCAGAAAAATATGTTACTGTTTCTAGATCTTCTGTTGAAGCCGAATATAGATCAATGGCTTCCACTTCTTGTGAGATCAAGTGGCTTGTTTCTTTGCTTCTTGGTTTTGGTATTTCTCTTTCTACTGCACCTATATTGTATTGTGACAGTCAGGCAACGCTTCACATTGCTACCAATCCAGTCTTTCATAAAAGGACTACGCACATTGAGATCGATTGTTACCTAGTTCGAAATATGGTTCAAGTCAAAGTTGTGGTTATTCTTTATATTTCATCTACACATCAATTAGCTGATTTTTTTACCTAGTCTTTGTCATTAGAGAGATTTCAACTACTTCTTAGCAAGCTGGGTATTATTAACTTGTACATTCCAGCTTGAGGGGGGTTTATATGAATTTTATTTGTTGGTTGTATTGTATTTAAACTGATTACATGTACTCATGTATACCATAGTTAGCATGCACTTTAGTTGGCTTAGTATAAAAGCTATTTTCCCTATTTTGTACATTTAACCCTTTTAATGAAATCTGTATTTTGATTCCAGAATGCTCTGTTATCAACTTGATGGAAGGAACCCACCATTGACGACACACATAGCATAGCTCGATTTCAATTTCAATCGACCACACCAGCGCTGTTGCTTTTGGGATTGGACAAGTTATTTTTTTCAGCATTTACAATCATTAAAAAAATCCTATTTGCTAATGCATTTACAATCTTTCTGCATCCAATTTTGAGGATGGTGTTAATCATCAAACCGTAACTTATGACTGTAGGATTTTTGGATTTCTTCCATGCAGTGCCATTTTTTATGGTGTGAAATAAAAAAATCAAAAGGGCCAATCTTATTAGCACTAATTTATTGCTTTTAACTGAACATGCCAATTGTAATGCGTAGAATTGGGGCTTTATTGCAGTATTATTTGTGTATGATTATTCGTAACATGCAAGCAGTATATCACTAAAAAGTGTAGTTCTATTCAAACCCAAAATATGTAACTCTAGACTAGGTTGCGTCCGATCTAGAAAATACTGATTTCAGTATTAATCTTATTAGTGAACTACATGCAAGCAGCGTATCACTAAGAAAATACTGATTTCAGTGTTCAAAGCCAACATTGCAGTATTAATCTTTTCCATCTCGGGCTCGTGGCAGAAGGTTTATAAGAAAATTTAGTTTTTGATCTTATGGCCGGGACAAGAAATGGGCTAGAGGGTTCATTAGAAGAAGCATACACAAATGGCACATATTTTGGATAGAGTTGCATAGTCATGTACAGACAAGATCATCATGTGTATGCTTCTTCTAATATTGAACCCTCTAGCCCGTATCTTGTCCCGGCCATAAGATCAAAAACTTAACTTTCCCATAAACCTTCCGCCACGAGCCCGAGACGGAAAAGATTAACCTAAAAAGTCTCAAAATATCACTCTCTACGTCTTTTATTACCCACAAGCATCTGAAAACTGCAAAGGTTCAAGCTTTTGAATCTCTACATTTATTCTCATCTTATATTATCTGCCTAGAACTTTTATAAGCTAATAAGCTAAACATAATTGCATAAGTTTAAAATGCATGTTTATGTTCCCAACGCAACAGCCTCTGGATTAAGAAGTCTCCCGGCCAAAATTTTGAAGATCGTATCGGTGAGCGTATTAATCAAGATACTGAAACGAAATATTTCAGTAATGATACAATTTTGTGAAACATTTTGAAATAGTCTATACATAAAAAAATTATATATATAAATATATATAAATTATATTTTAAAATAATAGTCAATATATAAATAAATTATATATATGTAAATAATCTAGTTTAAATTAAGAGAAAAAAAATAACAAGAAATGAAAAAAAAACTTGAAATCTGGTACAAGTCGATACACATGGCTGGTATGGCCGAAATACCGGCCGGTATGACTGGTATTTGGGCCGGTACAAAACAGATTTAATTTCTGCACCGGCCACTGTTCTAATACGGCATATACCGATCCGTACAATACAAAATTCAAAACTATACTCCTAGCATGAGCTGGGGTCTTCTACTTTAGATAAGATAGGTCTCCTACTTCTCTCTTAGGAACACTTTTGTTTTGTCCGTTTTCTTAAATTTACTATATTTTTGCCTCCACATTTAGTGCATCAAATACTATTAATCCTTAAATTATATAAAGTTTGATTTGAAATTTTATCCCAAAATCAACTTACATCTAGATTCCTATAATAGGAAATGAATTTAGAGACACTAACTCCTATATTTGGATGTAACTATTCATCCTTATATCAAATTTTAAATATATTTTATCAAAAATAGTTAAAATGGAAAAATAAAGTGTAAAAAATTAATAAAAAAAGAATAAAAAAATATTATTTTAATAGAATAAAAAAATAGAGAATGTGATATTGGAGATATTTTTTAAGATAAATAAAACTTAAAAAAAAATCCTAGGATTTGGTGTGACCGAACCCCCAATTGCAGCCCCCGCCATCCCCGATAGTGGTGGACCACACAAACGGACTCATTTTGGATTTAAGGCCGTCGGAGGCACACCGAAAGTCGTCGAGGTTCGCCGTCGCAAGGGTGTAGTCGTTTGCTCCCTCCTGTCCCAATGTCATGGACGGTGTCGCCCACGGCCACCGGCGATGGCGGGGGCTGGGTTGAGGCCGAATTTTCTTAAAAATTCATTTTCATTTTATTTTTTATTATGTTTTTTTATTATGTTTTATTCATTTTATTATTTTATTATATGTTTTATTGTATTTTTTATTTTTTATTTTTTTTATTGTATTTTTTAATATTTTTATTGTGTTTTTACACAAATTATAGGATTTTTAGGGATGGGCTGCATTTACGCTGATGTGCAACCCAACCGCATCCTAGCATGATTAAAAAAAAACTTAATAAAAAGTAAAATTTTTAGTTAAATTTGAAAAAATAAAAATTAAAAAAATTGAGATGTGGATGCTCTTAGCGTATCACTAAAACATGCTGATTGGCATATCATTATGACTGGCGTGCAAGATTTGTTTGCAATCTTGAATTCGAAAAGACTTACACTTAATTCGATTAATTAAATTCTATTGGAAATTTATACTTCATTGAGACTGATTCGATTTAATTTAATTTTCAATTAAGCTTAATATTTTAATATCTTATTTTTAAATTATTAAATTTATTTTAATTTAAAATCTTTTTAAACGTAAGATCTACAATTTTTTAGTACTTTTTTTTAACTCGACATTTTTTTTTTACATACAAAATTCATAATTTTTTTTAATTTTTTATAAATATATCTAAATTTATCTTTAAAAAATTCTACAAGAATCACTATATTATCTTATTCATAAATATTTATCAAAAACTCAATTAATCTAGACTCTATTTAATATCAAAATGGAATCTAAATATTTAGAAGAGCTGAAAAGATCGTAAATATAAATAATAAATTTTTTTATTAATTATTTTTAATAGTCAAATGATGACTCCGCCAGAATGAGCCAAAAAAAGAACGAGAAATGCTTTATGTATCGAAATCGTATACGATAAATTCGTACACAAACGAATGTATCGAATTAAAAAAAATATTTTAATTAATGATTAAAAAAATATTTTAATTAATGATTAAAAAAATATTTTTTAATAATGATATGAATTTTTTTATTTTTAAAAATTATTTAAAACCATCAAAAAAAGTATTAAAAATAAATTTAGAGAAATAAAAAATAAAAATTTACTCATTCGAGACAAATTCGGGCCAGGAATGCAGCGTTGCAAACTTGCAAGTTGCAGCAAGGATGGGCTGAACAGTAGTAATTATGGAAAAGAAAAATCAAGGTTAATTTGGGACACAAGTGCAATAGAAGCAAGAATCAAGAATCAAGATGGATTCTTCAGAGAAAAAAAAGAATCAAGATGGATTCTTCATAAAATCGAGGAAGAAATTTATTACAAAATTGTAAAGAGAACTAATCATAAACGAGAACAGCGGTCCACCAATCAGAAATTCAGAATAGGATCAATCATTAATGAATATATGAAAATCTCAAGTTTCTGCTAATATCTATGTTATGTGATCTGTATATTCACATCTCCATCAGCCATACAACATATTGATCATATGGCGCAACATCAAGCGTGGCAAAAGCTAATAGGAAACGAGGGTCTCGAAGCAGTTGAGCCCATCCAACTCCGGTGCGAATCGCGGTGCCCTCTGCTGCGGTCTGATCTCCTTCTTAGCACAAGCCGGTGGTGGCTGGGTATCTCCATGTTGCTTCTTGCTCGCATCGATGCTAGCGGCGGACGCGGCAGCGGTGTTACTGTTGCCGACCTTGGCGATTGAAGAGAAGGAGGCCCTCACCGTCTGGCCCAACAACTCGGCACAGACGGCGTCGAAGGAACTAAATATGGAATTCATGATTTGTGTCTTTAAGATCGAACAATATACAGATAACCAAAAGTTGGAAGTTTTCTTTGTTGAGAGAAAGCTGTAGATGTTCGTTGCTTATATTGTGAAAGACTTGGGGGCGAAGGAAAGTTCTGTATGGCAGTTTAGAATTCTAGGTTTTTTGGGTTGGGTATTTTGAAAGGAAAAGGAAGCTTTTTTATAGGCGTAGATTAGAACTAGTTTTCCTTGTTGGGTTGGGGAATTATAAGACGCGTGGGAACCGAAAAAGCGTGGAAGCGACTCCGATGCCCTTTCAAAGGTCAAACTTCCAGAGGCATTGCAAAGGCAAAGACCAGCACTCCCTGGACTTGTCTGGAGTCTGGACCCACCCAAGAGTACAGTCAGCGTTGATTTACTAAGGAAGAAGGTGCGTGACCCTGTCCTTGTTTGACTAAAAAATTGCAAACAAATTATATATTTATATTAGTTGCCGCTATTGAAAATAAAGAAAAAAATAAAATATGTACGAAATATTCGGGTGGGATGGGTAAGTGGGACCCTGGTCCCTGTTAACTTGATCATTGATCGTTGATTGAGGAAGTGAAAAAGGTCGGCTTTGGGTGGACGGTTGTTTATTGATGGAAAGGGTTAAAAACGTTGGTGGCATGTTTTAAAACTCACCAGATCGATCAAATTGATGGCGTTACGTCTCTGAATTCATCCCCCCTTAAAATAGGGTTTCCCATAATCCTTATCCTGCATGGTCGGCAGATTCCTTTTCGCGAACATTTTTGCGTCCAATTTAAAGATTTCTATTCCATAATCCATATATAACCAACAAGACAAGTTATCTCTAATTCTTTTTTTTTTTTTTTTGCTAATTATCTTGTTGAAATCTTTCTAGAGTTTTTTATGTGAAAGATTCTACTTACAATCCCCAAGGGAGGATTAATGCATGTGTTATGTGTGTAGATTTATTGATTTGTATAATTAAATGAGAATTAGGCCTCGTATAGATTCAGAGATAAGAAGAGAAGAATTCAGATAAATTTAATTTATTTTTTAATATTATTATTATTTTAAAATTTAAAAAAGTTGAATTGAAGTTTAAAAAAATATATTAGAATTTGAAAAATTATATTAGAATTTGTATTTTATATAAAAAATTAAAAAAGTGTAATAATCAAATGAAAATAATTTAAAATAAGTTAAATTCATTCTTCAACCCAAACTGAGCTTTATTGTAACTTAAGATGAATATTATTATAACTTTAAGAAAGTTTGAAAGATAAAATTATGAAGGCTTGCATGAGAGTCTCCAAATCGGGACTGTACATAGACTCTCTCTTTTCATATAATCCTTTTAATTGTTATTTCAAAATATTTATATTATATATTTAACTTTAAAATTTAAATCTTATTATTTAAATAATATAAATGATGTGTTATACATATCAACTTGATAATAAAATAATTCTTTTAACAATATATATAGAATAATTCTACAGGCAAACATCCGTAGACAAGCGAGAGATAAACAGCTGATATGGCACATGCCATGTTAGCCACTATTATAAATAATTAAAAAAAAATCCCAAAACTAAAACGCTAGCCTCCGGTGTTTTAGATTTCAAATCTTCCCTCGTACAGTGAAACTTCGCCATCTCTCCAATCCCTTTATCACCTAGAATTCCTCTTCTCCTCATTCCTCTTCTTCTCGTCCCGTCATCGTGCACTTCCCATAGTGAGATTGGTGATCATCCCGTTGTTGTGCATTTCCTGGAGCTCGTTGAGGTGTCTTCCTCTGGTCACAGGTCACGCGCATATTGGAGCTTTTGTTCGAGGGGGTCATCATACTTTGGGTCGCGGACTACTAGATTTGAGAGAAGTTGAATCGCTATCTATTGTGCACTTTGAATGTCATTCTTGATGCCATGTACTGGTCCTTGTGTTAATTTAGATACTATTATTTTCGTGTATTTTTGTACTTGGGGTGTCATTCTTTATGCTATGTACAAGGAACTTATGCTATTTTGGGATACTGTTACTTTGATGAATTTGTACACTTTGGGTGTCATCATTGATGCTATGTTCAAGGAACAAAGTGTGGATTGTTGTGTAATCTAAGTTGGATATATTTAATTTGAAGGCCCCTTGATTTATATTTAACACTTGTATTTCTGCCTTTTTGTTGGGAAATAAAAGAGCATGTCAATGTTCTATCTTAAAGTCCCAAGTGCAAGTGTTCGTGAGTGGGAGCTGGTAGTCAAAAATGAGGATCCAGATACATAAACACATAAAACATTTGTTAACTTATTCTCTTATTATACTCTCACAGGCACCAACTCAGTTGGAGGTCTAGGCTTACAGAAGTTTTTCTTTTTTTGGGTAGCTTGGCAATTTGAAGTTTATTCTCTTTGGAAAATGGTTCTAGAGTAGTAACAAATAAAATATCATATAATAAAATTTACATTAGAAATTCAAGAATCCCTGCCTAACAATTGACATTTCAAATTTAACACAAACTCCATATCAATATACAGAAGGTCCCTAACAATAAAGTCTCAAATTATTGGCTCCCAATACAAAAACTAGGTTCCTAACAACAAACCGCTTCAAACCGATAGAAGAGCACTGCCCTTACTTCCTCTGAAAGCTGTTTTTTCAAAGTGAGCTGGTTGGTCTAGATTACATACAACAAAGTCCCCATTAATTGAGGGCTCACTTTGATCGTATGAAGTACAATGATTGACAAATATGCAATGATCCCAATACACATGAAGCAGTGTGCGTGAATGCCGCAAATTTACTTCTTACCTTCTTGTCCTGTACAAGTTGTTCAACATCCAAGGTCAGTCTTAGTCAATTAAATGATGCAGTAGATGTGATAAATGAGCTAAGATGACCAAATATTAGAGATCCTTCAATAAGTTGAGTCCATCTGGTGGCATGCTTCTTTTAATAAGTAGGTTTCACCATTTGTTCCCACAAATATAGCAATGCACAACTACAAACTAAAACCTTGTTAAGACTTCTGCTTGAACTAGTACAATCATTCACTGTTATTTAATTCAATTTTACTAAACACATATCCAAAACTGAGACTAAATAGTTCACAACAACTTGAAAAAGAACATAACCCAAACTACAACTAATCACTACTGATTTATTACATCTTACAAGCTAAAACTAAACCATAATTTACATAGTCAACAACAAAAAGCTTGTCATGAACTAATCAAATTTTAAGCGCTTTATGCTAAATAGATTGTCAATCTGAGATGGAAAACTAAATGTGGCCTGGTATTCGATCCCTGTAGCCACTTTACTATTCTAAAACTTGAGTCCATTCAACCTGAGTCACAAACAAGCAATTAAAACTAAGCTTTTAATATTGGATAAATGAACAAGTCCCGGTAAAAGGAAGAAAGTAAATGAATAGGAAAAAGGGGTACAACAATCAGGTCAAACCAAGTTAAGCTTGTTGGGTTTTTGCTCTTTGAATCCCACGTGGGAAATGAGTGGGAGAGGGACAAGGCCAAAAAGCTTATAAAAGGAGGCTTGAATTCCTTGGTTTAATTACACCAGTCAGAAACTTATTTAGTAATTTTTTACTTTAGTAAAATTTTTCTGTTGTCTTTTTTTCTATGTAGAGAGGAAGAGAAGTGAAAGTTACAATTTTACTAGTGGAGAAGTTTTTATGAGTGTCATTGGGGTGAGAAGAAAAATTGTATGAGTGTAACAATTTTTCACATAGTAAATTTTTTTTTCTGGGTCTGATAGTTTTTCTCCTGTTTTAGAGTTTTCCACGTAAATTCTTATATTATGTTTATTTCTCTATTTTTCTTGGTATTCTGTCAAAAATAATCCTGGTGGAGGAAATTTGAGAAGTTCAGATTCCCAATAAGTAGTATCAGAGCCACTAGATTTTTTTGGCAGGGTGCAGTTTTGGTGTGGTAGTGTGGATATGTATGGTCTAAGGAGGTTTTATTTAAGAGATTGGAAATTTTAAATGTGTCCGTTGTGACCCTCCAATTTTTCTTGGGAATCTTGAAGTTCTATCTAAAAAAGATCAGTCTTTCCTGCGAACTTATTTAGTGGGTACTATTCATTTATACGGTAAAATTCATCGAGGCAATGTCAAGAATAGAGGTAGATAATTTTGATGGGAAAATCAATTTTGACTTGTGGCAAGTACAAGTCAAAAATATTTTGATTCCATCAAGATTACACAAGGCGTCGACCAACCCATAAAATCAACAATTTGTTGGAGATGTGGATAACCTGAGCATGTCAAGAAAAGTTGTCAACAAGAGGTGGAGCAGGTTTGGTAAAAGACTCCAAGTCAGTAAACTGAGATATTGATAATGAAACTAACATTATATCTCTATTCACTAAAGATGATATCTGTTAAAAAGAGACGTCTACATCCTCGTGATATGTCGCTAATTCCAAAGTTACTATGATAGAGGATGTGTTAATGTTAGTTATTCCACAAGTTTGTATACGGGTATTGGTTTGGCATTGATGCAAAGTGTGTGGTGGAAATTCATGTCGATGGTTGATAAATTTCCAAGAAAGCCAAATGTGGGAATTGTACCATAATTTTTCAGCAATGTTATTTTCGACATGGGCTAAAGTGAAATACTTAGAATAGGTTTATTCTGAGTGATTATGCTTTTATGGTAGAGTATGATAACGGAAGCTATGAAGATCCTCATTGCGGTGAAGCGTGGCTATGAGATGAGTCAAAGTCGCAAGGTGGAGATTGTTGGATTTTTGCTCCTTGAATCCCACATGGGAAAGGAGTGGGAGAAGGGCAAAGCCAAAGAGCTTAAAAAAGAGGTTTAGGTTCTTTGGTTTAATTATACCAGTCAGAAACTTATCTAGTAACTTTTGACTTTAGTAAAATTCTTCTATTGTCCTTTTTTCTATGTAAAAAATAAGAAATGTGAAAGTTAAAGTTTTACTATTAGAAAAAATTTTATGGGTGTCGTTAAGGTGAGGAGAATAATTGTGTGATTGTAACAATTTTTCACATAGTGAATTTTCTTCTCTGGGTGTGGTGGTTTTTCTCTTATTTTGAAGTTTTCCTCGTAAATTCTTGTATTGTATTTATTTCTCTATTTTTTTTTTATATATTTTATCAAAAGTTGATCCTCATCAAAAAATTTTGGGAAGTCCAGATTCCCAACAAAGCTAAGATTAAGCAATCCAGCTCCAACAAAACCCACAAAAGATCAAATAAAAAGGTTAAAAAAACAATAGACAGCAACAAACTTTTACAAAATTGTATAAGAATCCAAAACTGCAATCACCGAAAACCAGAACCCAAATATTGAGTTCCAAAAGATTCCCTAACTTCAAGCAGTTAATCGCAAATGATTTAAATTAAAGAAAAAAAAAAGAGAGAGAAAAATAGAAAATAATAAAGATACCAGATTATTCTAAACACAAAATCTCATACCCTAGCTGTTCACCTGGGACCCAAAAATTAGGTCAATGGGATGCAAATTCTGGCAAGCTATGATGTCGACGACGAGCTCCAATAGCCCGCGACACCAATGCACGACCCAGAGCACGATGACCCCGTCGAACAAAAGCTCCAATATGCGTGTGACCTCTGACTAGAGGACGACACCTCAACGAGCTCCAGGAAATGCACAACGACGGGACGATCACCAATCTCACTAGGGGAAATGCACGACAACAGGACAAGGAGAAGAGGAATGAGGAGAAGAGGAATTTTAAGCGGGAAGGGATTGGGGTGATGCTCAAAGCTTCACTGTATCGAGGGAAGATTTGAAATCGAAAACAACGAAAGCCAACGTTTTAGTTTTTGGATTTTTCTTCTTTTTTTTAATTATTTATAATAGTGGTTGACGTGTCAGATACCACATCAACCATCTGTCCCCCACTTGTTTACAGGCATTTGCCTGTAGAATTACTCATAGATATAACATAGGTTCAGTTTAAAAATATTAGCGAATAAAGATTTGGACAGTGAGTTCATATAAAATGAGTTGAAATATAAGGTTAAAATGAAAAGTTAAATCTAATATTATTAAAATATTAATTTTAATATTAGTTTTTCTTTAAAACTTAAAAAATTTAAATCTTATTATATTTATTATAAAAATTTGTAAGAATTATAATAATTAAATTATATAAAAATAAATACCAAATCTGAATTGAAACGGAACCCTTTTTCATAGTATAAGATTGTTCATTCATTTATAAACGAGACATTACAACTCTAACTTGAGACATTACAAGCCAACTATTATCATTCAAGCTCCTCAATTACAAATGGGACTGACATGCTCTTGTCCAATGATGTATCCTTTCCAAACTAATTGTCTGAAAGACAATACTATATTTTAGAATACTGTCTAAGACAAAAACAAATCCTTCTATGGAGTGGATAATACTCTACCGTCCCAAATTTTTGAGAATATTTTTTAAAAAAATCAAAAATTAATGATGGAATACATAAAATGGAAAATAATGAATTACAACTGGAAAAGTTGTAGATCTGCATTTTCAACCTTTGAGGAAAATTAAAAAAAAAAAAAACAAAGCGACTGTGGTGACTCGTGAGGAACACATGCCACTTTGGAATATGACGAGCAGTTGAGTCTAAAGAATTTGTTGGCCTTAGTTCAAAAAAGTCACGCATAGTGGCAAAAGAGCACCCCTAGCAGTGGTGCTTGAATTTCACATTCTCATTTTGGACTGCGTGTATGGCTCACGTGCAGCTCCATTCAGCAAAGTTCTTTGCCCGTCTGAGAACCGACTCCTTGAGAATCTTATAGTGGGGCACGTGGTGATCAGTGGACGCCGGAGAGTAACAAATCAACCTTTCGCCATACATTGCACTGAAAACAATTGAAGATAAAAAAGAAAAAACTAGAGAGGGGAAGAGGGATGAGGGAGGGAGCGCTCCTCTAATTGGGTTTGTTTTGAGTTGAGAGAGTTGTTTAAGAGTATGAGAAAGCGGGAGCAAGCACATTTGAAATGTGTTAATTGAAATGGAGCCTAAGAGATAAAAACTTTTTAATTTAGTTGGCGAGATGTGAGGTTGGAGCACTCTTATTAGATTGGCTAAAAGTCAAATCCAATTAGAATTTTGACATTAAAACTTTATTTACACTCACATTGATATGTCCAAAGACCAAATATTTTAACTTTGATGAACAGTAAACTCAAATAAATTGCCAAAGATGGCCGGTCAGCAAACTTGCCAAATTCTTTATTTTATTCATTTCTCTTTCTTACTTTTATATTTCTCTTTCCTCCTTAAGCATGTCCTGGTTGTTTCCCTTGAAAATCAATTGCCTAGGTCTGAAGAATATCAAACCCTCGAGTAGCAGCCGTGACAACGAGCAAAGGCTCTCTAGGGTCCGAATCAACACCACCGAAGCACCACTGCACCACCATCGGAAGACTCGTCGGCAAGGACCGCTGACTCGAGATCTCATCGACAACCTCACAAAACCCTCTTTCTCTAGTCGATCTTCTCCTCTCAACTCGCAAGTAATCTCTTTTTCCAAACCCAATCATACACCATTTCTATATTTGGAAAGGGATTTGCGCATTTTGTATCAAATCCAAGACCATATAATCTATTTGGGAAGGGATTTGTGCGTTTCATTTACAGATATATATACACTAAAATTATAGACAAAGTACTTGTTTTATGAGTGTATTAATTTTTTTTTAGTCCAAAAAATCAGACTGAAATATGTCACTGTTGTATTTTTCAAAGCCCGATCGAAATCTAAACTTATTAATGGTAGGGTCAGTAGAAACCAAAACAATGGAGAAAAAAAACCAGGACATGAATGCATGATAAAAGGGAGCGAGGTAGAATTTATTTCCATGTTTTTATATTTTTTTTCTTTTGAATCACAGACATCCATAATGTAAAATGTTAATTAAAGAAAGAGAGAGATGTTGCATAAAATTTAGAATAATGAGACAAGACAAAATTTGTAGTGTTTGGCTTTAGACAGACCACTGAGAACATGATCCTAGGACAATCTTGAAATGATTATATATCTTCAAGCAGAGAGTTGGCTGTTGGATTCTATATTTGTATAGAATTATTAACTGTGAGTTGGCATTTGTATAGAATTATTAATTGTGAAATATTAATTCCCATATCAATAGTTAATGAAATATCTGCTTGATTAGAAAAGAGAAGAAAATATCCATTCAACCCCTAATCACGTGCTAAGTGTCAACAGGTCCGCCGTGTCCGTGTTGTATCATTATTCATTAATATTACTCTTATTTTTTTGAGATGATATTTATAGTTTTATCTATTTATAACTTCAGTTTTTATTTATCTAACAAGTAAAAACTTATGGGTTGGGTTGGTTAGTCTTCAATTCGTTCCAACTTGGAATTGTTACTTTCCTGTTTTCTTGATCATTGTGTTGAATATTCATGATCAGCTTTATTGCTGCAGTCTGGTTTATCATTGCTTGGTTATATTTTGCTATGTTACCAGAAGTAAATGTTTGTAGTTTTCCACTGGTCTCACTATGTAATCAATGGTCACAATTAACACTCTCACCCTTCATTATTAAAGTAACAGACATACAGTTGCCACGTTCGGGCAGAGGGCCATGGCCTCCCCTGTCCAACGGGCTCCATCCCTCCCTCAAAAAAAAAAAATACATATATATATATTTATATATAATATATGTTTTTTTAAATAAAAATAAAATATTTTTTTATAATTTTATAAAATAATGTTAATTTTATTTTGTATTTGACTCTCTCTCAAAATTATATTGGCCTCCTTTATAAAAATAATCTAATTTAAAAATAAAATACATCTCATATAAAATAAAATAAAATAAAATAATAATATAATGACATATTTTTATTATAGATAAAAATAAAAATAAAAAAGAAGTTGGATGATTTTTAATATATTTATATCATAATGACATATTTTTTATATATTACATACTTTTGATATATTATATATATTTTTAATATATAAGTTATATTAAACATATTTTATTTTTATTGTAGATTTTATTATTAGATTGTTTTATATTACGTAAAAAATTGTATACAAATAAAACAAAAAACATTTTATATATTTTATTATTATCCTTCATTTTCTTACAGAATCCACTAGGGGATGCAAGTTAAAATGATATGATTCTTTTGTAGTCTGATAAAGAGACTATGGCAGTACTACCACTAAAAGTCGCAATTTTGAGTTGTGTTATGTTTTGTTGGTCCAGTTTGATTGAAATAAATACCCATTTCCTTTTTCTCACGGTATTAGGATTAGATGTGATGAGATGACGCAGAATGTGATCTCATGCACAACTCGAATGGACAAGATCCTTTTAGTAGCCAACAGATCGACAATTGGGAACTCTCGTGGAGTCATGCGTGATCTCGTGGTTGTTCCCATGGTGATCTTATTTGAGACAATATGATATCGTGCACGGTAGTGAACATATATACAATGTTCCTGCAGGTTCCTTCGCCTGGGGACATATCACACAAGCCTTTTACTTTTTTATATCACTATATATCCATGTTTACCAAGAATTTAAATGATCGTTCACGGTGAATGCAGTCTTATGTAAAATATCATTAGTCTATGCATTGAGCTAATCTTTGGAAGCGGTATGACTACGATTAAGTATAAAAAACGTAACAAAGGAGTTTCAATATTGTTTAGTAGGGAGAAGTCTAAGCGTTTGTAAATGATTTAAAGGGGCTTCAATATTCTAACATCGATTTAAGGAAGAGATCTTTATAATTTTTCCGCTAAAATGTAAAATTTGACATGGTATCAAAATAAAAATATTGAGTTTGAACCGAGAATATTCGTCGCTCATGGCTATTTTTGCTGGTAGTTGTCAAGTAGAGTGCGTATTCTAGTATATGTAGAAGGAAGGGGATGGTAGTGGAGTATCTTAAATCTGAACATTTTTCTCGTGGAACTTGGAAGCACTTTGAGGGATTGGATCCTTGAAGTTCCTCAGCGTGGTTCACGTTTTTATCTATTAATTTTCTGATTCAACACTTGGTCTGCATTCTTCTCATTTTCTATCACTGAGTTATTACGTATTTGGGCTACAGTTTCATATACAGCTCTCGGTTTCACTGCATAATTTCCATATACAAACTGTTGGGACCCTAACGTCCTCTCCAAGGCTGTCTGCCAGCGCCAATGCACATGATGTTGTGGTTCAATAGCCAGTTGTTTGGTGAATAATGACTTTTTAACAGCATTTGTTATTCTTGTTTGGAGATTTTTTTTTCTTTTTTCTTTTTTTTTTTTTTTTCTTCAGTCTTGATAAACCGAATTCATCGACAAAGTAGTCAGCGACTCAGCGCGTATACGGCTCCTCCAGGTGAGCAAAACACAGACATCTGCAAGAGTTATCACTCAGAAGGCCTAATGAGCAGTGAGGTTCGTGACGAAAAGGACGGTAGTCTAAGCTGTGTACTGGGACACACAGGGACTTTCGTTGAAAGTTCGTTTTCTTGGTGTATAAATGTGCATTATTAAGAAGCATCACACTCATCACATTTATTCTCGTATAAATAACATTTTTCTCTATTTTATGATGTGATGAGTGTGACGAGCATCACACTCATCACATCATTAAGAAGCATTATTGGTGTGATAACGTTTTCTCATATAAATCTATTGGTGTATAAATGTACATTATTAAGAAGCATCACACTCATCATATTTTTCTCTATTCTCGTATAAATGTTATTTTAAGAATAACATTTATTCTTGAAAGTGCCAAAAAAATTTCTCTTCTTTCTTTAAGCTTTTGAAACTACATCATTTTATAGTTTCAATTTTATGATCTTCTCAAATATTTAATTCTTCCGTGACTTTCATTGAAATAACATCCGACGTCTTTAGTTATACACTACATATGTAATTCGATTTTTCTGTCTTCATTCTTTCTTCATTTTTTTTTAATTCTTGTTCTAAAAGTATCTTAATTTCTCGGATCATGAAGATGTCATTTGATATTGATTTACTAGAAAATTCACCTTCTAATTTTATTTTAAAAAAATATGAGATCCACGTTAAAAATTTTATGTTTTAACGATGGATTCATTGTATTAAAACTATATATAATATTGCTCTTAGTTTAATTATTGTCTAAAATGTTGCATCGCATCATATCCATATCCTCGGCTTTCGGTAATATTGATTGTATTGAGTGAAATTGAGATTAAAAAAAAAAAGGCAAAAACCATATCCAAAGATAAAGAAACAAGAAAGATAAGTTAGAGCACTAATAATGATTTTACTTTTTTTATTAGATTGTAATGAAAATTATTTACAGGTATATGTTTACTTTATTCTTTTATTCTCTAATTAAAGTCCGTACATGGTGTATAGGATACCTAGTGATCTTATATGATCAAATGTATAAATGGGACAATTTAGTCTTATATAGTGACACATTACTTTAATACAATGAATTTCTTACATTGGAAATTAGAAAGTTTAATATGGTATCAGTAGTCTATTTTTTTGCTATTACCCTTGCTTTCCCTTCCGTATTTCTAGAATCTTCCCTTTTGCGATTCCATCTTCCTCATGATCTCATCATTCTCTAATTCTCACATCTAATTTTGGGTTTACAAATTTCATTTTCAATATTGATTCTCATCTCCTTTTTTGATTTCAATTTCATTTTTGTGTATAATTTGATTTCATTGTTTTGCCTAAATCGCAAACCCTGGAATCATGCCTGAGAACAATTCATTCTCTTCTTGCTCTTCCGTTGTCAATGTCGAAACCAATCCTCGCAATCATTATCTCACAACTACGGATCATCCTAGTGTGCTCCTCGTCAGTGAGAAGCTCCACACCAGTAATTATCATTCTTGGAGCCGAGCTACGTTTCTCTCTTTGAAGACGAGAAACAAGTTAGGTTTTATTGATGGATCTCTTGATCCTCCTGCTAAATTTGACTCTTTATTTTTTCCATGGAGCAAATGTGACACTATCGTTCTTTCCTGACTTTTCAATTCATTGTCCCCTAAAATCGCCCAAAGTCTCATTTATGTTGACTCTTCTCATGCGATGTGACTCGAATTGAATGAGAGATTTCTCAAGGGAATGGACCTCGTATTTTTGAGTTGCAGTCTGCCATCTCTGCCCTACGAAAAGATTAAAGCGATGTAAGTACTTACTTCACTAAATTGAAGGTGCTTTGGGATGGATTATTAAATTACCAACCCATACCAGTATGCATATGACTATTATGAGACTTTTAGTCCAGTAGCCAAACTCACTACTATGAGAATTTTCCTTTCAATCACTACTGCCAAATAGTGGCAATTTTTCAGCTAGATGTAAACAATGTCTTCTTGAATGATGAGTTTCAAGAAGTGGTTTACATGTTATTACCCTCTGATTTTGACAGTAAGAGAGAGTCAAAACTTGTATGCAACTCAAGAAGTCCTTATATAGCTTGAAACAAGCATCAAGATAATAATTTGCAAAATTCTCATCGACTTTGTTGCTCAATGGATTTACTCAATCAAAATTAGACTATTCATTTTTCAGCAAGTAAGAGGATACTTCAGTTATCTTTCTTCTTGTGTATATAGATGATATTTTAATCTCGAGTAATGATGCTACTGTTGTAGAAGCCTTGAAGTCATATATGAACAGCCATTTTAAGATAAAAGACCTAGGTCCTTTGAAGCATTTCTTAGGCCTTGAAGCAGCCAGGACTGCAAAGGGAAATTCACCTCTGTCAGAAAAAGTATTTTCTGGAAATTATTGAAGATTATGGCTTGGCAAGTTGTAAACCAGAATCTTCACCCATGGAACAAAATTTGATTTTGAATGTTGAAAGTGGGGATGAGTTAGAAGATCCTTCTCAATTTAGGAGATTAATTGATAGGTTAATTTACCTGACCATTATAAGGCCAGATATTATCTTCTCAGTACAAAGATTAAGCTAGTTCATGCATAGTCTCAGGTACCACACATGGCAGCTACAAATAAGGTGGTTCAATATGTCAAAGCTACATTTGGCTTAGGAATATTTTTCTCATCTGATTCCACTGATTTCCAGTTCAAAGTGTACACTAATCCAGATTAGGTAGCATGCCCAGATACCAGGAAATCTATCACTGGTTACATAGTGTTTTGGGGGGATAATTTGGTTAGTTGGAAGTCAAAGAAGTAACAAAAACTTTCTAAGTCTTCGGCTGAGTCAGAATATAGTCAAAATATAGGGCAATGGCACTGAGGTTTATGAAATACTTTGACTGAAAAACTTGTTAGCAAATTTCGGAATTTCACACTTACAACCAACTTTAATGTATTGTAATTCACAAGCTGCCCTCCACATAGCTTCCAATCCGGTATACCATGAGAGAACAAAACATATTAAGATAGATTGTCATCTTGTGAGGGAAAGGATGTAAGCTGGTGTTATCAAGCTACTTCATGTCAAGACAGGTAGCCAAATTGCTGATATCTTGACAAAGTTTCTCGAGTTGTATCAGTTTAACCATCTCATTGGCAAGATGGGACTATTAAATATATATAGTCTATCTTAAGGGGAGTATTAGATTGTAATATAAATTCTATACACATGGTTTACTTTATTCTTTTATTCTCTAATTAAAGTCAGTACATGGTGTATAAGGTACCTCAGTGATCTAATAAGATCAAATGTATAAATAGGACATTTTAGTCTTGTAAAGTGACACATTACTTTAATACAATGAATTTCTTACAACGGAAATTGGAGAGCTTGGTACTTTTGGCTATAATCCATATAGTTTAGCTAAAGAGTTCACATTAGTCTAGCTAAATTAAAGTCTAAATAATAATATAATATTATATATTTTAATAATATTTAATGTTTCTTTTAATATTTTGCAAATGCACTTCATATATTAATTAAATATTATTAAACAATAAAATTATTATTTTTCAATTTTTTTTGTTAATCTAATTATTCAAAAATAATGTAATGATGTTTATTTTGTATTAATTTAGCTCTTAATATAAATACTTGTAGATATTTTATTATTTGTAGTCTAAATAATTATGTTTATTTTGTATTATTTTATTTTAATATAAATACTTATGTTATTAGATTTATTCAGCATTGTTGAATCATTGATCTACGCCCTCTCAAACCCAACAGTTCAAAGCCCCCTTTCAAACCCAACGTCTGAATATTTTAGAAATTGTGCAGTACGCCTCTCAAACCTTAATCTCAAACCCATTCGGCATTATTTTAGAAATTGCGTGATAAACCTCTCAAACCCATCTCACACCCTTTAATCTCCTCAGTTCACAAATTTGAAGCCCTCCGTTGTTATTTCAATGCTCGTCGTTTCTATCCCCCTAGGTAATCTTGATAGTTCATGGTTTGATTTCAACTCCATTTGACCCTTTTTGAGTAAAATTCCCTGGGATGAGAAGACGAAAAAGGGAGAGAGGAATGTCCAATGAGGATACTTGATCAAGAGACATTTGGATGGAAGGAAACCACCGCACATTTCCCTAGAAGAAACTAGGGCTCGAGATTTGGCAAGGAGAGGAAATGGAGCTAGACAAAGTTGAGGGAAGAAACAGTCTAAATTCACACTGAAAAGAAATGAATAAAGTGGAATAAAGTATTAAGATGCAAGATGAACAGTAACCCACTATATTTGACTTGAATGAGCGAGTTATTGTTCATCAAGACCAAACATTTTTAGACTTGGCCACTTGTAGGAGATATTTGATCATTTTACCTTCATTTTGACTTTGCATAACCCATTGTTAATGCTCTAAGATGTGTGTGATAGAGTTGAAATAGTGTATTAAATAAGCATGAAACTTGGGAATTTCGGTTTAAAAATACATTAAACGTGCTTATTTATACATTATAATAAGTTAAGGGTTATTACATAGCCAAATGAAAAGAAGTGTTTGATTGGAGCACTGCATACTTGAGCATCATAGTCACACACAATACATATATTTAGGTTACGTTGAGGTGTTAAAAAGTGTTGTGAATAGTAGTAAAAAGTAGGTAAAAAAATAATAATAGAATATTGAATAGTAGTGAAAAACAATGAATAGTAATAAAAATAAGTGAAAAGTAATAACAAAATAATAAATTGTAATAAAAAATATATACAAAGTAATAATAAAGTTATAAATAATAGTATAGTATTCTGAGAATACTTGAAATATTCTCATACCCAAACTCTTTGAAAAAAAAGGACTTCTTTCCAGCACACACATTTCTCTTCCTCTTGAGCTAACTCACCTCTTTATTTTCTCTTAGTCCTAGCTTCTAGAAGAGTCATGTACCGCATGGAATGGAAGAGTAACTAACTTTCATGAATGGGAGAGAGGGAAATCTATTCGGAGAACATGAAAGGATTCATGGGAGGAGGTTAAGATGACAATAAAGGATGCAGAGAGAGTATCAAGAAAATCATAGGAGAATTTGGAAAATATAAAATAGTTTTGAAGGGATCCTTTCATTCCACCTTTCTTTTAGGTTTATCTTGCTTTCAATTTCGAATGCTACTGTTTTTTATTGTCATATATGTTTACTACACCATGTGTGAGTAAACTTTAAAACCTAAGTTAGGGAATCCTTCGAATATGTTGGATTTTATTGGGGTTTTTGATTTTCTTTACACTTAACTCGTTGTCTCTGTGGATTTTATGGCATCTGCGATTTGATGCCATTGTTAGAGTTCCTCACCACCTCTTAGTCCATTGTTGACTAAAAGGCACGTTGGATTCTTGGGCCATGTAAAATCCTAATCCGGAGTAGTACATTAAATGTTGGATTGATATGAAGTTGTAGAGATTATTCAGAAGTTGTCTTGTGAATGCATGCATAATATGTATCATCTAGACAATTTAATCTTGATTGAAATAATGTTTGAAGGATTTAGTAAAATCCCTAACTTTCTCTGAACCCAATCTATGAAAGGGAGATTTATGGCTTAGGTGTTCAATAAAATTCCTCTTAAAAACTAATATTTAGTTTTGTGCCTGTTTTCACTAAAGCAAACTCCCAATTTTCTTCAATTAGTT
The DNA here is from genome assembly GCA_036898215.1 of Platycarya strobilacea. Lineage (NCBI taxonomy): Eukaryota > Viridiplantae > Streptophyta > Magnoliopsida > Fagales > Juglandaceae > Platycarya > Platycarya strobilacea. The sequence continues at coordinate 16,403,232 of CM072549.1, read as the reverse complement.
GGCATACATTTATTCAAATTAAACACACTTTGCAAAGGATTTATTCTTTGGGAAATCAAACTCACTTGATTCATTTATCTTGAGACCTTTGTGCAACTGATTCAAAACCATTGCCAAAAGTCCTACTGCTTTGTTTATTTTCTTTTTAATATGAGTTTTTTCTAGTGAATAAATCAATCTCTCATTTCAGTACAAGAACACTATTATTTTATTTACAAATGTCTTAATCACTATGAATTCGACCTCGGGGCTCTCACTATATAATAATTGTACACCTTCTGCACTTAGCACTTTAATTAGAGAAACAATCGACGACTTCTTTTATACACCCATGAAATTTGCCCCCAAAACTCAGGGCGGGCCTCGTCTGTGTCTACAACTATCCCAGTTAAGAAAGAAATTTTAAACACAGTGAAAACATCTCAGCAATCAACAAAGGTACAAAACTATCTCAAATCCACAACAATCGAAAACCAAAACTAGCAAAAACAAAACAAAACACGATACACAATGCAGACATGTGCCACGCCACCACAGTGGTTGTGAAATGAAGAGAGGGCATTAACATAAAGAAGCAAAGAAAGAGAGAGAGAGAGAGAGAGAGAGAGAGAGAGAGAGAGTGACTTTTGATTATCAAGGATTTTAAACTTAAACCTCCAAAACAACAGTGTTTTGGCATTTACTTTTTTTTTTTTTTAAGATTTTATTATTGATGGTAACAAAATTTCTTCTTCTTCTCTTATGTGTGTGTGTGTGTATATATATATACATACATTTTTGGGTTGGGCTTGCTCCAACTTGGGGGGGGGGAGGGGGGTGGGGTGTGGTGCGGTGGAGTGCGGTGGGCGAGTAGGGCTAGGCTGGGGCTACTCCACCCTTCGCCTTTGTTTCCCCTATGGGACAAGGTTGCCCTCAATTCCTAGATAGGATCGAGGTAGTAGATGGCGAGATGATAAGAGGGTAGAGCCCTACCTTGAGTCCTAAGCTCGGTTAAGGCTAGGTTTGGCTACTGCGAATATTTTCAATATTTTTAGAATATTTTATTATTATTTATTATTTTATTATTATTTACCTATTTTTTATTACTATTTATTAATTTTCACTAATATTTAATATTTAATATTTTATTAATATTTTTCATTATTTTTTTACAATTATTCATAACTCTTCTCAATATTTTTCAATTCTTAATAGCTAAACATACTTAAGAAGATTCCAAGTGTGTTTCTGTTTGGACACAACAATAAAGAGATCGATAAAAAAAACAAAAAAAAGGTGAATGGACCTCAAAAGTTGTCCCGGAACCAGAGGTCCAGGTCCTTGTACCGATCGCGAAAGCAAGCCTAAAAATCACACATTAGATATTCCATTCGCAATGGGTGGTGGTCGGTCCGCCGAATACTTGTTGTCAACACAACTAGACCCATTGGTGCTATAGTGACACCACAAATTCACGAGTCGTAGATTCCATTTTGACCCCTCCATTATCACTTAAAATGCTATAACCCCAGGTCCCCACCTTCATTTTTTTCTTTAATCAAACTGGAGATCGTGGCGCCTTAAAAATAAATAAAACCTTTATCAACAAAAAGACTTTATCATCGTGCATGGTCATCTTTGGCGCGGCCCTCAATCTGACCCCAACTGCAGTTTTTCATAGCCATTTTGGTCATATTTCACGCTTTATTTAATCATAGGCTGTGTTTGGGCAGTGGACTTCTATATCATTAATCCCATTCAAGAGGCATGGCATATTTAAACTACATTTAAATTCATATTTTAAAAGGAGTAGTCTATATTTAATCGGAATATTTTACCTTCATTATGAAAATGAGAGTTTTCTTTGTCTAACAAGGTGCCTTCCCTAGTCGATTATATTATTCTATGCATTATTGTTGTTGGGGGTAAAGGCCAAGTTATAATGTGAAAGATTGAGGAGATGGATGAAATATGGGGAGCGTGACATGTTGAGGGTACAATATAATTTATTATAATACACTATTAACTTTTAATTACGGTAATTTTTTTTTTTTAAATGTAGCATTATTTGCAAAAGCATTTTAATAAAAACTTTAATTTTGATGCTATTTTAAAAAGTGGATTTCAAACTTTTTTTATAAGCTTATCAAATATACTAATTTTTTTAGGCTTTTAAAATCACTTTATAAGATTTCAAATTCAAATCCAAACATACACTTATACAAACTAGTCTCTACTAGGACCATCAAAGCTTGTTTTTACTGTCTTGAGGCACTCCCAAATATAAAAACATTTGTGACGAATTATTTATAATAAAAATAATTATTTATTACAAGAATAAATTTATTTTGACAGATTAATTATTTTGATAAATAAATAATTGATTATAAATAAATAATTTTTTTATAATTAGACTTGAAGGTTGGGAATTGACTCTTGATGGACTGATGCCAATGGGATGCACTAACAATTATAAATTTGTCATTTAAATGAATAATACAAATTACTTAATTAACACAACACAACTCATGAAAGAGAAAAGAAGAGGAAAGAGCTTAAAATTGATATAAGTATTTTTTATATAACTCTTTAACATAATAAAATTAATTTTTTAAATTAAATTAATTTTTTATTTAATTCTGACTAGTCTTAATTAAACAAATAATAAACTTAATTAAGAAGTTATATTAGGTAAAAAAATTATATAACAGTTGTTATTCTTCGATTACTTTAATAAGGAATATACCGAAGCGGCGTCGAACTTAGGCAAACCGAACCACGACCAACTGAATTTCCAAGCATAACCACAGATTCACACCGGCTCACCCCCACCTACGAACTATCTACCAATTACCGAAGCATGGGACCAGATCACCATCTTCACTAACACGTCAACAGCTACATTTCTTATTTTCTTTATTTTTTCATTTATTTTTTCACGGCAAAATATTGGACCGTATTGCCCCTATGGGCCATGGCAATTGGACATAAAACGTGGCATAATACTGTTGGTAGATGAGGAAGTGAGCTGGATCTGCCGTTCAAAGAACGTGGCCGAGAGTTTGAAGGGAGCCGGAACTGAAATAAGTATTAAATTCCGTTAAATAAGGAGGCGTAGAATTCAAGCCCTTCTATTTTTCCTCCACTTCCCTCCCAGCGTATAAAAGGGTCCCTACCGGAGATTCAACAACGAAGTCATTCCAGAGCGAGAGAAAAAGGAAAGAACGTGGTCGAGATCCGGCGAGCTGCGTCGGGTTTCGCCCATTCCGTATTCTGATCCCCTCGGCCTTATTGCGTCTAGGAACCCTTCTTTCCCGAGGAAAAACAAAACATGAAGGGGTCGTGTACTCTAGTGGCGTCGATGCTCGCTGCTTCCACCGTTGCTCTTCGCTCATCTTCTTCTTCTTCAGGAGATCCTGACCATACCTTTGTTAATCCTTGCTCCAACGAGGTACGGTAGTTTTTTTGGCATGATTATTGGAGTTTGAGAGCTCATTGCAAGCCACAATCTGTCTTTGTTACCTTGAAATTACCCTGTTTATTTTCTTATTTCTTTGTTTGGTTGTCCGTTTCCTTCGTTTTCAATTGATTCCTTTCTCTGTCATTGTGTTTCGTTGAGTTTATTGTTCAATCCTTTGTCATTTTACGCAATTATGAAACTCTGCTGATTCTTTGATTCTTTTTCCTCAATTAATTATAATACGCAGAGATAAATCCAGAATAATCTGATCTGTTATGTTCTGTTTGATTCTAATATGTTACGTCTTTCCTGACTTTATTTATTTATTTTGTATTTATTAGGGGCTATCTTCTTCTTCATCTTCGTTTTCGGGGAAAAATTGTGCACCTAATTCGCATATTTCGTCAAATAAGGAGCAATTCGCCCCGAGATTCGACGGCCTAAGATTCATCGAGACCTTGGTCACTGCCCACAGATGAGAGGGCCTTATAAGCCCCGTGCCTTTTCTTTGTGCATATGGATTTACGATTCGCATTGGCTTCGTGATATGTAATTGGAAACAACCATGTTCTTTCTCGGCTCGTTTTCGAATTTCTTTGGGTCTCTTCTTTTCTTCTTTATTATTTTTCTTGGGGGGTAGGGAGGGTTTGGGTAATTAACAGTTTAATATGCTTACTTCATCCCCAAAAATGGTGTTCTCGTCCCAATTTTTGTCAATCTCTTTGATTTGTAATTTAGGGCCCTTTTGTGTTTTTTTTTTTTTTTAAATATATCTCATCTGATTAATATACATTTTAATACAAAATTTATATTAAAAAAATTTATTTTAATAATTTTTTATTTTAATCTTAATTCATCTCATCTCAATCTCATTTTAAAAAATAAAAATCTCATTTCTAAAAATAAATCGCCCCTTAATTGACATTTGGACCTTATCTTAAATTTATTATATGACTAATATCTGTACTTGAAGGCAATGATTTATTTTCCTAATTTTTTCTTCTGCCTTTTATTTTTTTGGGAATAAAAACTGTTACTTTCTTATGGGTTTCTCGATGGGGGGGGGGGGGGGGGGGGGGTAAACGTGGCATCTTTCTCTGGACTAATCTTGAAATTTACTCATCCCTCCGATAAATTCTCCGAATTCGAACTCCAAATGAGAGTAGCTGTTAGGTGTTTGATTTGCTCGATCAGATACCGGTGTTAAATGTGTCATCTTTCTCTGGACTAAACTTTAAATTTACTCATCCCTCCGATTAAGTTCTCTGAATTTGAACTCCAAGTGAGAGTAGCTGTTAGGTGTTTGATTAAATGCTCGACCAGATACAGGTGGTGGATGGAATATTAAATTTTTAATAAATTCTTAAGAATGAGTTGCACATGTCTCGTCAAAGTGTCAATATTCCATAAAAATATATTTTTACTATAGGATTTTAGGAGATTTTATTTGATTTTGCGCATGAAAATCTTTATCAGATTTTTTTGTTAGTTGTTTAAACTTTCAACAAAATTCTAATAAGGTTCGTGAGAAATCATCTTAACTTATCATATTTGATTTTATTTTATTATTATAGTTTTTTTAAAATTTTAATATAAAAATAATAAAATGTGAAGTTTTTTAAATTTTTAAATATTAATAATATTAAAATATAATATTTTAACAAAATTTCATTCAATTCTTATTTAAAATTATTTCATTATTTAAATAGTTTTAAGTAGGTCAACAAAGAGAATAAATAAATTACAATAAAATAAGAGTGGGAATTTGTATTTAAAAAAAATCTCTCTTTTTATATATATTCTGTGTACCTGAGTTTTGTTTAGTTGCATCTAATCAATAAAGGTATAATTTTTTTTTTTCAAAAATAAGAAAATAAAGTTATTATTTATAAAAATGAAGAAGATTTTATTTAAAACATGAAATAAAAGAATATTCTCTTCACAAGTGTGAATACAGATAATCCTTAAATTGTGAATATACCAAGACATGGAAAAGAATATACCGGTCGGTGCTGGCTGCAGTTAAATAAAGATCAGTTGTCGGAGTGATTGGGTGGCTGAAAGCTGATGGTTGCAAAAGTGTTTTTATTTCTTATTTCAAAAAAAAAAAAAAAAAAAACTTTTTAAGAAGCTGCTTAGATGAAATAAGCACCTACTTTTTATTTTTAATGTCACTATTTAATTAATCACATAATCTCCCTATTATCGTAATTCTGAGGTATGGCAGGCATGGGATGCGACTTGTATTATAAGATATTAACATCTCTTCTTAATATGCGTTTATATATACAAGAGAGACAATAATTTAGTTATTTAGGTTCATGCATAGTTGTGGCCACAGGCCAATTGTACGGTGAACATTAACAAAAATGTTTTTTCTTTTGTCTAATGTCCATCATCATACCATCGCTAACTACTTGAATCTAAAATTTAGATGAACAGGTCTATTAATGTATATTGACAGATAAGAAAACAGTACCATTAGAGACTATGAACTCGGAATGAGACAAAGCATAATTATGTTTATATTTCCTTAAATCATAAAAAACTATTTGAATTAAAAAGTTATAAAAATAAATATTCATCTCAATTTATATCAAACAACTCCTTTAATCACGGAGATAAGATAAAATAAGATAAAAATTAAAAATTAAAAAATTAAAAATAATATTATTAAAAAAATTAAATTATTTATTATATTTTATATAAAAATTTAAATAATTATAATAATTAAATAAAATTCAGATGAGATAAAACAAGACAAATATGAAAGAGAAAGACATAATAAGGTAGAAGTTGGCGGGGGCGAAACCCAGGGGAAAAACGTCTGCTTCATCTTGCAAAAATCTGTGTTTTGTGGTGGTACATGTGGGTGGGTGATGTACCCACAAGGACAATGAAAATGACATTATAAGATATGTATGGAGTGGGCGCTTTCTTCACGTTACCTCTCAATTCCAAAGCCCTCCTCTCCGCATATATTTGTGTTTTTAATTTGACTTTAGAAAACAATGACTGGGCAGGAAAGAAGCATGCATTTCATTTATTAATAACAATAACGAATATTACAAATAAACTTCAAACAAAATGCAATATGCATGGAGGGTGAGGGGTGGGCCCCGGTGGAAAGTGCCTTTCCATGCCATTTCAAGACAAACTTCTATGGGCCACAAGAATTGTGAGGTCTTTGGACTCCGACCTTCTTTTTGTTGGATTGGCAGTACAGCAACAGGCCCACAGCTCTCTATATTTTCCAAAAATAAAAAACCCTAAGGTGGCATTTTTGTTCAAGTGTTTCTGAATGAATTGTAATAGTTAGCGCTTGTATTCATATACAATAACAGTTGTTTGGAGGAGTTGGTGTTGGAGCCACTTAAATTAAAGGCTTTTGAACTAAAATTCATATATAGGAAAAATTATGAGATTAAATTTTGTTTGCTTTCTTTCCCTTCTTCTTTTAAAATTAATTATCAACATGTTTGGTTTAATTCTCTAACCAGATTTACATGAACAGTAAAAGACTTCATTATCCACGTTAGAAGTAAAAAGTCTGTAAATTTCTACCCCTAAACATTTCATTTCCGATTTATTTTTGGGGGATAGAAAGATATCTGCAAGAAGAGCAATGGGTTGTACTCTGTTGATCAATTACGCGTAGGATCTCAAAAGTTGATTAAACGACAGTGGTGCTGTTTTTTTGTTTTTGTTTTTGTTTCTCTACCGTCCCATTTTTATCATTTGTTGTTATTTAATTAGTCGACATAATTTTATACTTCAAAAACTTGTATAAAATCTATGAGAAAGCTACTCTTTTTTTTTTTTTGTATTTTTTTTGTATTTTTTTTTGCGGGAAGGCTGCTTTAGATCTGTTTGTTTTAAAAATGAGATAAAAATTAAAAATATTATAATATATTATTATAATATTTTTTTTAATATTAAATTTATTTTAAGATTTGAAAAAATAATTTGAAAATTAAAAAATAATAATAATTTTTTTATATTTTTTATAAAAAAATCTAAAAATATATAATAATTTTTTTTTAAAATTTTTAAATTTTAATTTTATCTCTTAAAATTAATCAGTTAATGGAATACTGGTCGTTTGTAGGTATCTGAAACTGGGACCCGCCCAAAACGTTCCCAAACCGCTCAGTTAATGTGAACCGCAGAACAAGACGTTACCTGTCGCTTTTTACCCATGGTGTCGTTGATAATTGAGAAAGAAAAGGAAAATATCTACCTCCGGAAGGTTGGTTTTAAGTTTTAACACGTGAATGAATAATGATGTCAACATTGTCAAGTGTGTGGTATATATATTTTTTATTTTCACTGAGGCCACGGGCCTGCAAGCCCACGTGAATCACTGACTCGGAGGCCTGTATAGCAAATCTTGAGGTGCCAAGGAAAAGAGAGAGAACTCAACCACCCGGATATTGCCACGTTCTGGGCACGACAATCTAGGTGGCAGTACAAATGACACGTCTTCCGTGAACACACTTCTCGCGGGAAGCTAACCGGCCTCGACATCTGTCAGCGGCCAAGGCAAGGAGAGATTTCCTCTTGAACTGAACTTGGTGAGTACACACGTGATCTTCTATGATCTTTTTTGTAAACTAATTGCGAGAAAATTTCTTGGTTCTGATTTCTCTATTGTGTTCTATTTGTTGATGCTATCCGAAATCAAATTGAGACAACGTTAGTGTACCGTTTACTGATCGCTTGTCTATCTTTGTTTTTAACCTTCTCCTCTGGTTTGTAGTTTGTGATCATGGGTGTCTTTAAATTTGTATGATTTCTTGAGTAATATCATTATCCAATTCTCGTCATTCTTTCGACAACTTATAACATGATATTAAATAATTGAAGATGATTTATTATATTTTATTTATAAATCTATTATTTAATGGCAGTCATATAAGATGATAAAAAAAATAGCTAATGATTAGATTTTTTCTTAGCTGTATGTGTCATTTGCTGGTGTTTTTTTGTCTTTTGTTGTTGTTTTAAAGTCAGAAAATTGGTTGGTTATGGTAGAATAGGAGTCTTGTTAAAGTTAGGATTCTAAATTTGTCTTGTTTGTTGTTGTGCTTGAAAGATGCAACCTCTGAATTTATTACAAATATATTCTTTTTTGTTACAAGCAGTTTCTAATTTATCTATTTACTCAAAAAAAACTATGCTGCAATGGCATCTTGTTTATGGTAATGAGAACATTTGGCAACAGTTTTTTAATTGAAAGACCGATAACTGAATGTGATTGATTGGCTATGAGAAGATAGTAGCAATAATGATTGAATGGAAGTGACCTAATTGCATAAGTACTGGATAAAGTCAAGTCCTTTACCAAAGTTGTTTATCTCTATCAACTAGAATCTGACAGTTCGATGCTGTGAAAGTTATGGGTTATCATATCTGGATCCCCTGCATCACCATCTAGTTCGATGAAATCATTTGAATGTGCCTGAAATTTTTATTTATTATGCAGAAGGTTTCGTGAACTTCTTTGGCTATTCTCTTCAGACCAAGTGCATTATTGATGGCCACTGTGACCAACTCCCACTTTGTATCAAGAACTTCCCATGTCAACTGTCATGGAAGTTCAACATCAGAAACTAAAGCAAACTTGGCGCAGATGGGCCTTAGGATCCACGCGATGACCCATAATGGGTTAAGATCTTTGAACAAGTTGGGTATGCTACAGATGAGAACAGATGCAAAAGCAATTGCCAGGCAAGCAAGAAGCAAAGTTAGGAACACTGAGAACGATAGGCCTGCTGGGAATATTATATGTGGACAAGGAATGAACTTGATCTTTGTAGGAGTGGAGGTAGGTCCATGGAGCAAAACCGGTGGACTGGGTGATGTTCTTGGAGGTCTGTCACCGGCTATGGCGGTAAGCGGAGTTCTCTTTTACCTTTTTTTTTTACTCTTTTTATTGCTTGATTTGCAGTTGTAACTTGTAGCTTCTCATCTATTAGTGGGGATGTATGGTTGGATGAGTATGTTTGATGAATTATTATGACTGATTAATGTCTGAAAGAATTGAAATAAGTTTGGAATCTGTTGTTGGTTTTCTCAATACCAAACCATTAGCATGTATTGTATTATATAGATGTTTATAGAGTGTTCTGTTACACTTGAAATACATTTGAATATCCTACTATCTAGATACTGTTGAGATCGGCGGAAGCTCACAAATAACATGGAGACCAGAATTTAACGTGGTTCGGCCAAGATTGTCTACGTCCACACAGAGAAAAGAAAATTCCACTAATAACCAATGAAATACAGAGAATATTTAGGGAGGAGATCACACCCTCTCAACTCGCCTCTCACTTCTCTCAGAGCTCAACAAGCTCTCTCTTTCTCTCCTTACATCTCTCATTCACGCCCCCCATTTGTTTCAACTCTCATTTCATGTATTTATAGACAAACAAATAAGTGTGAATGTGTAGTGGAATTCCGGCGGAGATTCCGGCGCCTCAATCCAGCTCCTTCCGTTCGGCGCCTACCATTCTAGAAGCCTCTAGCTTCTTATTATTTGCGTGTTGACTTGATTATTCCAGCAATCTCTCCCTCAATACCAAATGGAGGATGTTCTGACATCTTTTTAATTCAAGGTATCTATTCAAACTATGTCTTCACATAGCTCTTGTGAGATTACCTTTGTTAGCATGTCGTCAAATTCTCTTTCTCATGGATCTTCACAAGCTTCAATAGCTACTGATCCATCACCTCATATATCCAATGATAGCGAATCACATTGTGACCCAAGTCAAAAGCTCTTTTGACTTTCACAATATACTTTGTACTCCTTGGTTGAACCATGTCTCTTGGAGAAATCGCTTTAATCACAACATCTATTCCGTTGTGAATAAAGCCACACATGCCTACAGTCTGGACTGTCTTAATACAGCTCCTCCTGTAAATGTGTAAATGAATCTTGATATAGATCTTCCATCAAGATCACCAGCCGTATCAGCTTAACCTTCCAAAACTGGATCTGCTCCCCCATAGTACAAAGTTGATGTACCTTTGCGGTACCTGAGAATCGACTTTACTGCTCTCCAGTGTTCTTTCCCTGCATTTGAAAGAACACTACTCACTGCTCTCTAGTGATGTAAGGTCTGATATACACTACTTGTGTACATAGGACTTCCTACTGCTGAAAAGTAAGAACTGCAACCATCTCTTGAATCTTTCCTAACTCCCCTCATCTGCCAATTGTGCAGATTCTAATGGAAAAGGAAACTGCTCCCCTTGCTCAATGTTTATTCCTCCATCAGTTCAGCTTTAATTTTTGATTTGAGTGACCGTTTCTCAATGTTCAGAGTTGAATCTCAACAAACGGAGCTCACCGTTGCGTCCGGAACGGTCGAAAACCTTGGAAACGACTCTCTCATTCCAAACCGATCAAAATTACGCCGAAAACCTGAAAAATAAGAAAAACGGAATATTCCTTCGTCTGTCGGAATATTCCCCACCGTCCACCGGAATATTCTCTCCGGCCACCGGAATATTCTCTCAGTCACCAGAATATTCTTGCCGGCGACGGAATATTCTTTCCAGTGACGGAATATTCTTTATCCGTTGGGTTACTGTAGCGGGTCGGAAACCGGGTCAAACCGGTTCGGGTCGGATCACCCAGATTTAACGGGTCGGAGCTTGTCTTCTTCACTGCGCGCGTGTGGCGCGTGGGTCCCGTTGACGGCGTGTGTGGAGCGTGTAGCTTCGTCCGGTGTCCGTTTGAGACGAAATTTTCACCAAAATTTTCGTCTTGACCTGAGGAATCTGATGGTATCCTCCAAACTTGATTTCGATCAAGTTTAAAAATGGGCCTCTCACGAAAATTCACAAATCCGGCCTCCTACCGTCTCTAATACCACTTGTTGGGATCGGCGGAAGCTCACAAATAACATGGAGACCAGAATTTAATGTGGTTCGGCCAAGATTGCCTACGTCCACACAGAGAAAAGAAAATTCCACTAATAACCAGTGAAATACAGAGAATATTTAGGGAGGAAATCACACCCTCTCAACTCGCCTCTCACTTCTCTTAGAGCTCAACAAGCTCTCTCTTTCTCTCCTTACATCTCTCATTCACGCCCCCCATTTGTTTCAACTCTCATTTCATGTATTTATAGACAAACAAATAAGTGTGAACGTGTAGTGGAATTCCGGCAGAGATTCCGGCGCCTCAATCCAGCTCCTTCCGTTCGGCGCCTACCATTCTAGAAGCCTCCAGCTTCTTATTATTTGCGTGTTGACTTGATTATTCCAGCAGATACAAAGTTTGAATTTGAATTTAAATGCATAACAGACTTCGGTGGTGAACAATTTGTTTCCAATGGCTGTATAGTAGATTTTGGTTGTTGGGCGTGATCATCACCTGCTGCTTGATACTAGGGATTACATGCTTGCTTTTGATTGAGTTCAACAACCCCCCGCAAGCTGATGGGAAGAAGGACCTGAAGCTTGTCTCGAAGTAAGGTGAAGCAATTTGTAGTGAGACCTTTTGTGAATAAATCGACGACTTGGTCCAATGTTGAAATAAACCGAATAAGAATATCCTTGTTGAGCATTTTTTTCCCAAATGAAATGGAAATTGATTTTAATATGTTTAGTGCAAGCATGATAAATGGGATTGGAAGCCAAGGAAATAGCTCCAATATTATCACACCATATAGTTGGTGGTGTGGATAATGGAAAATGAAGATCTTTCAAGAGCATGCAGATCCAAGATGCTTCAGTCGTGGCATAGGATAAGGCGCGATACTTTGCTTCTGTACTTGAGCAAGAGACAACAGGTTGTTTCTTGGCACACCACAAAACTAGACATGAGCCAAAAAAGACACCATATATAGTGGTTGAGCAACGATTATCAAGATCTCCATCCCAATCCGAGTCGCAATAGATATCATTTTGAGGCTTCCCTTTGCTGTAAAATAGTCCATGATCAACACTCATTTTCAGATAACGTAAGACATACTTTAGTGCAACCCAATGTGAAGTTGTTGGAGAATGCATAAATTGGCATAACTGGTTGACAGAATATGCAAGATCCAGCCGTGTGAGTGTGCAATACTGAAAGCCACTGACGAGTTGTCTATAAGTGGTGATATCAGCTTCAGGCAAGGGATTGCCTTCAAGTTTTGATAATTTAGTGCCACTGACTGAGGGTGCCACATATGGTTTGGCACCGATCATACTAGCACGATAAAGAAGATCCAAGATATATTTGGATTGTCGTAGATGTAAACCAGCTGAGGTGCGATGAGTTTCAATACCAAGAAAGTAGCCAAGGTTGCCAAGATCTTTCATGGCGAAAGAGTGTTGCAGCTGGTTGATCACGGAAAATATGGCAGCAATGTCATTTCCTATAATAAGAATATCATCTACATACACGAGAACATAGATTAGTGTATGATGTTGGGACAGAATAAATAATGAGGAGTCCACTGCAGAGATAGAAAAGCTGAGATCCAGGATTGCTTGAGATAGGCGATAATACCAGGCACGAGATGCCTGTTTTAACCCATATAATGTTTTATGTAATCGGCACACATGATGAGGATATTGAGGATCAATGAAGCCACAAGGTTGTTCCATTAAACAACTTCATCTAAGTATCCATATAAGAACGCGTTGGAGACATCCAATTGTCGAATACACTAATCAAAGTGTACAGCAATGTCAAGAATTACATGAATGGTAGAAGACTTCACAACAGGACTAAATGTTTCAGTGAAGACAATGCCAAATTTTTTATCAAACCTCTTGGCAACCAAGCGTGTTTTAAAATGCTCTATAAAACCATCTAGTTTTCATTTTATTTTGTAGACCCACTTGTTGCGAATAATATTATAATTAAGTGGTTTGGGATATAAAGACCAAGTCCCATTTGAGATGATAGCATCAAATTCGTGTCCCATGGCAGCTCACCACTTGGAGGAAGTAGAAGCTTGAGAATAGCAAGTGGGTTCAATGGGTTGCATAACACTGCTCAATGCACATAGAGGATGTTTGGTAGAGTAGAATGTATGGTAGTCAAGAAAAATTTTGGGGTGAAGGGAACTTATTTGAGACCGGATTACCATAGGATGAAGACGTGGTTGCTGTGGAGAGGGCGGGGGGTGATGGAATTATAGGGAGAGTAGTGGTAGGGGAATGGGGTGATTGAGTAACATAAGTTGAATGTGAAGAATCATGAGAAGAGTGATTACATGGGCCTGGTGGAGATGTTGCGGATGTTGGTAGAAGGATAGGCACACGGGAAGCGTCAACCGAAGGAGGAGTGGTGCTCAAATACTGATGGAGACCTGGAAATTTAGATTCATTGAACACAACATGATGAGTCACAAGAATTTTGTTAGATACAGGGTCAAGGCAACAATAACCCTTATGATGATATCCCTATCCAACAAATATGCAATCCTTGCTACAGTACATTAACTTGTGGGAGTTATAGGGTCGCAGTAGTGGAAAGCATAAGTAGCCGAAGGTTCTAAACATTGATTATATTGGTTGGGTTTTGAAAAGTTGGTAGTGAGGATTGGATTGATTTAAAATTGGAGTGGGGAGGCTATTTATAATATAAATAGCGGTGAGAAATGATTCAACCCATAGAGATTGGGGTAAATTGGCATGAGCAAGCATGGATAAACCCATTTCGATAATTTGACGATGCTTGCACTCTACAAGGCTATTTTGTTGGGTTTTATATGGACAGTTTATGTGATGAAAAATACCATTCAAAGCAAGGAAATCAGTGAATTGTTTAGAGATATATTCATCACCACCATCGGTTTGAAATTGTTTAATAGATAATGAGAATTGATTTTCCATTAATGCTTTAAATTTAATAAATGAAATGAAAACATCGGATTTATTATATAAGGGGTACATCCAGGAATAACGGGAGTAATCGTCTATAAATATTACATAGTAGCAATAACCACCAAGGGATACAACTGGAGAACACCAAACATCTGAATGAATAAGTTGAAGAGGAAAAGTGGAGACTCGAGTAGATGGTTGAAACGGAAGTTGTTTGCTCTTGCTAAGTTGACATGCAGAGCAAATAGTAGACTGGTGATGAGACCCTATCAATGGAAAGTTGTGGGAAGACAGGAGATTGGAGACCGTGGCGAAGGAAGCATGACCAAAGCAAGAAGGTCAGACATCAACTGGAGCTTTGACACCTAAGAAAGCAATGAGAATTTGTGACTTGGGAATTTTATTGGGATGGATAGGGTAGAGACCACCTTCACTCCTTCCTTGTAGTAGAGTGCGTCTTGTGTGCTTGTCCTTAATAAAAAAACATAGAGTCGGTGAAAATAAAGAAGCCCGAACTGTCTTTGCAAAATTAGTTAATTGAAAGAACATTAGCAGATGCATTGGGACAATGATGAACACGGAAAAGCTTGAAAGGATGAGAGGAAGTATGAAGGGTAAGAGAGCCAGTGTTATGAATATGCAAACATGTACCATTGCCTACAGCAATGTTTTCAGTCCTATTGTATGGTTCATGCACTGTGATTTTCTAGAGCAGGGGTGAGATGAGCATTGGCATCACTATCAGCAAACCAAGCATCATTTTTAGCAAGGGAGTTGGACTGGGCGACCATAGCAGCCAATTGTTGAGGTGGATGACGACCTTGATATGCATAGTCCATGCGGTGGTAACAGTCGAGAGCACGATGGTTGTTCTTACCACAAATTTGACAAGAAGATCGAGGTGTTGCAGAGTGCTCAATGAGAGTAAAAGATCCCTGTGAGTTGGATTTGAAAGTTTGGTTAGAGGGGGTCTGTTTTGGGTGAGGTGGTTTACCATATGAGTTTTTCTTTTTGTGAGGTGGCTAAGTGTTGTTATTGTGGGAGAAATAGGCGACGGTGGATTGTGGAGCAACCTCTTGATGTTGGTTGTCCAGCAAGAGTTCAAAGGATAGGAGCTCAACAGTGAAATCGGCCAACGATAGGACTTTGTCATGAGTGGCAAAAGAGAAGGAAGTGCTGAAAGGATTGAACGCTGGAGTGAGACCACCAATGATGTATGTAACGAGATCATCATCAGAAATAAGGTGACCTGACGTAGCAAGTTGAGCAGCCAATGACTTAGCTCCAAAGATGAAATCAGTGCAAGATTTAGAGCCCTGATGAAGGGTTTGTAGCTGTCGTTTGAGTTGGATAATATGAGGGCGAGATTGGGAGGCAAACTTGAGTTCAAGAGCGAGGCATATTGAACGAGAGGTGTGAAGACCATAAACAGTAGGAATGACAAACTCAGAAAGAGAGGCATTAAGCCAACTCAAGATAAACTGATCCTTCTTAACCCAAAGGGAATAAGCAGGATTGGGAATGGATTCAGAAGTAGAATCCGAGGACAGTGACTTTGGAGGGCACGGTTCAAACCCATCAATGATACCCATTAAGTCATGTGCAAAGGATTGGAGCTATAAGGGAAAGCCAGTTGAGGTAATTGGTACCATCAAGTTTGATGGTAGTGAGATGAGCAAAATTTAGGAAGTTGTAGGCAACGGAAGAAGAGGCCATAGTTAATGAGGAGAACGTTAGCTTTAGAGAAAGTCTGATACCATGAAAGAATTGAAATAAGTTTGGAATCTGTGTTTGGTTTTCTCAATACCAAACCAATAGCATGTAGGGTATTATATAGATGTTTACAGAGTGTTCTGTTACACTTGAAATACCTTTGAATATCCTACTATCTAGATACAAAGTTTGAATTTAAATTTAAATGCATAACAGACTTCGGTGGTGAACAATCTGTGTCCAATCACTATATAGAAGATTTTGGTTGTTGGGCATGATCATCATCTGCCGCTTGATACTCGGGATTACATGTTTGATTCTGATTGAGTTCAACAATGTCTAGGCTAAGGGGCACCGAGTTATGATTGTCTCTCCACGCTAAGACCAGTACAAAGATGCATGGGACAATAATGTTCTAGTTGAGGTAAATATTTAGAGTTATGTTTTTGGGGATCTTCATTTTCAGAGGGATTGGTATTCATATTGATTTTTTTGTCATATGCATATAAAAGTTGGGGATAGGATTGAAACTGTTCGCTTCTTTCATTGCTACAAACGAGGTGTTGACCGAGTATTTATGGATCACCCAATGTTCCTTGAGAAGGTTAAAATTTGTTTGTTTTCTTAGGAACCAGAATCTTGAGTATGAGTCATGCTATTAGAACAGTGGAATACTCGGATGATGTTTGACTTTCTGTAAACTTAAGGTATGGGGCAAAACTGCATCCAAAATGTATGGCCCTAGGGCTGGAATGGATTACCAGGATAACCAACTTCGTTTTAGCTTGTTGTGCCAGGTAACTTACCCTTTGTTCCCCTTATTTAGTTTACTATTTTCAATCTCAGCCACTGGATTTTGATGAAAATTGAAAAACGCATTAAAATTGACTTCTCATACAGCAAATCGAGTTTGGTAATCCATTGCAGAGTTTGTCCATGACAGAGTCTAATGAGATGTGAAGAGAAGTTGAACAACAAAAGTGAAAAGTTATCCCAACTATCCATCAACTCTAAAGCTAGAAACGGAAAAAAAAAATTGTTTCACAAACTTAAACTGAATGGATTTTGTTATTGCTCTTTTAAATTCTATATGTTATTGCTCTGCCAACTTTTAGGGTGCTTTTCTACTAGTGATTAATTGCTTAGCATAATGTTCAAGTGCATTAATATGACATATTTAAACCAAGAAATGATTCAGACTAGCCATGTTGGTTTTTGTCTCACCATGCTTTGGCGTGTACATGTAGTCTGATAGCTGATCAACCTGATAGTTCTCAACTTTGTCATTAAGGATAGCTTGAACTCACCACTTTCTACCTTTCAGGCTGCTCTGGAGGCACCCAGGGTTCTGGACCTAAACAACAGTGAATATTTCTCAGGACCATATGGTGTGGACTCGTTCTTTGTTCCTTAAAACTTAATAGTTTCTGTTCATATACAGCTTCATTGAGGATAATCTTTTCTGACCATTGTAGGAGAGGATGTTGTCTTCATTGCTAATGATTGGCACACTGCCCTTCTTCCATGCTACCTAAAAACCATGTACAAACCAAGGGGAATTTATAAAAGTGCTAAGGTAAGGTGCCCTTACTCTAAATTACGTTCTATGGAATCGTTGATAACTTGAAAGTACATTCTGTGGGAGCTGACACAACTTGATAATAATGGTAGGTTGCTTTCTGCACCCACAACATAGCCTACCAGGGCAGATTTGCCTTTCAGACTTCTCACTTCTCAATCTTCCTGATCAATTCAAGGGTTCTTTTGACTTCATTGACGGGTATGTCATTTAATGATTCTTATTTCCAAATGTTGTACTTAGGATTTGAGATTAACACCAAATACTACACTCAGCCAAGATTTAATGGAGAAACAGATAATAGATCCACAAAATAAAACCAGCAAGAAATAATAGAACAAGATTACCAAGAACAGAGATTTAACGTGGTTCGATCCTTTCGGATCTACATCCACAGGGAGAACTGGTCAGAGATCATTTATTTTTCTTCAAAACGCACCAAGAACAGGTTATAAGATTCAGGTCTCTCACTGAGACCTCAACTCTCTCTCTCTCACGGAGATTCACAAGTTTTTCTTCCAAACCCTAAATCGCCTCTCAGTCACAGCTCGATTGCCTCAGCTCACGTTTTGATTATCTGCCCTCTACAGTGTTATCGCATTCTATTTATATGTCATCACTGAGGCAGCCCTAGATCATCTGAGATTATTACACGTAGCCAGTAATATTTATTTTACAGTCATCCGGATGAGCAACAAATAAACACATGGTCACTTCTTAACCGTTAGATACAAGCTGATATCAAAAGGCTCAAATTACACATATATCCTCTAATACATAAATTGATGACACTTATGTCATCAATCTCCACCTTGTCACCAATTTTGGCTCCAAGGGTCCCTATCTCTGGCCAGTTCCCACCTTTAGTCCCCAGGTTATCCTTCTTCCATCTTCAACAAGTTCAAACAGTGTTTAAACTTGGATCTTGGTAAGGGCTTAGTCATCAAGTCTGCTGGATTGTCTTCAGTGGGCACCTTCTTCACTTTAACATCTCCACCTGCAATCACATCTCTTACAAAATGGAGTCTTATATCAATGTGTTTAGATCTTTCATGAAAAACTTGATTTTTGGTAAGATGTAAAGCACTCTGATTATCACAGTAAACTGTGATATTACCCTCATATAAACCTAGTTCATTAGTTATACCTTTCAGCCATAAAGCTTCTTTAATAGCCTCTGTCATGGCTATGTATTCAGCCTCTGTTGTAGACAAGGCTACAACTGACTGTAAGTTGGATTTCCAACTCACAGCCCCACCAAAAGCAGTGAATACATAGCCAGTCAGTGACTTTCGGGTATTTAAATTACCAGCAAAATCAGAGTCTACAAAGCCACAGATCTTGACCACTCACTACATTATTAACAAAACATAACCCTAGGCTGGAGGAACTTGTTAAGTACTGGAATACCCATTTCAAGGCTTGCCAGTGAGTTTTCCCAGGGTTTCCCATGAACCTACTGACTAGGCTGACAGCAAAAGTAAGATCTAGCCTAGAGCAGACCATGGCATACATGATACTGCCTACCATACTTGCATATGGTATTTTTGTCATGAATTTCCTTTCTTCATCAGTTTTAGGAGACTGACTAACAGAAAGTCTAAAGTGCTATGCTATAGGGGTACTTACTGCCTTAGCAGATTCCATGTTAAATCTTTTAAGTACCTTTAATAAGTATGTCTTTTGGGATAAGTAAAGTAGTCTGTTTTTCCTATCTCTAATTATCTCCATACCTAAAATTTTCTTAGCAGATCTAAAGATCTTTTATGTCAAAAACAGATCTTAACATTTCCTTTACATGCTCAATTTTATCTTTGTTTTTATAAGCAATGAGCATATCATCAACATATAAAAGTAGATACACAGTGACATTATCAGAACTTTTAAAGTATACACAGCTATCATAATTGCATCTTTTGAAACCATTTTCAACCATATGTGTATCAAATCTTTTATACCATTGTCTTGGGGATTGTTTTAATCCATACAAAGATTTTTTTAACAAACACACATAGTTCTTATTGGATTCATCCACAAAACCTTCAGGTGGTTGCATGTACAAGGTTTCTTCTAATTCACCATGCAGAAAAGCAGTTTTAACATCCAATTGTTCTAAAGACAAATCATGAAAAGCAGTATAGGATAACAATAATCTGATAGAACTGTGTTTTACCACAGGAGAAAAAATTTCATTGAAATCTATACCCTCCCTTTGTGTAAAACCCTTAGCCACTAACCTAGCCTTATACCTAGGTTTTTCTACCCCAGTTATGCCCTCCTTTTTCTTGAATATCCATTTAGACCCTATGACTTTAACCTTCTCAGGTTTTAACACCATTTCCCAAGTCTTGTTCTTATAAAAAGATTCAATTTCTTCTTGCATAGCAAGAAGCCAGTTACTTGCTTCCTTGCTATGCATAGCTTCTTTGTAAGACCTTGGTTCCAGGTCTTCCATGTCTTGTGCAACAGCTAGGGCATAAGCAGTTAAGTCAGCCTGTCCAAATCTCTGAGGTGCCTTTATAATCCTTCTAGACCTATCCCTTACAAGGTTATAGGAATCAAAATTTGTTTCTTGATCACTATCTGAATTGGCTTTAGAGTTGTCAACTGGTTGTATGGTTCTTTCATCAGGCAAGGAGTCCAAAGACTCCACCTCAAACTGAATCCTGTCATTGACAGTAGTAGGTTGTGTCTCAACAATAGTCAGTTGAGACCTGGCCATCTGTGACTCATTAAAGGTCACATCTTTACTTATTATACATTTTTGTTTTCCTGGTTCCTCTATCCAAAGTTTATAACCTTTTATACCTTCTGGATATCCAACAAAAATGCATTTCACTGCCCTTGGTTCCAGTTTGTCAGTTTTGGTATGTGCATATGAAACACATCCAAATACCCTCAGATTACTATAATCAGAGGGTTTACCAGTCCATAACTCCTGTGGGGTTTTGAAGTTTAGGGCAGTGGATGGACTTCTGTTTATCAAATACACAGCAGTAGTAACTGCCTCTGCCCAAAAAGTTTTTGGTAGTTTGGCATTAGACAACATGCACCTAACCCTCTCAAGAATTGTTCTATTCATTCTCTCGGCTAAGCCATTCTGTTGGGGTGTCTCCCTTACTGTCCTATGCCTTGCAATTCCCTCCTTTTGGCAGTAGTTATTAAATTCATTTGATAAGTACTCAAGCCCATTATCAGTCCTAAGCTTCTTAACCTTTCTCCCAACTTGATTTTCAACCAAGGTTTTCCACTCCTTGAATTTATTAAAAGTATCACTTTTCTGCTTGAGGATATAAACCCACACCTTCCTAGAATGGTCATCAATAATGGATAGGAAATAATTCCCCCCACCATGGGAGCTTACCCTAGCAGGTCCCCACAAGTCAGAATGGATATAATCCAAGCTTCTCATGGTTAATTGTGTATTGGGTCTGAAACTAACTCTAGTGGACTTGCCTAATATACAGTCTTCACAAAAGGGAAGGTCACCTAGGTCTTTGCCACCAAGTAACCCCTGTTTCTAGAGTTCCTTCAGGCCCCTATAGCTAACATGACCTAACCTCTTGTGCCAGAGCACAGTATCATTGTCCCAGGGTTTCTAGACAGCAGAGGCATGTCCTATAATAGTTTGGCCTACTAGGGTATAAAGGCCATTCTTTATTTCCCCTTTCATCACTATTAAGGACCCTCTGGTTACCTTCAAGACACCAGACTCAAACTTGAAGGAGCAACCAGATTTGTCAAACATTCCCAGAGAAATTAAATTCCTCTTGAGTTCAGGTATGTATCTTACATCTTTTAGTATTCTTTCCATACCATCATGCAGTTTTAATCTAATTGAACCAATTCCAAGAATTTTACAAGATTTATTATTACCAAGCATGACATAACCACCATCAATATTTCAGAAAGTTTCAAACCAAGATATGCTAGGACACATATGGAAAGAACAACTTGAATCCAAAATCCATTCATTTTCAGATTCAGTCTCTGAGATACAGAGCACCTCAGCACTCTCATAGCCATCCAATGCAATAGATGCATTCCCTTCAGTTTTAGTCTTAGCCCCCTCTCTCGAATTCTTTTCAGGGCAATCTTTCTTGAAGTGTCCCTCTTTATGACAGAGGAAACACTTCAGTCGCTTTCCCTTTGATTTGGATCTACTCCTATTTTTCTTTCCTTTATGACTAGGTTTCTCAGGTCTTCCCCTAACCACTAACCCATCACCAGTTTGTGGTTTAGGATCAATTGTTCTGAAGTTCCCTTGCATGTAATATTGATTGCACCTCATCTAGAGACAAACTCTTTCTGCCATACATGATTGTTTCTTTTAGGTTAGCATATGTACTATCAAGAGAACTCAGTAACAGTATGGCCTGATCTTCTTCATCTATATTGATGTCTATGTTAGCAAGATCTAGGATGATCTTATTAAACTCATCCAGATGATCTTCAATGGATGCACCCGGGGTCATCTTGAAGGTATACAGCTTAGTCTTCTTATGAAGACGATTGGCCAGGGACTTGGTCATATAGAGGTTTTCTAATTTCAACCAAATCCCAGCAGCTGACTCTTCACTAGCAACCTCCCGTAACACTTTGTCACCTAAGGAAAAAATCATGGCACTGTGTGCCTTTTGCAATATCTCGGGTCTACACTTCTCAGTGGAGGATGAGATCAATTTCTCCTCTGAGGACCCCTTAGGCAGCTTCTTGTCTCCAAGAAGTGCATCTTGGAGACCATGCTGCACTAACAGAGCCCTCATTTTGATCCTCCAAAGACCAAAGTCGTTTTTACCCGTGAATTTCTCCACCTCAAACTTAGCAGAACCCATCTCGACCAGGGCTCTGATACCACTTGTTGTACTTAGGGTTTGAGATTAACACCAAATACTACACTCAGCCAAGATTTAATGGAGAAACAGATAATAGATCCACAAAATAAAACCAGCAAGAAATAATAGAACAAGATTACCAAGAACAGAGATTTAACGTGGTTCGATCCTTTCGGATCTACATCCACGGGGGGAACTGGCCAAAGATCATTTATTCTTCTTCAAAACGCACCAAGAACAGGTTACAAGATTCAGGTCTCTCACTGAGACCTCAACTCTCTCTCTCTCACGGAGATTCACAAGTTTTTCTTCCAAACCCTAAATCGCCTCTCAGTCACAGCTCGATAGCCTCAGCTCACGTTTTGATTATCTGCCCTCTACAGTGTTATCGCATTCTATTTATATGTCATCACTGAGGCAGCCCTAGATCATCTGAGATTATTACACGTAGCCAGTAATATTTATTTTACAGTCATCCGGATGAGCAACAAATAAACACATGGTCACTTCTTGACCGTTAGATACAAGCTGATATCAAAAGGCTCAAATTACACATATATTCTCTAATACATAAATTGATGACACTTATGCCATCACCAAATAAAACACGGATTTTCCAACTGACATGATTTGGTGAATTATTCCACTTGCTCAGCGTTTTGTTTATTTTTTATTTGCAGGTATGAAAAGCCAGTGAAGGGAAGGAAAATGAATTGGATGAAGGCCGGAATTTTGGAATCAAATAGGGTCTTAACTGTGAGCCCGTACTATGCCCAGGAACTTGTTTCTGGAATTGAAAAAGGTGTGGAGTTGGATAACATCATTCGTAAGACTGACATCACTGGTATTGTGAATGGGATGGATATTCAAGATTGGAATCCAGCCTCTGACAAGTACATAGATGTTAACTATGATGCTGCAACTATAAGTAACTGATAAAGCAACTCAGAGGTCCCTCATACATCTGGCTGTAAAAATCAGAACTTATGGGTATTGTGATTTTCAGATCATGGATGCAAAGCCTCTATTGAAGGAAGCACTTCAAGCAGAAGTTGGGTTACCTGTTGGAAGACTAGAAGAGCAGAAAGGTTCAGATATTCTTGCAGCAGCTATTCCAAAGTCATTGGGGAGGATGTTCAAATCGTGGTCCTTGCAAGTATCCAGCCAATTTTGTTCTACTAAAAGATATGCTGCAACAGGCACACTATAGAGTTTGACAACGGAGCCTGTTGTTTTTCTCAGGGAACCGGCAAAAAGCCCATGGAGAAGCAAATTAAACAGCTGGAGATAATGTATCCGAACAAGGCCAGGGGAGTGGCAAAATTCAATGTCCCCTTAGCTCATATAATTATTGCAGGGGCTGATTTTATGCTGGTCCCAAGTAGATTTGAACCATGTGGTCTCATTCAGTTGCATGCTTTGTGATATGGAACAGTAGAGCATGCTATTTTTTTCTATGACTTCAATTGACAAATTTCGCATAGCCAAGTCTGTGATCATCAATAATGGTGTAACTTTGGCACAGGTGCCTCTTTGTGCCTCAACGGGTGGACTTGTTGACACTGTCAAAGAAGGTTTGACAGGATTTCAGATGGGGGGCTTTCAATGTCGAAGTATAAAAATTAGTTTTCCTGCTTTTCTGTGATATGCAGTGGCAGAATTCCTCTATTCCTTTATTATATTTGCCATGGAAACTAATGAGTCTGTTGCTGGAATGCTTTACAGTGTGATGCAGTTGATCCAGCTGATGTGAATGCAATAGCAACAACTGTCAAGAGATCTCTTGCAATCTATGGCACCCCTGCCTTGAAAGAGATGATCCAGAATTGCATGTCCCAAGATCTTTCATGGAAGGTCAGTATGATATTTGTGAAGTTACTTGCATTCTGTGGAGAAAATTTTCAATTACACAAGTTAAACCACTCCTTGAAGCTGAAATTTTACCCTGGTTTGGATTTAGGAATGAGATGATCTTATCTCATCTTATCTCACTATCCAAACTTAAAAGTTGCAATTCTTTTGGTTCATCAAATTAGCTGACATTGTGCATTGATTTGAATGATTTGATTCAGGGACCAGCCAGACTATGGGAAAAGATGCTGTTGAGCCTGGAGGTTTCTGGCAGTGAACCTGGAACTGAAGGAGAGGAAATTGCTTCACTTGCCAAAGAAAATGTTGCCGCCCCTTGAGCACCACATCTAAATACCTCGTAACTTACTAGTATGGACTTGAATTAAAGTATATGCTAACATGTCTGGTAAAGTATTCATAATCTCCATCATATTAGCAGTGTGTATTTCACCTCATTCAAGTGTCAATTCATGAGCAAGAGCAACATGCCGGATGAGAAGAGCTCGCTGCTTTTTTGCAATTTTCTTTTGGGAGGGTTTCTGGTGTTTTAAAGCTGTGCATAAAAGAGTGAAACAAAGCTAACATGTGCTGTTATGAGTTAAAGAACAGGTTTTTGGCAGTTATTGGTTAATAAAAGTTCTAAGCTCCAGTAGTTTTTATTCCAGTTAGTGCCTCTTTCTCCTGCTGCACGATACAGATCTCTTCATGGCAAGCAATTGCTACCTTTTATATTCATTTCTCCACGATTGGAAACTATAAATTGACATGTAAAATGCATGGCTGGCATATGCCCTTTTCTGCGTCACTACACTTTATACGGGCAACCTTTACCCAAATCCTTTAATATGCAGTTGGGGTTTCCAACTTTCTAAAGAAAGGAGTTTTCTACAAGACCTGGGAGCAATTTTGAGATAAGTTCTATCATGTCAAAAACATGTGAATCTTTTTATTGATTTGCCATGGAGTAGGCATCTGCTGCGAAGCTCCAAATCCAATGGTGGAAATGGCGCAAACTGGAACTAATACATTAGAATTATTTTAGCAGAGACGAATGATTAAGCAGAGTCGCCGAAAGGCACTGGTGTCTCTTTTGTTGTGGTGCATGTATGCCACGTAGTGGTGTGCTATGCCTGTCCTTGTTTTTCCTTCAGAAAGAAGACATAAATAACACCAGTCTATTGTACGAAATATAAAAAGAAAAATAATAAATACACATAATTTTTCATAATATTTTATATAATAATATTTAAAAAAAATGATATTTTTGAAAGTTGTCTTATAAAATTAGTATCATTTTATAAAATTATTTTTATTTTACAACATATATTATAAAATTTATTGTAAAATATGTTGTCAGTGGCATTCCTCTAAAACTATATCACTGTCACGAGAGTTGAAGAATTTGGGTGGAAGGCACGTGCCTCAATACCCATATTAGTATTTTACTTTCATCCTATTAAAAAATATATAACATATTTATTATTATTGAATAATTAAAAAGTATATAGTAAATAATTATTTAATAATAATAAAAATGTCATATTTTTAGTGGGATGAAAGTAAGATAGTAATATGATATATAAAATTTTTTATATTTTAATCACAAAAAAAATTATAAAATTAAACTTATAAACTAACGTGAAAATTATAACATTACTTTAATATATCATAAAATCGAGTGACTGTAGCAATTATTGTCCCTTAAAACAAGGCAATTAGACGTTTTATGTTATAAACGGAGTCGGCAGCCGCCCCCCTTGGCCCACCACTAAATTATGTGAATGACCCCACCACTATTATTTTAAATCTGCATAGTGATTTGCATAGTGACTTGCATAGTAATTTCAACGCCTATAAATATGGGCTTCAGTTGTAATGAAATTCATAAGAAAAAATAGAGAGAGAAAGAAAGCTTGAGTTCTTAAGAGTTTCAAGAGAATTTCTTATTTCTCTTTTGCAATAGTAGTTCCTTTCTTTAAGTTTTATAACACGTTATCAGCACGACGGTTCTGCCAATTCTGAAGCTAGTGGCCTTATTCCTCTAATCATGGATCACATTGATGAGCTTTTTATCTCTGAGTTGAATGATAAAGATATATGTCTGGCTGACAGTGCTACAACTCACACAATTCTCAAAAAAAAGAAATATTTTCAAAATCTAACACTAAGTAAAGCCTATGTCCATACCATATCAGGTTCATCGGATTTAATTGAGGGCTCCGGAAGAGCTTATATTGTATTGCCTAATGGCACCAAATTTTGTATTGATGATGCTCTATTCTCTTCACAATCCAGAAGAAATTTATTGAGTTTCAAAGATATACGTCGTAATGATTACCATATTGAAACGACCAATGAAGGCAGTAAAGAGCATCTTCTTATTACTAAAACAATATCGGGTCAGAAGCTCGTATTAGAAAAACTGTCTGCTCTATGTTCTGGATTGTATTATACAAAAATGAGAATAATTGAATCATATGTGGTAATGCACCAGAAGTGCATTGACCCTAAAGTATTTATGACTTGGCATGATCGCCTTGGACATCCGGGTTCTATAATGATGAGACGAATTATTGAAAATTCGCATGGGCATCCCTTAAAGAATCAAAAGATATTTCTACCCAATGAATCTCCGTGCTCTGCATGTTCTCAAGGTAAGTTAATTATTAGACCATCTCCCTCAAAAATCATTGTTGAATCTCCATCCTTTTTACAAAGGATTCACGGAGATATATGTGGGCCTATTCATCCATCAAGTGGACCATTTAGATATTTTATGGTTCTAATTGATGCATCTAGTCGATGGTCACATGTTTGTCTTCTTTCCACTAGAAATGTTGCATTTGCTAGACTTCTTGCTCAGATAATTAAACTACGAGCACAATTTCCTGAGTATCCAATTAAGACCATTCGATTGGATAATGCAGGTGAATTTTCATCTCAAGTTTTTGATGATTATTGCATGTCAATAGGAATAGATGTTGAACATCCTGTTGCCCATAAACACACACAAAACGGTTTAGCTGAGTCTTTGATCAAAAGGCTTCAACTAATCGCTAGACCTTTACTTATGAAATCAAGACTACCTATTTCTGTTTGGGGACATGCTATACTTCATGCAGCATCTCTAATTCGCATTAGACCATCTGCATATCATAAATATTCTCCATTACAGCTTGCATATGGTCAACAACCAAATATTTCTCATCTTCGTACTTTTGGATGTGCTGTATATGTTCCAATTGCACCTCCACAACGTACAAAAATGGGCCCTCAACGTAGACTTGGGATATATGTTGGTTTTGATTCTCCATCCATTATTAGATACCTTGAACCCCTTACAGGGGATATGTTTAAAGCACGTTTTGAGGATTGTCATTTTGACGAATCAAATTTTCCGTTAATGGGTAAAGAAAAGTCGGTGCCTGAAGCACGACAAGATATTACTTGGGATAATAAGACCCTGTCTCATTTTGATCCTCCTACAAATGAATGTAAACGGGAAGTTCAAAGGATTATTCATTTGCAAAATGTTGCAAATCAGTTACCGGATGTATTTACTGACACTAAAGGTGTAGTAAAATCTTATATTCCTGCTGTTAATACTCCAGCAAGGATTGAAGTCCCTGAAGGACAAATTGTCAAAGCAGCAATAGGTGAATCTAAAATACGCCTGAAGCGTGGAAGACCTATTGGTGCAAAAGATAAAATTCCCAGAAGGAAAAGAATACAAAATGAATTTGGTGTTCCTGAAAAACACGTACCCACAATACAGGCCACAAATATAATTGATGCTCCTAAAGAGCTTAAATCTTCTATTCCAGAACCTCCTGAAGAGGAAAATCTTGAAGAGTATAAATCTCCTAAAAAGGGACCTCCTGAAGAGGTGTGTCATGAAATGTTTTCCCCTGAAGAGGAACAGGTACCTGAAAATAATGAGATCTCAATACATTTCATGAAAACTGGAGAAATTCTGGATAGAAATAAAACTGTTGTCGACAACATATTTTCATATAAAATGGCCCTTGACATTACCAGAAGTAATGAAGAAAGTGAGCCAAAAAGCGTCGAAAAATGTCGACGTAGAAATGATTGGCCAAAATGGAAAACAGCTATTGAAGCTGAATTAAATTCGCTAGCGAAACGAGAAGTATTTGGACCTGTTGTCCAAACACCAAAGGGTGTAATGCCTGTTGGATATAAGTGGGTATTTGTACGAAAACGTAATGAGAAAAATGAAATTGTGCGATACAAAGCACGGCTTGTTGCACAAGGTTTCCTGCAGAAACCCGGGATTGATTATGAAGAAACATACTCTCCCGTTATGGATGCAATCACATTTAGATTTTTGATTAGTCTGGTTGTTACAAAAGGATTAGAAATGCGGTTGATGGATGTGGTCACTGCATATTTATATGGATCCTTAGACCATGACATATATATGAAAATCCCTGAAGGATATAAGATGCCTGAAGCATCTACAAGTACATTTAGAAATATGTACTCAATCAGACTACAAAGATCTTTATATAGGTTGAAGCAATCCGGACGCATGTGGTATAATCGCTTAAGCGAATATCTATTGAAAGAAGGATTTGAGAATAATCTTATATGCCCATGTGTTTTTATTAAGAAATCAGAATCCGGATTTGTCATTATTGCGGTTTATGTTGATGATTTAAATATTGTGGGAACTCCTGAAGAGATCTCAAAAACCGCTATATATTTAAAGAATGAATTTGAAATGAAAGATCTTGGCAAAACAAAACTTTGTCTCGGCCTGCAGCTTGAGCACTTGCCAAATGGAATTTTTATTCATCAGTCCATGTATACTGAAAAAGTCCTAAAGCATTTCTATATGGACAAATCTCATCCCCTGAGTACTCCAATGATTGTTCGAACACTTGATGTGAAGAAAGATCCATTCCGTCCTTGTGATGACGATGAAGAAATTCTTGGTCCTGAAGTACCATATCTCAGTGCAATTGGAGCTTTGATGTATCTTGCAAATTGCACTCGACCAGATATTACATTCTCAGTTAATCTGCTTGCAAGATATAGTTCTGCACCAACTCGAAGGCATTGGAATGGCATTAAACATGTCCTTCGTTACCTTCATGGTACGGTTGATATGAGATTATTTTATCAACGTGGTTCAAGTCCAGAATTGATTGGGTATGCAGATGCAGGTTATCTTTCAGACCCACATAGAGGTAGATCTCAAACTGGATATTTATTTACTTATGGAGATACTGCCATATCATGGAGATCTGTTAAGCAGACACTATCTGCTACCTCTTCAAATCACTCAGAGATCATTGCTATTCATGAAGCAAGTCGAGAGTGTATTTGGTTGAGATCAGTTATTCAACATATCCAGGAAAAGTGTGGACTTCCTATGATGGATAATAGCCCAACAATCTTATATGAAGATAATACTGCTTGTATCACTCAAATCAGAGGAGGATATATCAAAGGTGACAGAACCAAACATATTTCATCGAAATTCTTTTATACTCATGAACTTCAAGAAAAAGGTGAAATTGATGTCAAGCAGATACGATCTAGTGATAATCTGGCAGATTTATTCACAAAGGCGTTACCAACTTCCACATTCAAGAAGATTGTGCATAACATTGGAATGCGAAGACTCAAAGATCTTTTGTCATGCACTTTTCAGGGGGAGTAAATGTGCTGATTGTACTCTTTTTCCTTCGCTGAGGTTTTGTCCCACTGGGTTTTCCTCTGCAAGGTTTTAATGAGGCAATCCTAAAGCACTTGTGGATACATAAGAAGACTGTACTCTTTTTCCTTCGCCATTGGTTTTTCTTCCCACTGGGTTTTTACTTGGCAAGGTTTTAACGAGGCAGATTCTTTATGGGTGGTCATTCAAGGGGGAGTGTTATAAACGGAGTCGGCAGCCGCCCCCCTTGACCCACCACTAAATTATGTGAATGACCCCACCACTATTATTTTAAATCTGCATAGTGACTTGCATAGTAACTTGCATAGTAATTTCAACGCCTATAAATATGGGCTTCAGTTGTAATGAAATTCATAAGAAAAAATAGAGAGAGAAAGAAAACTTGAGTTCTTAAGAGTTTCAAGAGAATTTCTTATTTCTCTTTTGCAATAGTAGTTCCTTTTTTTAAGTTTTATAACATTTTAAAGATATTTTTGATTGCTATGAACGTGTCCGAAACGCGTCCATCCGAAACGCGTACAAAAAAGAAAACGTTGTTAAATTGGCAAGAGAGTAGTGATAGGGTACTATCTTTTTACAATCGATATATAATTTATTAGTGTATGTGAGTTTTTTTTTATTGTTTTGTCATTTTCTTTAAAGTATTTTTTTTAACATTCTTAATCATTAAGAAAATATATATATATATATACAACTTTACTTATATTCATCCTTAATCATTAATAAAATTAAAAATATAAAAAAATTAAATTCAAAAAAAGTAGTAAATAAGTTGTTAAATAGTAGTAATTTTATTATTTCTCTTGGCAAAAATTTTAGAGCATTAACAATATATTCATCAAATTTTAAAAAAAATATTTATAAATTTGCACACATATAAATTTTTTTTTATTTATATTTAATTAAAAATGAGGAGAAAAAGTGAGGAGAGGGGGATAATAAAACTTTTTATTTAATTTTTAAATAATAATCCTTCAAAAGTGTATACCATAATTGTATTTGACTTTCACCTTAATAAAAAAAATATGTCGATGTTCATCACTATTAAATGATTAAGAAGTGTGCAAAAAATAATTATTTAATAATAATAAATATACAATAGCCACATTTTTAATAAGATAAAAATGAGATGATATATGATATATAGAAATATAACATTACTTTAATATATAATAAAATCGAGTGACTGTAGCAATTATTGTACCCTAAAACAAGGCAATTAGACGTTTTAAAGGTTATTCTTGATTGTCATGAACGTGTCCCGAAACGCGTCCGTCCGAAACACGAAAAGAAAACGTTGATTTTTTAAGGATAAAGAAAACGTTGTTAAGGCTGTATTTATTTTAGAGAAGAGATCAAAGATTTAAAATATATTTTAAATTTATTATTATATATATTATTATATATTTTTTAAATTTTTATATAAAATATAATAAAAATCTTATTTTTTTTAATTTTCATATATATTTTTTAATTTTTATATAAAATTAATATTAAAAAAATATTTTATAATAATATTTTTATATTATTTTATCTCATCTCACTTTTAAAAATAAATTAAAACTAAATTTGCAAAAAGCTTACTGGTCAGGAAATGGCGACCATGTGAAGTTTGTCGGAGAACAACTCTTGGGCCCACATAAACATACATCATAACCGTTACTCCACAAAGAATCAACCAGATCACACAAACTACATTTCTCCGGTTTGTTTTTTTCTAGAAAATGACGAAGGAAAAAAAAATTAATCTAAATATATTTAACATCCCTTGCTTAAATCTCACTATAAAATCAAAACATAAAACAACATCTGTAAAATTAAAAATTAAAATAACTTTCAAATAATTCTTCAAACCTATACATATCTTTCTTTCTTTTACAAAATTCTCTATAATTTTATTTTTAAATAGAATATATCCGTACAAGATATTTTAAAGTTCTTGATACTATGTTTTTTAATCATTAATTTAAAACAATTTTTGTAAAAGAAAGTTATACTACGTCTTTTATCATTTCCCTATAAAATTAGGCCATAAATCAGCCGTTTCAACGAAAACAGCAGACTTTCCGCTATCTTGCGGGAGACAGCGCCGAGCAGTTCCCATTCACTCATCACTCACTCTCTTCCTAGTTGCTGCTGTAGCCTGTAGCCTGTAGCCCGTAGCTTTCAAGTTAGCGTATTCACTCAAAATTCGTAGCTGCAGCCTGCGACTGATCAGCATTTGCTGCTTGCCTCCATTTCTCACTCCACCTTTTACAGCTCTCTCTCTTTTTGAAGAGCCTCGTTTGCATACTTTTACAGTTGGATCTTATATCTTGCGTAGCAAAGCATTTATTTCAGCAACCATCAACAAAATTTCATTATCATTCTTCTTTTCTTTTTCTTTTTTTTTTTTTTTGGGTGGAAAGAGATCCCAAATCCCATGGAGTCGGGTGCATTTCACTATTGCTCTTCAGTGCTGCTTCTTACTATCTCAGGTACTCTACACGATCCTCTGGTTTCTGAAAAAGGTTGTTGCTTTTGGTTTGATTTGGTAAATTGGGTTGTGAATTTGCTAACTTTTTGGTTTTCATCTTGTTGGGGGTAATTCTTTATGTTCTATGCAGTTGGCATTTTGTTATTTCCTCTAATGGTTGCTTCAATCGGAATAAACTACGGCCAAATAGCGAACAATCTACCTTCACCGGAGGACGTTGTCCCTCTTGTGAAATCTGTGGGTGCCACTAAGGTGAAGCTTTACGACGCAGATCCAAAAGTGCTCCGAGCATTCGCCAACACCGGCGTGGAATTCATAGTCGGCTTGGGTAATGGGGACTTGGCGAAGATGAAGGACGCCGAGAAAGCCGAAGATTGGGTCAAGACCAACGTTCAGACCTTCCTCCCGGAAACGAACATCACCTCCATCTTCGTCGGCAACGAAGTTCTAACTTTCAACGACACGACTCTCACAAACTCTCTTCTTCCGGCGATGCAGAGCGTGCACACGGCGCTCGTGAATCTTGGATTAGACAAACAGGTGGCTGTCACTACCGCTCACTCCTTGGCCATTCTCGAAACCTCATACCCACCGTCAGCCGGGGCTTTTCGTCGCGATCTAACTGGGGTTATAAACCAACACTTGAGCTTCCACGCCAAGACGGGCTCGCCATTCTTGATCAACGCGTACCCTTTCTTCGCGTACAAGGCGAATCCGAAGCAGGTCCCACTGGACTTCGTTCTCTTCCAGCCGAACTCAGGGATCGTAGACCCTTCCACGAATCTCCACTACGACAATATGTTGATCGCGCAGATCGACGCCGTATATGCCGCTTTAGCTTCGGCTGGTTACAAGAAGCTGCCTGTTCACATCTCCGAGACAGGTTGGCCGTCGAGAGGGGACGAGGATGAGGTCGGTGCTACACCGGAGAACGCAAAGAAGTACAACGGGAACCTGTTTAAGCTGCTGAAGAAAAAGGGGACGCCGATGAGGCCGAGCTCTGACCTAAATATCTACGTCTTTGCTTTGTTCAATGAGAACATGAAACCCGGACCGACTTCCGAGAGGAACTACGGACTGTTCAAGCCGGACGGTACTCCGGCGTACTCACTTGGACTTGCCACAAACGAAGGCGTTAACAACGCTACGGGTCTCTGGGGACCCACTCCCGATAGCTTCGGTATCCCAGACACGACGCCGGAGAGTTCTTCCACCGGTTATTTGTCCATTTCCTCTTCTCCGGTGAGTGATCACTCAGTCCAATCAATTTTTTTTTTTGTATATTTCTTTTTGCTGTTTTTATAGTGTAACATAGTTGCTTATAAAAAAGAGACATGTTAGGGAGAAGTCACGTCTAAAAGTACTCATTTACGTCTAAAAGCACTCATTCACATAAACAGTGGCATGAATAGGTTACTGTTTATATGAGTGTCACATAAACAATAATATAAACAGGTTACTGTTTATGTGAGTGAATGCTCTTCCCATCATTTTTGTATAAAAAAAAGGTAGTGTAACATGATTTACTGTGCGAGATGAGGTCAAAATATGGAGAAAATTACAATCATAATCATGGAGTGTCTATATATATATACACCGTAATTTAATATATGAATTTGTACTTTAGGTGGTTTATGATATAAATTGAAAAATATAATTCTACTGCTAATTATATTAAGATTTATGATTTCATAAGTTTTTTGTTTATAATATTTTGTCTCTTCCAATATTTTATTTTTCTCTTTTATTTAATTTCATTTGCGTAGTAATTAGCGTCTAGAGTCCTGAAATTGTGCAGATTAATGTCGTCGAATAAAATATTATTAAAATATAAATTTTGAAATATTGTTTTATTTTAAAATTTAAAACAGTTAAATTATTTATTTTATTTTACATAAAATAATAATCATAGAATACAACCCTAATAAAAATGAGATGAGATCATACATGAAGTCCATCCCAAAAATCTTGTTTGGATATTGGGCTAAGATTATATGAGTTAAATTATGTATGAATAATAGTAAGTTGAGATGATTGAGTGAGTTTTGTGAATTTAAATATTAATTTAAATATATTTATAAAAAAATTATAAAAATATTATAGATCTCAAGTGTGAAAAGGTGTTGAATTAAAAATAGTTTTAAATTTTATATATAAAAAAGTTTGAATTAAAATGAGTTTAATGATTTGATAATTAAGTGCTAAAATATTAACTGCTAAACGACAGCACAGCCAGATGGGAGGAATAATGTCACAATGTGCATTGTGCACAAGTGTTCTTTAGTGGTCCAATTTCCAAATTTAAATGGCCTCTGTAAAGTCGATAAAGATAATTAGAGATATATAATCAACAGTGGTCCCGGTGGTTGATTGAATCATATGATGGGATGGAGGGGACAGGTGTTGTTTAGATCTATAAACTCTAGTAGTTGGAATCTCTAGGAACTGAAACCGAGCCTGCAGAGAACACTAAACATCAAAGATGTTCCTCTATTTATTTAACATTATCATAAACGCCTTCTTCTAAATTACCAAAGCTGTCTGTTGTATATTATACATTTGTAAACAAATTTCTTATAGTTATATTATGATTTCATCTCTTGGATAATGATCTAATTATTAAGATAATGTGGCACATTTTATTTTTGTATTTTTTTATTTATCAACTTTTAATAAAGGTGCAGAACATATTATATCGTCAAGATACAGTAGTTTGGGATATAATTAATGTTTGATAGTTTTAAACGTAGATTAAAAAAAGGATGATAATATGAAGGTGCTATATATACTTTACAGTTTATTTATAACACTTATCTTTTGATTTAATACCACTTGAAATGCTTATTTCAGGAGAGGAGGAGGGGTCATTTGGGAGTTGGCCAAGCATTCTTTTTCATCATGTCTATGGTGATTAGATTGGTACTTTATTAATTTTGGAAAAGCAGAGTGTTGGAAATTTACAAATAGTCTACAAAGCAGAGAAGCAGGAGAGCCGTTAAAACTTATTATTATTAAAAAACAGTAGAGAGGAAAAGAAGAATAAAAAGAGGTCAGAGGCACGCACAGCTTCGCAGTTAGGAAAAGAAAAGAACAAAAGGTGACAACACCCTCAGAAATCATTTCCTGTTTCTTCACTTGTACGCGACTAATGTTCTGGGAATCATATATTTTTATTTATTTATTTATTTATATTCTCCATAATATGTTAATCCTCAATGGACCCTACACACACACTATGGCAGATGGCTTCTTTGGTCTTTTGTCCCCACTTTTATGCTTTCTTTTGCTGGTGGGGGTGGGGTTCCTTGAGGATTGAAAAATGGTGGATGATTAGGTATTTGTTGGAGCCTTTGATTTTCTCAAACTTTCAAGTTGGCATTGAACTGTGACTTTCCCCTACCTTTATTTTTAACCTATTTTGTTTGTTGTTGCAGGGAGGATATGTCTGAGTCACAATTATTTGTAAGGCATTAAGTTTGGTGGAGGAGTTAGACCGTATTCTATTGTTTAGTCTTTAGGTTGTTAGATAATTGATTTGATATAATGTTTGTTGGCTCTCTCTGCTTCCTTTTCATTGCTGTAGCCTGTGAACGGTGGGGAATTTTATTATTATATGCCATGATTGATGAGAGAATCTTTCTTCTATTTTAAATCTCTGGAGAATATTAACTTAGCATAATT
Organism: Platycarya strobilacea; assembly: GCA_036898215.1. NCBI lineage: Eukaryota > Viridiplantae > Streptophyta > Magnoliopsida > Fagales > Juglandaceae > Platycarya > Platycarya strobilacea. Next base: position 16,367,118 of record CM072549.1, on the reverse strand, counting down.
TGTAGGGAAAAGTTGCTTCTTTATGGCATAAATCTCTAGTGAGTCGAATATATCCTTCTTTATCAAATTAGTAAAGAATATTAGCATAATTTGGATGCTCCAGAGCAATTTTCACAGAGCAAACATATCATTGACCTCCAGGAATCCTAGATCATATAACAAATAGATAAAGCTGGGCCAATACACTTTTTGGCCCCCATTCGAACTAAATTATAACAAATCTTATTAAAATAGGGAACTGGTAACTGCAACTGGCAAATGCCAGTTTTACAAGTACAATCTCTCTCCGTATTACATTGAGCCGCAGTGTCCAGACATTGATCATATACTTCTAAATACGAGCAGCAGGACTAATTTGGGAAAGACATGGTTTGTCGGGAGAGTTGCCTACATATCCACCCTTGCATAGAACAATACAGCCAGAAATCTTTCCGATACGCAGCCTAAATCCCACCATGTCAAAGAAATTCATAAGAGACACCATCCCTTGCTCCCACAACAAAGGGAAAAGAGTCAGCCAACAGCAAACCCAAACCATATACGCCGAGCCCAATGTTCTGAAATCCCTCCAAATTTTAGGTATGTCGACACTAATCTCAGTGACCCTTTATATCATGCAGTTTGTTCGGGTGAGCAAACGCATCATTCTGTGGACGTACTTGATGCCTAAACAAAAATCAGCTACACCTTGTAAAAGGGAAGCTCAAAACCAATGGAACAGCATCATGAACCCTTCAGAAATCCATGTTAGCCCGCGATGTCTCTCCTTTCTCCGCCCTTGGTCCAGTTTTAACTCTTTGATAGAATAATAGATACGCAGCCGAAGTCTTTATCTCATTTTCATCAACTGGAGCAACATGACCGTCATCGAAATCGTACCATCTATTCTCATCGACCAACTGCACATTTGACAAATTTGAGGAATAAAGGCTAGTGTCTATTTTTTTCCAAATTATAAAAACATAAAATATGAGATAGCTAGTATTTTTTTTTTTTTTTGGGTCGGGAAACCTCTCCAAGGCAAGACCCTTCGAACCCAATCCTGTCAACTGCACCCTTGGAAGTTTCCTACACATAACTGGTTAATGGCTTTTCACCAGAAGGCGTAGTCCCAAAGGATTGTTTGTACCCATGAGATGTTGAACCTAGGATCTTGAAGGAAGTAATACCCCAAAACCAAGTCCTTCACCACTTGGGCAACCCCTTGGGTTATATGAGATAGCACGTATTATGGTATCTATCAAGTATCTTCCACTTAAGATTATATATATATATATATCTGGATTATTATTACTTCTGTTACCTTGGCATATGCAGTGTAGTGCCCACCACCAAGACCACCGTAGTGGTTGCTGATAGCATATAGCTCATACAAGTGAGATTTCCCATCTTTGCTTTTCACATATTTGCTCAAATCAAGATTGTGAATGGGGAAATTCACGTAAGTGTCAAGTTTGTTCTTCATATATCTGCTGTAAGAAAACCGTTTCAAGTGAACGACAAGGATGTCGGGTAACATCCACAAATCAAGTTTTTTTGTCGCTTGTCTATGTTCCTTGCACCTTGGGCAGTACCTGCAATCAAAATTAAAAGATAAGGATAATCATAAATAATACCCCATTCGAAACGCATTGGCAGAAAATTCATAACTATATAATTTAAAAGCAATTAAAAGGATTTAGGAAGTATTTTACCACATGTCATCTGGCCCTAGAGGTTCTTCCGTCAAGAATGCCTCCAAGCATGAAAACAAAGAGACAGCTTCCTGCCGGGTTTTCTTAACAGTGAACACAGTCTTGTGAACCTCTGGGAGATCCTTGAGGTAACTGGAATCATATAATTCATGCTCTTTGTCACTCCAGTCCAGAAAAGCCTTAACAAGTGGACTGGATTTTACAAGAGAATCCTTTTCAATTGGCTTACAGCTCAAACCACTTCCATTAGTTAAAGAGAGCTGCAAGGACATGTCCCTGCTGGTTGTTTCCTCTAGTTCTGTGTTGTTGATTAATTGGTCTCCTGGCCCGGATTGAGAATTATAGCTGCACAACGGTTCATTGGTGGTAGCTTCTGAAACAAAGCCATTTTCCTTGCTGTTATGAGCTATAGTCAAAGAAGAATATCTTCTTCTCAGAGGTGAGAGCATTCTAGAAACAGCCATACTGATATCAGCTCCATTTAGTTCATCTTCACCCAAGTAAGTCACCAGAGGTGTTCCAAAAAGCTTCCTACCCCCACCCTTGAGATTCTCTGATGTGAATCTGCACAGTAAAATAAAAAAAATATTTTGTTTAAAAAAAAATTCAAATTGACCCAAATAAAACTTAAAGAAAGTAGGGGACTTAAATCAACACATAGGCAACGACTAGATGATCAGTCCACTAAAGAAAGGCAGTTCCTCTTCCCCCTCGATAGTTTGTGTGAAGTACTCACATACTATAACAAAAATTTGTTTATTAAAATTGAGCTCGTACTGCATTCATAGCAAACGCCTGATGATTCATAAATGGATACATTCCCGTCCATCATCGTATGTAACCGACAACTAAAACCCAATGCACCCAGGTCCTTAAGGAAAGGCCATGAAGCGATAAAAATAATTCAAGTCCTTAAATATATGATCAGGATGGGAATGAATAAATGATGTGGAGAAAATACTCATTACTCTGCACCACACCACCCTTGCAACAGAGATTTAAATCAATTTTATGTTCTCAAATTAAAAAAACAATGTCATGTGATGGGTCAACAAATCTCATTCAGCATAACCCACATAAACCATGGGCTACCCAAAACATGCTAAGACTACATTCAAAAAGTAAAATTATCAATCAGATACCAGATAGCCAGAGATTAAGTAAGCTTACTTTTCCTGCTTTTCCTGCACTCGATGAATAATTTCTAGCTTTATTCTTCCTGTAACCTTCTTGGATAGTCGGTAGGCAACAACATGTTCATCATCCTTTATTGAAACTAATGGTTCCAAAGGGTTCTCAAAATACCGATGGATACCATGATCGTAAACCTATCAAATCAAAAACAAGCTCCTCAGCCACAAGAATTATCAGAAGTGAAATAGTAATGGTAAAGAAAACAAAAATTTCAGAATCAATGAAAGACATGTTTACCTCTGCAAGAAGAAGGCTTTCATCACCCTTCAAGCAGCATGCGGTACCCAATGCCTGGCTAAGATCTTTACAGCAACCATGTTTAGGCACAGTCACAGTGTAACGCATAGGATGACAGCTTCCATCACCATAAAACATGGTTACTGTCATTGTTCGGGTCACCGTTGAAGGCATTGGCAACGATAAGTACATGAATGGGTCAAAAGTAATTGAGATTTTGCCACACACTGGGCAAACCAGTGTGGACTTGTATTGACCCTGAGAATTTTCAAAATATTTAGAAAGAGAACCGTGTCTATGAAACAAGACTAGTCCTGCAGTTGCACCATGCTGTTATAACAACTTCATTTTGATAAAAAGAGAAACTGAACTAAAAAGCTACATCCAACTTGTTTCCTATACAGATCATAGCTTCATTAATTATTCAAGCCTTGAGTTATTTGTTCGTTAAAACTGTTTATTGACACTAAACAAACCAACTAATGTTAAGCCTGCCACATCAGCTTACATTAAAAATAATATTGGTATTTAGACTTTTTTTATGGATATAATGGATCCAACAGTAAATAGTGTGTTACACCAAGCTTCAATAAAAAATATGTAAAGGAGAATAGCCAATACTCAAAAGATTTATTTTTAATAAGGTTTTATTTTATATTTTTTATTTTGTTATACGTTAAATAATTTTGCATAAAACTATAGAAGATAACGGACAAACTGTATTCATAGACACGATTGAAGATTCCTACATGATAAAGAAAATATCTAACAGCATAATGGGGCCATACTTGTGCTGATGAAAGCTCAAATGTGGTAGATCAAGTGCCATGAATCAAGGTTCTAATGACTTCATCATTGTGATTTAGTGACTTACAAAACAATAGACACACAAAAAGAATTGCTTACTTGGCAAACATCAACAATTACAGAATCATTCCGGGCCTTGTGATAATTCCAGCACTCATCCGCAACTTCCTCATCTGCTCGACCATCTGAATCCTTTGTTTCAATGTAAGGCTTTTGTTTGACGCGATTCAAATCTTCATGTAGCCCATCTAATAAGAAGGCAAGAAGTTCCTAGAGAGAGGAAATGCCATCATTCGGAAGAAACATAAAGGTAATGTAAAATAGACTGTTCCCAAACATAAACAACAAGAACTCCAAAATGCTTCTCAGCATTCAATGCAGCACAGTCAAATGATAAACAAACCAACAGCAACAGTTACACACTAAGATACAGTTGACTAGGCCCAAACATGAAACATCTATGTTCTCGGATAATGCATTAGAACCTATAATTACTAATGGATCAAATGGAGATAAGCAGCATATCACTGATAGATCAGACTCACAGAACAATGAAGATTGTAGATGGAATGACCAAGTTTTCTTTCTTTTTTCTTCTTTTCAAATGATCATAAGATCTAGATTCAAGAAGAGAAATCAAAATCATTTAGAATGCTTGAGACACTAATCACTAACAAAGTGAATATCCTCTATGACGCTTTTTCCAAGATTTCCTCAGAATGACTTTCTTTTCCTGACATCATACAGGCATGAAAAGATAACAGTCTCTGCAAAATATAGCATGGTAATATGAACTGAAAAACACAGCAGAAAGTAGCATTCCACATTTTGCAAAATACTAACCTGAGAGTCATGCTGATTATAACCACTAAATTGTGGGGCAAATCGAGCCAACTTCCCCTTAAATGCACGTGGCGCAATTGTTGTTCGCCCAGAGGACCACAATTTTCTCAGTAGCTCACCAAAGGCAATTGCAAGCTCACCCTGCACGGTGACAACTTTAATATACTTTGGGTGAATCAAAAGACCAACCATCACAATGACTCATTACTTATCTCAATCCATTGGAAGCAAGCATAAGTGGAAGAATAGATAAGAACAGATGACCTACATTCATTCCTAGTGGATTTTCTGTGTTGATCTCCTCAGAATAATCTTGCAAGAAATACTCAAAAAGAGGGGGCGTGTGGACTAAACACTGAAGGGCACTATTCATAAAACAAGTATTTCCGAGATTCTGCAGTCCTGCCAGTCCCCCACGGTCTCCATTTTTCACGGAGTTATAACTATCATATCTATCATCCATATCACTGCATCCTGCAGTCAAAGTACTTCCCTGATTCAAATTAAAACTATAACCGGTTGAATGACCATTCGACATTGTTGGCCCCCCTGCAATTGTCAAAGATGATCTTGGAGGTTCTAGAGGTACCAAAGCTAACTCATTCCCTGTTGAATCCATGCCAAATTGAGAAGAATAATGTCCATCAACTTGTACCTCCAGAAAGATCTGTGGAGAAAAAGGATGCATCAACAATGCAGCCATGATCACCAAATATCCAAATTTGGGGATCAACTTAAAAAAGACATATATGTATATATATATATATATCTCACATCCAAACAACTAATATGCATAGTCAACAGTAGGACAGAATTTCTACTAGATAAATGTCATATTATGAACAAAAGTCTATTAGCATTTCCTGATTTTTCTTTACAGAATCACGCCCATCACCTTTTTCCATCTTTTTGCATGCAAATACAAATAATCTAGTCACATTATAATGTTAAACCAATGAGCTCAAACTAAAACAGAAAATCTTCCCCCAGTAAGAACCGAATGGAGGGTTTAAATTGAGTTCAAAAGCCATTAGGTGCTTCGTATAACTTTTAACTGAAAGAAAACGTTTTGTGCCATGTCTTCCTATAATCCTATGCAACTAAAATTCAGAACAAAACAGGAAACAAACAGCTTGCCTAAAAGTGACAGCAATCCAGACAATGCTCCCACTTTCTTAAAAAGAAAAGTTGAGGTTCAGACAGAAGACACTAAAAAACTAGCACAATAGTCAACAAAACTAGTCACTAGCATCCAAGCAAGCATCAATTATGATCATTTGATAAATCAATAAAATTATATTTTAACAAGTGTAAAGCAATAAAATTGTCAGAGAAAAAATATCCACTGAAACTCCATGCCAAAAACAAAAACTACAAATTAATGCTTTATTAGGGTCCATCATGTATAACATGAATACAGTGCCAGAATACCCACATGCTGATTGATCTGCAAGTTTGATTCCTCCAGGGTTTGGTTCGAAATATTTAGTGCTGTATGTTTCCGCTTATTGAAGTAGTCCCAAATACGAGCCTGTTAAGCAATAGCAACAAGGATGGACAAAAAGCTTAACTTTATATCACCTCAAAGAAAAGAATTCAAAGACTAATGATAAAAACCAAAAGAGAAGCACCTTTTCATATTCTATTCCTCTAGGTGCACACACACTCTCATAAAGCTCACGTATAGAAGCCTGAAAAAAAGAGTTAAAAATAGTTTGGTTCATAAGCACTCAATGACAATATGCAAAGGTTCACATTGACCATAAGAGCCATAAAAGAACATAATCCAAAGAATTAAAAACCCCTAAAGGATCCTATAAACCAAATGCTATCCATTAAGCATTAAACATCCCTTAAACCACAGTTCCTGGCAGGTCCATCAAGTTCATGTCAATGTGGATCTCAAAGTTACCATAATAAACCAATGAAGCAGCTTATGTGGACAGCATAAATGATGAACAGAGACTTGAAAGGAGGGGCAATCATAAATTGGTCATCATACCAATACATGTAAATAAATTTGACAGTGTTTTTGCCAGACAAAACAGTCATAAATGAGAAAACCCCAGTTTAAGAGGGAGAAAAAACAAAGCTATGTTTTTTTTTTTTTTTTGATAAGTAAAAAACAAAAGCTACGTTGTTCTTAAGCTTGAACAAACAAACAGTACACTATGTTTTGACAACATGGAACCTCACAAATAAAAAGCTAAAACGGGAGAACCATCACAACATTACATTCATGGAGACTCATAGCATCTCTTGAAAAGCGTTGTAGAAATTACAGCCTATGATGCCAACATAGCAACCAACAGACATATATCATCAGAAATAAAAGTAAGAAGAAATTACAAGAATTTATCATCTACAGAGAATTTCGCACAAACTTGATTAAGAAAATAATTAAAGCTTTATTACCCTCTTAACACATGTTTTGCAATGTGCAATATATACTATCAAATTAACATAATGCACACTCCAAATTACCAGAAAACTTTAGGGCTTGTTTGGGAAGTGAGATCATCTAATCTTATCTCAAAACTTCTCATAATTTCCATCCCAAACATTACTCAAATACAAACACTTTTCAAACTTTTTTATCTAATCATTACCTAAACGTTACAACTTTCCCAAACTTCCAAACAAAAAATAACAAGACTACCTTTTCAAATTTCAAAATAAAATTAATATTAAAAAAATCATATTCTAACAATATATTTTTTTTTTGATAAGTAAATAAGACTTTATTGATGAAAGAATAGGCAAAATACCATTACAAGACTTTATTGATATTATTCTAACAATATTTTAAAATCATATTCTAACAATATTTTTAAGTTTATAATATTTTTATTCAACTTTTTATCTCACATTTCTCAAAACCCAATAAAACATCTTACCTTAAACCATTTCACTACCACTCACAGTTGAAGAGTACAATGTGTTAATTTTGACAGTTTGTGACAGTTTAGTATGTGCATTGCAAAACATGAGAATTTTGTTTTCCCCATAAGTTGAAGGAAAAAAAAAACTAGTACCTTTTTGCTTAACCTTATAACTGATTCGCTATTGTCTCTTGAATCAACCAAATTAAGACGAAGTGGGTAAACCTCCACATTAAATTGATGCTGCTTGACACCTTGTAAAATCAACTTCCTCGGTAATGCTGGTCCTCCTTTGTACCTTACAAAGTGAAAGATTGAGAAAATTGTTAACCACCAAGCACTGTACAAATATGGTCCATCTTTTCTGTAATATGGAGTTCAACTCATACCTGCATTTTGAAAATACAGGACTCCAACCATAAGACAAAATTCTATAATTCCATTGAAATACTTCCAACAATAATAACTAACACAATTAGCAGTTGGATATCAAACCCAATGACAACCACTGGCACATTGGCACATCAATATTACAAAAAGCATGCCAAGTTATGCATTGCACCACAAGTACCTGTAGTTCTTATTGATGTTATATGTCTATGTATGACTCATTTTCATTTATTTGTTAAGTTAGCATTTTCTAAAAAGTACACAAACGAAGGCACAGTCCAAGTAACGTGTATGTAAGTTTCTAAGTGATTCCTTCGTTGAATTACAACCAAGTCTATCAACTTTTCTCTCTCCAAAAACTTTCTCTCTTTGTACACTTGTGAAAAATCATTTTCATGGTGATTTTTCGTTAATGATTATGATGGAACCGAACAGAAATATTTTCATTGAGCATAAAAGCTTTGTGTTCAGCAAGGAAGACCAATGGTGGTGGAGGATAACAGAAAGGAGTATTCGGGTGGTGAAATATATCTTCATCAACTACAAGGTGTTGGGATGGTTGGCTACAGTAATAGAGGAATGCACAACTTATGTGGGTTCATCTAAGTTCATTAGAACCAGGAGAAGTGGGAGTCACATTCTAGTAGTTCAGAGATGCCAAAACTCCCGTGGCCGATCCTTGTCTTTAATAGAGTTCCGTCATGGACAAAGAAGAGGACTTCTTGTAATTCCAGAAGGGCGATAGGGGCAAGGATGGGGTCACTTCATTGAGATGCTGAGGGAACTCTCATCTCCTACATCTGATTCAGACAGAAATTCTAGGGAAAAGGGAAGAAGTGGCGGTGGAGGTGAGCTCCGGTTGCTTCCACCTTCGTCGACGACGCACTCTCGCTCGTACAAAGAGGTGCTCGAGGTACCTGGAGCAGTGAACCAGGCCGAGAAACCCAGGCCAAGAAACCTGACTTGCATGTAGCAGGAAACCATTCTGTTTTGGACAAAGGACAGAGCATATGAGGAGGTGACAGTTTTGTTGGGATGAATGAGGTAACTATCCTACAGGCTTTGAGCGAGATGGAGGAGCAGCTGGCTGCTCTTTCTGAAAATGTCTCCTGGTTAAACGTTGCGTAGAGGGGAAGGTAAGCATCACGTGGGATGGGCCTATTGTTAAGGATGGTCCGTCAGTTAAGTCGAGTGGGTCAGGCCAGGTTTCAAGCCCAAAACCAAGTTGGAAAGAATGAAATCGGGAGATACCCGATACAGGCCACGCCACAGTTCAAAAGGATCAAGAGGCTCCCATGTCACCGAAAGGTGATCGGACGAACCTTTTACCACCACAGAAAGTGTCACCGTCTCTAGGCGACCATCGTGGTGGACTGTCTTCTCATTCTCATGCTCCAAGGCTAGATGAGCAGTTGTTGGAGGGGGAGGTAGATATCAGTGGAGCAGAAGGTGAAGAAGGGGAGGTTCTTGAGATTGTGGAGGAGGCCGCTATTAAGTTTCTTCCCACCCCAAATAAGCTGTCAGAAGTTGTAGGGGGACATAAGGGGACTATGCTGGATCTTTCTGACACTGCAGGGGTTTCCAAAGTAGGGGAGGGGGTGGGCCTAACTCCTCTACGTACAATCCATCCAAGTCCTCCAGATTGGATTTTTAAGAAGGTGGATGAGTTAGAATCTGTAAATGGGCTTTCCTATGAAGGTTATGCAAAACAATTCCAAGCCCTCATTGTTGCTATGGAAGTGGGACGCGTGAAGACTTCGTCAAAGCCGAGTAGAGAACTAAAACGGCTTACTTGTTCTATTAATTATGATGGTAAGGAAAGAAGTAGTGGAAGGGAGAGATCAAAAGTGAGGGGTTCCTTTTATTTCCATGAAGCCTAAGCTCCTTTCATGCAATGTGCGGAGGCTCAATGATCGCAATAAACGACTCCGTATAAAATTATTATTGCGAATTTTGAAGGTTAATGTGGTGTGCTTGCAGGAAACAAAGTTGCTGGTTATTGATAGAAGAATTGTTTGGAGTTTATGGGGATTTTTTTTTAATAAAATAATAGTTGGGCTGGTCTTATTTTAGCTTCGGTGGGTGCTTCGGGTGGAGTCTTAGTAATGTGGGATAAAAGAATAGTTGAGGCGGCGGAGGAGTATATTGGTGAATTTTCGGTAACCACTCTCTTTAAAAATGTTGTAGATGGTTAAGAGTGAACTGTTGTAGGCATTTATGGGCCAAATAATGATAGGAACGAGAGAGGTCTATGGGAGGAGTTGGCCGGTGTGCATTCCATTTGGGATGTGCCTTGGTGTATGGAAGGAGATTTCAACACCACTCGCTTTCCTAACAAGTGCTCGGGGAATTATCGGAATTCTGTGGCGATGGAAGAATTCTCCGAGTTCATTTTTTATCTCGGTCTTATGGATATCCCTCTTGTGGGGGGAGAGTTTACTTGGTCGAATGGAGGGGTTTGGTCGAAACTGGGTCGATTTCTAGTCTCTCCAGCATGGGAAGCCCATTATCCTGAGCTTCATCAAAAGCAAATGGCCCGTGTTTGCTCGGATCACTTTCCTCTCTTGCTTGATTGTGGGGGTATTCATCAGGGGCGTCGATACTTTAAGTTTGAAAATATGTGGCTAGTAGCAGATGGTTTTGTTGCTTTGGTACGTGCTTGGTGGTCTTCATATCAGTTTACTAGCACCCCCAGTTTCATTATTGCAAGTAAACTCAAGGCTTTGAAGCAGGATCTGAAGAAGTGGAACCTTGAGGTTTTTGGGCACATTGATAATCAATAGTCAACCCTTCTTGCGGAATTACAAGAATTAGAGGGAAAAGAACTTTTGGAGGATAGCTCAGAGGAGGTAGTAAGAAAAGGTGAAGTAGTGACTAATTTGAAGAGGGTTCTGTTGTCTGAGGAGATCTTATGGCGTCAGAAATCCAAGGCACTTTGATTGAAAGAAGGCGATAAATGTACAAAATTCTTTTATAAAGTGGCTAACTCTCATCGGCGAAGCAATGCTATAGAGTCATTACATTCGGGTCCTCAGGTACTTTCTTCTCCCACCAATATAGAAAATCACATTGCACATTATTATGAGAACCTCTTGTCAGAACCGGTTGGTTGGAGACCGAAACTTGACGGCTTGGCATTTGAGACCATTGATTGACAATGTGTGAGTTCCTTGGAGAGCTTTTGATGAAGAGGAATTTTATATGGTTATTTCAGCTATAGAAAAAGACAAAACGCGGGGACTGGACGGTTTCTCGATGGGGTTTTTCCAAACATGTTGGGATATTGTAAAAGGTGATGTTATGGAGGTATTCAGTGAGCTGCATTCTTTTCAAAAATTTGAGAAATCCCTCAATGCAACGTTTATTGCTCTCATCCCTAAGAAACAAGGGGCTTCGGTTATTGAGGAGTTTCGCCCTGTAAGCTTGGTTAGTAGTATTTACAAGATCATCTCAAAGGTGCTTGCTAACCGGTTAAGCCTTGTTCTGAAACAAATTATCTTCAAGCCTCATAACGCTTTCATTCGTGGAAGACAAATACTTGATTTAGTTCTCAAATGAATGTATGGATCATAAATTGCAGGAGGGCGGATCAGGTATACTTTGCAAGTTGAACATGGAAAAGGCTTATGACCATGTAAATTGAGAATTTCTTTTATACTTGCTTGGGAGGTGTCGCTTTGGAGATAGGTGAATTTATTGGATGCATCATTATATCTCGACGGTTCGTTATTCAGTTCTAGTCAACGGCACATCGGCTGGTTTTTTTTAGAGTTCCAGGGGTTTGAAACAATGAGACCCTCTTTCTCCTCTTTTATTTCTTATTGTCATGGAGACACTGAGTCGGATGGTGAAGGCTATTGTTGGTGGCGGATTCCTGTCTGGCTTCCAGGTGGGTAATGGCAATAGTAGTTATGTTAACATCTCACACCTATTATTTGTAGCCAATACCTTACTCTTCTGTGAAGCGGAGGAGAGCCAAATCCAAACCTTGCGGGCACTGTTACTTTGTTTTGAAGTAGTGTCACGGCTCAGGGTGAATCTTGGCAAGTCCAAATTCGTGGTGGTGGGAGAGGTTCCTCATGTTACCAGGTTAGCTAGTCTCTTGGATTGTATAGTTTCTTCTTTTCCAATGAAGTATTTGAGCCTTCCATTGGGTGCAACGTTTAAGGCTAAAGCCATTTGGGATGGAGTGATAGAGAAGATAGAAAGAAGATTGAATGGGTGAAAACATGTATTCTTATCAAAAGGGGGGAGACCTACCCTTATCAAGAACACATTAACTAATCTAATCACCTATTTTCTGTCACTATTTCCTTTACCTGCAGGGGTGGCGTGTAGGATGGAGAAGCTTTTTAGGGCCTTCTTATGGGAAGGCATGGGAGAGAAGAAGAAGTACCATTTGGTTAATTAGAAAACAGTCTGTTCCCCAATTCCATAGGGGATTGGGTGTTTGTAACTTAAGAACATTCAATATAGCTTCATTAGGAAAATGGCTATGGAGTTATCATTTGGAAAATGGGGCTTTGTGGAAGGAGATCATCGATTTGAGACATGAAGTTGCTTGTTTGTTTTTTTTTTTTTTTTTTTTGGGGGGGGGGGGGGGGTGTTGCTCTAACAAAGTAAGGGGGGTTATGGTGTGGGCTTATGAAAGTTTATTAGGAGAGGGTGGCCAATTCTTGAAAATCACATTTGTTTTGTGGTCGGAGAGAGCACTAGAGTAAGATTTTGAAGGAATTTGTGGTGTGGTGATGTCACACTGGATATAGCTTTTCCATCATTATATCGCAATGCAGCTAATAGGGAAACTTCAGTGGCAGATATGCGGTTATTATCTCAAGGTTCTCATCAATGAAACATCCTCTTTAATCGGGATTTCCATGATTGGGAATTGTCTACGGTTATAGATTTTTTTTCAAATTACTATATGCCACAAGGCTTCCTATCCTACATGGAGATAGAATGGAGTGGAGATCCAATGATCACAAGAGGTGTACGGGAAAGGCTTATTATAAACTTTTATCAACACAAGACCATGTTCACTTCCCTTGGAAGAACATTTAGAGGTCTCGCATGCCTTCTAAAGTAGCTTTTTTTGTGTGGACTTCCGCTCTTGATAAGATTTTGACCACGGGCAATTTGAGGAAGAGGGGATGCATTGTGCTGGATTGGTGCTACATGTGCAAAAAGAGTGAAGAATCTATAAATCACCTCTTATTGCATTGCAAGGTTGCAAGGATGCTATGGGATGAGATCTTTCGAAGCATTGATGTTGCCTGGGTTATGCCAGCAAGGGTGGTGGACCTGTTGGGGAGTTGGAGGAAGATGCAAGGCTGTCCTCAAGTGGCAACAGCGTGAAAGATGGTCTTGTTGTGCATTATGTGGTGTATTCAGTCGGAAAGGAATAAACGGTGCTTTGAAGATAAGGAGCGATCAATAGCAGAGTTACAAAAATTCTTCTTTCACACTTTAATGTTGTGGTTTTCAAACATTGTATTAAGTGGGAACAATGTTCTTGATTTCTTATCTTTATTTTCTAGCTCTTAGAATGTGTTTAGGTATTCTGTGGTATACTTCTTGTGTACACTGGATAGACTTTTCTCGATCTCTTTAATAATAATTATCTCTTACTTATCAAAAAAAATTACAACCAAGTTATTCCTCAAACTAACTGCATCGTATATCTTCATCAAAACAACAAAAAGCCTTCACATTTGATCAAGTTGGGCAGAATCAAACAGCAATGGTATTTATTTAAGAAAATAGTTTTAACTAATGTATATAAAACTTACCAATCAGAAAGCTTTTCCCAGGCTTCTTGAGGAACTAAAACATAGTCCACCCCTTCATGCAATCCTATACGAACCTCTAAATCATTACTCCCACAATCATTATTGTCTAGAACTATATCAGAATTATCAATTGGTCCAGGTCTATCCGCCATTTTCGAAGGAACCACATTCGATTGTTGAGAATCAGAAAACTGCTTATCAGTTGAACATTCACCGTTGCCTTGTCCAACATACCTCTGCCAGCTTGTAAACCACCTAGAGAAAAATGCATACCAATTACAATCACAAGCACAAGCCTTTTACTATTAAACAAACAGAATCAAATCCAAAAATTAACTTAACAAGTATTATTAGTCAAGCCAACCCAAATGCTTGTAAGATCGAAAGAAAGAAATAATCTTTGAGTAAATTGACTGGGCATAGCAAATTGCTTGGAATAATTGACGACCAGTTCAGCTGCAATGTGGTAAATTGGGATATATAGAACTCATATGACATACTAAATGTGGGAATGTGGGAATGCATTGGAGCATTGCCTAAGTATCTGTACTAGCACAACATACCAGACCATGGACAAAATACCTAATGTTAAAATTAGCCCTCAGACAGAGAAGCCACCAAACATGTCCTTGCCCCATCGTGCAAAACCCAAACTCCTTTTGTTCACCATGTAAACCCTTCAATGATCTGCCCTAGTTCCTAGAAGAACAATATGCACCCAACAAGCAAGTACTCAAAACTAGGAAAAGGACCATATTTAATAGTCTACTACAGCTCAAAACCATCAGAAGATCATTCTTATTTAAAAAAAAAAAAAAAACAGTCAGACCATCAAAAGATTCCACCTTCTCTTGATTAGACCCAAACTCATAAGGAAAAGAAGACAAAAATGGCATATCGCAATGATCATTACTGCTCTTGACCATGATAAGCCCAGAACAACATTTTCATAGTTTCTACATACAACATCAAAACATTAATTGCCATCTAAAAATTCCAACTGGGCATGTACGAAAAGAACAAAAACTGATTTTGAATAAAAGGATAAATGCTAAAAAAGTACCGGTTAGAAATGATGTAATAGAGGTTGCCTTCTTTCAAATTAGACTCCGATTTATTCATCAAATCCGTTACGATCCGATTCTCTTCCTCCGGAGGGTGCGGCAAGCAACTCGCCCCATTGTCCATCATGAAACTCGAATCAGGAATCGTCATGATCAATCACACAACCTGCAAATTAAAGATTAGATGAATATCCCAAAATCCAAATCAAGGCCAAAAATCAACGCCTCATTCACCATAACAACTTAAAATTTTGAGGTTTCGGTCCAAAAGACGTTTGAAATTGGGGAATAGGACGAACCTCAAGCTACAAGAATTGGCAGGAGAAAGAGATCGAAGTCGAACCGCTGGACTAAAAAGGAAAAGAAAATTTCAAATCAAATTAAACTAAAAATTAATTGAAGAATTATCGGTCACGAAAAGAGGGATTTAGGACTTTGTGGGGGAACCCTAGATTGCAAGACTTTGTGGGGGAAATGATCTGGGAGAGACCAGGACCAACAACTTGAAAGAGAAAAGACGTCCTTCATATATATACGCGAGCAAACATATTTCTTCGAGTATAAGCTTTAAAAGCCTCCACTTTTACTTTCCTTATGCCATGGGTCATTTATTATGACTATTTGACCGTTTATTTTCTTGTCCAAAATTTTCTGAATTTTACACGTAAAAGAATTAATAAATGATCCGAAACTAATCTACAAAAAAGACAGAAAATACAAGAATAAAAATGCTTGGTCCATATACCTTGTCCAGTCTCCACCTATCAGAACTCTTTTAAATTGTAATTTGAATTTATTTAAAGAGCTAGATCACTTTTTTATTTTAAGTTTAATATCTTCCCCTATATTATTTTAAATTTTTTCTATATCTACTATTAAATAGTATTTATTTAAAATAGATAGATGATAAAATTGAAAGGAGTTATAATCTATTTTTATCACCATCGTAATTATAATCATTTCTCTTTATTTATTTAAAATTAAGAAACTTTTCGGTATTTTTAGAGAAAGATTATACTATAATCTCAAAGTCCTCTTAAACTTAATAATAATAAAATCTCTAAAATAAAATCTAAATTGATATAGTTGGAGTCGCATCATATAAGAAGAATCTTAATAAAAGCATGTGTTGAACCTAAAGTTTCAAGTTTCGTGTAAATCTACACATGAATTTTGATGATAACAAATGAATTCAAAGAATAAAAGAGTCTCAAGTTCAAATTGTCCACACAATATAATCAAGCACATCAATGAAGCAAGCATGAGCAAGAAGGGAATAAGTTCACATTAAAATTATAGAGTAATATTGTAAATCTCTTAAAAATTCAAAATTAATATTTTATCATAAAGCATTAAAATACATTTTTAACATATGCATGAACATTTTGGAAATTAAATTTGAAAATTTTGAAAAATGATTGATTGTCATCTTTTACATGTGCATGACATGATTAAAGGTTTGAATTTTGAAAATATTAAGATGATTGATTGTCATCTTTCACATGTGCATGACATGATTAAAGGTTTGAACTTTGAAAATATTAAGATGATTGATTGTCATCTTTCACATGTGCATGTTTTATTTGAATATTTTCAAAAGTGGTAGATGCTTTTCTTGACTTATGCAAAAGGTAAATATCTTTATTTGAAAATTTTGAAAAGTAAAGTGTGCTCCTTTTATCATATGCAAAAAGTAAAAGATTATGTTTGAAATTTTTGAAAAATAAAGTATACTCCTTTTGTCACATGCAAAAAGTAAAAAAATTAGATTTGAAATTTTTGAAAAGTGAATGATGATGTTTTTGACATGGGAATCTTTTCAAATTTGAAATTGAAAAACTCATTTGTTGAGTTTTGCAAAAAATATAACAAGAGCTTACATATCTATTGCTAAGTTTTGCATCATTCCTTCAAAACTCTCATTCTCTCTTTTCTAAAGTTTTGAGCCTTAATTCTTATTCTTGTTGAGAGAGATATAGGTTGCGTTATATTGTTTCTATCTCACTCATTGAGAAGTGTACTTTGATAGTCTACCTACTATCAACTCTTGTATTTGTAAGAGGGTGCGTATAACCCTTGGGTGTGTAGAAAGTATTCTACACAGGGAATAGTTAAATCACCAAGTGTGAGGTGATTGGAAGTGTAGAAGGTGTTCTACACGGGGAATAGTTAAATCACCAAGTGTGAGGTGATTGGAAGTATAGAGGGTGTTCTACACGGATTCTTTGGAGCGGTGCTGCTCAAAGGTGTAATACGTTTCTATCTCCACCTAAAGGAGATTGAATAGTGGATTTGGGGATCCTCAAGGGGTAGCTTGAGGCGAGGACGTAGGCAGTGGGGCCGAACCTCGTTAACATACTGAGTTTGCTTCTCTCTTACCTTTACTCTTTATATTTATTACTGTTTCATATTTTGTTTATATTTTATATTATATATTTGATTTATAATTGTTAATTTTTTAATACAACTCAATTCACCCCCCCTCTTGTGTTAGTCATCTGGGCAACAATTGGTATCAGAGCTAGTTGACCTGTACTGTTCATACAGGCAGATCACTCATGGGAACTCTCGCTTGTGACTGTGTCATTGAAGCAAGACTCTCCGACCATAGGTGACGGTGCACCGGTAGAGACGGTGGCCGGCTAGTCTGGTAGGTACAGTTGTTAGGTGACATAGGTGCGGCCTATGATCGGTAACAATTGGTATCAGAGCTAGTTGACCTGTACTGTTCATATAGGCAGATCACTCATGGGAACTCTCGCTTGTGACTGTGTCACCGAAGCAAGACTCTCCGACCATGGGTGACGGTACACCGGTAGAGACGGTGGCCGGCTAGTCTGGTAAGTACAATTGTTAGGTGACATAGGTACGGCCTATGATCAGTAACAATTGGTATCAGAGCTAGAGTTCTGTTATAAGATTAACTATCTTTTGAGTTAAGATCTTATGACTAACATTGCAGTTTCAATTGGTGAAGGTCAATCTAGCAGTCGACCTCCACTCTTTTGTGGAGACAATTACTCATTCTAGAAAGTTAGAATGTGAATATTCCTTCAGGCTCAAGGTCGAGAAATCTGGAAATGTATTGTAAATGGACCTTATATTCCAACAAAAGTAGTTGATGGAGTAAAGGTCAAAAAGGAAGAAGAAGAGTTTAATCGTGAAGACGATAGACTTTATACTTTGAATTTAACTGCTATGAATTTATTATATAATGCTCTTAATGGTAATGAATTTAATAGAGTAATGACTTGTGTTACAGCAAATGAAATTTGGGATAACTTGGAAGTTACTTATGAAGGAACTTCTCAAGTCAAGGAATCAAAAATTTATATTCTTACTCATGAATATGAAATGTTTAAGATGAATGATAATTAATCTATTTCTAGTATGTACACTCGTTTTACTAACATCCTAAATAGCTTGACAGCTCTTGGCAAAGTTTATTACAAAGTGGAGATAGTAAGAAAAATTCTCAACTCTCTACCAAAACATTGGGAATCAAAAGTGACAGCGATTCTTGAAGCTAGAGACCTCAAGAAACTCGAAGTAAATGAACTCATCGGGTCACTTATCACCCATAAGTACACATTGAAAAGATGAGAAGAAGAAGGAAAGCTAAAGAAGAGCTTAGCACTTAAGCTGTTCCACATGAAAGTGAAAGTGAAAGTGATGAAGATGAGGAAAATGATGACAAAGATGAAGAAGTTGCGGTGATAACAAGAAGAATTCAGATGTTCTTAAAGAAAAATAAAACTCCTCCAAGAAAATCTTTCAAAAAGTTTTCCAAGAAAAATTCAGATAAAAATGACACTTTAATTTGTTATAAATGCAATAAATCTGGTCATATCAAGTCAGATTGTCATCTGCTAAAAAAAGATCGAAACAAAGGTAAAAAAGCAATAAAAGTTACATGGGATGATGATTCAAGTAGTTCAAATAGTGAAGCAAGCAATGGAGAATCAGCAAATCTTTGTCTTATGGCTAAAGATGACATTGAGGTAACAAATTTTGATAATATTAAAGATCCTTCATATGAAGAATTGCAAAATGTTTTAGAAGAGGTATATAAGAAATTTGAAAAATTGGGTATCAAGTATACTGTTTTGAAAAAGAAAAATTCTTCTTTAACAAATGAAATTGATATTTTAAGAAAAGAAAGTATTGTTTTGAAAGATGAAAATCTTGAGTTGAAGAAAAAGAAAACTGATTTAGAAAATATTATTGAAAATTTTACGAATGGAAAAAGAAATTTTGAAAAATTTCTTGATAGTCAAAAATGTGTTTTTGACAAGGCAGGCTTGGAATATATGCCGAAACAAAAATACAAACCTTATAAAAACTTCTTTGATAATCATTCTACATCAAAATCCAATATTCAAAATTCTTTTCATAAAAATAATTTTGTTAAAAAAGGATACTATTATAATCACTCAAGTTCTTCATATATGTCACATGCTATTTGTAATTTTTGTAATAGAAATGGTCATAATTATCTTACTTGTCCTATTAGAAGAAAACATACAATGACTATTAGGGCCATATGGGTACCTAAGAATCTTGTTTCTTTTAATACTAATAATAAAGGATCCAAAGAATTTGGGTACCAAAAATTTTTTTTTTAATTGTTTTTGTAGGTATGCATGAAGTATTCTACAGGTAAAAATAAATGATTTTTAGACAACGGATGCTCAAGATACGTGACAGAAGACAAAACTAAATTCATTGATTTCACTTCTAAAGAAAAAGGATGTGTGATATTTGGAGACAATTCAAAATGAAAGATCATGGAAATAGAAGGAAAGATCATCAAGACTTAGTACAAGATGCAACCAAATAGTGGAAACATGTGAAAGATCATCCAGCGGAATAAATTCTAGGAGAACCTTCACGAGGTGTAAGTACTCGATCATCTCTTAGAAATATTTGCAATCATACTGCTTTTCTATCTCAGATTGAACCTAAAAATATTGATGAAGCACTTCTTGATGAATCTTAGATTCTAGTTATGCAAGAAGAACTTAATCAATTTGAAAAAAATAATGTTTGAACACTTGTTCCTAAACCCAAAAATCATACTATTATTAGAACAAAATGGGTTTTTAGAAACAAGAAAGATGAGTCCGGAGTCATTACTAGAAATAAGACTCGATTTGTGGCCCAAGATTTCAATCAAGAAGAATGAATCGATTATGATGAGACATATGCACCAGTCGCAAGATTAGAAACTATTCGAATGCTACTTACATATGCTTGTTATAAAAATTTCGAACTTTTTCAAATGGATGTTAAAAGTGTTTTCTTAAATAGTTTTTTTATTGAAAAATATTTTTCAAGAGGAAAGATTGATATAACTCTTTTCATCAAGTATGAATAGAATGATATTCTTCTAATTCAAATTTATGTATATGATATAATATTTGGTGCTACTAATGAAAATATGTGTCAAGATTTTGTTAAGAATATGCAGGAAAATTTTGAAATGAGCATGATGGGAGAACTTAATTTCTTTCTCGGATTGCGAATCAAGCAAGCAAAAAGTGGAACATTTATTAATCAGTCAAAATATATCAAAGAGTTACTCAAAATTTGAGATGGAACGTGCGAAGGTAATTGAAACATCAATGAGTCCAACCACTAAACTTGATAAAGATGAAAGCGGTAAGCCAGTTGACTCAAATGTATATCGATGTATGATTAGTAGTTTATAATATTTGATAACTAGTAGACCTGATATTATGTTCAGTGTATGTTTATGTGCACGTTTTCAATCATTTCCAAAACAATCTCATTTGATTGCAGTCAAGCGGATTTTTAGATATTTTGCCATTACCATTGACTTAGAGTTATGGTATCCTAAACACACTTCTTTCGATCTTATTAGTTATTCAGGTACCGATTATACTGGTTGCAAAGATGATCGAAAAAGTTTTAGTAGAATATGTCATTTCTTAGGTCGTGCACTAGTTTCTTAGATTAGTAAAAAAAAAAAAAATCTGTTGCACTATCTATTGCTGAGGCAGAATATGTTACTGCGGGTAGTTGTTGTTCTCAAGTTCTTTACATGAAGCAACAACTTGAAGATTTTAAACTAATGTATAATCACATTCCAATAAAATGTGATAATATAAGTGCTATAAATCTTTCAAAAAAAAAAACCAATACAACATTCTAGAATTAAGCATATTGAAATAAGATATCATTTTCTTCGAGATCATGTGCAGAAAGGCGATATAGTACTGAAGTTCACAAACACACACGATCAGTTAGCAGATATATTCACAAAACCTTTACCAGAAAATAGATTATGTATGATTAGAAGAGAAATAGGTATGATGCATGTTATGAATATCTCTTGAAAGATAGATCAGAGTTCATAAAAATAGAGAGATATTTTTTAAATACTTTTACATAAACTTGAGGTTCTTAGCCTCATATTTGAGACGCTCATTCTCTTCATACAATATCATGTCATCCCTATCCATGGGAACTGGCAAGCGGAATGAAGAATCCAATAGAGATTTCAACTTTTTATTCTTCTGCTGAAGGATTCCTTCCCTTGTGTGAGACTCTTGAACAATTCGTTGAAGTACAACAATTTGTCCTTTAAACTTTTCAACCTCATGATTTTTGACTTGTAGCCGTTGGGAAAAAGCAACAATAGACGATGAATAGCGAGTCCCTAGACTCACCAAGTCGTAGATAGCATCGGAGTCTGGCTTATTAGCCAAACTATTATTCTCTTGCTGCAACATGGCACCAATAGTAGCTGCAGAAAGGACATGAGATTGAGATGTAGAATACCTCATGGATGCATCTAGAGGAATGTTAGAAGAATGAGCCATTGAGAAAAGAATTGAAAACTTAAAGCGAGAATATTGAAGGAATGCAGATGAGTTATAGAGATGAGAATAAGATTTGATGCAAATCAGATGAACTTTAAAACTGATTTTATAGAGATAGCATAAAGAACAAGACAAACTATTGTCTCTTCAAATCTTATTAGTTAAAAGAAATATAAGATATGCTAGACACACATTATCAAAAGTTTTCTTACTAGAAAAACGGTTCTCTGCTCCTATCATGGCATTGACGGCCTTAGGAGAGAAGATTGATGGTTAATGCATCAAGGGATCCTGATTCAAGTCTGGAACATTAGTGGAAGAGAATTGTTTGGCCATTCTATCGTTATGGAAAAACAGAACTTAGGTCAAGAAGCGATATTTTTTTTGGTATCCGATAGGTGAAAATGATTTTTTTATAGAAATTCAGAGCTTTCAATCCCGTTTGTCAACAACATCAGGCGATTGTTTAAATCTTCAGCCGCACTAAATTCACAGAGTTAAACTTTCAACATTTGCAGGTTTTGTCGGACATGCATAGCTCCGCACCGCATTGCCAGAGCTAGGCTTGCAGCTTTTACTGTCTTTGTCGAACACGAATAATTTTAATTATTCAACTTCAAATCTCTAGAACATCTAATTCGTCAATAACATCAAGCGGATTTAAATCTTCTTCCGCACCGAGATGATGAAATTCAGCTTCAACCTTTGTAGGTTTTGTCGGACACGGGTTGTTCTAACTTCTACAGTCTCTACTAACACAGTGTTTTATTTGTCTATTGGTTATTGTAGGAATATATCTTATTGAGTTAATTATGATTCCTTTTTAATGATGCCAAAAAGGGGAGAAGTTTTAGACTAGAATATTAACATTATTTAAATTACTAAACTTGTTATATATGCTTGGAATTATATTTATATTTTTGCTTGAAAAACTAACGCACATTAACACACATTCTCAGGGGGAGCTTAAGTATTAATACAGGTTTCAGGTTCTATCAAGTATTTGTCATCATCAAAAAGGGGGAGATTGTTGAACCCAAAGTTTCAAGTTTCGTGTAAATCTACACATGAATTTTGATGATAACAAATGAATTCAAAGAATAAAGGAGTCTCAAACTCAAGTTGTCCACACAATATAATCAAGCACATCAATGAAGCAAGCATGAGCAAGAAGGGAACAAATTCACATTAAAATCATAAAGTAATGTTGTAAATCTCTTAAAAATTCAAAATTAGGATTAAGGTTCAAAATTAGTATTTTATCATAAAGCATTAAAATACGTTTTTCACATATGCATGAATATTTTGGAAATTAAATTTGAAAATTTTGAAAGATGATTGATTGTCATCTTTCACATGTGCATGACATGATTAAAGGTTTGAATTTTGAAAATATTAAGATGATTGATTGTCATCTTTCACATGTGCATGACATGATTAAAGGTTTGAATTTTGAAAATATTAAGATGATTGATTGTCATCTTTCACATGTGCATGTTTTATTTGAATATTTTCAAAAGTGGTGGATGCTTTTCTTGACTTATGCAAAAGGTAAATATCTTTATTTGAAAATTTTGAAAAATAAAGTGTGCTCCTTTTGTCATATGCAAAAAGTAAAAGATTATGTTTGAAATTTTTAAAAGTAAAGTGTGCTCCTTTTGTCACATGCAAAAAGTAAAAAAATTAGATTTGAAATTTTTGAAAAATGAATGATGATGTTTTTGACATGGGAATCTTTTCAAATTTGAAATTGAAAAATTCATTTGCCTATAAATAGCTCACTTGAGTTTTGCAAAAAATATAACAAGAGCTTAAACATCTATTGCTAAGTTTTGCATCATTCTTTCAAAACTCTCATTCTCTCTTTTCTAAAGTTTTGAGCCTTAATTCTTATTCTTGTTGAGAGAGATATAGGTTGCGCTGTATTGTTTCTATCTCACTCATTGAGGAGTGTACTTTGATAGTCTACCTACTATCAACTCTTGTATTTGTAAGAGGGTGCATATAATCCTTGGGTGTGTAGAAGGTGTTTTACACGGGGAATAGTTAAATCATCAAGTGTGAGGTGATTGGAAGTGTAAAGGGTGTTTTACACGGAGAATAGTTAAATCACCAAGTGTGAGGTGATTGGAAGTGTAGAGGGTGTTCTACACGGATTCTTTGGAGCGGTGCTGCTCAAAGGTATAATAGGTTTCTATCTCCACCTAAAGGAGATTGAATAGTGGATTTGAGGATCCTCAAGGGGTAGCTTGAGGCGAGGACGTAGACAGTGGGGCCGAACCTCGTTAACATACTGAGTTTGCTTCTCTCTTACCTTTACTCTTTATATTTATTACTGTTTCATATTTTGTTTATATTTTATATTATATATTTGATTTATAATTGTTAATTTTTTAATACAACTCAATTCACCCCCCCTCTTGTGTTAGTCATCTGAACAACAGCATGTTATTTCCATAGACAAGTTTGAAAGTTTAGATGAGATAAAAATTTTGTAAATAATTTTTTTTTATATAAGTAAATAATTATATTAATAGAAACGACAAAATCCAAGTATATAAGAAGGTATATCACATACAAGACCTACCTAGTTCAAAGATGGTAAATATCATTCAAGAAAATCATAAAAATGAAGATTATTGAAGTCTATAGCTGTCGCCCATAATAATAGAGTACAAAAAAAGAAAGATTGAATCCCTTCTAGTGTCCGCTCCTTATTTTCAAATGTTCGATTATTGTACTCTCGCCCAATACACCATATAATACATATAGGAATTATCTTCCACACTGATTTAATGGGCAGTGCAGCTCTAAGAGATGTGCAACTAATCAATAACTCAACCATTGTGGTAGGCATTACCCAGGACAAGTCTACTCGACTGAAAAATTCGATCTATAGGTATCGATCTATCTCACAATGAAGCAAAAGGTGATCCACTAACTCTCCAGGTTTCTTATACATGTAACATCAATTTGTGATAATAATCCGACACTTCCTCAAATTATCCGTGGTCAAAATCTTGTCTAAAACATCTGTCTAAGTGAAGAAAAGAGCTTTGGGGGGCTTTATCCCTCCAAATTTCCTCCAAAAAAAGTAAGTCATCGATAAAGAAGTAAAAGATTTATAGAATGATTGAACTGAGGAGACCCCTATTCCCACAGGATTCCATCAAAGCTTGTCAGCTCACATACCATTTGGCTTCACAGAATAAACGAGGCTAAAGAAAACCTCAAAATTATCAACTGCTCAATTTTGAGCTGCTTTACTAAATGTGACATTCCATTGAACTTATTCGCCCAATCGAATCAAAATGCTTGCTACATAAACTTCTTGATCACAAGCCATATGGAATACCAATGGGAAAGAAACCATTAGAGATTCCTCCCCACACCAAATATATCTCCAAAACTTTATCATCGAACCCTCACCCACCACAAGTTTGGTGTGGCAAGTGAAAATCCCTAAACCTTATCTAATTTGTTTCTAAAGCCCCACTCCATACGCCTTGTTCACCTCCTTAGTACACCAACTTCCCCATACACCTCAATACTTTCAATCTACCACCAATTTCCACCGGTTCCATATTATACCTCAATAACCATTTACTAAGAAGGACCCAGTTGAAGAGTTTTATATTTTTTATATCCAAACCATCTAAAGACAAAGGCCTGTATAATTTATCCCATTTGATTAAGTGGAACTTGAATTCCTCCCCCATCCGCTCCATAAGAAGTCGTGATAAAAAATTTCAATTTTTTTTGCCATAGAACCTGGAATGGGAAAAAGAGATAGAAAACTAATTGGTAAGTTGAAAAGAGTACTCTTGATCAGAGTCACACGACCTGCTTTCGATAAATACAATATCTCTCATCCCGCTAGTTTTTGTTCTATTTTCTCCATCATTTTATCCCAAATTGGTAGGGCAAGTGAAACTACCCCAAAGGTAGGCCCAATTATTTCATAGGGAGAGAAGCAACCTTACACCCAATGGTGGTGCCCAAATGCTAAGGATTGTTGAAATTTCTAACTGGCACTAGTTCAGATTTATTAAAGTTGACTCTCAAACATGACGCTGCCACAAAGCATAATAAGAGGGCTTTAGTACCCCGAGTTAGTTTTGATCTGCCTCACAGAAAATGAGAGTATCATCTACAAATAATAAGTGAGAAATAGAATTAGGGCCCCTATTGGTGTTACCTACAGAAAATTCCATCATACAGCTGTCTCCGAGAGTATCGTACAAAAAGCCTCCATAATAACAACAAAGAGAAGAGGAGATAGAGAGTCTCTTTGTCTCAGACCACGAGAACTGCTGAAAAAGCCAATGGAGCTACCATTAATCAAAACTGAGAATTTTGCTATTGAGATACACCATCAAATCCACCTACATCATCTCTCACCAAATCACATATCTTCAACAAATAAATAAGAAATTTCCAGTTTACATGGTCATAAGTCTTTTTCATATCTAACTTGCAAACGGTCCCTATAATCCCTGCCTTTAATCTACTATCCAAACATTCATTGGCTATAAAAACACAATATAGTATCTGACGACACTTTACAAAGGCATTTTGTGGCTTTGTGATGATTTTACTTAAGGCCTCCCCAAGTTGGTTTGTGCACCTTAGAAATAATTTAAACACCCCATTTATAAGGCTAATGGGTCTGAAATATTGCACTTTAGAAGCACCACTCTTCTTAGGAATCAAAACAATGAAAATAGTGTTGAGGCTTTTCTCAGACTTTCCTGCCATGAATAGTTCAATAAACACCTTCATTATGACTTCTTTCACTATCTCCCAACAAGTGTGAAAGAAACTCATCGAGAAACCATCTAGACTCGATGCTTTATCACTCGCCATCATTATTATGACGTCAAACATCTCTATCTCCTCAAAAAGCCTCTGCAACCAGGACGCAGTCTGTGGTTTGATAGCATCGAAATCAAGACCATCAGGTTTTGGCCTCCACCTCTCCCATTTAATAATAATCAAATCAAAGAAATCCATCACATGATTCTTTATCACAGGAGCCTCCGTACAATGATCACATTGATATTAAGCATCTCAATGATATTATATCTCCTATGAGAACTAGCAATCCTATGAAAGAATTTTGTACATCGGTCTCCTTCCTTTAGCCATAAAATTAGATTTCTGATGCAAGATATCTCCTCCAGGGTAAGAACTCTCTCCAATTCTGATGCCGGTTCATTTTTGCGATCAATTTCTGCTTAGGATAAGGCTCTAGTATCAAGTATCCTCTCAAAACCTTGGAGGACCTCCTCCAAAGTTTTCTTGCACTCCCTGATATCACAAAAAGATTGATAGCTCCAAAGCTTTAAATCAAACTTTAGGGCTTTTCATTTTTCTACAAGAATAAAAAAAGGCATGCCATGAAAATGATAAGAAGAATACTAGTTTCTTACGCTGTCCACGAAACCTTCACTCTTAAGCCACGTGTTTTCAAAATTGAAAGAGTGATACCCGCCTTGAATACCACCGCCATCCAACAAGATAAGGAAACGATTCGAGCAAAGGTGAGGTAACCTTTTTTTATACACTTCCGGGTAATGTATTTCCCATTGCGGTCAGATTAGGAAGCTGTCCAATTTAGATCACGTCTGATTATTGAACCAAGTGAAGGAACCTCCTATAACGGGAAGATCCATCAAGTTCAAGTAAGAAATGCAAGCAAAAAAACCAGACATAGCTGGGCGTAACCAACTATCTCCAAATCGCCCACTAAGGAACCTGATATTGCTAAAATCTCCACTTACGCACCAACGAAGGTCCACCAATTACATATTGCTGCAAGTTTTCCCATGAAAGACTTCGCTTACGATCAACAATAAGCCCACAAACACTTACAAAAACCCACAATAAGTTATCTTCTGCGGATTTAAAAAAAAAAAGCCACTAAATATTTCTCTATAAAATCCTCCATCTTCTCTACCACTCTTTTATCCCACATCACAAGAATTCCTTCTGAAGCCCCGCCCAAAGCCAAATACACTCAATCTAATAGGTACAACTCCAAATACTTCACACTAAGTTTCTAGAAATAAGTTTCAACTTAGTTTCTTGTAAGCAAACAATGTCCACTTCCCACACCTTGAGTAAATTATTAATATGAACACGTTTGTTTGCCTCAATCAACCCAAAGACGTTCCAAGACATGAGTTTTGGCTTCATAAATACACTAGAGTTCCCTTTCTTTTTGATCTATCGCGACTTGAGCTACCTTCATTCAAAGACCAAGTTAGCTTCTTAAGCTCCATTTGTTTTACTTGGATTTCTTAGCATGCCCCGACTCAATGGCAGTGAGAAGTGCCAAAAATTAATCCTCATACCTCCGCACACCTCATACCAACAACATGTTAGATACCTTTTACCTTACAGAGTACCCAGTCGAAGACATCAAATTCCAAGGGTAATTCACAATTTAGAGGGAAGGGTTCACTATCATTAGAGTCTCTCTGAGCATTCAGACCTTGTCCCTTGACCTCTCCCCCAAATAAACTAAGGCCACCCATTCAACCAAAGTGTCATCCTATAACCCCACTTCAATAGCAGGAAGTGGAGATACTGGGATAGTTTCAAGCACCATCTCAACAAAGCTTGCGAAATGATCAACCTCTCCTTCCTCTAGTGCTTCAAGGTGATCTTCCATGGAACGTGATTCCTCTGCTTGATCAGAACAAGAAACCAACGAGGGGATTGGCAATTTTTGGCCATTAGGGATGTCTGGCGACAAGGTCTAGAGTCCTGATGAGGTTATCGGCATTATTGGGTCGAAATCTCCTCCAAATCCTTGATTTGCATCGTCGCCGGCACTTCCACTGACATCGTCTGCATTTTCTAACCACAGGTGAGTTCCGTTGTCACCAGCTCCATTTCTGACTGTTGTGCCATTGTCGACAAGTTAAGACTTGGCTCGGGCTGACTGTGTATCCTCCACAAGCATTGGGATTTCAACACGTGAATGGGCTTAGGCCGACTATGTATCTTCCATAAGTATTGCAACTTCTACACAAGAATGGGCTCGGGAAACACAAGACTGAGCTCGAGCCCAAATATATTTAAACCTTGAAGCCTAGGCTTGGGCAACACAAGACTGAGCTCGGGCCTAGAGTTGTTCAAATTATGGGTATAACTGGTCCAGTTCGATCTGATTTTGGACAAAATCTAAAACCGAACCGGTAGTACCAATTTTACATTTTTTAAAATCGATTACAAACCTGTTACCCCCTCAAAGCCGGTAGTACCAATTTTACCAGTTCTAACCCGGTTCTGTCCAATTTTAAATTAGTCTATTAGACTATCAATATATACATTAATATTAGTTATAGCGATTAGAATAATTATATATTAGAATTTGTTATAGTAAGTTTAATTTTTTATAACTATATTATTGACAATAAGAGTATTAATATATTAATATAAATAGTATTAATATACTGATACTAATACTATACCATTATTTTATGTATAATTATTTAGTATAGTAGTTTATATAGAGACTTATAGTATATTACTAATAGTAATATAGTATTAGGCTATTACTATTAGTCTATAAAATATAAATTGTAACTAATTTATATTATATATTAATGTATAAAATATTATATATAATATAAAAAATATTATTTTATATTACATATTATATTAAAAAAAGTGATTTAATATATATATTATATTGAACCGGTTCGGTCCAGTCGGGTTCTAAAAAGTTTAGAATCGGAATCGGATCGGTACTGATGAGTACGCGAAAGTGCACTCTAAATATCTTAATATTTGATTAAGTTGTAAATAATGAAAACAGAAATAATTGAATTTCACTTATATTATTGAATCTAATTTATATTCACAGTGAGATATATTTGAGCATAATTTTATAATATTTTAAATATCAAATATTGTATGATTGATTATGAAAAATAGTTTGCAATTGGGCTTCACAATTTACATCTTTGGGTTTATTTTTGTTGGGGAAATCCGGCCGACCGACAGACAGTAAATATGGAGCCACGCAGCGGATGCAAATAAGAGAAATAAAACTAAAGACGGAGAACAGAAATGGACACCAGATATGAAGTGGTTCAGCTCAAACTGAGCCTACATCCACTGTTGGGTTGGTCTAAATCACTATAATAAACAAAAATGGAGTACACTTTCTGGAAGTTACAAAACTCTCTCTCACAAGGCTCTCAAACCCTTTACAAGTAGGCTCTCACTGATCTACAAAATCAAACAAGGAGAAAATGGGAGACGGACGCCTGTGTTCGTAATCTCGCTCGAGCGAAATCGCCTGATCTCCACAGCTCTATGCTTCCGCTCTCTGTTGCACAAATGGCCCAGATCCTTATATAGGCTGTATCTCACTCGAGCAAGATATTTTCGCTCGAGCGGAACACTATTCCAGACGGCGCTAGTTCCTGGAAGCGATACAACCCTAGGATTGATTCTCGCTCGAGCGGGAGGTCGAGCAAGAGTCGAGCAAAGTCTCTGCCTGGATCCAAAACTCTCCGTTTGATGTCTCGCTCGAGCGACTGTCGAGCGAGGGTCGAGCGAAGTTACGGGTTGAAAACTCCAAGTGCAATCTGATGTGCTTCATTCAAGCCACATCTCAACAAATCTCCACCTTAGCTTGAATAAGCCCCACAAAATGATTCTAAACAAAAAAACCCACAAATCCTTCAACCACAAAAGGAATACCCAACACGAAATACGAAGTCTACCTGTGAAGAACTCACTTTCCACAGAAAAGTCTTCAACACCATAGACGACATCTGAAGATTCACTATCTTCACCCAAACGGCAATGCACCACAATACAGACTGCTTACTTGAACAAACGGCTTCTGAATACAAATGAAGACAACCAAATATTCTTCAGCCAAAGTAAGGATCAACAAAAGCCTACATGAGCAAACACAAAAGGTGACTAACTACCCCCTTTATCTACCAGCTGTAGACCTGCTTTCATCTACCAGCTGTAGACCTGCTCTCACTGTGCACCAATGCCAATCAATTATAAAGCTCTCTGCAACTCCACCTTCTTGCTATAACTCTCTCTCCTTTCTGTGGAAACAAAAGAAAAGAAAATTCACCAAATAGCAAGATGCGTTGTCCGCTTCACTGACGATCTGTAGACAAGCCTGGCAAACTAAAAGCAAAATGTAGAATCTGTCACTCAAAGCCCACATCATTCCATTCAGTTACTCCGTGGAGTGAAACAAAACTGTATGGTCTAAGTAACGCTCTACTTTCTTGTCTGTAGATCACTATCTTCTCAAAAGTGTTTGAACACCAAACACATCACAAAGAAATAGATAGACAAAACCAAACTTCCAATGATCATAAAACAAATATGAGTTTAATACAAAACAAGACTTTACACAAGATGTATCCTGATCAGAAATACTGCAGGAACCATAATTCTACACTACTTCCTAAGAATACAATGCAAACAAAAAACCAAGATTACTGTCTTCTGATCACACCAAGCAAAAGCTGCTGACTTATAAATGACCATCCTGTCTGGCGGATCCGCACGTGACACATGCCAATGAATATCTGAATCTGGAGCATGTCAGGACACTCCACCTGTCACCACACTGCCCTCAAGGAAGTAAAGACTAACTGTCATCTTCTTCACTGTCATCACTACTAGAGAAACTTTCCTCTTCCTCCACATTTTTCAATTAAGGACACTCACTTCTGTAATGACCCAACTTATGGCAGTGGTAACACTTCATTTTTCTCTTGTTAGATCTGGAGTTACTGAAACTGGAACTACCTCTATTCTTTCCTGAACATCCTTCCCCGGATCTATCACCAGAAGAACATTTCACAAACAAACCCTCAGCTTGATTGTTCATGCCTAAACCCCCAAATTTTTTTCTCAATTCCTTAGAATTCAAAGCAGACTTGACATCTATTAAGGAGATTGTATATCTACCATACAATATTGAGTTTACAAAATTATCAAACGAAATAGGCAATAAACACAAAACAATTAAGGTTTGATCTTCCTCATCAATCTTAATGTCTATGTTC
The DNA here is from genome assembly GCA_036898215.1 of Platycarya strobilacea. Lineage (NCBI taxonomy): Eukaryota > Viridiplantae > Streptophyta > Magnoliopsida > Fagales > Juglandaceae > Platycarya > Platycarya strobilacea. The sequence goes on along the minus strand of CM072549.1, from coordinate 16,335,309 downwards.
CTCAGATCCATAATAATCTTATTAAATTCATCTAGATGTGCAGAAATAGAAGTACCTTCCTCCATTTTGAGAGTGTATAACCGTTGTTTCAAAAACAACCGGTTAGTGAGAGATTTCTTTAAGTACAAACTCTCCAGCTTGTTCCACAAACCAACCACGGTCTCCTCTTCTGCAATTTCCCTCAAAACTTCATCTGATAGTGATAGTAGAATGATACTGTGAGCCAATTCCTCATTCCTTGACGATGCACGAGACTCACCAGTCAGTCCTTCTACAACCTTGAACAGACCCTACTGACGCAACAAAGCTTTCATCCTCAAGCACCATAAACTGAAACTATCCTGACCGTCAAATTTCTCTACTCCAAAATTTACTGAGGTCATCCCTTAACGCTCTGATACCGGTTTGTTGGGGAAATCCGGCCGACCGACGGACAGTAAATATGGAGCCACGCAGCGGATGCAAACAAGAGAAATAAAACTAAAGACGGAGAATAGAAATGGACACCAGATATGAAGTGGTTCAGCTCAAACTGAGCCTACATCCACTGTTGGGTTGGTCTAAATCACTATAATAAACAAAGATGGAGTACACTTTTTGGAGGTTACAAAGCTCTCTCTCACAAGGCTCTCAAACCCTTGACAAGTAGGCTCTCACTGATCTACAAAATCAAACAAAGAAAAAATGGGAGACGGACGCCTGTGTTTGTAATCTCGCTCGAGCGAACACTTCTCGCTCGAGCGAAATCGCCTGATCTCCACAGCTCTCTGCTTCCGCTCTCTGTTGCACAAATGGCCCAAATCCTTATATAGGCTGTATCTCACTCGAGCGAGACATTATCGCTCGAGCGGAACACTATTCCAGACGGCGCTAATCCTAGTTCCTGGAAGCGATGCAACCCTAGGATTGATTCTCGCTCGAGCGGGAGGTCGAGCGAGAGTCGAGCGAAGTCTCTGCCTGGATCCAAAACTCTCCGTTTGATGTCTCGCTCGAGCGACTGTCGAGCGAGGGTCGAGCGAAGTTACGGGTTGAAAACTCCAAGTGCAATCTGATGTGCTTCATTCAAGCCACATCTCAACAATTTTGCCTTTTACATTGGGTTTATTTTGATGACAGCCACATTTAATTCATTGGCCCAAATATCATTTGGCTAAGATTTGTGGGCATGAGATATATATGGACTTTACGTTGATCTTCAACAAAGCCTCACTTGAAGTGGCCCATATGCATGGATGGAGTTCCAATAACACACAGCAATGCATGATTGACTTCACTTTGGACTTAGACTCATCAATTCGGCTAGCCCACAATCACACGGCAATTATACTTGGATGAGGAGTTGATTTCTGGGCAAAAAAGATATATATATATATATAATTAAAAAGGGGGCCGCATATAAATATATAGAGAGGTAGACGAATGAAAATGAGGAACGAGCACCTTTTTTCATGATTTTTCTTGAACAATTTTTATTGTTCATTATATTTATGAGTAACTAAATTCTCATATAGGGATAGAGATGAACTTGTATACTAGATAAATTTTTAATTTATTTTTAATTCATGTATTTGATTTTCAATTATTAAAACTCTTTATTTTATCATTCTCAAAATATTATTAGTATTTTCTTTTCCGAATAATTTTAGAATTTATTTCATTTATAGATTCAGTTATGCTTTTTCTATTGAATGAATTAGTTCTTTGATTACATTTGGATTAATTGATTGTCTATATTGATTTAATTATCTACTGCAATATCGCTTCCTTAATATATTATCATCGTTGAATTTTCGTAATGTGAATAATAATTTGTGTGTTTTAAAAGTGATAGATGATTTTTCAAATGTTACATTTGATTTAATTTTGATTTATAATTCTATATCTTCCGATTAAAAATTACGGGATTAAATTCTCAATTAAATTATCAATGAATTAAGAATAATTTAAAAACCAAATATGTGTAAGAGATTTTCGAAACTCTACTATTCGTCAACTTTGATTACTTTTTCTATTAATCACTTTGTTTAGTTTTAATTTTTATTTAAAATTAATTTTTATTCTTTCAATAATCATATAATATATATATTTTTAATTTATATGTTATTTCTAATATTCTTTTAATTTATCTCCTTGTAGAATTAGCACTCATAAAATAACTACACTACAATTACCTCATTATTCTTTGGGCGTAATCAGGTAGCCACCAATTTTTACATTACAGAAACCGATTACGAACCAATATCAACAAAAAATTAGATCGATTACATCAGACTGGACCGATTCAATTCGATTTTACGATTTTTTTCTATACCCATGGTTCAAACCATGAAGCCTATTTTTTGAAAGCAAGAGGTCCCTAGGCCTCTTATCAGAGTTTTCCTTAGGCCCACTAGCCTCCCCCAGATCCAAGCCCCTTTCTATACCACTTATCACAGCGCCCCGTTTTAACCAGTCTATATTATCATATAAAATCGAAAGCTTGTTTTCCATTTCACTTAGAACACGCAACACAGTTGCCTTCTTTAGTCTAACAAGTTCTCTGCCATCGTCCCCCTCGAGAAGACCTCGTACAAAAGCAATTTTTCCACCTACAGATGCCTCTCGAGCAGCTCCACCCATGTTCCTTGAGTGTTGCAACGCCTCCAAGTACGACCTATAAGACTGCAAAAAAGGCATGAATCCCTACGACGACGGGGGAGGCAACCATGCAGCTCGACCTCTATTCTTCCCCCCCGAAATGTCACCAAGATTTGTGGAGATCTTCATCAGAGTATCTCAGAAGTTTCTCCAGCCCATCCCCAATCTCCCTTCTGTCAAGAAAAAGTCTAAGCATAGGCCGGTCTGGGTGCCCATTCCACACCCTGTGATACGGCGAACTCGGTTCAATCGCCATGTCACATATTCACTTACACGGCTCTCCCAAATATGAGACCCCCCATCTCGAAAACCCTTCTCTTCATCTCTCTAAAACTCCCCAAATCCTTCTCTTCATCTCTAAATTGTTGCACGTATAATGCAACAAAAATTGCTAATTTTGACCATCAATATTTTTTGTCAATTGAAATAAAAACACTACGAGAATGGAACAAACAAAACTTTCAGAAACAAAGCACAAAACATTTGAGATGGAACTTAAATAGGATTGAAGGAGAGGAAAGAACGAATGAAACTCAAGAAATTGCAAAGCAAGATAGGAAAACAAAACCAAACTTGAAAAGGGTTAAAAACCAAGGAATCAGAGAGATTATTGGATTTATTTAATTCCAAAAAAAGAAAATTGTGAACATGGAAAAGTTTGGCAACTTTTCTCTGCTTTCCTCTTCTGCGTTCTGTATTAACGCCCCTTGAACTCTAAGATCCTCCTATAAAATTACAAAGAGTTTTACAAATCCATTGCAAAAACGAACTTTTTGAAGCAACGAAACCTAGCATGCCCCACAAAATTTTCTGCCAATGGGTGACCTCGCAGGAACAAACCCTAGATCTTGAAGTGCCTAGATCTTGATCTTCAGCAGGATGCATGTTTCTTCATGCAAATGGGTGACCTTGTAGGAACATCACAAGCAAACGACGGATTTCAGACAACATGCAGTGTGTGGCGTTGGGGCTGAATTGTCGAGAAGGGAGAAGGGGGAAGGGGTATTTTGAGTAAAACGTGGCGTTTTACTGTAGCAATTAAAATAAAATAAAAAACCACCTGGGCAAGAGTTTAGTGTTTGTACTGTAGCATCTACAGTAGCTGCTTAAATATAGAATTACTCCTGTCAAAAGTTTCTCAGTATTCCTGGCCCAACTTTTTTCTATTAATGAAATCTTTTGATTACTTATCAACAAAAAAAATTAAAAAAATAAAGAGTTTCATGGCCTGCTGACACCAATTAGCCTTTAATTGAAAGGAGAATTTATAGAGATATCCATGAAGCAAGTTCTATTTGTCTAAATTTCAGAATCTACATGAAACAAAAAAGAAAAAAAAAAACTTCCGACAGTTGGTCACAAAATTACCAAATTATGTACACAAATATAACAATAATTCACATCGGACTTGGCCCCAAGCACCCCCCCAGCAACGTTTTAAGCCCCACCCACTATAAGACTAGTAACAAAAGTCTGGGAACAACAACAGAGTGGATGAGTGCATTGATCTGACATGAACTCATACATGGGCCTCAATTATCCTTTGGGACCATACGACAGAGGTTGCCCAAAATAGCCAACTGTGTTGCTATACATTTACATGGAAGATGCTGGAATCTAGCCAACAAGCTATTCTCACCATTGAACATGGTTGTGGCCTTTTCACCCTTGAAAACAAAACATAAACCAAAAGTTCAACAATCCAGAATTCCTTTGCTAAGCAACAATCTACAACTAAATGGTTCCTGTCTCGTCTAAACTAGCAGAGGCCTCACTTCCAGCTGGACACGCACCACCTCCCGGAATCTCATCCTCACTAAATATACTCTCCTCACTGGAATCAGAAAATGTTCCAACATCATCATCAGAGAGCAAATCAGCCTTCCTTGTCTTTCTCACATCCTTTATTCCCCTTCCTTGGAGAGCCAATCGCCTGCGTTTTCGCGCTTTCCGCTTGCCCTTAGGAAACTCCTCTCTCTGAGTATCAAAGCTCTTGCCTTCTACCTCCTTCGCCATTCTGCTTTTCCCATATTCATTATCCTCCGAGTCATCAGCATCAGATTTACGCCTTTTTCGACTTGAATTTGTCTGGTACCACAAAAAAGTCCAACTTCAGATTTAGTTAAAAGATACCGCGTACAGACACATCCAATGGCTATAAAATCCTCAAATTCCAGCAGAAGCGTAAAACTCTTTAAGAGAGATAAGCCTACCTACTTTCAAATAGAAGCTTTGGGAATCAAAATCACTAACTATAGTCAAACGAACTTTTAAAACTAGTTAAAGATAAAAACTGATTACACCAAATTTTCCATCCTCAATCCTGGTTTTCCCCACCTCCAATGTTTGCCTATCACTTTTTTGAGATTAACCTCATAATCATATTGTAAAATTTGGATCCCAATTTTACATTTAAACTAGTAGTTTCAACAGTAGCATCAATGGCATACTTAAGTTGAACACTGTCACTGTGCAGGCAGGAAACTATATCATCTGTGAGGACTTCACTTACCTTGGGACCACGATCAACCAACCGAGCCCATTCATGGCGGTTCCTCAAGCAATCAAGAACAGCTTGAGAATGGCTTGAATATGCATATCGCTCTCCATTATGCTTTCTCAAGTTATGCCAATGCTGTGAAGCAAACAGTGGAAAAAAATGAGAATCATATTTGTTGCTATTTAAAAAAAATGCAAACCAATACATATGAGTGTGCATGCGGGTGCACGTGCAGTGTAGAAAAATAGCCAGTGACAGAAGTGACACACCGGCAGGACAGCATTACAGAGTTCCTTATAAGTTATGCGCCTGCCTTTGCTCATAATCTCATTGATCAAGCCTACATATAGATAAAAAGAAAATTCATTAAAAAAAAATCCACGTGAAAAGTAATAGGATGTGGTACTTCTCATTTTGAACTGATTTTGTTGTAATAGAAAATTCAAAACTCCACATAAAGCTAATGCCCAGACAGGTACCTGGTAAAGTGCGATGCACTGGACCCCCAACAGCCCCTGTATCATCATCAGAGGTATTCCTAGGTGAATCACGTGCAGATGACAAATTCAGTTCATTAGCCTCAGTGGAAGAAGACGGGTCACTGTTTGTAGTCGTAGTAGCAGCAGCAGGAGCAATATTCTTCTTGACAGAATGGAAGGATGTTGGGGATCCATTTTCATCCCTCTTGGTGGAAGCATCCACCGTATGCATTATTTCTTGTCTCCTCTGATCAGGAGAAGATGGCACTCTGTCCATCTTTTTAGCTTCATCATCATGCTCATGAGAACGGCGGGACGCATCTTTGGAGGTATCCTTGTATTTTCTTCTAGAAACCTGTGCAATGCATCAACAATGAGATCAGTCATCTGAACTCTGTTAACAATTTAAGGGCACTGAAAACTTCAACAAAGACAAACGGATAGTGCCATCTATTTTCATGACATGTTGGAAACACCACTCATCTTACCAATCCATGATCCTTTCCTCCAGAATTAGATGAACGTTTCATTAACATGCTTGTTGCACTTGGAGAAGCCAACTGAGGTAAGCTACCTGCATTGCGCATACGTGGCACGCGAGGAACCCTAGGAGAACTGTTGAGCTCTTGGTGCAAAAGTAAGGCAAGCTGCCAAGAACAAAATGAAAATAAATAAATACAGATTGCATCCAATGCAATGTCCAGGGAAAACTTTTGTTAGAAAATTGGAGTACTCATACCTCTTCATCGCTGAGGGTTGCAGTAGAATTTGGAGGATGCACAGAAGGCCCATGACTCTGATTCATCTTAGATGGCAGTTGGTAATTTGTCAGGTTAGACTTTTCAGCTCTCTGCGGTAAACCTGAAGCCGGAATCTTATTTTGTGAATGTAAAGACTTCGGAGGGTGCAGTGATCCAGTAGATTCACCAGACTCAGGGGTAGGAACAATATTTTGGGCTGATAATGACTTAGAAGATGAATTATGGACAGAATCTTTGGAATCTGATACACTTCGTTTTGCAACAGGATCATGAGAAATCCTGCTTGAATGTGATGCTTTTGAAGAAGAATTTTCAGAATATTTTGGACGATCCTTTACTGTGTTCCTAGGCAAGTCATCCCTTTCTTCATCCTTGACCAAATCATTTGAAACCAAATCATTTGAAGTACAATCCTTCTTACAGCCGACATTGCAGTCAGATGTTACTCGTTGCATTGAAACAATATTTAGATTCTGAGTATCCGCAGGTTTAATGTCATCAACAGGGGATGATTTGGAAGTCACAACGGTGGATGAAGTGGAAGAAGTTTTCCCAACACATACAATCATTTTATGTTGGCTGGGTAGTGCTGGAGTGTTTGAGATAGTTCCACCAGCTATTGAACGCTCTTCAGCAATCCCCAATGCATGTTTAGCTTCAGAACAAATCTTTTTAACTGCCACAGAACCTTCTAAGCCTTCCAATTCTCGTTTAGGCTGACAAGGACCACCAGATGATTCATTAAATTTATCTATATGATAATAACTGACTGCTTCTGAAGTTCTTTCAGCATCTTGTTTTTGGTCAGTGGATTGCAAACTGCTTATCGCTACATCTTTCAATTTAGAATTTCCAGACATCTGGTCAGAAGATATCCCTGTCTCTTTTGCATCACCTAGAAGAGAAGACCGAGTTTTCAAGAGCCCCCTAGAATTTGCATCATCTTCTTCAGTCTTCACCTCAACATTTGGTTGATCCGAGCTCGGTGGAAAATCACCATTAAAATCTTGAGGAACCAGATTTTCCTTGATTTTTGGCATAGTGCTAGCCAGAGATACGATAGGAGACTTCACAACGCTTCTAGCAGAACCTTCTACAGTGTTTTCTACATTATCATTTGCCTCACTACCTCCCTGTTTTAAGAAACAAAAATGTCATCCAACCACAATTAGTTTAGTTTAGAAGCATATAATATGGCATGCACACTCATAAATGCATGCATGCATGCACAAACACTAACTACCTATCTCCTCATCAGTGCTACATAACCCAGCAACGTGTCGCAAAGTGCCCATCTCAACATAACAGTCCAGTTGTCTCCAACTCAAAAGAAAGAAAAAAAAAACACATTTTATAGAAAAATAAGAACCATTTCACCAGTACTTTTCCCAATCAAGCCACATGAGGTTTCATAGGCAGCTACACACACATTTGATGGAAGATTAGCATGGAGAACCTCCAGCACCATACTGGCTATACACAACTGCCATGTCCACCATTATAAACAAATTACATTAGAAAAAGAGGATGTCTGCGTAACAAATATTTTGCAAATTTTGAGAAAAAATTTGAGGTGCTTTTGTGTTTGTGTGTTTGAGTGATGAGGGGTGTTAGAAAGATGTTTGGAAAGAAAAACTTTTGAGATGCGTGTTTTTTGTGTTTATGGAAGTGATGGGGGCCACTTAAAGCTCAGTTTTTTTTGGTGCGGGGTGGAGAATTGGTGGGTTCCAGTAATTGTTAGATGAAATTATATAGTTTAAAAAAGGTTTGTAATGGAAGTTGATAAAAAAGATTTTTTGGTTTTTGGCAAGCAAGATCTTTCTGTTCTAATTTTTGAAGTACATGAAAGGCCAATTTCATCACAGGATTCCTGTAGATATCAGGAGCCTATATGTAGTAAATTAGAAGCTAAAACCATGGACCTATCACTGAAAAATTTTGGATCCTAAATTGTAGTTGAAACTATGGCAAGTCCACATACCGGTATCCAATTTTCGGATCCTTTTCAGGCCAGTCCCATATCCTAGGATTTGATTAGTGGATGAATTAGAGACCTAGAAAACACAAAAAAACCCCGCACTCGACACCAAATGTCAGTCCATGTGGCTTAGCTCTCTGTTATCAGATAACCCACCCAGACAATACTCACTAATACAGGGTATTGTATTCAGAACCTGTTAGTTAGTTGGAAAAAAAATTATCAGAATCCACTAATTGTTTATGAGTTAGAGGCTTCAAAGGTAACAATACTCACAACAAAAATTTTTTTCAAAAGAACTCATAACAATAATGAAGGCACAATTTTGAAGAATGAGAGATGCAAATGCAGTGAGGAATGTCAGCCAGCTTGAAATATGCCAAAGATTTTAGTCTCAGAGTATACAGGTTAAGTTATAATTAGCTTAGCCAATTAAAATATTTGGTTATAATGTTTCCAAGGCTGAAGGCTTCTTTCAATATGGTAGTGAGCCTAAATTTTGGTTCATAAGTACTGAACTTATGTTGTTAAGTTAGATTTGAATATCTATGTCTTATGAATGGTGTCATATTCGTTACTCTGGGTTAAAAATCAATAGCAGTCGCATAAACGTAGTCTTTACATGTTTATCTACAGACAATCAGTGAATCCGTTCACTTTGGCCTGTGATTGACTTTCCCTCCACTTAATTGCATAAATGCCCTATACATGTTTGCCCACCCTAGACTTAATTGCATAAAGGCCATTAAGATATGCACTTAATGGCCTGTGTTTGCCCTCCACTTAATTGCATAAATGCCCTATACATGTTTCCCTCCACTTAATTGCATAAATGCCCTATACGATGGTAGTGTGGGGGAAGATATCCATATCTTCCCCCACACTACCATCGTATACTCAAACTTCAAAACCTGCATTCTGTTTTGACCATATAAACTTCAACCTATAAACTAGTCATCGAATCAGCTTTTTCTTAAACTCTTCCAAACCTGGCCATTAAGGAAGGTTGCTGACATTCTGAACAGTTGGGTTCCAGATGATTACCCAATGATGGTTAAACAGTAAGGCAGTTGACAAAAGCAATATAGAGAAATTTCAAAGCCACCTTGCTTTGCAAATATTATGTGTGGACTTAGGACCACCATAAGTACAAGACAAGAAATTATTCATTGACATAGCATATGTGCGAGCAGAAGTAAACATACCTCTTCTTTTACAGGAATACCACCAGCATCATTGCTTTCCAATGATGATGCAACACCATCAACAGCATTTGAAGAGCTCCCAACTGCTGTAAGTAGTTGATGACCATCTCTTTCTTCATTGAGACCAACTCCAAAACTGCACTTGGGCAAGACTAATGGTAAGGCTTCTGACGAGTGCTTAATAGAAGCTAAGTTGTTCTTGAGTTCTTGTGCATTATTTTCTACTGCAAGATAGGTATCCGGTAGAAGTTCCTGCACACTAGCATCCTTCAGGTTCTTGTTCTTAATGTCATTTTTTATGAACTTCAGACCTCTGTCTTCATAAAATTCCACTTGTTCTGCACCACTGGTTGGTGTAAACACTAGCAATAGAAATGGAAAAAAAAAATGGAGTCAGCATGCGCACCATCAATGGTGTTGTCTTAATATCTTTTAAGAAGATTGAAAAAATAAAGCTGTGTGTGTTGCCGTGTACAAGCATGCATGCATGCAAACATACATTTCCAAAGCATTGCATGGTACATTAAATCACCTGTTTTAGACGAATATGAAGCTCTCTTCCTTGCATCTGCCTCTTTATCACTAGATTTAGCCTTCTTCTTCCCACTCCGATCTTTGGATGCACCCCAATCTTCTTTCTTCCGCTTACCCGATTGCACTACAGCATGACGAAGCAAGCTCCTCTCCTTCTTCACACCATTTTGTGCACGTCTAGCATCTAATTCTTCACGCTCCCACCTTATCATCTCCTTCAAAGGCACGTTTCCACCGCCTTCTTCTCCACTCCTGCCTCTCATGCTCACCAAAGCTGCCACTGGGGCAGCCAAGACTTTTTCCTTAGACAAGGAGAACAAAACCCCAGCCCCCTTATCAATCAGATTCTCACTCTCATCTTCAATTCTAGAATCAACCTCTTTCTTCTCATCCCAACAAGGGAACTCCCTATACTGAAGATTAAACGTCTTGGGCACATATCCAGTGCACTTCCACAGTTCTGGTGTAAACACTGATGACAACCCACCAAATAAACCAGGCTCACCACCCGGTATCCCTTGAACATGTACCCTCTCCTCTATTGGTATATCTGTCCAAAGCCTAAAAGGACGCCGTGGGGGCGGCCCATTGGACGTATGCACACTCTTCTCCATTCTCACGGTCTTGGTAGGGAGCTCAACCAACAGCTGCGCAACCTCGGTCTCCGCACTATTATTCCTATTAATACTGTTCTTTAGTTTACATTTATCGCACAAAAATATATCATCTCCCTTCACGTACCGCGAGCACCGCGTGTGCACCCACACACCGCACTCATCACAGTTGACCATCTCTTCACCATCGTCGAAGTTCACACCGCACACGCAGTCCACGGTCCAAGATTCATCGACCCAGTCGTCCGGAGGGTCCGTGCTCTGAGAACGGTGCGACCGGCCCTTCATAGCCAAACTCCACTACACAATTCTCTAGTACCACAAAAACCAAAATCCCCCTCTAGTTTTCCTAATCATAAAAGTCCTAAACCGGAACCTAAAGCCAATTTCCCCCGACTCTTGCCAAATTACAGTAATCGTCTAATAACACGGACACCCTAATGGCACTTCAGTTTCCCAACAATATAAAACCCCCAAACCCAAATCCGAATCCTCGATTTCCGTCGCCCTAGAATGAAGTTTCAGGATAACCATAACCGAAGTAAAAAGAAAATCTCAAGTTGGAGAGATTCGAGTGAGTACCTGCTGGAAACCATAAATTCCTGGTTCAAGTTGGAAAATGTTGAAGAAGATTGTTGATTTCTTGGAATACCGAGAGGGAAAGAGGAGAGAGGTCGTCGCCAACTATTGTTTCTATCCACACGGGACGGGACGAAGATGGCTTCTCGCGCACGGATCGGCGGAACCGAAAGAGACTTTTTGAAAAACTCGGATTTTGTTGGCTAGTTATGGCGTCCGTCTCGGGTTTTGACTCGCTGTGTGCGCTATGGCTCGGCTCTGACAAGCCGGCCCACCATACGTTAAAGCCTGCTACAAAATTAGAGGACTGTCAGACCCAAGTCCCAACTTGAGCTTCTTGGTCCCTTCTTTTTCTCTCACCTAGATTCTGATTTTTTTTTAATAGGATTTTTTTCTCTTTTATTACTATTTTTTCTTTCTTGACATTTTCAACGAGCGTTCAAAATATCAACATTGGAAAATTAAAGTCATGTTTATGTATAGAAATAAGGTAATATAAAAATTAAAAAAATATATATTATTATAAAATATTTTTTTAATATTAATTTTATTTTAAAAATTGAAAAATTTATATTAAGATTTTAAAAAAATAAATTTTATTTTTTATTTTTTATAGAAATTAATAATAAATTTGATATAAAATAAAATAAATTATGAAAACAAATTGGACCTAAATTACCATCAACATATATCTCTCTATAAAAGAAATAAAAAAGTAATATAAATAATGAAAAAATTCTTTGGTGGTAAGAATTATAGTTGTAAATAGAGGTATAAGAAATCTTGTCCGAACTTGTTATTTTTGACTATACCAAATGGAACTTCATCCAGTCTGATCTTAAAAAGAATACAATCGAATAGTATTTAATTTGGTCCAGATTTATAGGATTTCTCCCTATGAATCGAACCAGTCTGGATCAAATAGCTTAACAAAAAAAAGAAATTTATATAATCTAATATGTAATTATAATATATAGTATATAAGTACTAATATATATATATATATTAAGAGTATTATAGTTGTAATGTAAAATAAAGTAGTAAGAGTATTATTACTATTATTTAATATACTATTACTAAGATTAAGTTTTTATAATATTTTTTTTAACTTAAATTTATGACAAAAATGTGAAATGGATCGAAAATAATTGAATTTAGATAAAAAAAAAATTGATTGTTACAAATTTTTGAGTTAAATTTGGCCCATTAAGTTATGTCTATTTCCTTTAGATCGATTCTAGATTGAATGGGATCGAATCGATATAGACTGAATATGAGTTCGATACACTCCAAGTTAAAAAAAAATATATCAGATCAAATAGAACTGATCCATTACTTTTCTAAATTAAATCTGACCATTTATACCCCTAATTACAAAATTATGATCTTACAAAATTCTAACATTTTCAACTTCATTTTTTATATAATGGTATTCGTAATAAACATAAATTTGTTCAAAATTTTCCACCTTATAGACGTTGAAAAGTTACGTCACTAATGAGAAAATGGCCATTGGATGAATTATTAGGTACAAAGTTATGATGTTTAAATTATGTAGCATCATGGCCTTCATCAATGTTTTTAAAGTGTGTTTCTCCTTTTTTATTAGGTTTGGTTTATTTTTAAAGATAAGATAAAGAGAAATCTTAGAGTTCGATCCGACCGAACCTCCCCTTTGTAGCCCTCACCATCCTCGGCGGCGGTGTCGCCTATTGCCATCGGTGGCGGCGGGAGCTGGGTTAAGGTCGAATTCTCTTAAAAATTCATCTTTATTTAATTTTTAATAATATTTTTTATTATGTTTTTTATTATATTTTCTTCATTTAATTATTTTATTGTATTTTTTATTGTATTATCTAATTTTTTATTGTATTTTTTATACAAATTATAGAAGTTTAGGAGGGTTTAAGAGGCGGACTGCAAAAACGCTGGCTTGCGATCAGGTCTCACCCCAGCATCATCCTAAAATAAAATGAGATGATATAAAAGTTAAAAATTAGATAAAATATTATTATAAAATATTTATTTAATATTAATTTTGTTTTGAGATTTAAAAAAGTTATTATAGAATTTAAAAAAATTGAATTATTTATTTTATCTTATATGAAAATATAAAAAAATTAATAATAATAAGATGAGATAAAGTATTTGTAAAACAAATCAGAGTTAGTGTTGTAAAGTTTATTTGCTCTATTCGTTTTTTTCCGTCTCTTTGAAGTTCATTTGCAAAGCTAAGAGCTATTGAGAGCAAAGTTACAAAAATATGATATTTGTTATAAACGAAGTCGGCAGCCGCCCCCCGGTCCCACCACTAAATTATGTGAATGACCCCACCACTATTATTTTAAATCTGCATAGTGACTTGCATAGTGACTTGCATAGTAACTTGCATAGTAATTTCAACGCCTATAAATATGGGCTTCAGTTGTAATGAAATTCATAAGAAAAAATAGAGAGAGAAAGAAAGTTTCAGTTCTTAAGAGTTTCAAGAGAATTTCTTATTTCTCTTTTGCAATAGTAGTTCCTTTCTTTAAATTTCATAACACGTTATCAGCACGACGGTTCTGCCAATTCTGAAGCTAGTGGCCTTATTCCTCTATAAGTTTTTCAATATATTATTTGAAATCTTTGATATATTTTATTGATGATTATCTGTGTGAATTTATAAATATATTTTCTGAGATACGCATATTTATTATTTATATGTGTAGAAAATGGCAAATCTTACAAAATTGGAATTTGTTGCTCTTGATATATCTGGGAAAAATTATTTATCCTGGATACTTGGCTGAAATACATCTTGATGCAATGAATCAGGGAGAAACTATTAAAGAAGAAAATCAAGCATCCCTGCAGGAACGTGCTAAAGTAATGATTTTCCTTCGCCACCATCTTCATAAAGAATTGAAAACTGAATATCCCACTGTAAAAGATTCCTATATTTTGTGGAACAATTTAAGGGAGAGGTATGAACACCAGAAGACTGTCATCCTCCCAAGAGCTCGTTCTCAATGGATGCACCTGAGGTTGCAAGATTTTAAAAGTGTTAGTAAGTATAATTCCGCACTTTTTAAAATAAGCTCAGTATTAAAATTATGCGGTGAGAAAATCACCGATGAAGATATGCTAGAGAAGACTTTTACTACATTTCATGCCTCGAATGTGCTCCTGCAGCAGCAGTATCGAGAGAGAAAGTTCAAAAAATATTCTGAACTTATATCATGTCTTCTAGTAGCTAAGCAGAATAATGAGCTCTTATTAGAAAGCTACCAGTCACGCCTTACTGGCTCAATATCATTCCCTGAATTGAATGGTAATAGGTTTGCATCATTCCCAGAAGTGAATGGTGCATCCTTTAGAAGAAATTGGAGGCGTGGACGTGGTAGGAGAAATTATAGAAATGTTGGTCCCAGGAGTGACAACATTAAAAGGGATTATAATATACCATATCACCAGAAGTGGTACAATTTAGAGAGGGGTAAAAATTCTCAGAATAATTCTTCAAAGAAAAGTGAAGAGGTGTGCCATAGATGTGGAATGACTGGACATTGGTCACGTACCTGTCGTACGGCCAGGCACTTAGCTGATTTATATCAAGTTTCTATTAAAGGAAAGAATAAAGTGCATGAAACAAATTTAGTAGAACCATCAGATGATTTATTAGATTCAGTAGATGTAGACGTTACTCATCTTGATGTATCTGATTTCTTTAATCATCCTGATGGTAGTATTGAACACTTAATTGGAGATGGAAGTGTTCCACTCAATTAATGTATTTTCTTTCTATCAATAATAAAAGTTTTGTATATTTTGTAAAATCATGGATCACATTGATGAGCTTTTTATCTCTGAGTTGAATGATAAAGATATATGTCTGGCTGACAGTGCTACAACTCACACAATTCTCAAAGAAAAGAAATATTTTCAAAATCTAACACTAAGTAAAGCCTATGTCCATACCATATCAGGTTCATCGGATTTAATTGAGGGTTTTGGAAGAGCTTATATTGTGTTGCCTAATGGCACCAAATTTTGTATTGATGATGCTCTATTCTCTTCACAATCCAGAAGAAATTTATTGAGTTTCAAAGATATACGTCGTAATGATTACCATATTGAAACGACCAATGAAGGCAGTAAAGAACATCTTTTTATTACTAAAACAGTATCGGGCCAGAAGCTCGTATTAGAAAAACTGCCTGCTCTATGTTCTGGATTGTATTATACAAAAATGAGAACAATTGAATCATATGTGGTAATGCACCAGAAGTGCATTGACCCTAAAGTATTTATGACTTGGCATGATCGCCTTGGACATTCGGGTTCTATAATGATGAGACGAATTATTGAAAATTCGCATGGGCATCCCTTAAAGAATCAAAAGATATTTCTACCCAATGAATCTCCGTGCTCTGCATGTTCTCAAGGTAAGTTAATTATTAGACCATCTCCCTCAAAAATCATTGTTGAATCTCCATCCTTTTTACAAAGGATTCACGGAGATATATGTGGGCCTATTCATCCATCAAGTGGACCATTTAGATATTTTATGGTTCTAATTGATGCATCTAGTCGATGGTCACATGTTTATCTTCTTTCCACTAGAAATGTTGCATTTGTTAAACTTCTTGCTCAAATAATTAAACTACGAGCACAATTTCCTGAGTATCCAATTAAGACCATTCGATTGGATAATGCAGGTGAATTTTCATCTCAAGTTTTTTATGATTATTGCATATCAATAGGAATAGATGTTGAACATCATGTTGCCCATACACACACAAAACGGTTTAGCTGAGTCTTTGATCAAAAGGCTTCAACTAATCGCTAGACCTTTACTTATGAAATCAAGACTACCTATTTCTGTTTGGGGACATGCTATACTTCATGCAGCATCTCTAATTCGCATTAGACCATCTGCATATCATAAATATTCTCCATTACAGCTTGCATATGGTCAACAACCAAATATTTCTCATCTTCGTACTTTTGGATGTGCTGTATATGTTCCAATTGCACCTCCACAACGTACAAAAATGGGCCCTCAACGTAGACTTGGGATATATGTTAGTTTTGATTCTCCATCTATTATTAGATACCTTGAACCCCTTACAGGGGATATGTTTAAAGCACGTTTTGAGGATTGTCATTTTGACGAATCAAATTTTCCGTTAATGGGTAAAGAAAAGTCGGTCCCTGAAGCACGACAAGATATTACTTGGGATAATAAGACCCTGTCTCATTTTGATCCTCCTACAAATGAATGTAAACGGGAAGTTCAAATGATTATTCATTTACAAAATGTTGCAAATCAGTTACCGGATGTATTTACTGACACTAAAGGTGTAGTAAAATCTTATATTCCTGCTGTTAATACTCCAGCAAGGATTGAAGTCCCTGAAGGACAAATTGTCAAAGCAGCAATAGGTGAATCTAAAATACGCCTGAAGCGTGGAAGACCTATTGGTGCAAAAGACAAAATTCCCAGAAGGAAAAGAATACAAAATGAATTTGGTGTTCCTGAAGAACACGTACCCACAATACAGGCCACAAATATAATTGGTGCTCCTAAAGAGCTTAAATCTTCTATTCCAGAACCTCCTGAAGAGGAAACTCTTGAAGAGTATAAATCTCCTAAAAAGGGACCTCCTGAAGAGGTGTGTCATGAAATGTTTTCCCCTGAAGAGGAACAGGTACCTGAAAATAATGAGATCTCAATACATTTCATGAAAACTGGAGAAATTCTGGATAGAAATAAAACTGTTGTCGACAACATATTTTCATATAAAATGGCCCTTGACATTACCAGAAGTAATGAAGAAAGTGAGCCAAAAAGCGTCGAAGAATGTCGACGTAGAAATGATTGACCAAAATGGAAAACAGCTATTAAAACTGAATTAAATTCGCTAGCAAAACGAGAAGTATTTGGACCTGTTGTCCAAACACCAAAGGGTGTAATGCCTGTTGGATATAAGTGAGTATTTGTACGAAAACGTAATGAGAAAAATGAAATTGTGCAATACAAAGCACGGCTTGTTGCACAAGGTTTCCTGCAGAAACCCGGGATTGATTATGAAGAAACATACTCTCCCGTTATGGATGCAATCACATTTAGATTTTTGATTAGTCTGGTTGTTACAAAAGGATTAGAAATGCGGTTGATGGATGTGGTCACTACATATTTATATGGATCCTTAGACCATGACATATATATGAAAATCCCTGAATGATATAAGATGCCTGAAGCATCTACAAGTACATCTAGAAATATGTACTCAATCAGACTACAAAGATCTTTATATGGGTTGAAGCAATCTGGACGCATGTGGTATAATCGCTTAAGCGAATATCTATTGAAAGAAGGATTTGAGAATAATCTTATATGCCCATGTGTTTTTATTAAGAAATCAGAATCTGGATTTGTCATTATTGCGGTTTATGTTGATGATTTAAATATTGTGGGAACTCCTGAAGAGATCTCAAAAACCGCTATATATTTAAAGAATGAATTTGAAATGAAAGATCTTGGCAAAACAAAACTTTGTCTCGGCCTGCAGCTTGAGCACTTGCCAAATGGAATTTTTATTCATCAGTCCATGTATACTGAGAAAGTCCTAAAGCATTTTTATATGGACAAATCTCATCCTCTGAGTACTCCAATGATTGTTCGAACACTTGATGTGAAGAAAGATTTATTCCGTCCTTGTGATGACGATGAAGAAATTCTTGGTCCTGAAGTACCATATCTCAGTGCAATTGGAGCTTTGATGTATCTTGCAAATTGCACTCGATCAGATATTACATTCTCAGTTAATCTGCTTGCAAGATATAGTTCTGCACCAACTCGAAGGCATTGGAATGGCATTAAACATGTCCTTCGTTACCTTCATGGTACGGTTGATATGAGATTATTTTATCAACATGGTTCAAGTCCAGAATTGATTGGGTATGCAGATGCAGGTTATCTTTCAGACCCACACAGAGGTAGATCTCAAACTGGATATTTATTTACTTATGGAGATACTGTCATATCATGGAGATCTGTTAAGCAGACACTATCTGCTACCTCTTCAAATCACTCAGAGATCATTGCTATTCATGAAGCAAGTCGAGAGTGTATTTGGTTGAGATCAGTTATTCAACATATCCAGGAAAAGTGTGGACTTCCCATGATCAATAATAGCTCAACAATCTTATATGAAGATAATACTGCTTGTATCACTCAAATCAGAGGAGGATATATCAAAGGTGACAGAACCAAACATATTTCACCGAAATTCTTTTATACTCATGAAATTCAAGAAAAAGGTGAAATTGATGTCAAGCAGATACGATCTAGTGATAATCTGGCAGATTTATTCACAAAGGCGTTATCAACTTCCACATTCAAGAAGATTGTGCATAACATTGGAATGCGAAGACTCAAAGATCTTTTGTCATGCACTTTTCAGAGGGAGTAAATGTGCTGATTGTACTCTTTTTCCTTCGCTGAGGTTTTGTCCCACTGGGTTTTCCTCTGCAAGGTTTTAATGAGGCAATCTTAAAACACTTATGAATACATAAGAAGGCTGTACTCTTTTTCCTTCGCCATTGGTTTTTCTTCCCACTGGGTTTTTACTTGGTAAGGTTTTAACGAGACAGATTCTTTATGGGTGGTCATTCAAGGGGGAGTGTTATAAACGAAGTCGGCAGCCGCCCCCTGTCCCACCACTAAATTATGTGAATGACCCCACCACTATTATTTTAAATCTGCATAGTGACTTGCATAGTGACTTGCATAGTAACTTCAACGCCTATAAATATGGGCTTCAGTTGTAATGAAATTCATAAGAAAAAATAGAGAGAGAAAGAAAGTTTCAGTTCTTAAGAGTTTCAAGAGAATTTCTTATTTCTCTTTTGCAATAGTAGTTCCTTTCTTTAAGTTTCATAACAATATTGAGATTTTTTGCGCGTGATTGATAGTCACAACAAACATTAATCAACCAAGAAGCTGAACAATAAACCATATTATTTATTGTATCTAGTTACGATAAGGCTCTATTTAGATCATATTGAGGTAATCTCAAATGATCTATAAATAATAAAAATATTAAGAAATTGTAATGAAGTAGTCCGTGCTAGGAATACAAAGCTCGCAAATATTATAACTTACGGAATGAAAAAAGGATAAGACAAAAGTATACAATGATTGAGGCTTCTTGGAAACTTTGTCAACAATTAAGATTGTAATCGACTCCACTCAAAATATTTAAACTCAAATTCAAGTTTAGACTTGAGATTTTTATTTATTCTTTATTCGAGTTCGATTTGATAAGCTAAACTTTTAATTTGAACTCAAACTCGAGTTCGTCCCACAAATAAATTCGAGTCGAGCTAATCTTGAGTTCGAGCTCGATTTTTTATTTTACTTTTTGAAATAAAATATAAATATAAATAAATAAATAAAAATCTAATAAAAATTAATACTTAATAAATAGCTAGTTAAAATTTATTCATCATAATAATATGTTATATGCAAACATATATTATTAATAAAAATATATAATATAATAACATCTATGTATTTTATACATAATTTCATGTACTATAATAATTTTATAGATTAATTATTTTATAAATTATAAAATATATTTATAAAATATATTTATTATATAGACATAAGTAATTAGATTATATATTATATATTTAATTATAAAAATGTTATGCCTGTATTATATTATTGATAAGAGATTCAATTTTATTTTGTTTTATTTTCCAAAATTGAGATCTTACTGTCCACAAACAATATTGATTTTATAAATTTTACATAATATGTCTCTTGTTATGAATTAACGAACGAAACGGCGTCGCCTCCTGTCCCACCACTAAATTATGTGAATGACCCCACCACTATTATTTTAAAATCTGCTAGTAACTTATATAGTGACTTGCATAGTAACTTGCATAATAACTTCAACGCCTATAAATATGGGCTTCAGTTATAATTAAATTCATAAGAAAATACAGAGAGAGAAAGAAAATTTCAGTTCTTAAGAGTTTCTTTTCTCTTGCAATAGTAGTAGTTTTCTTTTTAGTTTTATAACACGTTATCAGTACGAGGTTCTACCGATACTGAAGCTAGTGGTCTTCTACTTCAAGTAAGTTTTTCAATATATTATTTGCAGTCCTTGAGATAAATATTAAAGGTAATATTGCTGAATATTACTTGATAAAATTTTATTTTTATTCTCATGATAATGTGAATATATTTATTAAATTCACAGATTTATTTTTATAATATAATGTCAAATATTGAGATTTATTATTATTGACATTTCTGAAAAATGTTATTTATCCAAATCCTTGATGAGATCTATTTGGATATGATGATGAACTTGAAAGATACAATCATAGAAGAAAACCATGTGTCCCTGAAGGACCGTGCTGTGTATCTCATGATGAAAAATCATCTTACTGTGTGAAATGAATTAAGAGAGTGATATAAGCACCAGAAGATGTAATTCTCTCAAAAGATTATTATGATTTATTGCACCTGAAGTTGCAAGATTTTAAGAATGGTATTGAATATTCTGCACTCTTTAAAATCAGCTCAATATTAAAATTATACAGTGAAAATGTCACTGATGATGATATATAAAAGAAGACATTATTTTTCATACCTCGAATGTGCTCCTACAGTAGCAATATCGAGAGTGAAAGTTCAACAAATATTCTGAACTTTTGTTTTGTCTTCCAGTGATTGAGCTAAATAATGAGTTTTTGTTACACCAGTTACGTCCTATTAATGATATCGAATTTACACAATTCCCAGAAGTGAACGGGAACTAAAGGCGTAGACGTGGTAGAAAAATTATAGAAGTGTTGGTCCCAAAAGCGACAACACTAAAGATGATAAAAATATATCGTATCACCAGAAGTGATCAAATTCAGAGAAGGGTAAAAGCCCTCAGAA
Source organism: Platycarya strobilacea (assembly GCA_036898215.1). Classification (NCBI taxonomy): domain Eukaryota; kingdom Viridiplantae; phylum Streptophyta; class Magnoliopsida; order Fagales; family Juglandaceae; genus Platycarya; species Platycarya strobilacea. Next base: position 16,314,070 of record CM072549.1, on the reverse strand, counting down.
TAATTTTTCATAAAAAGATGAAGATGTTTGTCATAGATGTAATATGACTAAACAGTAGTCACGTACCTGTTGTACGGCCAAGCACTTGATTTATTTATACTAAGTTTTTATATATAAGCTTATTAATATTTCATCATGTTTTTAAATAATGAAATATCGGTGCCTGAAGCACGACAAGAAATTATTTGGGATAATAAAGTCCTATTTAAATTTGATCATCTTACAAATAAATGTGAACCAGAAGTTCAGAGGATTATTTATCTGCAAAGTGTTGCAAATCAATTACATGATGTATTTACTGACATTAAACGTGTTGTAAAATCATATATTACTGTTGTTAATGCTTAAGCAAGAATTGAAGTCCCTGAAGGACGAGTTGTTAAAACAGCAATAAATGAGTCTAAGATACACCTGAAGCGTTGAAGACCTATTGGTGCACAAGAAAAATAAAAATCGGTGCTCATGAAGAGACCGTATTTTCTGTATAAAATATAATCCTCCTGAAGAGGAAATCTCCTGAAGAGTGTAACTCCTGAAGAGAAAACTCCTGAAGAGTATAAACCTCCTGAAGAGGAACCTCCTGTAGAGGTGTTTCATGAAATGTTTTCCCCTGGAGAGGAACAAAGAGATCTCAATACATTTCATGAGTACTGGAAAATTTATGGATAGAAATAAAACTGTTGTCGACAACATATATGATAACACTTGATATTACCAGAAGTAATGAAAAAAGTGAGCCAAAAATTGTCGAACAATGTCGACGTAGAAATGATTGGCCAAAATGGAAAACAGTTATTAAAACTGAATTAAACTCGCTAGTGAAGCGAGATGCATTTGGACCTGTTGTCCAAACACCAAAGGGTGTAATATTTGTCAGATATGAGTGAGTATTTATACGAAAGCTTAATGCGAAATAAAATTATGCGGTATAATTTGTCGCACAAGATTTCCAGTAGAAACCCGAGCAATTATGAGGAAACATATTTCCTTGGTATGAATGCAATCACATTCATATTTTTAATTGATTTGGTTATTACAAAAGGATTAGATATGCAGTTAATGAATGTGGTCACTGCATATTTATAAGTATCATTAGATTATTACGATACTTGAAGCATCTAATCCAAGTACATTTAGGAGTATGTACTTTATAAAGTTTCAAAGATCTTTATATGGGTTAAAGCAATCCGGACACATGTTGTATAATTGAATCAACGAGTATCTATTGAAAGAAAGATTTAAGAATAATCCTATATGTTCATGTGTTTTGTCAGAATCCGGATTCGTCATTATTGCAGTTTACGTTGATGATTTACCTTGTTAGAACTCTTGAAAAGATTACAAGGGTTGCTATAAATTCAAGGAATGCATTTGAAAAAGAAAGATCTTATTATTCAATTCATAGATGAGTTACAAGAATTTGAGACTTCTAGCCTCATCTCTCAAATGCATTTGCTCTTCATAAAGCAACATACCATCCTTATCTAAAGGATTAGGCAGTCGAAATGAAGAGGCAAGTAAGGATTTTAAATCCTTATTCTCCTGCTTTAAGTCTGCAATTTTTTTGTCAGACTCTTGAACGAGTCGTTGAAGTACAGAAACCTTCTCGTTAAGCTCCTCAATCTCACGATTTTTGGATTGTAATCGGTTGGAAAATCCAACAATAGAGGAGGAGTATCGGGTGCCGAGAGTCACCAGTTCATAAACAGCTTCACGATCTGACTTATTAGCCAGATCATTTGCTTGCTGCAACATGGCACCTGCGGAAGATGCATGAACAACTTGTAATTGAGGTAAAGAATACCTCATATGTTGATCGTGAGAAATAGTAAAAGGAAATTGATAAGCCATTGGAAATTTGTAGAATAAGAATACAAATACAGATGAATTATAGATATGAGAAGAAGATTTGATGCGTACTAAATGAAACTAAAGACGGTTCTTATAGAAATGGAAATAAGAACAAGACAAACCATCATCTCTTCAAATCTCACTTTACAAGATATGCTGGATGCATAATTTCAAAAGCCAGCGAGATTAATTACAGCTATCCCTATTTTCTTGTAAACGTTAAACCTCTGCCGTTAGCTGCTGTTGTTGACTTTGTATTTGAGCTCTCTCTCGTTCCAACTCTTCTACTCGTATTTTCAGGTCACGAGAATACCAGTCTACAAGTTTCTTCAGCTCCTTATTTTCTTGTCTTAAATCTTTATTTTTACTATCTTTAGTTGCAAGCGTTTGATGCAACTCAGATATTTGATTTTTAAGATGATCAACCTCACTCGTTCTCGCCAGTAGCCTCTGAGATATGGTTGTAAGAGAGGCAGCATATTGAGCACTGAGGGTTCTTAATGCTGCAACAATTTCAGGATCAGATTTACTAGAAAGATATATCTCTGCTCCTATCATGGTATTTACAGCCTCAGGAGAAAATATAAGTGGTTGAGGTATGAAAGGTTCGTGGTTTAAATCTGGGACATTAGAATTTCTATCAGACATAATATCGTTTTGGATGAACAACAACTGAATCTATGAGGAATGCGAGATCTTTTTGCTGGAGTAAACCAATGGTAAAATTGGTTATATTTAAACAACAACCCGAAACCTTCAAATCTCTTCAAGATCTCGTTTGTCCACAATGTCAAGCGAATTTGATTTTTCGCTGAACCGATAATATTAAATCTCAAAGCTTTTACAGCTTTTATCATACATAGATGGTTTCCAATGTTATTTCCGCCGTATATAAACAAATTCTTCCTAATAACGCTGAATGAGGGGGATAAAATTTTAGATGAAAATATTATTATACTCTCTATAATGCATTATTTAGTTGGAGATCGTGTTTGAATTCTTAACTTGTTATATATACTGAAATCATATTTGCTTATTACTTGAAACACTAACGCATATTATCAGGATGAGTTTAAGTATTACTGCAGGTATCCGATTTCTATTAAGTTTGTCAACCAGATATTATTTTTCATCTTCAAATCACTCAGAGATTATTGCAATTCATGAAACAAGTCGAGAGTATATTTGGCTGAGATCAATGACTCAATAATTTTATACGAAGATAATGCTACTTGTATCACTCAAATCAAAGGAGGATATATCAAATATACGATCAAGTGATAACCTGGCAGATTTATTTACGAAGACATCACCAACTGCGACATTCAAGAAAATTGTGCAGAATATTAAAATGTGAAGACTCAAAAACTATTGTCATGCACTTTCCAGGGGGAGTAAAAGTCCTGAAAACTTGTGCCGATTGTACTCTTTTTCTTTCGCTAAGGTTTTATCCCATTGGGTTTTCCTTTGCAAGATTTTAATGAGGCAATCTTAAAGCACTTGTGGATACATAAAGAGACTGTACTCTTTTTCCTTCGCCATTGGTTTTTCTTCCCACTGGGTTTTTCCTTGGCAAGGTTTTAACGAGGCAGATTCTTTATGGGTGGTCATTCAAGGGGGAGTGTTATGAATTAACGAACGAAACGGCGCCGCCCCCTGTCCCACCACTAAATTATGTGAATGACTCCACCACTATTATTTTAAAATCTGTATAGTAACTTACATAGTGACTTGCATAGTAACTTCAACGCCTATAAATATGGCTTCAGTTGTAATGAAATTCATAAGAAAATATAGAGAGAGAAAGAAAATTTCAGTTTTTAAGAGTTTCTTTTCTCTTGCAATAGTAGTACTTTTCTTTTTAGTTTTATAACATCTCTCACTTAATTAAAGAAGGAAAATGCTACTTACAGTCGATTTCCTGCAGTCGGAATGCAGTCGATGGTGCCACGTCAGCCGTTTAAAAAAAATAAAAAAACAAAACAAAATAAAAAAACAAAAAAAACCAAAATCAAAACGTGGACAGCAAAATGAAAACAAAACCCTCAAAGGAGAAGAACTGGACATCGAATGGCCTTCGTCCCTCCCCTCCCTCCATCCCTCAGTGTCGTGATGGGTTCAACTTCTTCTTCTTCCCACGAAACCTAACTCAAACCTTCGAAATCGCCTTTCATACCGAACCCACCCTCCATCCGCGAATCCCTCTCCCCCCGAATCCATCGGCGTGCCCCGTTGAAGGACTCAAATTCTGAGAAAACCCTCCCTTCACTTCACGTTGCGGCGGTAATTTTTGTGACCCTCGAATTTTCGTCGCCGTCATTGATCTTCACTGGTGAGTCGCGTTCTTTGATCGCCTCTCTTTTTCTCTCCATCGTTTATGTGATCATTTTGAAAACCCAACTTTTGATTTTGGGTTTGTGATGGAATGAACCCTAGAACCCTCCCCTTACATCTCCGTTGGATTGAAGTCATGTAGTGCCGTTTCTAACGGTCCTCTTAACTCCGGTGAGCTCTTTCCCTTCAATCTTCTACTCTGTTCTTCACACACACCCCCTCTTTTTCCTGTTGTTCTTCATTTTAGTAAAAGGGGATTCTTTTGATACTAAGCCTAGTTATTTTTAGTCATTTAAATTAATTTCACCGTTTCTTGATGTGACCCTGTGGATGCTGCATACTTCATTGAGGAAATTGGTTGTGGTAGCTTCGGATCTGGACTTGAGGCCCTGCACTTGTTTTCGCTTGGGATCATGAATTTTTTCCTGAAGGTTTTTTATTTGAAGACATTAGATTAGAGATAGCATCTGATATGATGCAGAAAAAGATACTTTTTTTTTGAAGTAGCAGAAAAAGATACTTGGATGAGGGTGTACAATACACATCCAAATTCAGAATTTGGTAGAAGTTATTTGTTCCTTTTGTCAATGATTATATGTTGATACGCTTAAGAAGAAAAGAAAGAAGGATGAATTGGTGTCTGGAGATTCTAGAGTAGCACCGTTGCAGTTTAGATACTCATTCAATGCCATAGTTTTGTTCCATGCTTTTGTGTTATATCATTCTTTGGGAGTTAACTTTGATTTCTGTATCCTTTTATCATCAGGTTATTTCCATGCCCCCCATTGTGTCTTGATTTGCTGACTTGCTGATGGAATTAGCATCATTGATGGCTTTTGATATCTATTCCATTGGAGGTTTTCTTCTCAATAGCAAGGGATACTAAGTGCAGGCTTGCATTAGACCGATTCAATACTCACTGGTGCCTACCGTAGATCGCCCCTATTTTTTTTCAACCAGCAAAAGATGGTTTTTGGTTATCCCACTGGAATTTGTATTGTACAATAAAAAGCTTGTTATTTGATGAGAACTGGAATTTGTATTGAACAATTATTGAAACGTGATGGGTTGTGATGAAACAGTTTATGAAAGTCCGCTGTACCATGAGCATGTTTTTTTTTTTTCTTGCACAACTAGAGCAGCTTATGAACGTCGGTTTATTGGTGGCTTTCTTGGGAGTTTAATATAACCTGAAACTTTAGGAAATCAACACTGCATGTATGCATGCTAAATGCTTTGTGGATTCGAAAAAGAAATGAAAAAATTCCACAAAAGAAAAAAAAGAAGTTGAACTAGCAATATAGTCATGAAAATGAAAGGAAAGTTTGATTATTTGAATGCAAACTGCAAAATGATATCCCAGGAATTACATGAAATACACAAATATCCTTTTCCAATTTTCAGGAATTACATGAAATACAAAAATTTCCTGTCCAATTCAGGAGTTAGCATTTGCATCATCCCATTACAACAGGGTGTCACCCCATTGTAAAAGTTTCTGAAAAGATTAACCCCATTCTGAGAAGGATCCTTCTAGCTGCTCCTGAATATCTCCTTGTATGTGTCTTTCATCTTCAGTATCAAACTTCTCCTAAAATTCATTGATTATATTAAAAAATCTGTGCACCCACATAACTAATAGGGACTTTTTGTATTCATCATCAACGCTAATAAAATAGTTAAATACAAACCCGGAAATAACTTTATCAAGATATGATTTCCGCAATATCCCATAGTTCTAAACACTTTTAAGAGAAAAAGCAAATTTTCCTGCACTCAAGTCTCCTACAGTATGAATTCCCTCAAATCTAGTATAGGTGTCCCTGTAATTAATCCAAAAACTAGAATTTCAACTTCCTAATCCTATATTCCTAAGCAAGATAATTAAAGTAATAACTTTATAAGTCCCTCACTTCCTTAAATGTGTTCTTTGTATATTAATTGTTAAATTTTAATGTACCATAAAAAATAAGACATCTACCAGCTAGGTTCCAAGATTCTTTTATCTCTAATTATAGTCCTTTGTTGTGCTTGATACCATGGTTTAGATCGAAATAATGAAGTTGCACAGCCCAATATCTTTGAATGTGACCGTCTATGATGCTTCACTCCTCATTCTGTTTTTCAAATAATTAAAAACAGATATGATAACATGGAGATCCATTCAATAAACTGAAAAACTCACACTTTTGACAACATTTTAAATTGTGACAATTTAGGATGGCTTTTTTTACCAGCCCATCAAAAACAGAAACCTATGTTTCTTTTTTAATCCACATCCCTCTCCCTACTCGCAGGGAGTGGAGTTGGCACTATCATTTTAAAGTGCTGACTAAAACCAATATTTTGTTCAAATCAAATGTAAGTTAACTTTCCCCTACAACTTGTTGGCTGCAATTTGTTTAGTCTAAATGTAAACAATGAACAGTTAGAGAATAATGACATTAAAAAAGGGAGAAATTAATACAAGAAAATGGCTTCACATAAATTTTAGAACTTTGACAGATGTAGTACAGCGCTACTTCCTCTCTTCTTAACACACTTTTTTGAGGCATCTATATCTTGTAACATTCAAATATTGAATCGGATGCTTTATAGAAAAAGATTTTTGTTTATACGAGAAAGTCTAGGTACTTTGACATTGGAAATATATTCTAAAATACCAATCAGTCAAACCTAAATTCTTTGTTTTTTTCTTTTCCCTTAAGCAAATCATAATCAAAAGCTCCCAAACACTATTTTGGACTGCCTTCTTGTTTTCCTCTATTGTATAATTATCCATGGTTCAAAAGAGAAAAGTATCCGATCATCGAGTTCTTGTAAAATTCATGTTCATGTTCATAGAACAAAAAAAAAATGTCATCTTTGTCTAAATTTGATACGCACAGACCACAAATTAGCACAAACTTCTACAATAAATAAATGTCAAGTGCCTTTATTTTCTCAACATTGTTCCTAGAACTAGAACTCCCAAGAAATCGTGAGATAAAGTGACTAAAAAAAAGTGCTATACCATCTAACAAATGTCTGAGCAGCTACACGAAGATGTCGTAGTGGTCGTCGAAATCACGACAAAGTGCCTTCGAAATCGGGGAAAAGGAGCTTATTTTTTCATCTATCCAAGACAACGAACCTTCACATGAAGAAAACAACTTGAAGATCCATTTCCGTCGCTGCTGACTGGATGATCCAAATCCACTTGAAGACTTGAGAACCACGATACCGAATACGAGGTCGAGGAGAAGACCACACCACGAAGTTGAAGACGAACTGGAATGTCAGGAGAAAGACAAAGACGAAGACCAGAGTAGAGTACCAACCCAAGAATCTCAAACCAGAGCACACCGAGCAAGAAGACCAGAGCAGTGACGCGAAAGAAGCGGGAAAACGAAAATAAATCTAAAATCTGAGAAGCTCTATTTTAAACCTCTTATTTTCGTATTTTTTAATAATTAAAAAATTTAAAAGTTGAGTTATGCCACGTCAATAGACTGCATGCCCACAGCTTTTTTACCTGACTGAGTGTAGAAGTACTCGTTAAAGAAACTATTCCAAACCCGAAAATTCTATACATAGTCGGTTATCTATAGTCGACGAGGAGTCGACCTGACGTGATGAGCCACGTCAGATATAATTATTTAAGAAAAAAAAATTAAGGGGCGAACGCGGGATGTCGAAGAGTGAGAGTATTGCAATTTGAAATCAGATCGAAGAGAGAGAAACACCGAGCCAGCACAAACCCATCTTCAACCTCAGAAAATCGATCCATCTTCATAGTCCATCTCCGGCAGTTTCAAAATGCATCGAAAACTCCCGTTCTTCAAAGAACCCCCATTCGTCTTTCTCAAGCCCCTACTCCATTTCGAGTCCTTTCTTTTCTGAAGCCTGAAAACCTGAATATAAATTTTTTAGGCATTTACAGATTGGTGACTTGTGCAAAGAACCCCCGTTCGTTGCTTCTTTCTCCCGGAAGCCCCTTCGTTTTCTCTAGCCGTTCGTTGCATCCAGATCTCTCTCCACCCCTTTTTCATATGCTTCTTGCAAAAACTATACTCGTTCTTCATCATTCATCGAAGGGAAATCATCCGTGCATCCAGATCTGCAACCACCATCACAATAAGTTTCTGTTTCAGAAGCATATGAGTTTAGGTTCTCTTTTCTATATTTTGTCTACTTAAAAAAAAATATATTGTTTTTGTATTCCCTACTTTGGCAAAATGTTTGATTTCCTTTTGTATGAAAAGTATATTCCAAAACAAAATTAGCGTTTTTATCAAAGTTCTAATTTTTATTGTTTATCTAGCTCTTTCTACTGTAGTTTCTTATGTGGGACCATAGAATGAATTCCATCACTACTATGTAATTTACCTGTTGTTGATGACCCATAGGTGAGGCGTGGTTACTAATTCTTCTTTTAGAACCAATTTGTATCTAATTTTTGGTTGCTGAGGCTATGCTATTGAGGCAAGGGTACCTTTTTTTTTTTGTGGTCATCAGTTGTTTGGTGGAAGTCCTGAACTAGTTTCGAGTGTTTTTTTTTTTCTATTTTGTGCCCATCAACCTATTTTGTGCCCTCTTGTCTATTGTAATTTTGGACTTTTAAATAAGTGTAGGGATGCTAAAATTATTTATAACCTCGTCATTTTGCGATTTTGCTAGTTAAATCCAAATGCTTTTATATTTTTAAATGCCTGTGTGACTAATGCTTCTGAAAGTATTCTTGATTTTTTAAAATACTTTTTAATTAAAAAACTTTGCATAGGTATGGCCTAGGTTGAACTCACAAAATCACTTAGTTTTCTTTCCATACCAAAGAATCTGTTACAAGAGCAAACTTAATGATTATTATTACTGCTTGTTTGATAATTTGTGCATACAAGAAAAAAGTGGTAAATGAGGTGGGTGGTAGTTGAGGGCTATACAAATACAAGGTCAGTTTCGCATTGAAGTTAGTGGTTTGGATTGGTGTTGAAATTGCTCTTTCGATCGGAATATCAAGCCATGCAGATGATCTTCTTGTTGCTTTCTTTTTTTATTTGTATGTGTTTTTTCCTTCTTGGAACTGAGTAAATGTGATTAGAAATATTGGTTTGCATATCTAGTTAGGTACTGCTCATGTATATATCATGTGTACTCGGGCTATATCTACAAGCAAGAGAAAATGACGTGGAAAAAAAAGAAAAAAAAGATTGAGAAGAGATTTGGTGATATCGAGAATATAGAGATTGAGTTTTGTAAGAAGACAATCGAGTTTGATAAGAGAGATGGTGCAATCAAGTAGAGATGAGATAATCCTGAAGAGAGATATGATGCAATTTAATAGAGATGAGGCAAATCTGAAGAGAAAAATGGTGCAATTCCGTAGAGATAAAACAATTCTAAAGAGAAAAATAGTGCTTATTGAGCAAAAGACTGGAATGAGAAATTCGTGCATGCTACTCCGTGTGTATTGAACTTATATAGTCTGTGTAATTTGTTACTTAATGACTTACTTATTGTGAATGAAAATTTAATGTTAGCATGTATAGGATAGTTTGATATTATCAAAAGAAAACTGTTGGAAATGGCTTCTGGGTGATATAGGAAGTTTTATGTGCTCTTGGATGCTTTGTTAAATCATGAAAAGTTTTATTGCCATTTTATATATAGGTTACTTTAAATTGTGTGTTTGCCTTGAGATGTAATTGTTAAAAGTACTTTTGGTATATATTTCTTTATTGTTTCTTATTGTTAAGTGTCAGTGATCGACGAAACTACCAATATAAATATCAGAGTGCATATTCTCGCTGTAGTTTGTAGTGGCATTCTGAAGTTGATCTTGTAGTGGATGCTTTTCAATCATGTCAGTTTCAGTTAGGACCAACCGACCTGCATTATTTTTCGTCTTAAACTCAGCGCTTCCTAAGTTTTATTGTGGATTCTTTTCGGTTGGTGGCAACATTCAAAGTTTTACCATATAGCACCTGAAACATAAAGAAACCTCTTGATCAAAGTACTCAAGATGAATTAATTTCTAAAACAAATAGCAGGAATAGTTACGTAAAGCCAAAACATATTATACGAGATGATAATGGATCAGTCATGTGCAAAAAAGACAATTACTGCTTTTAGATTGAATAAGTTGAAATGGATTTAAGCAAACATATACAAATACATAATAATTGAAAAGAAACACTTGGTTAAATAGAGGATCCACTTGAGTGATGATCGCCATGACCCACTGAGTGATCATCGCCATGAAACCCATTTTCTTTGAACAGAAGCCATGGATTCACAAAGAGGAGAATTAGAGCCAAAGGTGAGGAGAGCGCCATTTTTGCCTCAAGCAGAGTTGTGGACTCCATTAACCCGAGCTGTTTGAAGAGCTTCCGAAACAATGAGATGACGATAGTGTGAATTAAACGACAGAGTTCCAATTACAATCTTCCTGTTTATCAAATAGAAGTTCCAATTAGGAGATCATAGCAACAAAGTTCAAGGAGTAAGCTAAAATACAAGAACAAAAATATCAGGAAGCCTAAAAGCTCATCTTGGAATTTAATCATAAACTAGATCAATTGTTTGGTTTAATTGAATTTATACCGAACTAGACTCATGGGAAAATCCATGTTCGTCCAAATAGTTTCCAGAAAATTTTACCTTACAGGCTTCAATTCCGCAATCAGCTCTAGCTGCCCTCTACACCCAAATCTTTCAGAGCCCTCAACTCCCACGAATTGCTTTTCTTTAGACATTTCCAGCAACATTGAATGTGTTAAGAAACAAATTCCTTAGAAGAAGCAGATAACAAACAAACAGATCTTTCTCCCTATATGCATGGTCGTCTGAATTAATTTAGAATTGTATAAACCCAAATTTCCATTTATACTACGAATTGATTAGAATCCGTGATCCATCCCTATATTGTAGTAGCCATTGTTAGAATCATTTTTTAATTTGATACCACTTGGGTATACAAACAATCAACAAGTTCCATAAAGCAAAAAGGTCAAACATCAAACCATCTAGTGCCGGTTGGTTTCCATCTAACCCTTCCTGCACTGGTTGTGATACATCCAGCATAAATTGTATCTGTAGAGATTAAAATATTAAATATAATATTCATCTAGCAATAAAAAGCATAAAACTTAGAAATATTAAATACAAAACTCATATTGCAATAAAAAAGCATAAAAGTTAGAAATATTATACTTTCTTGACTCTCAATCACTGTTTTGCAGTGTTGGATTCCACTGTAATAAAAAATTGAGCTTTCTCGAACAGGCTGTCCATGATTAACAAAAAAAAAAAAAAAAATATAACGTGTGATCTATCTACAGTTACTCCCATAGCCTTGCAACAACTCAGACATAGTGCATAAGTTTAATCATAGATGAGATCTAACAACATCAATATTATGAGTTCTTTCATCCAACAGAGGTGGGATATATTTAATCCTAGATCCTGCAACAAAATTATGACCAACTCATCCACAACTGAACATATTTAGTGCTTAAGTTTTATACCACAACAAGGAAGCAGAGTCTTGGATTAGTCGAATAGGAGCATCGTCACTAATCATTAATTTTCGTCTTAAATTCAGGAAGGAGTCCAATTGTGAACCCAACAATCTATAGAAGAAAAGAGCATGATGTTAGTCAAGGTGTCTGTATAAGCACCCACACTAGCAAAGATAAGTCAGAAAGAAAGAAGTCATGGCCCACATGGACATGCTCAGTTTGGAGGCATATTGGTTCCACACATGATGAACATGCTTTCACATATTAGGTTAGAATCTAATCGGTAGTCTACCAGAGCTAATTTGAAACTCCCAAAATATACTCTTCCATAAAGAAGTTGAAAACAAAGTCAATTTCATCTTCTTCTTACCACAAAGACTCAACAGAGAACTACTTCTTCTTCTATCCTTCAATTTCATATTATTCTTACAATAACGAGCTCAACCTTATCACATACATGACCTATCTGCCAGCAAACACAAAAATATATGACCATCTAAATTAACCCAGTTATAAATATAAAGAGCAGCAGCACCCCATGCACCCACTGTTGAGCCTTCAAACCTGTCCAAAAATCATATAAGACGATTTTAACGTGGTTCAGCAATTTGCCTACATCTACAAGTGTCAAATTTACTATAATTTCTGAGATTTACAAATCACTCAAAAATTTCTCACGTAGCTCTCAAATGCACACACCACTTCCCTCTTCTCTCCACTGCTATGTCTATTTCGAATATCAGAATTCTCCTTTTATAGGAGAGATTTTACAAATGGTTGGTGTGGTAGGTGCAGCCAAATTAGAAAAACTCTGTATTGAGGTAGGTGGTGCAGTCATTGTTGAAGGATGGTGGAAGGTGCAGTCATGGAGGACTGAAATGGTTTATATTTCCCACTTTGGTGGCTTATTTTCAACAATCACCCCCTCCACCGAAGTGTGCCATACTAGGCTGCTTCCAAACTGATTCATTTTTCAAATGAATGCACCTCTTTCTTTGACGTGAGTGTCTTCTACTAACAAATGCGCCATAAGACGCCAAATGCACCCAAAAATGTCAATGCACCCGAAGGTGCTTAGCAACTTACAATATTGATCAATTCCAAGCAGTGTTGGAACTTGATCCCTGTGACGACTTTCGTCAACATATTTGTTGGATTATCTTCAGTGCCAATCTTCTGAAGTAATATGTCTTCTTCTTCTAATATTTCACGTACAAAGTGAAATCGGACATCGATATGTTTTGTTCGAGAGTGATACACTTGATTCTTGGCCAAATGAATTGCACTCTGACTGTCACAGTAGATGGTAACCTCTTGCTGCTCAAAACCCAAATCTGTTACCAGTCCCTGTAACCAAATGGCTTCTTTTACGGCTTCTGTTACAGCCATATACTCAGCCTCTGTGGATGATAGTGCAATCGTAGACTGCAAATTTGATCGCCAGCTAACTGATGCTCCAGACATAGTGAACACGTATCCAGTTGTCGATCGTCGTTTGTCAAGATCACCTGCATAGTCTGAGTCAACGTATCCAGTTACTAGACTATCTTCACTCTTCTCGAACTTTAAACCAAGATCTACGGTCCCTAGAATATACCGTAGAATCCATTTAGCCGCATGCCAGTGTTTCTTTCTAGGATTATGCATATAACGACTGACCAAACTAACGGCCTGGGAGATATCAGGTTGTGTACACACCTTGGCATACATTAGGCTACCAACAACACTTGCATACGAGACATTCTTCATGTAGTCCCGCTCTTCATCATCTTTAGGAGACTGTAATGCACTTAGCTTAAAATATGGGGCCATTGGAGTACTCACAGGCTTCAACTTTGAGTCCATATTGAAGCGTTGCAATACTTTCTTCAGATACTGCTTCTGAGTAAGGTGAACTGTACATTTCACCCTATCTCTGCTGATCTCCATCCCCAATATTCTTCGTGCTTCTCCTAGATCTTTCATTTCAAACTCATGACTCAACTGAGTTTTCAAACGATCTATCTCCACCTTGCTTTTACATGCAATCAACATATTATCTACATATAAAAGCAAATAAATGAAAGATCCATCTGCAAGTTTTCTGAAATACACACAATAATCGTATTGGCAACGAGTATATTTCAGATCCATCATAAAACGGTCAAACCGCTTATACCATTGCCGAGGTGTCTGCTTCAGTCCATAGAGAGATTTCTTCAGTCTGCAAACTAATTTTTCTTTGCCAGTCTCTTTAAACCCTTCTGGTTGAGACAGATAAATCTCCTTTTCCAGATCACCATGCAAGAAAGCTGTCTTCACATCAAGTTGTGCTAATTCAAGATCATATTGTGTAACCAAAGCTAGCAATATCCGAATGGATGAATGCTTCACAACATGAGAAAATACTTCACTGTAGTCTATTCTCTCTGTTTGAGCGTAGCCCTTGGCTACCAATCTAGCTTTGTATCGAATTCTATTTTTAGCAACTTGATCATCTTTCTGATTAAAGATCCATTTACAGCCAATTGACTTCTTTCCTTGCGGCAGTGTCACAAGTTTCCAAGTCTGGTTCTTATGAAGAGACTGCATCTCCTCTGTCATCGCCTTTATCCATTCATCCTTTTCACTGGATTGTATGGCTTCTTTGTAAGTGTTGGGGATCTCACCCCCTTCAACTGGTAGTGCATATGTCACATAGCTGCAAAACGTGTCGGCACACGTTTCTCTCGTCTCGATCTACTGGTTGCTATTGATTCAATTTGAGTTGGAGGTGCTGTGACTGGACTATCAACCTCCTCTTGTCTGTTTTCTCTTGAATCATTTGGAGTAATAAACTTCACCTTTTGCGAATCACCGGGTGTTTCGCCATCATAGCTGCCTTCACTAGAATCTTTATGCTTATGTGACTTAAGCATCTCAGATTCGTTGAAAGTTACATCTCTACTTGTTGAACCCAAGGTTTCAAGTTTCATGTAAATCTACAAATGGATTTTGATGATGACAAATGAATCCAAAGAATAAAGGAGTCTCAAGTTCAAGTTGTCCACACAATATAATCAAGCACATCAAGGAAGCAAGCATGAGCAAGAAGGGAACAAGTTCACATTAAAATCATAGAATAATGTTGTAAATCTCTTAAAAATTCAAAATTAGGATTAAGGCTCAAAATTAATATTTTATCATAAAACATTAAAATACATTTTCCACATATACATGAATATTTTGAAGATTAAATTTGAAAATTTTGAAAGATGATTGATTGTCATCTCTCACATGTGCATGACACGATTAAAGATTTGAATTTTGAAAATATTAAGATGATTGATTGTCATCTTTCACATGTGCATGTTTTATTTGAATATTTTTAAAAGTGGTGGATGATTTTCTTGACTTATGCAAAAGGTAGATGTCTTTATTTGAAAATTTTGAAAAATAAAGTGTGCTCCTTTTGTCATATGCAAAAAGTAAAAGATTATGTTTGAAATTTTTGAAAAGTAAAGTGTGCTCCTTTTGTCACATGCAAAAAGTAAAAATATTAAATTTGAAATTTTTGAAAAGTAAATGATGATATTTTTGACGTGGGAATCTTTTCAAATTTGAAATTAAAAACTCATTTGCCTATAAATAGCTCACTTGAGTTTTACAAAATACACAACAAGAGCTTACACATCTATTGCTAAGTTTTGTATCATTTCTTCAAAACTCTCATTCTCTCATTTCTAAAGTTTTGAGCCTTAATTCTTGTTCTTGTTGAGAGAGATATAGGTTGCGTTGTATTGTTTCTATCTCACTCATTGAGGAGTGTACTTTGATAGTCTACCTACTATCAACTCTTGTATTTGTAAAAGAGTGTATATAACCCTTGTGTGTGTAGAAGGTGTTCTACACGGGAAATAGTTAAATCACCAAGTGTGAGGTGATTGGAAGTGTAGAAGGTGTTCTACACGGGGAATAATTAAATCACCAAGTGTAAGGTGATTAGAAGTGTAGAGGGTGTTCTACACGGATTCTTTGGAGAGGTGCTGCTCAAAGGTGTAATAGGTTTCTATCTCCACTTAAAGGAGATTGAATAGTGGATTTGGGGATCCTCAAGGGGTAGCTTGAGGCGAGGACGTAGGCAGTGGGGCCGAATCTCGTTAACATACTGAGTTTACTTCTCTCTTACCCTTACTCTTTATATTTATTGTTGTTTTATATTTTGTTTATATTTTATATTATATATTTGATTTATAATTGTTATTTTTTTAAATACAACTCAATTCACCCCCCCTCTTGTGTTAGTCATCTGGGCAGTACTACTGATAATTACCTTCTTAGACTCTATGCACTAGAGTCTATACCCTTTTATACCAGAACTAAAGCCCAAAAATTTTGCTTTCTTGGCTCTAGGGTCAAGCTTACTTTCCTTTGCATGATAGTAAGCAGGACATCCAAAAATATGTAAAGAGTCATAATCAGTAGCATGTGTACCTTTCCACATTTTAATGGGTGTCTTCCCGCCATTGGCAGCTGCGGATAGTCTGTTGACGAGGTGGCATGCATATGTCACAGTTTCAGCCCAAAATTGTTTACTGAATCCAGCATTCAGTAACATACATCGTACTTTCTCTAGTAAAGTACGATTCATCCGTTCTGCCACACCATTTTTCTGCGGTGTTCCTCGTACCGTGAAATGTCTGACTATTCCCTCTCTCCGGCATACTTCCATGAAAGGGTCTAAAGTATACTCCCCTCCATTATCTGATCTGAGCCTCTTAATTTTTCTGCCGGTCTGAGTCTCAATCATCTTCTTCCAAGCAAGAAAGATGTTCAGCACTTCATTTTTATTCTTCATCGTATATACACACATGACGAGAATAATCATCTACAAAAGTTACAAACCAATGCTTACCTCCCATAGATGCAATTTTGGTAGGTCCCCAAACATCGGAGTATACATGGTCAAGTATTCCCTGTATATTGTGAACAGCGGTTCCGAACTTGATCCGCGTTTGCTTTCCCAATACACAGTGCTCACAAAAAGACAATTTACCAGTCTTGGCACCTTTGAGTAAGCCTTGTTTTACGAGTGTTTGCAAAACTTTTTTTTCAGCGTGTCCCATACGCATATGCCAAAGTCTAGTGGTGTCAGCATCAGTCTCATCTAACTTCTCACAACCTGTATAAGCTCTTCCAACAATAGTACTTCCTTGCAAGAAGTACAAATTTCCTCGTTTCAAACCTTTCATAGCCACCTGAACTCCTATTAACACTTTGAGAGTTCCGTTTTCAATAATGATTCTGAATCCCTTTGAATCCAGAGATCCTAATGAGATAAGATTTTTCCGGAGGTCCGGAACGAACCGAACTTCGGTCAAAATCCTGACAGTTCCATCGTGCAGCTTCAACCGAATGCTCCCTATCCCCCGAGTCTTACAGGCATTGTCGTTGCCCATAAGTACTGCTCCACCTTCAATCTCTGTGAAGTCAGTAAACCAGTCCCGATTGGGACACATATGATAGGTGCATCCGGAATCCATAATCCATTCATCAGGATGACAAATCAATGACGAACTTGTCAAGGTAATGTCTAGATCTTCATTTCTATTCGCGACATTTGATGTGGTGGGTTGATTCTTCTGTTGTCTCTTCAATTTGGGATAATCCTTCTTCCAGTGTCCTTTGTCGTGACAATAGGAACACTCATCTTTGGCGAGTTTTCTGCCGACTGATGAACCACGTGATGTGGCCCGAGTTTTCGATTGAAAAACCTTTTTTCTTTCCGGGATACCTTGACCGCAATCTCCATTTTGCTGTCAGTACTTCACTTGATGTATCTAGCTGTACCTGCTTATCCTTTTTCCGGTACTCATTGCTAATCAGAGAACTATATACATCATTAAAACTAATTTTCTCCTTCCCATACAATAATGTTGTAACTAAATGATCATATGTATCGGGTAAGAAATTTAACAAAAGTAAAGCCTTATCTTCATCTTGGATTTCAACATCCAAGTTTAGTAGATCAGCAAGAATTTGATTGTAACTATTCAAATGTTCAGACATACTAATACCTTCACGAAATTGGAATTTGAAGAGCTTTTTCTTCAAATGCAAACGGCTCTCAATGCTTTTCTTCATGAACTTGTCTTCTAATTTCTGCCAAAGTTCCTTTGCATTTGTCTCTCTCATGACAAAATACTTCTGATATTTGGTAAGGCACAAACGGATTGTACTACAAGCTTGGGTGTTAAGCTTCCTCCAATCCTTTTCTGACATATCGTTGGGTTTCGCTTCCAACGCCATATCCAACTCTTGTTGGATCAAAACGTCCATCACTTCACATTGCCACATACCAAAGTTAGAAGTTCCATCAAACTTCTCAACTTCAAATTTGGCATTTGAAACTGTGGACCTACGCCTTGAACTGCTGGCATTTCCAGAGTTCTTAACTTCTCCAACACCTTCCATATTAATTAAAAAAATTTTGAAAACAAATTTCGAAATTCTAACCGTACGGATGAGTCCGGAATGATCAAAATAGTTGGAAAGCACTATTTGATCGTCGAAATCGGACTCCAAATGGCTAAAATCAAGCCCAAAATCAGATCTGAAAATCGGACGGTCCAGATCTGTCAGGCGCGTGTGATACACGCGCTGAAGGAGGTCAGAGGTGCGTGAGGCGCGTGGGATTCACGCGCCAGAAGGGGCTCGGAGCGCGTGGAGGCGTGTGGGATTCACGCGCTAGAAGGGCTCGAAACGCGTGTAGCACGTGGAGGCGCGTGAGATTCACGCGCGGGAGGCTGCGTACGGTGCGTGACAGTGCGTGGGCGCATGGAGACCACGCGCAGAGAACATCTGAGGCGCGTGGAGGCGCGTGCTGCGCGTGGGAGGCGCGTGGGAGCGTGTGTTGCACGCGTCTTCTTCCTCGGGACACGCGTGGGGGCGCGTGGAGCGTGTTTTCCAGTCGTCGTCAACCTCTGGCTGCGAGTGGGGCGCGTGGGTACACGCTCGGACCTTCTACCGGCGCGTACGGGCTTTTCCGACGTCTGTTTTCGATTTCGTTTGCGCCTACGGATTTGTCTCGACACAAGGAACAGTCTGGAGTTGTCAAAAAACAATTTTGACCAACTTGATTTTTGGACAGCATGAACCAGAGCTCTGATACCAATTGTTGAGCCTTCAAACCTGTCCAAAAATCACATAAGACGATTTTAACGTGGTTCAGCAATTTGCCTACATCCGCAAGTTTCAAATTTACTATAATTTCTGAGATTTACAGATCACTCAAAAATTTCTCACGTAGCTCTCAAATGCACACACCACTTCCCTCTTCTCTCTACTGCTATGTCTATTTCGAATATCAGAGCTCTCCTTTTATAGGAGAGGTTTTACAAATGGTTGGTATGGTAGGTGCAGCCAAACTAGAAAAACTCTACATTGAGGTAGGTGGTGCAGCCATTGTTAAAGGATGGTGGACGGTACAGCCATGGAGGACTGCAAATGGTTTCTATTTCCCACTTTGGTGGCCTATTTTCAACACCCACGTGCATTAGAAATTAAAATTAAGATCAACTTAAATTATTTGAGATTCTTTTTGGTAGGCCTTTCATTATTGTTCTTTCTGTCTCTCACATTTTCTTCAGCTCTTCCCCTCGATACACGAACGATGAAATCAAGCCCACCCTATAGCACAAAACCAACCAAATGGAAAACACTTTTCAATCAGACATTTCTGGGTTTGAAAATTTGCAATCTTAACCCTTTTCAAGTTTTGCAGGATCTTGCTTCTAGGATCGTGCCCCATTTTGCTAGAAATCAGAAGAGTTTCTCGCCGACAAAGGTTTTGAGAGGTGCGCGAGGGGCTGGGCGAGGGTTTTTGGTGGATGGGCTGCTGCAAGGGATTGCGAATGTGAGAGCGAGACTAAGGAGCTGCAAGGGAACAAAGATATCTGAGGGTGAGTGGGGAAGATCTGAGTGTGAGAGAGATGAGTAGGAGATAAAGACGTACGAGGTTAAACGCAGAGTCGAAGGCCGAACCACATGAAACTTTGGGTTTCTCTCTTCGATTTCGGAGTTGAAAAACTGCCAGAGATGGCCGACCGAGGTTGAAGCCGAGGTTGAAGATGGATTCACGCAAGGTTGGATTCGTGCAACTCGGGCTGCTTGTGTTTCTCTCTTCGAGCGGGATGAGATTTCAAATAACAAAACTCTCTTCGCTGCCATCAGATTAACTCCTGATCGACTATTCAATATGTAGAAGAACTCTTTAAAAAATTAAAAGATTTTTTAAATCAAAACATGTTAGCCTTTCCCCGGTTTGTACGTGCTGTTATTATATTCATCAAGAAATATTATTTTACTCCACACTGCCGGGGAAAACGTTTGTTTTATTGAACCATTCGTTGCAAACAAAGCCAACCATTGCCTTTTATTTTTCCACTTTTTCCTTTTTGAGTTATTATTAGTTGTTAATTGCTTTTCATCGATGTTATAACCATCCTTCGTCAATCACTTTTAATTTATTTTATAATTTTAAGGTCTATTTGAATTTGAAAATAAAATAAAATAAAATAAAATATATTTATTTTTTAATATTATTATTATTTTAGAATTAAAAAAATATATATTAGAATTTTAAAAAAATGTATTAAAATTTATATTTTATATAAAAATATATAAAAAATATAATAATAAATTTGAAATGAATTGAACTTATTCACCAATATAAACGGAATTTAAATTTCATACTTTTATTTATATAATAAATAAATAATTTCATTTCAAATGCTCCAAACTACAATAGAAAAAGTTGGAGACTCTATGTTGCTTTAAAAAGTTCAAACTCAGGTGCTGAATAATAAAAAAATTTGAAAAGAATTTATAAAAGGGTGAATTAAGAACTAACAGAATAGTCCAAATCTCATATTTTCTTGACATATAGATTGCAATATAATTGAAGTGAAAATAAAGTAGTTTTTGTTGATAGTTGTCAAAGAAATCTTACCCAATTTTCTAATATGACCTTAAAAGCTGTCCTAGATTACCAGGTTTGGATCAATTGTTGTGGTTGAAAGAGATTTCGGTCTCATACTCCATAGCCTATTTGTGAGATAAATTCATCTCATATAAATTCATTTTAATTAATAATTTTATTATTATTAACAGATCATCTCAAATTAATTCGTCTTATTATTCAAATAGATCCTTAATTACGTCTTGTTTGGAATTGAAGATAAGGTCAACTCATTCTAATCATCTCAATCTCGTTATTACAATTTTTTTAAATTTTCGTACAAAAATAATAGATAATACAATTTTTACAAAACTTAATTCAAAATTTTAAAATTTTAAAATAATAATAATAATAAAACATAATATTATAATAATATTTTATTCAATTTTTAGAATTTATCTCAATTTATCTTATGTTATCTCTAAATTCAAAAGACACAAAAAGTTGATTCAATTTAGAATTTTAGAGAAAACAATAAGATAGGTGGAAACAAAGAGTTGATTCAATCACAATCTCACTTCACAAGAATTCAAGAAGAGAGACACATCATGCTGGATGGGTGGGAAACACTTTTTCATACCGGCCAATTGTCCAATACCACGTAGGTATTCCAAAAAGAGTTGAAATGCACATGCATGCATCCCAATCTCTTTCCCTTTTCTTTCTTTATCTCTCCTCTTTCCCTCTCCCACAGTCTACCTCTCCCTCTCGAGCCCCCATCCTGATGGAAGGGCCAAAAAAACCCTAGCCCTCTTCTCTCTCTCTCTCTCTCTCTCTCTCTCGCACTCAATGCCGACATGGATGGAAGCCCAAAAAATCAAATGGGTGGCCACTGAACCAGCCACAAGGTCATTCATCACGAAACACTAACTGTTTTTTACATCTAGAAAACAGAAATTTCAATGCCGAGTAGGATAGTGTAAATGGAAAAATAATCAATAGGAAAACATTGAGTCAAAGCACAATCAAAATACAGTGAACAACCAGGTTTTTTTTTAAGTCGCAAGTGATTATTACCGAATGTGAATGAAAAAAAAATCAATACATGAGTGAGTGACCAAATAACTAAATTTGCTGTGCATCATGACATGAGAACGCATTTCAATCCTAATTGGTTGACAAATGATATCAATTATGGTAAATTGGATTATTTCTACTTTCTCATAGTAGGGATGAGGGTCTTGAATCTTAGCTACTTTCTCATGCATCTTGGGTTTGTTCCCATAATTCTACAATTTGGTCCGATCCTTGTGTTCTTTCCTCACTAATCTTGGCTTCTTGTGGCTGGTTCGATGGCCACCCATTCGATTTTTTGGGCTTTCGTTGAAGTTGGCGTTAGTGTAAGTGGAGGAGGGAGAGGGAGAGAGAAGGAGAGGACTTGGATTTTTTTGGATTTTTCGTTGGGATAGGAGCTTGAGAGGGAGATGGAGGCAGATTGGAAAGAAGAGAGAAAGAAGGAAATGGAGAAGGTTTATGGTGTATGCAAGTTCACTTCAACTCTTCTTGAAATATCTATATGGCATTAGACTGACTATTGGCTAGTGCAAAAAAGTGTTTTCCATCCATCCGAGCTGAAGCCATTCAAAAAATATGAATTTTGTATTGACGCACTTGGCCCATGCGGTGGTGCAAATAACACATTCATCCATCGTTTTGCAACACTAGTTTTTGCCCCTTGCAGATGGACAGTCGAAGAGCGTAAATCAACCATTTTTAGCTCCAAATAAGAAAATGATTATTTGAAATATAAATATTTTTTTAATTGCAAGTTGATGGATAGACTTCTATAGTTTTATATTATGGTATATATACATAAAAATATTAATATTCTCAAACAAGATCTCTAACTATTCATTTATTTTATTCAGGGCAAAAATAAAAAGAATCATAAAAATTTAAAAAATAATTTTTATAGAACAATCATCATTTTCATCTCTATCAACTTTCCAAATTTTAATATAAATACATTTAAATTTTTTTGTCAATAATTTTTTATTTTAATTTTCCACTTTTTAAAAAATTTAATATAAAATAATAAAAAAGTAATAATTATAAACGTCCTAAAAGAAATCAAGAAAAATTTTAGAAAGCACACTATTGTTGCCAAAAAATAAAAATTTTGACTGACAGCTCTAGCTCTGCACGTGTGAATCGTGTCTATCGAAACCGGTGCGGACTGGCACTGACTTTGAGCGTGAGCTTCGTAAATCAATGGGAAGTATTTTTTATTTTTATTTATTTTAAGTTATGGAAAGTATTTTTTTTTTAAACAAATGTTATTTATGCCGATCAATGTGATTAAGAGAGCATCTCTCAAATGTATTGTTAGTTGTTTTTATAATTTTTATTTTTATTTTTTTAAAAATATAAAAGATATTAATATATTGATAATTATTTCTTTAATTATTACATAAAAATTAAAGAATTAAAGAATTAAAATATTAAAATAAAATATCTAAATTTATAAGCATAATAACCTTTTTCATGTGATAATTATCATAAATCATTATCTGCCCAATACTTTAGTTATAAATCTAATATATAAAAATAATTTTATAAAATAATATTATTTTTTATTATTAGTTAAATTATAAGATTATTTTTATAATAAAATAGATATAATAAATTACATAAAATTATTTTAATTTATAAATTTTTTTTATAATTATAATAGTTCTCTTTTAATTTATATATTTTTAACGAAGAAATATTGAGGGTAGGAATATACGTACTGCACGTGTAACGTTACGGAAATAGTTTACTGTACATACCGTTGTCCACCCACACACACACACTCTCTCTCTCGCTGATTCTCAGTTCCTCTCTTCCCCTCTGTGTCTCGGACCCTCTCTCTCTCTCTGAAGGCACAGCGGTAAATCGAAGCAGTAATCCCAGTTGAACAAAATTCTCAGCATTCTTAAGCAGAACGATGTGAAGCAGATCCACATCTCCATCCGAAGAAGCTCTTCGGTCTCTCTCTCTATCGATCTCTCCGAAACCTTACAAACATTAAAAACGTTCTAAGAAATGTCGAAAATTAAAACTACAAATGAAAATATTATTTCGTCCGTTTCCTTTTACGGTTTTAGCTTTGTTTACTTTTCCATTTCCTGTTATTTTTTGTTTTGTTTTTCGACACATTTTTTACTCTTTTTTTTTTTAATGTATTTTCATCTTTCGGTAAAGATTTTTTGATCGAGGATCAAAGGACTGTTCGTCGTGGGTGGAACATGACCACTGTTGAGAATGTTGGGTTGGAGTTGGGGCTGAGCGTTGACTCCTCGAGCCGAAGCTTCGATTCTACACAAGAATCAGGTGGTGTAGCTTCGGCACCTTCGCCATCATTCAACGGTCTCGATCAGACCAACCACAGCCACGTTCGACACCTTATCGACTCCCATAGCTCACATAATAAAAGCGACGGCCCGATTCTGATGCCCCATCACGATCAGCCGCTCTACATTACGGCCCCGGCACACGTTAACGGCGGCCACATGCCCCAGCAGAGCTTCGATGTGAAGATCGGGGCCCCCCGATCCAACGGCGGAAATTTGGAGAGGAATGGGGACGCTATGGTCGGCGGCGGAGAGAGCCTCAACCGGGACATGAGGGAGTTGCAGGAGCTGTTCTCGAAGCTTAACCCCATGGCCGAGGAGTTTGTGCCTCTATCTCTGGTGGGTTTGAATGGTGGGTTCTACTCTAATAATTTGCAAATGCAAGGCAACAACAGGAATGGATTTGTCAACGGCAACGTCGGCCGACGGGTATGTATATGTATCATTTCCCTTTCTTTTCTTCTCGATCCTTCGTTTGGTGCCCGAGAAAAAGAAGTCAAAAGAGCATAAAAATGATAGCTTTCAGGTTCCCAGAAGTATTTTGGCTTTTGAATCATGATAATTTTGTGCTAGGTCTGAGTTCATTGGAGGGTGTTGTTTTCACAGGTTCAAAGGCTAATAGGGTTTAGGAATTAGGATTCTGGGTTTTAGGATTTAAATGTTTCTTGGTGGGTGTTTGTCTCAGAGGAAGAATTATAATCAAGGGAAACGGAGGCCGAACACCAGGACAAGTTTGGCTCAGCGAGAGGAGTCCATTCGGCGGACTGTGTATGTGTCTGACATTGATCAACAGGTAGACATAATAGGCGTTCTGGGCTGTCAATTCTTATCTGTAGTTCACGGTTTATGTCTGTGTCAAGTGTCTGTCAGTGAGTAGAACATTTATGTTTTGGGTTTCTGGGACATAGGTCACTGAAGAACAGCTTGCAGCTCTGTTTGTCAACTGTGGACAGGTAATGCAACTCTCTCTACTTGCGGTATTAGCATATGGTGGCTGAGATTTTGGTCTTGAACAAGTGCTTTTTATGTGTGAAGGTTGTTGACTGTCGTATATGTGGTGACCCCAATTCTGTTCTCCGTTTTGCCTTTATTGAGTTTACTGATGAAGGTAATGTGAAGTTATATGATGCGTAGTTATAAAAAAAAGTTACATGGTGCGTAGTTACAGAGTTTTTGGGGGTGGTGAAGATATATGATAGTTAGTTGATCAGTAGTTCTGTTTTTCATGCAGAAGGTGCAATGGCTGCTTTAAATCTGTCAGGGACAATGCTTGGATTCTACCCTGTGAGAGTACTGCCTTCTAAAACAGCTATTGCACCAGTTAACCCAACTTTTTTGCCTAGGGTGAGGGAGCCCTATTATCAACATTTCATTTTTCATCATCTACAGTTGCTTGATTATGTATTGATTTGGCTAGTTATTTTGGATCCAGACTGAAGATGAACGTGAGATGTGTGCAAGGACTATATATTGTACAAATATTGACAAAAAGGTGATGTTTTTTAGTAGTTTATTGTTAAATATTGTCCGTGGTGTGACCTGCAAAAGCCTTATTATATAATTCGTTGGCTTGTTTTGCACAGGTTTCTCAAGCTGATGTTAAACTCTTTTTTGAATCAGTCTGCGGAGAGGTTTGTGATGATCCCTAACATAACTGAAACTTCTATTTCTTCTTGATCTTACGATGATCATTTGTAAAAATGCACTAGTGAGGATAACATTTATTTATTTATTTAATTATTTTTTTATGCAGGTTTATCGCTTAAGGCTACTAGGGGACTATAACCATTCCACTCGTATTGCTTTTGTTGAGTTTGTTATGGTAATTACTTATTTTTCTTAATTAGTGCATGCTGAAATTTTTAGCTTTACATATGTATTTTTGTCTAAAAAGGGTCAAAACTTGTAAAGCTAGGGGGCTTAAACATGTATTTGAAAATGAATGGAGGGTTTTCAAATAACTAGTGCTTCAAAAGAAAATTCTAGTGACTTAGCTTTGGTTCTAGATCTATAGCATAGCCCGAATTCTGTAAATGGTTGACAAGAATCGCTTCTATGGACAATAAGGGTTTTGGTATTGAGTTTACCTGTCAAGTTGTAGCCTGGTGATCAAAGAACGAGCTTGGGATAGGTGTAGACTCAGACATCCTGTGTGCAATTCTGCATTAGGAGGTCCCCTGGATTACCTGATACACAATTGTGACAAATGGGATTGTGCATCAGGGGCTTGCTCCCTATGGTCCCTTTCTTCATGAGGTTACACGCCATTAGAAAAGGGTTATTTATTGAGTTATTGGATGAGCCTTCATGATTACTCTCAATAGCATAATTTGCTATTTTCTTTAACCATTAAACCTCTTGAATTAATCTTGATTGTGTTAAGATTGGAATGAGATGGTTTAAACTATGTTCATGGGTCTTTTTTGTTTGTTCTCTAAAAATTATGTTGATTTTGAGTTATTATCATGAAACCTCTTCTTTTATTGTAGCTGCCAGTAATAATGTTTATCAACAGTGGTATTTGTGATTGCACATTGCTGTATTATTAAGTAAAATCAAGGTTATGTAGAAATTGGTGATGTTTTTGGGTATTCTCATCTAGTGGTGGATCCAGAAATTCATTTTAAGGGAGGTGGTGAACTAGTGTTATACTAATAAAATGTATTTAGATAATTGTTTCATTGTGTGTATTGTACTATATACACAATACAAAAGGAAATTATAAACACAAGTAGTAATACAAAAATATTTTTATTGCTATATATCAATTTAGGACTATATGGTGTGCATTTATGGAAATAAATTATTACAAACTACAAATAAGGCTTCTTTGATCCCTCTTTAACAAAAAGAAATCAATGGGGACACTCTCAATATGTTCAGTGCACCCAGGACTTTGTTTGTCCTTTTTATAAAAAAGAAAAATGTTAAAGGGAACTCAAGGAAGTATTAAGAAATCGATTTATTTATTTTTATTGGCACTGGCTCTCTAGAAACAGCATCCCAACTAATCTTGGGGGAGCACAGCCCTCGGCAAAGAGTTTCCCACAATTGCACATTGGGTAATTCAAAGGAAGAATTCCCCAGTCCAATGACCCTTAGAAATTGTTTGCACTTAACGGGATTTGAACCTTAGATCTAGGGGAGCATACCCCTAAGCCTAAGACCTTCACAACTTGAGCTAACCCCGGAGGATTAGAACATGAAGAAAAATCATGCGTACAAAATGGAACAAGGGGAGAAGATTTTGCTCCCCCCTTCCCCTTAACATTTGCCTATGATTCTATCACTGTAACTGGCATTTTTGCCCATTCTTTAATTAATAATACTTGTTTACCTATAAAAAAAAAGTGTTAATAGGTGGTTTGTACTGGTTATTTTTTCCATACGATTAAGGGTCATGGTCTCCTAGAGTTTGAACAATGGGGATGCCTTATTTATTCAATTGAGTGTCCCCCCTTCAGCAGATTTTCATTGTCTTGTGTCGAATTATGCTTCTTCAATAGAATTTCCTTTTTTTGCTGGTTTGATTTATAAGGTGTGGCTTCCCTTGTTTGGAGGAAAAGTTTCATTCTAGTTGGTTTGAAGATTCTGAAGGATGGTGTGAGAGTGTATTCATATTTCTTTTTGCACCCATATTTATTCTTGCCAAAAATGATTATTCATATGGCTGTCAGGAGATAAATAGTTAATGAGTATCATAATTACCATAAAGTGTAACATTGGTTCATCACATCTAAGTAGGATAAAGGTGTGGATTTGATACACCAAGAAATCATGCTTAGCTGGTCATAAAAATGAGAAGCGTTTTAAGCCAACTATAGTGGTGAGGAAATTCGGAGCAAGAATAGTGAGTTTGGATAATTTGGTGGACTGACGAAAAATAATTGGTGCTCTCAGTCCAGAAATAAGGTAGGCAGAAGGAAAATGTGGTGGTCTGTGCAATACTGAGGAATCTTGATCAAAGAAGGGGAAAAAAAAATCTTGACCCATTCCTTCATATGCAAACAATATAGATTTGGCCTACATCTTCATTGAATTTCATATATGAGTTGACACGATATGAGCCATTTTGGCTTAACATAACTTCAGCGGCTTGCACATTCTGTGCCTTGCTTATCTGGCTCACTTTGTCTCCCAACAAAATACTGCTAATGTCAGGATGGATCCCTATTGTGGTACACTTGTCCAATGCTTTTTTTTAAATTACATCAACACTACATTAACCAAATGAACACCCATTTGACTATAGAGAGATGTTTACAAGACTTTTTCCCCATTCCTTTCTGTTCATATGTCTGATGTTCATATCACTAAGTCTGTTCTTTGTTAGAGGGATGCGATACATGAGAGTTTTTTAGCTTTGTGAAGAACAATTGAAGATTTCAGATTATTACCACTTCCCCAGAAGTGTTATATAACCTTGTGCTATTGTTGGGTTTATGAGAATTTTGATCAAATTATAACTGGCGATCAATACATTAGATTTGGAAATTATTGTTTATTTTTAGAAGTTCCAGTGCCACCTACAAGGCAGCTCTGTGCTTTGCTGTGCTGAGCATGTTGACATGATACTTAAGTCTCATGAGACTTGTTAGTAGTTGGTTTTATCTTAGCTCTGGTGCTTTCTGGATGAATGGAAGTCAAAGGGTTGCTTATGCAAAGCTTATTTATAGTCTGGCTCAATCAAAAGCCCATACTGAATTAAATTATGCCTGTTAATTGAGTACTATAGGTTCCTTTAATTTATTAGATCATTTACTACTTAAATTATGTCCTTCCTATAAATCGAGAGTTGATATTTTTGTTGTGCGATAAACTTTCTGGCACCTCTTAAAGTGGTTCATTCCCATTTGGGGGTGGAGTTATATATAATAAGTTACCTTCCACATCACTCCCTCTTAGAGTGGGTCTTGGAGTTATTTACCAATTAAATTAGGTTTAAACAGTTCTGGTGGAAAAATATAGTCACATGTTTGCACTGATATGTACACATGGATGTCTTAGGCAGACTAGATTATGTTATGATTTGCGGTTGATGAGAATAAAGTGGTTAGGATCACATTGTAAGGTCATGTTGTTTGGAGTCTTTGTGATTGGCTGCGTTGTATCACCGATGACCATAAAATTGATTAGTTTAAGTGGGGTTTAGGTTGCATGCGATATCTACTCATGGTTTGACTTGAAAGCTATGGGAAGTATTATGGTCACAGAAGGATCACGTAAGAGTAATTCTACAGACTCAGATGAATTATATGATATGTTAGATATACTTTATAAAAAAAAAATAGCATTATGATGTAACGGACCATATCATGTCCGCTAATTTGTGGATTTTGTTTTGTAAAATCTCTTTGTGACTAAAGTATTTGTCAAAAGCTATGTTAGTGGCTTTATTGAATGTCAGTATAAACACAAGATATTTTCTACCTGCAGGCTGAAAGTGCAATTGCCGCTCTAAACTGTAGTGGTGTGGTTCTGGGTTCCCTGCCGATAAGGTCTTGCTTGCTCTTTCATGTCCCAACCACATTTTTTTTAGTTTCAGTTTGAAATATTTTGTATAATAATTTTTGGTGTTGTGTACAATCAGGGTAAGCCCATCAAAGACACCCGTCCGTCCTCGAGCTCCTCGTCTTCCCATACATTAAACACCTCCGGCTCTCCCAACTGATTCACTATTCTGGTTTAAATATATATTGAAATACACACACACACCCCATGTAAAGATGTTTTCCATCTCTGGTCTGTCTATTCGTCTGCTTCGATGATGTGCCATCTTTTGTTATCATAGGTTTATACTTTGTCTATTCTAGCATATGTAGAGTTGGACATGACCTCGGAGGCCTTGAAAGATTATATATATATATACTACACATTACTATGGATTGGGACACTCCCTAGATTAAACAGAATTTTCCGACTTGCAAACATCTTACAGTGTTTTTCCTGACAGCACTTGAAAAGAAAAAAAGTGTCTTTTGTGACACTAATAAAGTGGTCCTTTTGATCTGCTAAGTTGCAGTGTCTCATAGAGAGGTATTTCATAATCAAAAGATAGCTTGATAGTCATATGGCTGCCTGGCTGCACATGTGCGCACACACAGCTAGCTAGAACATGCACAAGCACATTTTTACACACCAAGTTTTATGCTGCTTAAAGCCTTAAACACAAGGATTGAATACGTCTATGGACCGATTTTGCGAACTTTTGGATTTTATGGGACCATTTTCCGTGTTATTATTATCCATATAATGAAAATAAACAGAATATTATACTTTCAAATAATACATCCATATCATATATAGACCATCAAAAGGAATGTGCAGATAATTAGTTCTAATTTGAAATAGTAGCCTCTGTGCAATATCTGCTGCATTCATGTAGGCAATGTGACATAGGAGAGCTTAAAGGTGTAGCAGGCATCTCAATGATCTCCCATCGATGAGCAGCTGGAATGCATCGTTTATCTTCTCAAATGGAAGCTCATGCGTTATAAACTCATCCAAATTCACCACCTGAAATTAACCCAGAACATCAGAGACTGATGTGTTCTGAATATTACTGAGAAAAATACAAAGTGTTAAAAGTTACCGACCCCCTTCATGCATTGTTGAGCAAAATGAGGCAGTTGGGTCTTCCCTTTGAAGCCTCCAAACACTGATGCGATTATAACGCGACCAGCAAACAACTCCATTGGATGCAGAGGAAGCATTCTTGGGGTTGGATGTATTCCTAAAACTACTGTCAATCCCCAGCCCTGCTCATTAATACCACCCCAACGGCAAAAGACAGACAGATTAAAAAACGCAGAATTTTTGTTGTCGTTGAATGAAACAAGAAGAAACAAGACAATACAAACCTCATGACAAGACAAGAAAGCCTCCCGTAGAACATCCAAGTTTCCTGCACACTCAAAGCTGTAGTCCACGCCTCCTCCTGCCATTTCCCTGATAATCTGCCACAACAAAGTAGTGTCATAAATATATATATATATATATATATGGAAAATGATATAAGAAGTGAAGAACAATTATGAAGTAGAAGTATCTTTGTAAATTACGTTATAAAATTAATATTACTTTACAAAAATACTCTTAGTTGAGTAAAATATTATAAAAAAATGTTGTGGGTTTATTATTTCTCTAATCACAAACCTCATGCACCGGCTTCTCCTGATCCCTTGGATTTATAGTGTCGGTGATTCCCAATGCTCGGCCTACACATCAGATAAAGTCAGCACTGATAATTCCCTTAAAATTATTGCTCTTGCATCGAAGCATAAACAAGACATGAGAGTGAGAGCTAAGAAGGCAAGAAATAATTAAGCATGAAATTTTAGATTACCTTTGATGAATTTGTTGGGGTTGATATCAACACCAATTATCTTAGATGCTCCACGTGATCGTGCCCCTTCTGCAACCTAAACGTACCATATTTATATATATATATATATATATTAACTGCATATAATCTGCCATCTGGTAATAGAAAATTAGAAATGTGTCTAAAAAATCAATTAACTTACTGCAAGTCCCACTGCACCCAAGCCAAAAATTGCCACACTTGATCCTGCCTTTACATCGGCTGTATTCCATGCGGCTCCAACTCCTTATCGGTTCCAAGCATTTCACGTGTCCAAACAAGGGCAACAGTCAGGGATATCAACACCTGATTTGGCATCTTGCACTATTTTTTAGAATAGAATATTGATTCCCTATCCCAACCAAATATCTACTTCTGTTTTTAAAGAAGCGTGCTGGGCGGGCTTCCGCGTCAGCCCTCGTATAAACAGTAAAAATACTGTTGTTTTACTGTTCATATTAGGGGCCGACGCTGTAACCATCAATTTTTCGAGCACACCTACGCAACTTCTCAACTTCCACGTACTATTACTTTTTATTTTTTTTTTAATTTTTTAATTTTTTTAATAATTTTTTTTTAAATTTGTTTTTTTTAAATTAATTTAAATTTTTTATTATTATTTATATATTAAATATTTAATTAAAAATAAAATAAAATAATATGTAATATGTAGAAATTGTATGAATAGTAAAAGGATAGAATAGATTTTTTCCAATTTTTCTATTTGAAATTGGTGCTGGACTTTTGACTTTGCATTATTATTAGTTCCGGCCTTGGGGTATGGGCCCCATGGGGGCATCTTTGACTTGGATTATAGAATAATCAAGGCCCTTGTTTGAACTTTGAATTGCATGTGACATGTCGTTAGCTTATAACTATTCTAATATTAAAGTGTATATTTATACTAATTACTTGATCACGTTTTTTTTCACTTCATATCCCAAAAGTCCTTATAATTTAAAACTAGTTATATTCCTCAAAGTCGGCTTAAATATTTTTATAATTGAGAAGAGTGTAATTTTCTTAAAGAGACATAATCAATATTGAAGTAAATTAATACTCAAACAACATGGGTCGGCCGGGGGGCCAGACTGATCTTACCAGTAGAAACGCCGCAGCTGAGCAAGGTCATCTTCTTAAGGGGAGCGGCAGGGTCAACCTTGACGACGCATGCGGACTCGAGCACCGTGTACTCGCTGAAAGTGGAGGTGTTGAGGAAATGGAATATGGGTTTCCCGTCTTTAAGCGTCGAAAACCTGCTCTTTCCGTCGCTCACCATCACCGTCTTGAAAGGGTTAACCCCCGATCTCTCGCACATGTTCGTTTTCTCCCGCTTGCAGTATATGCACTCTTCACACTCTCCGTTAAATATAGGAACCACATGGTCTCCTTCTTTCATGTCCCTCACGCCTTCACCCACGCTCTCAACAATCCTGCATTCAATAAATTAGCTCATTATTTCTCCACTTTCTAATTAATATTCCATAACATCATGAATATAATAAATTAAGCTTGCATATATATTTTTTCAGTTACCCGGAAGCTTCATGGCCCAGAATACGAGGGTATGCTCTCTGAGCTTCATTCTTCATATACATACAGAGGGAGATGTTTAATAACTCATCAGAGAAATCTCATAAACAGGTCAAATTTATAAACAAAAAAGATGTTTTTCTGATTCACCGTTGGGACATATATATACGTACCTCGCCTTGCCAAGCGCTGAGATCGGTATGACAGATAGAAGTGAAGAGGATCTTGATTCGAACCTCCATTTTTTGAGGAGGATCTACTCGTACTTGTTCCACCACAAAAGCCTCTCCCGGGCCATAAACAACAGCAGCTTCACCACCCACGCACGGAAAATGCAAAAAATCAACGATTCATTTGTTGCAGATCATAATAATTAATAAGATAAAAACATGAATGATATTGATGGTGTATGCGTGAGAAAGTGTGTACAGCCAGGCGGTAGGCAAGACTCTTACCTCTGCAAGTGATGGCCTTTCCGGCTGTCTCACTTGAATTGAACCAAGTGCTGGCAGGCTCTCCATTGGAGTTTGCCATGATTCCTCTGTGCTCGATGGTCGGATGAGTGAAACCCGTATTGGAAATTGAAGGCCGAACATGACCTTATATATATATATATATATATATATATATATATATATATATATTATATATTATATATATGTATATAGTTGATCTCATTAATTTGCTCGTGTACCGACACTACCCTAATTCTCATGTTTCCCTCTTTTTTTTTTTTCTTTTTACCTAAATAATTTTTGTCTCCCTCTTTAATATCAACGAATTAACACTAGGCCCTGCTTGTATTCGAAAGTGGGTTGAATTCATCTCAACTCACTTCTATTTCATCATTATATTTTTATAATTTTTTATACAAAACACAAATTTCTATACACCTTTTTCAAATCCCAATACACCTTTTTCAAATTCTAACACACATTTTTCAAATCCCAAAATAATAATAATATTAAAAAATAAACCAAACTCATCTCAACTCATCTCATCTCCGAATCCAAGCGGGGCCTAAAAGTCACGACGACGCCAGCTGTACATATTAACTATACCAGGGGCGGTTAAGATAACGAGATAACATGAGATGAGTACGTAGGGCACGTTTGGAATCTAACATCAGCACAAAACTCTAATCTAATTTCATTTCATTTAATTTCATCTTATTTTCAAATATAACTTAAATACAATTTCTTTAAACAAATTATTATAATTTTTTCGAATTAATTATTACAAAATTTTCAAATAAAAAATAAAAAAATTCTAAAATTTTTAAATCTTCAAACAAAAATAACACTATAAAACTATAATCTCAATATCTTAAATTTATAATATTTTCTATTTAACTTTTTCTCTCTCCTTTCACAAAATTCAAAAAATACTCAATTCAAATTATTTTTTTACTATTCACAAACTATCTTAGTACTATTTCCAAAATTTCAATCTAATCTCACTCTCCAAACTTATTTTAGGCTGCTGTAAAAGTATATTTCTTTAATAGAAAATTTTTACAATACATGCCAATATATGTATAGTAGAGTACTATAAGTAAATCCCATGATTTGTGGGATGTATATAACGGTAAAAGAATCCCATAATTTGTGAGATATGTACATGCATAAAAGAGGCAGAACATAAATGAGAGGATTTCAAGGCTTAATCTATGGAGGCTAACTTATTGAATTTATGTCATTGGAGAGGATTGTGGCTGAATCAGGGATTGTCTTAACATCCCCCTCAAGCTCAGCGTCGGTGAGCATATGGTGAGTTTGTCTCGAAGTGGTGCAAATTTTGATGAGACTAATGACTTAGTTAGAACATCAGCAAGTTGATCTTTCCCTAAAATAAAACGAACCTCAAGCTGACGATGAGCAACCCGCTTGCGAACAAAATGAAAATCAATAGTAACATGTTTGGTTCGCACATGAAAAACTGGATTAACCGATAGATAGGTTGTGTCAATATTGTCGCACCAAAGAGTCGAGGCTTTTGGAAGAAAAATTCAGAGTTCCTTTAATAGAGCTTGTAACCTTTTAATCTCAGCGGTAAAATTTGCAAGAGCCCGATACTCTGCTTCAGTGCTTGAGCGAGCGACTGTATGTTGCTTCTTGGAATTCTAGGAAATGAGATTTTTACCAAAGTAAATTAGATAGCCACTCGTCGTAGAGCGGTGATCATCTGGACATTTGGCCTAGTCCGCGTCTGAGAAAGCTTGCAAAGTTGTATCGAAATTGATGCTAATTTGAAGACCATGGTTGGGTGTTGATCATAAATAGAGTAATACACGCTTAATTGCCGTCCAATGATTTATGTAGACCGCTGCATGTACTGGCAAACTCGATTCACGACATAAGAGAGATTTGGCCGTGTAACACGTATTGGAGGGCTCCAACCATGCTATGATAAAGTGTTGGATCCGAAAAGGCTTCACCATCAAACAGAGATAAATTCAGTGTAGGTGACATTGGTGTTGCAACCGACTTTGCATTCTACATATTTGTTCTGTTTAAGAGGTCTGCAATGTATTATGCTTGAGATAGAAAAATACTATGCGAATTCTGATGGATTTCAATGTCCAAAAAAACATTTAAAGGACCTAAGTCCTTGATGGGAAGGTCACGAGAGAGTTGTTGTAGCAGGGAATTAATGTCCAAACTGAGAAGTGCCGGTGATAATAATATCGTCCACATAGATTAAGATAAATAGTTGGATCTTATTTTGTTGGTATAGGAACAAAGATGAATTTGCTTTGGACGAAGTAAAACCTAACTCCAGAAGCCGTTGGCTCAACCATGAAAACCATGCACATGGGGTTTGTTTTAGCCCATAGATAGCATAGTTTGATTTGCAGACATGGTGAGGATATTGAGTATGAACAAAAGGAAAATGAAAAACAGCACCCAGTGTGCAGCTGCACACCGGGTGTTTGAAGCTATGTTTTGAATTCCGTTCCGTTCTGGCCGGAACGGCCGGAATGTTCGGTTCCAGTGCCTTAACCGGAACGGGATATCACCTTATTCCGTTCCGGTCCAAATTCGGGCCGTTCCGGTCAAATTCGGGCCGTTCCGGTATAAATTCCGGCCGTTCCGGTCCCTATTCCGGTTTATATTATTTTTGTAATTTTTTTGTGTTTGAATGATATTTTTTTATAATTTTAAATTTAGATGGTATTTAATTAATTTTAGAATATAAAATATATTTATATGCTTTGTAATTTTAAATATGTTTTTTTTTTAAATATCATTATTTTTAATATTTTATCTATTTATTTATTTTTGTATTTCAACTCAAATTTATATTTTTTCAACTTCCAATCATTTTATAAATTTTTAATTCTTTTAATATGTATACATATATATGATACACACTTACATATAAATATGTTTTTATTTTATTAATTGTTAGTTTATATATATAAATATTTATTATAATATATAATTAATCCCGAAACGGAAGACCGGAACGAAACGGAACCGAAATATTCCGTTCCAGTGCCTCAACCGGAACGGCCACCGAAACGGAATTCAAAACTTTGGTTTGAAGGGAAAAAAATATTAAAATATGTTTGTGAGGGGGATGTGCAGATGTGCAGTAGCACAGTGGCTGCTGCTAAGCACCTCCCATGAACAAATCCTTATGGCCGAGATATATAAACAGTTTCCTTTAGCTGTCCATGCAAGAATGCATTGTGGACGTTTAACTGGTGGATGGGCCAACAACGAGAAACAACAAAGGAGAGAAACAACCGAATGGTTTAAGGTTTGATCACAGGACAATAAGTTTCAGTATAGTTGGTTGCTGAGTGTAGCCCTTGGCGATGAGATGGGCCTTGTGCCGTTCAATTGTGCCATCTACTCTGCGTTTGAGATGATAAACCCATCTTGAACCCACTAGATTCATCAAAGGATGATAGGGCACTAAAGTCCACGTTTGATTATTCATAATTGCGTCAAACTCAGAATTTATAGCTTGCCTCCAATGTACATTTTTGAATGCAGTGGTGAATGATGTAGGCTCCAAAGGATTTGCTTAGTCAATGGTGGCAACCAATGCATGAGGAGGATACGGGACTGTGCTGTCGGTGTGAATCTTTTGTTTGCTGATATTGTTTTGAAGCCATGTACACGTGAAGGGTGCAACTTGTGAAGATGACTTTGTTTGAGGTAGTTGGGAATCGGGTTCTTGTTGCAGAGAAGATGGTGCATGTTGGGAGAAAGAAGATGAATCCAAGTGATTGGTTTTAGTGAATTCCTACATTGGGCTTGAATGTATTATGGACTAAGGCCCAGTATTAGAGGAGACCACCGTATTCTACAAAACAGAAGGAAGAAAAATGTTGTGGGCCAGTAGGACTCTACTGGTTATTTCTTGTTGTGCTTCTCGAAAGGGAAAATGGTGCTCATCAAAACGAACATCTCTTGAGATGTAAATTCGATCACTAGGCTGATGAAAATACTTGTACCCTTTGTAAGATGAGATATAGCCCAAAAATATGCACAAATTGGATCGATAATCCAATTTATAAGAGTTATAAGGGAGCAGGTTGGGTCAACATGTACAACCAAATATCTTGAAAGAATTATAATTTGGATCAATTGAAGACAAATAAGAAATAGGAGATTGATTTTGAAGAAGTGGTGATGGAAGAGTATTAATTAGATAACAAGCTGTGGAAAAAGCATCAATCCAATATTGTTGTGGAACACTGGAATGAGCTATTTGAGAGAGACCCGTATCGACAGTATATCGATGTTTGCGTTCCACAGAGCCATTTTGTTCATGTGTGCGTAGACAAATTAATCGATGATTGATTGCTATTTGATCAAAAGAATATATTTAGACGACGATATTCACCTCCCTAATCAATTTGTATAATTTTTATTTGTCTTTCAAATTGACGTTCAACATGCTTTTGGAAATGATAAAAGGTATGCTCAACATCAGATTTGCAAACCAAAGGATAAAACCATGTGAATTTATTGAAATCATTCATAAATATGACATAATAACGATACCCATCAATAGAAGGAACGAGTGATGGTCCCCAAACATTTGAAGTTTGTGACATTACTTGATTTGGAGGTAGATAAATAAAAGGGAAGTTTGTGACTTTTGGCTTGTTGACAAGAGTTACAAACTGAAACATTTTTATTCTCAGAGACAGGAAGATTATCAGAAAACACAATATGTTAAGCTAAACAAAGAGGCGGATGACTAAGTCAATAGTGCCAAGTATCAATAGAGGCTCGCTTGCCAATGAAAGTAGCTTTGGAAGGTGGTGAGAGAAGGTAAAGTCCATCTTTAGTTGGCTCGTGGAGCAGAACTGTCCCCTATTTTGAGATCATTGACACATAAAAATGAGGATGAAATTCAAAAAAAAGAAAAATATTATCTAAAGTAAATTTACTAACAGAAATAATTTTTTTTTTGAATTGAGGGAACATGTAACAATAGACATAGAAACAAGGATTTGGAACAAGCAGAAAAATGAATTTCTCTCGTGTGTAGAATAGGTAAACCTACGCCATTACCTACATGGACTTGATCAAGGCCATTGTATTCATCAGCTTTGAGATTTAAATTTTGACAAATCAGAAGTGAGATGATGAGTTGCAACTATGTCAAGATACCATGCTTGATCAGAAGGTGCACTGTTGTTGGCCATAAAAACTTGATATGTTGGTGATTGTTTTGTTTTATACGCATGATCGAAATGGTAATGACATTGCATTGCAGAGTGGCATGTGCAATGGTAGATTTGACATGTTGGTTTGCTGTCATTTGAGTTGTCTCTTCCATTTCTGTAACCTCGACCCCTTGAACGAGAATTATTTTGATTGGAGTTCCGTTGGTTGGAACCCATTCCATCTAAAGAAGATGGTGAAGAGTGACCAAGACTCAATGATTGTTGTTGCTACGAGAGGTAGTGTTGGCTGAGGCATTTGCCAAGTTAAGAGCTGCATGCTATTTTTCAAGCCAAAACTCATAGTTGGAAAGGTGACCGTAAACTTCTCAAAGTGTCATTGGATTAAGTAGAGTGGTGATGGACGTGATCAGGGGATCA
Organism: Platycarya strobilacea; assembly: GCA_036898215.1. Classification (NCBI taxonomy): domain Eukaryota; kingdom Viridiplantae; phylum Streptophyta; class Magnoliopsida; order Fagales; family Juglandaceae; genus Platycarya; species Platycarya strobilacea. The sequence continues at coordinate 16,275,108 of CM072549.1, read as the reverse complement.
TATTTGGCATCCAAACCTACAAGAATATAATTAACAAGTTAATAGTCAGCAAGTCAAAATGTCATCATAGCTCTTCATTTTTTGAAAATAAGCAGTAATAGATAGGCTTCCTTTCTTTGAGGAAGCAAGACTCAGTCGTGAGTTCATTACACTGGCTTGAGACTGAAGTAAGATGGTTTGCTCTAAAGTTGACCAGACTTCATGTGAAGTGTGTAAGCCAACAACTTGAGCCAATACTTCTTCGGAGATGGATGAAATAATGGCAGACAACAGGAGTTGATCTTGCTGATACCAAAGCGTATATTCGGGGCTGGGGTCAAGATGGGATCAGAGGTTCCATTAGGATTGGGAGTGGAAATCATGGATGATGGTGGAGGTCGAGAACCATCAACAAGGGAATAAAGACGCTGACCATTTAGATAGGGTAGGAGTTGTGCTTTCCACAGTAAATAATTCTAACGAGTGAGTTTAATGTAAGGGGATGAGAGACATTGAAGGAGAGATTGAAGAGGAAGGCATTGTATATTAGCGGAAGCAAAAAGAAGAAGCAACGTTGGTCGACTTATGTCTCTGAAACCATAAAAAAGTATATTTCCTTAATATAAAATGCTTACAGTACATGCCAATATATATACAGCAGAGTACTAGAAATAAATCCCATGATTTGTGGGATGTATATAACGATAAAAGAATCCCATGATTTGTGGGATATGTACATGCATAGAAAAGGTTGAACATAAATGAGAGGATTTCAAAGCTTAATCTATAGAGGCTGACTTCTTGGATTTATGTCGTTGGAGAAGATTGTGGCTGAATCAGAGATTGCCAGGACAGTTGCATATAGATGTTGAGTTTGTTTGAGTTTTTTATTCAGCAATGAGTTGAGATAGTTGAATGAGTTTTGTGAAACCCATATATGATGAGTTTAACATGTATTTAGATGTTATGATGAATTTAAATATATTTATGAGAATTTATAAAGTTGGTGGGACTCATGACTGTTCACTAGTAGTGCTTGTCCCCCTCCTTCCATGTGCCTACCTACAATGATATTTTTGAAAAAAAGACGTGTGCTGGCTGTAAGAAAAAAGAGAGAGTCATTGACAGATCAACGTTAAGGGTCGGGGAGGGGGGTCCCTAATTTTATAATCCCTAAAGTTTATCTATAATTTCATATATATAGAAAATAGCCCTCCAAAAAAATTTGTAATTTCCTTGTTCCCATATGCTTTATAAAATTTTATAAAATTTCAATATATATAAAAATGTCTTTCTAATTTTTTTTTCCTAGACTCCTTAGATTTTGTATAATTTCTATTTTTTAGGATGTGGTCACACTAAAATTAAATTAAACAATAAACTATTAACATTTATCCCAATTTTATATTATACACTATTGATGAGTTTCTTAATATAAAATCTAAAGTAAAAATACTAAAAAAATTATTTAAAATTATTATGATTTATATGAAAAATAATAGAGATGATTTTATCCTTCAAACTTCATTGAACAAGAAAAAATGTATTTAAAGTCCCATTCATTTATAGTTTCTATGCTTAATGTGATATCAAAATAGATAGATCTTATATTAAATTTGATCATTTACCTTAGATATTAGAATGAAAAATAATATTTTAAAAGATCATTTGATAATTTATACGAAGAAAGCAATTTTAAAATATTTTATGTTTATAAAAATAATAATAGATGAATATTACTCTTTGAAACAGATATTAAGTTGTATTTTTATGTTATTTGACATATTATCGAAATTTAATTTTATATATGCTTTATGATTTTGTAATATCTTTTATATTTTATATAAATATCATGTGATAGAAAAGTTGACCTCCTTAAAAAATGGCTGGTTCTGCCACTAGAGAGAGTTGATGACTTGTTAGGAGAGAGAAAAAAAGTTGACAGGAGGGAGAGAGAGAGAGACTTACACGGCAAAATAATAAGAGAAATGCTAAAGCCACAAACAAAAGTTACACCTTATTAAAAAAAGATTTTTTTGATTTTTTTTATTTAATGATCAAATAAGTATTTTTTTAATAATGTTGTAAACTTATCTTTAAAAAATAAAGTATAAAAACTGTTTAAAAAAATGTAAGAAGAAAAAACCAAAACAAAACAAAATTAAAAATAAATGTTTTAACAGGGTGGGATCCAATGCGGGATCTCTCAAGAGTGGCTCTAGTGCCATTCATATAATAATAATCATAATCAACCTACAAGATGATTAGCTTTTGTTAGCTAACTAGTCAAGTCCATCTATAGGAACAAAACTCATTGAATTCATGTATTAAAATAGTTCAGTTAAAGTATTTGGATGGTTGAATGAATTTAAAGTAGAGAGAACTCAATTGACCTTGGAACTAAATAGAATTTTAAAATAATTTATGAATAATAATAAAATTATTAATTAAAATGAGATTAGCTCTATATCCAAACGGACGCTAAGATTGTTCATGAACCTTGCTGCTTCTTAGTAATTTATGCTCCTAATAAATATACTCCATCGCGATTAAGATATCTACGAGTCTTTCTATTTTGGCTAAACTCTGTTAATTTTTTAGTGGTGCTGAATTTAATAATAAAAAATAAATAAAAGAAAAGTCTATGAGAGCATCTCCATCCGAGGCATCAAATGCCCTTAACCCCTATAAATATAAGGGGTATTTTGGGATTTAGTACCCCAAAACACCCCTACATCTGGTGCCCTATTTTGAGGGCACCGGATGAGATGGGCTATAATAGCCCCTCATCTCATTCCCCAACCCCTTGTGCATGAGATCGTTTCTCTCCTTTCCTTCGACGCTCACCTTCTCCCTCTCCCCTTCTCCCGCTCCCGAGCTCCCACTTCGGCAAGGTTCCATCGATCTCATCCCCCACACCTGCGTTTCTATTCGTCGAAGCCACCAATAAGTTCTCGAATCCTATTCAATTTCCTCTCTCTCTCTCTCTCAATCTCACGGTTTTCATGAGATTTCTGTTGATTTCTCTTGTGAAATCATGCATTTTTTTTAGATAAGTTTGATCCTCTTACCTAGATTGAGATGATAACATACTCTTGTGATGTTCGAGACTCTCCTAGGGTTTTCATTCCTTGGATATTTTCGTGGCTTTCCCGGACTTATTTGATGGCTATTGAAATCATTATTGTTGCTTGAATGATTCTCGTGAGGTATTTTTGTGACATTGTTTGAGTATTTAATGGATACCCAGATTAGTGGTATTGCTTGAACTTTTTTTTGCATCTGACTTGTTCTTGGTATTTTTTTACCACTTTCATTGGTGTATTGCCATGGAATTACTTGAGGTTGTGAAGTTAACTTGAACCCTTTAATCATTGTACCCCTATTTTTGCATCTCATTCGTGTTCTTTGTTTTTCTTGACCCATTTTTTGCCGCTGACTTGTTCTTGGTATTTTTGTTAACACTTTCATTAGTGTCTACTGTGGCATTGCTTTAGGGTTGTAATTATAACTTGAACCCTTTAATTGTTATACCTTATTTTGCTAATTATTTCTGTTTGGAATTTGTTTAACACTTTTTGGGCTAGTGTCCCTAGCATTGGTTGATCCTTTGATGGATATTAAAATTATTGATATTGCTTGACCCTTTTTTTGCATCTGAGTTGTTCTTGGTATTTTTTTAACACTTTCATTAGTGTTTGCCATGGCATTGCTTGAGAGTTGTGGTGTTAACTTGAACCATTTGATTGTTGTACCCCTTTTTTGCTAATTTTTTTTTTTGGAATTTGTTTAACACTTTTTGGGCTAGTGTCTGTAGCATTGGTTGACCCCTTTGATGTATATTGAAATTATTGGTATTGCTTGACCCATTTTTTTCATCTGAGTTCTTCTTGGTATTTTTTTAACACTTTCATTGGTGTTTTCCATGGCATTGCTTGAGGGTTGTGATATTAACTTGAACCCTTGAACCCTTTGATTGTTGTAACCCTGTTTTTGCATCTAACTTCTATTTGAAATTTGTTTAACACTTTTTAGGCTAGTGTCTGTGGCATTGCTTGAGGATTGTGATGTTAACTTGAACCCTTTGTATTCTTGATATTTTTTGAAATTGAAAATTTCTCTATTGTCATGGCATTGCTTGAGGGTTGTGATGTTAACTTGATGCCTTTGATTATTGTACCCCTGTTTTGATATCTCATTTGTGTTTTTGGTATTTTTTTGAAGTTGGAAATTGATGTATTGCCGTGACATTGATTGACCCCTATAGTGTTGTTGTGTGCCTATAGTAGGAGGATTGTGATGTGCACACACTGAGCCTAGTTTATATTGAGGATATTATGTAAAATTTAAGACCCATGTTATCTAATTGTTGTTAGGATCTGTATGTTTACCTAGACACCTCTACAACCGGTAGCCCTATATGTTATGTCTCTTAGATGTGATTTATTGTTTGCATGTCAGGAATGATTTGTTGGTAGTTAATGTATGACTATAATGAGTGGGGTAATCATTTATAGTAGTTAGGTTAGAAGTCCATTGACTACGGCGGGGTAATTTGTCAATCCCGGAAGGCCACTACTCGACAATCGGGATTGATGGTTTGCAGCCGTTCATGCGTGCCTCTGGCCTTCACATGCTTTGTTTTTAGAAAAATCTATCTGAGCCTCGGTTATTGAATGACACACATTTATAAGTTGGGTAATTTCTCGCCCCTATTTTTTTAATGCTTGTATACAAATTTGAAGCATTGAAAAAATTCCAAACAAAATATGCCGGCCTCTAGTGGTAGCACGACCACATCCTCACGCTCTAGAAATATTTCTCGCTTCGAATATCCAGTATACTATTATGGTATTAGAGCATGCCGACGCACCGCGCACATTGTGGATAATGAGGGACGACGATTTCTCGATTGTCAGAACTACGAAGTAACATAATCTATATCTTAAATGTGTTCAATGTATTTGAATGTTTAAGGAATTAAATTCGACGTTTCTATATCAAAGTGATTTCTTTTCTTTGTTCATTGTCAATTGTGTAGGTTGGGCAGTCATTCGGATTTTTTTGTTGGTATGACCTACACATACTAGAATATGAAAAGAAGAGGATAACCCGACTAAAAAGTGACTTTTAGAATATATAAGTCTCAATGGAAGTCGAAACGAGTAAACATAGATTATAATTTGATGTAGAGAGAAGTAAACGCAAAATTGAACATTCTACTTTTATTATTATTATTATTTCGATGTCTTGGTTAGTGGTAGTTGTAATGTATTTTAGTAAATTCTGACTAATGTAAGGATTCAGTTGTAATTATGATTTTTTTAGATTTTATTTTCTTTATTTGTCTTTGTCGTTTATTAAATTTCTCCTTACTATATGTTTCAAAAAGAAAAAAAAAATACATTACATCACTATGATTTTAATATATTATTTTATAATGACGTCCCATATATTTTTAAAATCAAGAATTGTCATAATAAATAATTATTTAATTTGTTGAGTTTAATTAAAATTAAAAATATTAAAAACAAGAAAAAGAAAAAATAGTAGGAGGTTGAAAATAGAAATTAAGGTGAGAGAATAAAGTAATAAAGAAATAATGATATAATATTTTTTTAATAAATGAGAAAAAATATAGAAATTAAGATGTAGTAGGTTTTTTTGAAAATGAATAAAATAAAAAAAATTTATATAGAATAAAATTTTTAATTAAAATTTGAGAATAGGATAATGTTGGAAATAAGATGTTCTGAGCCCTTTACAGAGAGATGATCACAAAAGCATCATTATTGTACTGATCATTTTTAATCTATTTGTCGTATTGTATCCAAAGTCCAGTTACCAAAATAATATACACATAGTACGGGCCAAAATATACAGAAATGCCAACGAATCAGCTGCAGACCACACTGACATCCTTATAATTTTGTCACAATATGATCAAAGCAATATATTCCCAGGCTGTTGTTGCTCCCTTCGATCTCGATTCATGAATCCTTCCCTACTCACTGTTTTCTTTATTGAAATCTTCCTTCCCTACTTTTAAAAAAAGAAGAAGCAAAAATTCAATCAAAATATTCACTTTTTCTATATAAAGATATGTCATATGAAAGATGGCTGGCATCTGATGGCATCATGTGATGCCTGCAATATGAAATTGACGTAAAAAACTAGGCAGTTGATAGGAACATATAATTGACTTTGAATTATTTCTGTTATCTTTTCGCTATCTGGACCTATTATTTAGGTGAGAGAAACAAATGCCCTTAAATGACGTCCCATTCTAGGCTCATGCCTAAAGGCTAAAGGCTTGAAAAATCTAAGGTCAATGGTTTCAAGAGAGAAAGAGCTAGGAAGGAAGGCCATGGCCGATGGCTAATGCTCGTGCTCCTAGCTCACGTGGTTAGGGTTCATTTGATTATATAAAATTAAATTATCTCATCATCTCAAAATAAAAATATATTAATTTTTTTTTATTATAATAATATTTTATTCCAATTTTCAATAAATTGTCTCATCTGAATTATATAAGTACTTGTAACCAAACGAGACAGTTTCCCGCACCATTATATGTGGTAAAGTCAAAGCCACCCTTGATATCATGCCGATCAAAACTTATTCACACCCAGAGAATACCAAGTCCACGATATGAACAAAGAAATTGACCATAGTTTGGGGTAAAAGAAGAGAATGAAAAAATAATAAAAAAGAGTCTTATGTTTAAATGTATCAGTCACCTGAAATTTGGATTGATTGGAAAATTTCAGCATGCATGCTGTCAATTAAAGTTTTTTTTTTGTTTTTATAAATATTCTCATCTCATTATTATTATTTTTTTAAATTTTTTATATAAAATTAAATAAATATTTCAATTTTTTTAAATCTTAAAATATTTTTTTAAATTTTAAAATAAAATTAATATTAAAAAATAAATTATAAAAATATTTATCTAATTTTTAACTTTTATCTGATCTGATTTTATTTTATCTATAAAAATAAATTACCTTAAGTTTGTTTATTTAACCCAACAAACTAAGAGAGAGAGAGAGAGAGAGAGAGAGAGAGAGAAAAAACACAGCAACATACACATATACATGTATATTTATGTATGTGGTAATGGAGAAATCGTGATTAACAAACAAACATATATATATATATATATCAGATTAATGTGAACCCTAAATTAAACGTGGGGATAAATTGATGTTGAATGAGATATATGCAGACTTAATATGATCAATCTCTTCATTTCACGACTCTCTTTTACCACATTTCGGCTTTTAACCCAAAGCAAATACAAAACAGGGATCCTCCATGGAACATGCCTGGCCGCCAGTTGGCACTCTTTTTTGGTCCACAACTACGGGTGCAAATTTATTATATCTTTTAAGGCTTTTAATTTAACTTTCTTTGTGTTTTCCCGAACGGCCACCTACCATATAGGTAGCTTTCGTGTCTTTCAAAATCTGCATGATTGGGATGTTTGAGATTTGAGTGGCCGGTGTTGATGGAGGCTTGTAAGTTATTAATACGAATTGAAATCCAATTGGAGACCACTCTGTCACTGTGCGAAGGTTTCGTGTTTCGGAAGTTATTGAAGAGTCAAGTTGTCAATTTGATCCATTGGACCATTACTATTGGCATTGGAGACCTGGAGTTTTCACGTGAACTTATAATTTTTGCCTGACAATTATGTGCCAACTTGTTTCCATCTTCCTCAAGTAATTCTAGTGTCAGCTTGTCAACTTGATCCACGCGCAAAATTAGTGAAAGACGGCCATTCAAAGACTGGACTAAAGGATAAAGGAAAAGAAAGTCGATAAATTCTAGTTCTAGTTTTAAGGTGACAAGCAATTCTATGAGTTGACTCAGGAGATAAAGACTTTAGATTTAGAGTATACTCTTTCAAGAATCAGATTCAAATCTCCTCCAGCGGAGTGTAAATAAATTTTAGGGGCTATTGAATTTCTGGGATATTTTTTTTCTTGAATTACTTAAGGTACACTAGCAAAAAATTCATTATCAAGAGCTTATGGACCGTCGAGTTAGTTGGGTACTAGTTTTCCTGAACTCCGGTTGCCAATGAAAAAAACTTTAGGGTGGATAAACTTCGTGTATTTCTCTTTGAAAAAAATGATGAGAATTTACTTTCTAAGAATTAGGTTTATGGTCAATTTCTTTTCCTTCCTTCAGACTGAACATTTGGTTTGGAATTAATTCAAGTGTTTTGGGTGGGGGGTGGTCTGCATGTTTGGGCTTTGTTTCACTTCTGGCTTTGCTTCCAGCTTCACTCTTCTGCCTTCTAAGCACCAAGCCTGAATAGTCCCTAAGGTGAGGCTGACATTGGACTCTATATTGTAAGACCACTTTCCAAAACCAGGCCAGCACAACTTAATCCATCTCCATACTAAACCAAGCCATTCATACTCCACTGCCCCCTACCGGGTTTTTAAAGATCGGTCCGAGTCCAATCTGTCCATGCAAAATGATATTTCTTTTTAAGATTGCAATTTTTCTTGAATGAAAAATAATGGAATTGAATATATGCTATCCATTTCATGCTTGTCTCCATTAAAATATATCAAATATATTGATTAAAATCTCAAGTGGAACATATTAGAAAGAAGAGAAGTTCTACACATATAAAAGAATTTATATAAAAATAAATGATAAATTAAAATAATTTTGTATGATAAAAATATACCAGATTCTACCAGCAAAACTCACCTTTTTAATCATTTTGCTGGATAGTGACAGAACCACATTTAGCTTTTTTTTGGGGGGGGGGGGGGGTCTCAAAATAGTCCTATGATTCTAAGATTGTATTCAATATAAATTGATAAATATAGGAGATGGCCCCCAAAAAATTTATGATTCCCATATGACTTTGAAAATTTCCTAGAATTTCAATATACTTAGAAAGGTCTCCCTCCAATTTTTTTTAGTTCTTAAATTTGTATAATTTGTATATAATACTTATTTTCAAGGATGTGGTCTCACCAAAATTAAATTAAAATCAATAAGAGAAATAAAAAATTTATTAATATAGATTCCAATTTTTTTTGTTATACAATAATAAGCTTCTTAAATGTATGGGGTTCAAATTAAAATTAATACAAGAAATATCAATTAAGGCTGATAATATATATGATAGTTGAGAGGTTTTATCCTTTGGACTTCATTACGTAAGAGAAAAATTTATTTAAGGTCTCAATTATATATAACATTAAATGTTTAATGTGATACGAAAATTTTTAGATTTTACATAAAACTTAATAAACTAGCTTACATATTAGAATAAAAGATGACATTCTAAAGATCACTTGATAATTTTTATGAAAAAAATTAAATTATAAATATTTCATTACACAAATAATAATAAATGTATGTTATTTTATGAGACATTATCATCAGAAATCTAAAAATATATTAAATTGTATTTTCAGAATCTTATTTATACGTGTATGTAATAAATTATCGAGATCCTATTTTATATTTAGTAATATTTTTATGATTTTTTAATTTCTATTTATTTTACATAAATATGTCATATGGTAAAAAAATAAGTCATCCCCCTCCTTAAACAAATTGTTGGTTCCACCATTGCTATTGGAGAGGAGTAAGTTGCTTAAAATCCCCACAGAATGGTCGTAGCACCATACTTCAAGGGTGTTCAACAGTAGATTATGATTATCTTACTTTACCTTAAAATCATATATTAAATGGAAAATCATTTTTTCTCTTTAAGATCAGTTCAACCCTTCGATACAAAAATATATGTCTTCTTAAGATTGCAAAATCAAATATAATGAAATATCATTAACATTCATCTTAACAAATTGGAGTGGGCAAAAATTCAATAAAAAAAAAAGCAAAATAATTTTAACAACAATTGTACAAAATTTTCCACCAGCTAATGCAAAATTAGTTTACAAAATATAGAATATGGGAAAAATTAAAAAAACTTCCCAAGATTAGAAGATTACAAGACAGAGAGATCAAGAAATATAGAGCTCTAGGGCCCTTAGGCCATATTGGTTCTATAGTTGGACCAAATATAATATTTTATCCATTAAATGGAAGAGATAAATAGGGTTTTATTGCAATAATAAATGGAAAAACTGGAAGGATATATATATATATAGCCCAGTCACTTCCATATGATATCCATCCAACGGCTAGAAATTCTCCCAAAAAACAAAAGTTACTCCTAAATCATATTCTTCACAAAATAAAATGACTAAACAGGTAATGACTAGAAATTCTCAGAACATAAAATTAGTAACTGTAGAGATGGATATATTTTGGCTATTCTATTTCATATTTTCGCTTAAAAAACTACTAACTAGGAATTTTAAGCTATAATAGTCCGATTTTTTGAACTTGAGAGCTTTGCAAATGTTGGAATTTCCTTTTTTAGACTTTTGGGATTTCAAGGGCCTAGGATTTGCCCATTGCGGCGCCCATTGCCCCTTTGGTGATATACATATCGGTGGGGATGGCTAATCAAGGTGATGATAGTAGGAAAACGTTCGTTCAAGTGGTGTCTTGTGTGGCTGTAACTTCTTTTAAGTTTCATATGAGATTCCCAATGGATATCCAGTGAAGAAGGTTTCATGTTTTTTGATTTTGAGTTGTCAAATGTAGCAAATGAATTTCGTTTTATTCTAGTTTTGAAGTTTTCTTGATCGAGGTTTTCCATTGATGTTATCAGACTCGCTGTGATCAAAGCGTGGGGTTTGATGGACGTATCGATGATCATATTTATGGATGACCATCACTTACTTGTTCTTATTAAAATGGAAAGGGACTTTGTGCATGACTAGGCTCGTGAGGATAGATTGATCAACAACTGTGTATTCGGATTTTAGGTGGCCAAAGGATTTTGATGTAAATAAGGAATCTTCCCTTACTCCTCAATGGACTTACCTTGGATATGTATTGTACAGACTGTTTGCATATTCTTGCAACCAGATTTGATCGTTTTTTGGGCTTGGATAATGCCATTTTGAATTGTACAAAGGCTTTGAGAGCCTATATTTGTGTTGAGATGGATTTGTAAGAGAACTGGTTCAAGGTTTTCACATTGTCATCTCTAATAATACGACCATCTCGTAGGAGATTCGATAAGAGAAACATAATTTTTACTATAGAAAATGTTGCCATCAAGGTCACACTGAGGTTGTTTGTAAGGCAAGGAAAAATAAGTTTGTTTGTGGTGTAGATCAAAAGAAACATGCGAGAAAGGAAGTCTGGGAAGAGAAGCGATTGGAGGATAATATAAAGGTCTTAAAACTTGTAGGGGAGAAGCAACCATCGATTTCCGAGGTGGTGTAAAACCATAATGCTACTCATTTTAAGGAGGTGTCGGAGGTGATAATGTGTAGATGGAGGTTGGGTTTGATTTAATGTTAATACAATATTTGAAGAAGAGGATATTAGTGGGAAAAAGAAAATCATGTGATTTGCAAAAAGAAAATTTGTGTAAAGAGAAACTTGTTTGTATTGTTAATGAATATGAAAAACTGACGAAAGTGGTTCGGATGGACTTGGTTGATAATTTGATAAATCATATAAAGGAAAATGAGGTTAAGTGCATGGTTCTGCATGAAATCTTGGAAGCGGTGAATGAAACTCTGGTTACGGAGTGAGTGGTTCGATTGAGGTCTGTTGCAACGTCGCCTAGAAAATCTTTATGTTACTCTTCTGATCATGAGAGTGCGGAGCATTTTCAGCCTCTTGCATGGAACAAGTTATATGATTTGGATACTGAGGTACATTATAGTTTTAACAACATGAAGGAAAGATAGAAGTAGATTTCTTGATAGTCTTAAAGGGTGTCCACCCGCTCTTTCAAACTTAATTTATGATTGATGTAATCCTAGTGTGGAATGTGCGAGAGTTCGGAAGGTCTCCAAAAAGATTATGAGGTTTGGTTCGATGAAACAATTCTTTCTTGGTGGCTATTTCTGAACCACTTGCTAGTGTTGTTGGCTATTTTGGAAGGAGAATACAGCATTTGACGTTATGTGAATGTCGGCATAAATGATTACTAGATGGTTTTCTTTTTCATGTTCTAAAGTTTTGGTCATGTTATTTATGCTAAGTATGGTCAAGTAGGAAAAAAAGTGTAGTCAAGTGGAGTGTTGGGATTTATGGAGTTCTTTGGAGCGCATCAACATGAGAACTTGTCCATGGTTGGTAATGGGTGATTTTGATATTATAAGGGAGGAGAGAGAAAAGATTAGGGGTAACCTGAGAGCCATTTCAGCGATAGACAAGTTCAACGCTTGCATGGATAGTTGCAGTTGGCCGAATCTCCCATTTTCTGTCGGTCGTGTGTCATGGTGTAATGGCCATTCTAGGACATCCGCAACTAGACATTGTTGGACATAGTTGTGTATAATTCATATTTGTCTAGTGACTTCCTAGGAGCTTGGTATGAATATTTGCAAAGAAAGTTGCCGGATTATTGTCTGATAGCTTTTCGTTTTCATAGAGTTGGCTTGGTATCGTCCTTCTCTATTTCAATTTTGAAACATACGGATTGAAACATGAGTATTTTGGTACTTGTGTGGAAGCTGTTTGGTGTGCACCTGTATAAGAAGTTGGACTTCGGAAACTAGCGGCTAAATTAAAAAAATTGAAAGTTGTTTTGTGTTCTTGGAATAAAAATACCTTCGATTGTGTGGGCTTACATACTAGGGAATTGGATGGTAGGGTGGATGGGCTTGAAAGACAATTGCAAAAGAAATTTTCTGCAAATGTAGGGGCTGAGTATATATGTGAGTGTGAAGTTGGAGTTGGAAACATGGGAACATAGGGGAGATATGCGTATGGCTCAGGTTGCATAAAAAAAAAAAACATGGCTGAGTGATGGTGACCAGAATTCTAAGTCTTCCATGCTTTCGTTAATCAAATAAGAAAAAATAATTTTATTTCTTCTATGACTCTTTCAGATGGCACGGTTCACAGTTCTCCTGAACAAGTGCATTAAGGTGTTGTGAATGTCTTTCAAGAGTTTCTTTCAGGTGAGAGGATTGGTGTGGAAGCAGACTTTTTGCTGGGACTGAACTCGATGATTTTGGCTTATGACAATTTGATAAAAATGGAAGTAAAGGAAGCTTTAATTTATATTACAAAGCATAGTAGCCCTACTCTAGAAGGATATGCATTAGATTTTTTTAGTAGTTGTTGGGGGGAGGTGAAAGACGATCTAGTTGAAGCAGTAAATGATTTCTTTTCAAAGAATATTCTTTCTCGAATTTATACGTCGACTTTTATTGTGCTCGTTTTGAAGGTGCAAGAGATAAGAGTTTTGACAAGTTTCAGCCTATAAGTTTATGCTTGGTCCTTTATAAATTTTTTTCTAAGATTTTGGTTTGTAGGTTGACTACTTTCTTCTATTGATGATTTGATAGGAATATGGCGCTTTCATTCTTGGATGTAGTATTTTTGAAAATATTACGTTGGTTTAGAAAATGGAGCATTTATTAAATTAAAAATTGAATGGCGGGAACCTTATGGTCAAGATTGACATGTCCAAAACTTATGAGAGAGTTGGTTGGAATTTTCTTCTATATGCTCTTGAGTGTTTTGGATTTTCTTCCCAATTTCGTTCGTTAGTTGCAAATTGTGTGTGATAACAATGGTCCTCAATTATGATGAATGGTTATTCTAAGGATTTTTTTCAAGTCGATTCGGGGTCTTAAGTAAGGGGCTCCTTTGTCTCTTTATTTATTTATTATTATAGAGGAAGTGCTATCTCAACGTTTGAGAAAGAATTCCAAGGTTCGTCAGATTAAGTCTTTTTCTCATCTTTTGTGAGATCCTTTGATTTCTCATCTATTTTATGCTGATAATATTTTGGTTCCATTAATGGGAGAAGAGGTTTTTGAGATGACTTCTTGAGATTTCAGAGATTTATGAGAGATGGTCAGAGCAATTGATTAATAAAGATAAATCATCACTTTTCTTTTCCAAACACAGTACACTAGGCCGAAGAGCTAGTTTGAAGAAGTTGTTGAGGTTTGGGGAGGTGAGCTTCTCAGTGACTTATCTTGTAGTTCAATTGTTGCGAGAAGACTTACAGTTTGGGATTTAGACTCGTTAGTGGCTAAAATCAGGAATAAAGTGACGGGTTGGAAGTTCAATGTACTGTCACAAGGTGACTGGCTTATTCTTTTAAGGCATGTATTGTCAAGTATGTCTATACACCTCATTGTCGTTTTTAACATTTCGAAAGCTGTGCATCAAGAGATTAACTCTATTATGCCTTAGAGGAAGACATAAGAGGAAGTGGCGGGCTTGGGGGCACCTATGTAAACCAATAGAGCAAGGAGGTTTGAGTTTGAGAAATTCCTTAGAGGTGCAAATAGCTCTTCATATCAAGTTCTCGTGGCGTCTATTATCCATCGAGAACTTATAGACTAATTTTTTTCGAGCCAAATATTTAAAGAATGGGCATGTGGTTCAAACTCGATTGGTTCTCGTTTCTAGAAATCCTTAATGTGTGTTATGCTTGAGGTTCTTGATAAGGTTAGGCTGAAGGTTAAAAAAGGAAGTGGATTTCTGGCATGACCGTTGGCTATCTAGTGGACCACTTAGTTAGCATGACACTTTGTGTTGAACCTTAAGTTGTGCATTAAATATATGCGAGTTGATAATTCTTGGGATAATGACTACTTGGTGGAGTTAGTAGTTGAGATTTGTCAAAGTATTTTTGCGGGTCAAGAGGAAGGTGATATTATGGTGAGGATGCTAACGAGGGAGGAAAGTTTCTCGTCAGCGAGTGTATGAGACATAATCGGAGTTAAAGGTCCTATAGTGTAGGATCCTTTTACAGATTTGGCATGGTCAACTACCTAAGAAGATGCCAATATGTTTATGGATGGCCAAATACAATTGCTTGTCGATGAATGATAATATCAGATTTGTAGGCATCCTTCTTGCTTCCAAATGTAACTATTGTTTCTCAGCCATAGTGAAACGAGGGACCATGTTTTGAGCTTTAGTGAGTTTTTGGAACATGTTTGGTGTCTTGTAGAGTCAGCTTTGGGTATTTCAAGTTTACAACATGCTTCATGGTGGAAAAAGGTCTTTCATTGGTTCTCCTTCACAAAAAAATCGTTTAGGTGAGGTATTCTAACTGGCATCCTATCATGTGTGATCGCTTGTAGGCTGTGGATTTGTAGATGCAAGGTGTGCATGGAGGGTAGACTGGTTATTGTAGAAAGTGTATGAATGACGGTAAATGTTGGGCTCATAAATATTTTAGAAAGATTGAGAAAAGGAGGTGCGGAATCTTCTACTAATACAGCAATTCTGAATGCATTGGAAGTTAATGTTTTGGTGGGACTGTTCATCCATCTCAACTATTTTCTTGGAGAAAATAAAGTGATGGCATGGTTAAATTAATTGAATATTGATAGAAGCTGTAGGGGTAATCGAGGGAGTATGGGTGGAAGGGAGTTATTCGAGATAGCATGGTAGATTCCAAATTGTTTTCTCTAAACATTTTGGTCATTACACAAATAATGAAGTCGAGCTAAGAGCATTAACAGAAAGGGTGAAGCTGTGCAAAGTTTTGGATTTTTTGCATGTTGATATTGAAAGTGATTCCAAAATTGTGGCTGATTGGGTTAGAGTGCGAAAATGCATAGTTTAGTATTTGTGGGATTTTTAGGAAGAGTTTCTTGAGGCTTCTAATGGAATTTCTTTCTACATTTCTCATCAATTTAGAAAAGCAAATATGGTAGTTTATTTTTTGGCTAGACATGGCGAAGAAGGTTGTAGAGGTTTGTTTGATGATTATAACTTGTTCCACAAAGAGTTGAAGGGAAATTTGAGGTTGGAAAGGTTGAGTTTGCCTTATATTTGTCTACAGTTGTGGAGGGCTAGGTTTTCAACTTCTTATTGTTTTTCTTTAGTCCTTTTATTTTATTGTTTTGGCATTTGGGTTTAAGATATTTGTTAGTTTTTTTGTTTTCATTGTACTCTTCTGCCATAAATAATGGATTTTTTTAAATAAAGTTCGGAACTGTCATCCTTCTTCAATAAAAAAATTGTCATCAATTTAGGAAATGAAATATAGTAGTTGATTTGTTGGCTAAACATGGTGAGAAAGGTTGCAGCAATTTGTTTGAAGATTATAACTTGTTCCACAAAGAGTTGAAGGGAAGTTTGCGGTTGGAAGGGTTGGGTTTACCTTATATATTTGTTTATAGTTGTGGAGGGCTATGCTTCAATTTCTTATTATTTTTCTTTTGTCCTTTTATTTCATTGTTTTGGCATTTGGGTTTAAGAAATTACAGGTTGGTTTGATTGTTTTCACAATATTCTTTCACAATAAGTAAGAGATTTTTTTAATAAAGTTTGCAAGTACCATTATGCTTCAATAAAAAAATTCTCATCAATTTAGGAAAAGAAATATAGTAGTTGAATTCTTGGCTAAACATGGTGAGGAAGGTTGTAGTGGTTTGTTTGAAGATTATGACTTGCTTCACAAAGAGTTGAAGAGGACTTTGTGGTTAGAGGGGTTGAGTTTACCATAGATTCGTTTGTAGTTGTGGAGGGCTATGCTTCAATTTCTTATTGTTTTTCTTTAGTCCTTTTATTTCATTGTTTTGGCGTTTGAATTTAAGATATTGTAGGTTTGTTTATTTGTTTTCACGGTACTCCTCTACCATAGTTAAGTAAAGGATTTCTTTTTCAATAAAATTTGGAAGTGTCCTCCTCATTCAATAAAAAAATTCTCATCAATTTAAGAAAGAAAGTATGGTAGTTGATTGTTTGGCTAGACGGGTTGAGGAATGTTGTAGTGATTTGTTTAAAGATTATAGCTTGCTCCAGAAAGAGTTGAAGGGAATTTTGCGGTTGGAGAGGTTGGGCTTGCCTTATATTCATTTGTAGTTGTGGAAGGCTATGCTTCAATTTCCTATTGTTTTTCTATAGTACTTTTATTTCATTATTTTGGCATTTTGGTTTAAGATATGAGTAATGATACGTTTACATCTCCATACTACTGGTTTACCACTTATCCGATGTGGCTTTATTTACTTTCCTTTTTGTTGCTATTGTACGCTTTTACAAAACTTTTCTTTGTACAATAATGTGATTTGTGTAATGAATCAGTCGGCAGCCGCCCCTGTCCCACCACTAAAATTATGTGAATGATCCCACCACTATTATTTTAAATTCTGCATAGTGACTTGCATAGTGACTTGCATAGTAACTTGCATAGTAATTTCAAAACCTATAAATAGGGGCTTCAGTTGTAATGAAATTCATAAGAAAATATAGAAAGAGAAAGAAAGTTTCAGTTCTTAAGAATTCCAGAGAGAGAGTTTCTTATTTCTTTTTTGCAATAGTAGTTTCTTTCTTTAGTTTCATAACACGTTATCAGCACGACGGTTCTATCAATTCTGAAACTAGTGGCCTTATTCCTCTGTAAGTTTTTCAATATATTATTTGAAATTTTTGATATATTTTATTGATGATTATCTGTGTTAATTTATAAATATATTTTCTGAGATACACATATTTATTTCATTATTTATATGTGTAGAAAATGACAAATCTTACAAAATTGGAATTTGTTACTCTTGATATATCTGAAAAAAATTATTTATCCTGAATACTTGATACTGAAATTCATCTTGATGCAATGAACCTGAGAGAAACTATTAAAGAATGAAATCAAGCATCCCTGCAGGACCGTGCTAAAGCAATGATTTTCCTTCGCCATCATCTTCATGAAGAATTGAAAACTGAATATCTCACAGTAAAAGATCCCTATATTTTGTGGAACAATTTAAGAGAGAGGTATAAACACCAGAAGACTGTCATCCTTCCAAGAGCTCATTCTCAATGGTTGCACCTGAAGTTACAAGATTATAAAAGTGTTAGTAAGTATAATTCCGCACTTTTTAAAATAAGCTCAGTATTAAAATTATGCGGTGAGAAAATCACCGTTAATGATATGCTAGAGAAGACTTATACTACATTTCATGTCTCGAATGTGCTCCTGCAGCAGCAATATCAAGAGAGAAAGTTCAAAAAATATTATAAACTTATATCATGTCTTCTAGTAGCCGAGCAGAACAATGAGCTCTTATTAGAAAGCCACCAGTCACACCCTACTGGCTCAATCATTCCCTGAAGTGAATGGTAATAGGTTTGCATCATTCCCAAAAGTGAATGGTGCATCTTTTAGAAGAAATCGGGGGCGTGGACGTGGTAGGAGAATTTATAAAAATGTTAGTCCCAGGAATGACAACATTAAAAGGGATAATAATATACCATATCACCAGAAGTGGTACAATTCAGAAAGGGGTAAAAATCCTCAGAATAATTCTTCAAAGAAAAGTGAAGAGGTGTGCCATAGATGTGGAATGACTGAACATTGGTCACGTACCTGTCGTACGGCCAGACACTTAGCTGATTTATATCAAGCTTCTATTAAAAGAAAGAATAAAGCGTATGAAACAAATTTAGTAGAACTATCAGATGATTTATTAGATTCAGTAGATGTAGACGTTACTCATCTTGATGTATCTGATTTCTTTAATCATCCTGAAAGTAGTATTGAACACTTAATTGGAGATGGAAGTGTTCCACTCAATTAATGTATTTTCTTTCTATTAGTAATAAAAGTTTTGTATATTTTGTAGAACCATGGATCACATTGATGAGCTTTTTATCTCTGAGTTGAATGATAAAGATATATGTCTGACTGACAGTGTTACAACTCACACAATTCTCAAAGAAAAGAAATATTTTCAAAATCTAACACTAAGTAAAGTCTATGTCCATACCATATCAGGTTCATTGGATTTAATTGAGGGCTCCGGAAGAGCTTATATTATATTGCCTAATGGCACCAAATTTTGTATTGATGATACTCTATTCTCTTCACAATCCAGAAGAAATTTATTGAGTTTCAAAGATATACGTCGTAATGATTACCATATTGAAACGACCAATGAAAGCAGTAAAAAGTATCTTCTTATTACTAAAACAATATCAGGCTAGAAGCTCGTATTAGAAAAACTTCCTACTCTATGTTCTGGATTGTATTATACAAAAATGAGAACAATTGAATCATATGTGGTAATGCACTAGAAGTGCATTGACCCTAAAGTATTTATGACTTGGCATGATCACCTTGGACATCCGGGTTCTATAATGATGAGACGAATTATTGAAAATTCGCATGGGCATCCCTTAAAGAATCAAAAGATATTTCTACCCAATGAATCTCCGTGCTCTGCATGTTCTCAAGGTAAGTTAATTATCAGACCATCTCCCTCAAAAGTCATTGTTGAATCTCCATCCTTTTTACAAAGGATTCACGAAGATATATGTGGGCCTATTCATCCATCAAATAGACCATTTAGATATTTTATGGTTCTAATTGATGCATCTAGTCGATGGTTACATGTTTGTCTTCTTTTCACTAGAAATGTTGCATTTGCTAGACTTCTTGCTCAGATTATTAAACTACGAGCACAATTTCCTGAATATCCAATTAAGACCATTCGATTGGATAATGCAGGTGAATTTTCATCTTAAATTTTTGATAATTATTGTATGTCAATAGGAATAGATGTTGAACATCCTGTTGCCCACACACACACACAAAACGGTTTAGCTGAATCTTTGATCAAAAGGCTTCAACTAATCGCTAGACCTTTACTTATGAAATCAAGACTACCTATTTCTGCTTGGGGACATGTTATACTTCATGCAGCATCTCTAATTCGCATTAGACCATCTGCATATCATAAATATTATCCATTACAGCTTGCATTTGGTCAATAACATAATATTTTTCATCTTCGTACTTTTGGATGTGCTGTATATGTTCCAATTGCACCTCCACAACGTACAAAAATGGGGCCTCAACGTAGACTTGGGATATATGTTAGTTTTGATTTTCCATCCATTATTAGATACCTTGAACCCCTTATAGTGGATATGTTTAAAGTATATTTTGAGAATTGTCATTTTGACGAATCCAATTTTCCGTTAATGGGTAAAGAAAAGTCGGTGCATGAAGCACGACAAGATATTACTTGGGATAATAAGACCCTGTCTCATTTTGATTCTCCTACAAATGAATGTAAACAGGAAGTTCAAAAGATTATTCATTTGCAAAATATTGTAAATCAGTTACCGGATGTATTTACTGATACTAAAGGTGTAGTAAAATCTTACATTCCTGCTGTTAATACTCCAGCAAGGATTGAAGTCCCTGAAGGACAAATTGCCAAAGTAGCAATAGGTGAATCTAAAACACGCCTGAAGCGTGGAAGATCTATTGGTGCAAAAGACAAAATTTTCATAAAGAAAAGAATACAAAATGAATTTAGTATTCCTGAAGAACACGTACCCACAATACAGGCTACAAATATAATTGGTGCTCCTAAAGAGCTCAAATCTTATATTCCAGAACCTCCTGAAGAGGAAACTCCTGAAGAGTATAAATCTTCTAAAAAGGGACCTCCTAAAGAGGTGTGTCATGAAATATTTTTCCCTGAAGAGGAACAGGTACCTGAAAATAATGAGATCTCAATACATTTCATGAAAACTGGAGAAATTATGGATAGAAATAAAACTATTGTCGACAACATATTTTCATATAAAATGGCCCTTGACATTACCAGAAGTAATGAAAAAAGTGAGCCAAAAAGCGTCGAAGAATGTCGACGTAGAAATGATTGGCCAAAATGGAAAACAGCTATTGAAGCTGAATTAAATTCGCTAGCAAAACGAGAAATATTTGGACCTATTGTCCAAACACCAAAGGGTGTGATGCCTGTTGGATATAAGTGGGTATTTGTACGAAAACGTAATGAGAAAAATGAAATTGTGCGATACAAAGCACGGCTTGTCGCAGAAGGTTTCTGCAGGAAACTCGGGATTGATTATGAAGAAACATACTCTCCCGTTATGGATGCAATCACATTTAGATTTTTAATTAGTCTGGTTGTTACAAAAGGATTGGAAATGCGGTTAATGGATGTGGTCATTGCATATTTATATGGATCCTTAGATCATGACATATATATGAAAATCCCTGAAGGATATAAGATGCTTAAAGCATCTACAAGTACATCTAGAAATATGTACTCAATCAGACTACAAAGATCTTTATATGGGTTGAAGCAATCTGGACGCATGTGGTATAATCGCTTAAACGAATATCTATTGAAAGAAGGATTTGAGAATAATCTTATATGCCCATGTGTTTTTATTAAGAAATCAGATACCGGATTTGTCATTATTGCGGTTTATGTTGATGATTTAAATATTGTGGAAACTCCTGAAGGGATCTCAAAAACCGCTATATATTTAAAGAATGAATTTGAAATGAAAGATCTTGGCAAAACAAAATTTTGTCTCGGCCTGCAGCTCAAGCACTTGCCAAATGGAATTTTTATTCATCAGTCCCTGTATACTGAGAAAGTCCTAAAACATTTTTATATGGACAAATCTCATCCCCTGAGTACTCCAATGATTGTTCGAACACTTGATGTGAAAAATTATCCATTCCGTCCTTTTGATGACGATGAAGAAATTCTTGGTCCTGAAGTACCATATATCAATGCAATTGGAGTTTTGATGTATCTTGCAAATTGCACTCGACCAGATATTACATTCTCAGTTAATCTGCTTGCAAGATATAGCTCTGCACCAACTCGAAGACATTGGAATGGCATTAAACATATCCTTCATTACTTTCATGGTACGATTGATATGAGATTATTTTATCAACGTAGTTCAAGTCCAGAATTGATTGGGTATGCAGATGCAGGTTATCTTTCAGACCCGTACAGAGGTAGATCTCAAACTGGATATTTATTTACTTATGGAGATACTGCTATATCATGGAGATCTGTTAAGCAGACACTATCTGCTACCTCTTCAAATCACTCA
This sequence comes from Platycarya strobilacea, assembly GCA_036898215.1. NCBI lineage: Eukaryota > Viridiplantae > Streptophyta > Magnoliopsida > Fagales > Juglandaceae > Platycarya > Platycarya strobilacea. Next base: position 16,253,187 of record CM072549.1, on the reverse strand, counting down.
GAGATCATTGTTATTCATGAAGCAATTCGAGAGTGTATTTAGTTGAGATCAGTTATTCAACATATCCAGGAAAAGTGTGGACTTCCTATGATCAATAATAGCCCAACAATCTTATATGAAGATAATACTGCTTGTATCACTCAAATCAGATGAGGATATATCAAAAGTGATAGAACCAAACATATTTCACCTAAATTCTTTTATACTTATGAACTTCAAGAAAAAGGTGAAATTTATGTCAAGCATATACGATCTAGTGATAATCTGGCAGATTTATTCATAAAGGCGTTACCAACTTCCACATTCAAGAAGATTGTGCATAACATTGGAATGCGAAGACTCAAAGATATTTTGTCATGCACTTTTCAGGGGGAGTAAACGTGCTGATTGTACTCTTTTTCCTTCGCTGAGGTTTTGTCCCACTGAGTTTTCCTCTGCAAGGTTTTAATGAGGCAATTTTAAAGCACTTGTGGATACATAAGAAAATTGTACTCTTTTTCCTTCGCCATTGGTTTTTCTTCCAACTGAGTTTTTACTTGACAAGGTTTTAACGAGGTAGATTCTTTATGGGTGGTCATTTAAGGGGGAGTGTAATGAATCAGTCGACAGCCGCCTCTGTTCCACCACTAAAATTATGTAAATGACCCCACTACTATTATTTTAAATTCTGCATAGTGACTTGTATAATGACTTGCATAGTAACTTGCATAGTAATTTCAAAACCTATAAATATGGGCTTTAGTTGTAATGAAATTCATAAGAAAATATAGAGAGAGAAAAAAAGTTTCAGTTCTTAAGAGTTTCAGAGAGAGAGTTTCTTATTTCTTTTTTGCAATAGTAGTTTTTTTCTTTAGTTTCATAACAATTTGCTTCTTATGTCAGAATGATGTATCGATACAAGAACTTTTACTTTTGCTTTAGCCATCAGAATTACGCGCTAAAACACCCCACTTTCGATCTTCTGCTCTCTCTCTCTCTCTCTCTCTCCTCAACTCTTTCTCTATCAAGCCCCTATCTGTCACATTCATATTGAGACCACTTGAACGACATTTGTTTCCGTTCTGAAATTTTTTTAGTTCATTTTTTATTTGTTGCTACTGTCGAGTCCACCAATAGAGCCTATTCTTAGAGCCTAGATAACGGAGCCCACCCCATCGAACCTACATTCACAATGCACCTCCATCATGGCTCTATGTCACACCTCCAATGGTATAGAAAAAATGAGTTATTTGTGAAATAAATTCTCAGTTTTGCTTGTATAATTAATTTAATATTCACAATAGTTTTTTTGGTGTATTTTGAACTTGTACAAGTGAATTTAATTTGTTTTATTTTTTGCTTATGTAATTAGTTATATATTTTTCACATTGAGCCATATGTGTATTTGCCTCCAGCATAAGTGAGTTTAATTTATCTGTAACATCCTGACCCAGATATATATGGTGTACATGCGAATAATTTTTTATCTTTCGAATTCTCATGTTATTATGTAGTTTTCTTCTTATTATTATTAGTGTTATTAATTTTATCAGATATTATGGCATTAATAAATTCATATTTTAAATAAGGATTTTTTATTATTCGTTTATTTTAATTATATTGTTAATATTTTTAGTTTATTAATAATAATCTCTCTTAATTAGTTTAAATAATATCGAGACATTCTATCATTTTCACGTCTTTATCCTCTTGAATAGAATAAATTTGCTAGTAATTTTTGTATAATCGACAAAATCATCAAGAGTATTTTTTATTTCTTTTAAAACTTTTCTTCTCCCCTAAAAACCCTCTCAAAATCGCTCCACGTTATTCCTCTTCATGAATCATGGAAATACATGATATTTTTCTTCTATTTTTGTAGCAACTGATATATTTATTAGGAGAGCAATGTTAGGGATAAATAGTAGTGAAATGCCAACTAATATAACATGATAAATAAAATACACTATTTTTATTTCCTTCAATTTTAGATCCATTTATTCATTTTCCAACTCACAGATATTGTGCACACACAACAAGCACCAAACACTACAAATTATCAGTTTGCGTTTGTTTACCATTTGTTTTTGGCGTTTGTCCCTATATAGAATGGATCTGAACTGAAGAAAATAAAAGTGATGTGTTTTATTTATTATACCATATTAGTTGACGTTTATCCATTGTTTGTCTTTGACATTTGTCCTTAGCATTGCTCATATTGTAAAGATAGGCATTTGTTTTAATTTCCAACTTTAATCGTTGTTATGTTGCCTTCATCTGACCACATGCCTCCAAGTAGTTCCACCCATGCACGTCTCTCTTTCTCTTCTTCTTTAAGGTTCCATGGTCATCTATATATATATATATATGTATGTATGTATATATATATATGTATGTATCTTCATGCACAACATAGAAATACAAAAGCACTCCCTTAGCTGCAACCTAGACCTTCATGCCGCCTTCCTCCCTTTAGCTCACGACCTCTCCTCACGAAACCACCGCATGCTCGTCAACAACGACAACCACCGCGAGTTGTTGATCATTGATGCAGCCTTTATTTCTATCCAACAAAATAGAGCATGATCTCTATGCAACGAGATGCTGCAAGAGATGTCATGGCGCAACCACCTCGAGCCAGCCACGTCAAAAACAAGCCAAATAGAAATAGAAACTACTAATCCTCTCCCCTGCTCCGTTATTCAGGAAGTCACGGTAAATCACTGACAACCTCAGTTCGATTTGTCTCGGCTTACCCTTTCTCTTTTACTTTATTCTCTCTCTTAGCTCTCCTCTTTTTGTTCAGACCACCTTTTGGCCACCCAACTCCAGTCACAACTCTGCTGGCCCTACCGTCAGACCCATGGTGAGTCTTCAAGCTCTCTCTCTCTCTCTCTCTCTCTCTCTCTCTCTCTCTCTCTCTCTCTCTCTCTCTCTCTCTCTCTCTCTCTCTCTCTCTCTCTCTCTCTCTCTCTCTCTCTCTCTCTCTCTCTCTCTCTCTCTCTCTCTCTCTCTCTCTCTCTCTCTCTCTCTCTCTCTCTCTCTTCTCTCTCTCTCTCTCTCTCTCTCTCTCTCTCTCTCTCTCTCTCTCTCTCTCTCTCTCTCTCTCTCTCTCTCTCTCTCTCTCTCTCTGTGTTGCCTCTCCATGATTGATGCTCACGTTGTGTTTGAGAATTCTAGAAACCGAATGTATGGCTGCCCTTTTCATAAATTACTTTCTACTCTTAATATAAAAGCTATGGCAGCATGTTGTTGCTTGTACTTGATGATGTTTTGCGACGGGCTTTATATAATTGTTAAAGGATTTAATCTATGTTATAAATAGATTTCAAAATAGATTTCAATAGAAAATAGTAAGTGTTAATATTTTTATGTTTAAACACTATCAAGTCCATTATATGAAATGATATCATTATTTATTAGATTTAAACCAAATATTTTCTTACTAAATTGTAATATATTATCAGTTTCAAATTATGGTTTGATTATATTAGTAGTTCAACGGGGATTGGATTTTAAATATGATTAAGTTTAATTAAAATAGATTTTATGGTCATTGTGTCAGACTTGATAAAGTTATTATATTACAGTCATAACTAGATATAAGGAAATATGTTAAGAATTTTTAAACGATGTTAGTAATTATTAGATTCCTTGTAAATTTGAATAATTATGGTAATTCTAAGAAAGGATTTAGATTTTCACGACTTATTTGATATAATTGAATATAGTTCAAAGTATTTTCTAAGTTTTAATATGTTGTTAGTATTTAAATAATTTAAAATATAAGTATTCATTATTTTTGTATTAAACAGAATATTCATTTAATTATTTTATATAGTATTAATTTAATTAAATATAAATATCTGACTTGTTGAATATAACTTTGATTATTTTATTAAAGTATATTTTTAAAGTAAAATGTGTTATTAGTATTATATTAGTTTTGTAATATTAGTATATAATGTCTCCTGTATGAAGCAAATACGTATTAAATTATCTTCCACAATATGTATTAATTCAGTAGAATATTTCAGCACGTTATTCTAAAAATATTAGTGACGATTCGTATTTTGTATATGTAACGAGTTATAAAGGAGAATTTAAGAAGCAGCGCTAAGAGGTAAGTGAATTTGATCACAAATTAGAATTATCACAATTAACTTATATTATTAGAAGAACCAATTTTTTGATAGCCCGTTTTTATGATTATCTCATGTCATGAAAGATGCCATTTAGCACAACACAACATATGATTATATCATTCAGCATCATGTTCAGATTCAACGAGTTACAATTTATTTATATCAATATATATATATATATATATTATGTATCTCATGTTGCATAAGTCACATAAATTATGTTAAATTTCAGTATAAGATTAGTTTAGACCAGTAATCAGTTAATCAATTAATCAATTATTCAGATGACTATTCAGATGTATGGTATCAATGCAGTTCAGATCAGTGTGATGAGCAAGCAATGGACCTAAGTATGGTCCACTATAGTACGCTAAAGTACTATCAGCAGCTTCCTTTGCTGCATTGGAATGTGGGGTCGGTGCACAATCTTATATATAGGGTTAAGTGTGTTAGCCAATCAGATCAGTTAAATCAAATCAGTTAGTTAGTTTAAATTAGTTAATCAGTTAATATAGATAAGTTAGTCATGCATAGCATAAGCACCAACATGAACAATCAATCATGTTTTAGTTCTCATTATGAAATTTTTATAAAAATTTCCTATGAGTATTATTTTTATTGTGTGTTGGATTTCTTACTGAGTCATCGACTCATTTTAGTTTATTTCCTGTTTTTAAACCATCCAAGTGAGGAAGATGATCAGTGCAAGCAAACATGCCAGAATTAGATGGAGCAATTAAATTAGACATTAATTGTTTTAATTTAAATATTAACTAAGCTTTTATTAAATCAGAAATATTTTAGTTAATGTTTGGAAAGACATTTTATTAGAACTTCATTTTTATGAAGTAAATGCTATTTTATTTTGTTATTAAGATGAGATTTTCGTGTCGGATTAAATATTTAGAAAAAAAAATGAAGTAACCCTCTTTAGCCTATGGGAAGCGGGTGTTACATTATTACTATAATTTTTATTTTTTCTTTTGTAATCATTTGAATATTTTTTTACAATAAACTAGATGTGTATTTGCCACCAATAGAAAAGGATCATTTTCGAGACTTAGAGATGCTATCATATAAGGGATTTTTAAAAAAAATAAAAATCTGACATTTTAAATGCTTTCTAGTTGTGGTTTGACATGGTTTCAACCTATAATTAAAGTTAAACCAAAATGAATAAATTAACAACTTCAAATTTGCTTGCTATGATGTTCAATAATGTACTATGTGTGTACTTTTGGTATATGTATGTCATATTTGATGTTAATTGATTATTTGGACATGTTTCTTTGATTTTTTTTCTTAACAAGGTTATTATTATTTTTTCTTTCTCTTTATTTATTATATTATGTTTATGTTGGGATAGAACCAAGTGTTGAAGACGAGGATGTTGTTGAAGATTCGAAGGAGGGAATAAGTGGCAGAGCCAGAAACTTGGGTTAGGAAGGGCCAAGCAAGACTGAAATAAAATATATAAAATATTTTTTATTTTAATTATATATAATTTTTTATGCGGTATAAAATAATTTGATACAATTTTTATATTAAAAAAATATATAATATGATAAGAACATGTTATCATAATAAAAATGTATTAAAAATACATTAGAAATTATTCAACTTCTTTTTTATTTTTGTTTTTATCTATAATAAAAATATGTCATCATGTTATAAAATTATTTTATTTTATAGGAGATTTATCTTATTTTTAAACTAAATTAATTTTATAGAGGGAGACCAAGATAACTTTTAGAGAGGGGCCAATATAAAATAAATTTAATATTATCCTACAAAATTATAAAACAATAAACATATTTATTTTTTTCCTTTAAAAAATTATATATTATATTTTAATTTTTTTTTTAAATAGGGGTGGGCCCATGGGGAGGGGGGGCCATGGCCACCCTTACCCCTACGTGGCTCCGCCAGTTGAGGGAATGCCATTTTCATTAGTTGAGGAAGTAAGGGCATATTACCCAAAGTATGCAAAACAAGTTGGGGTTTTGAGTGACAAAGTGAAATTCTAAAATCGAAGTCAATGAAAAATTAAGATATTTCATACTTGCTTGTATCCATCAAGGCACATTTGTTAGCAAATCGTTTAATATTCTTAAACTAAGGCTAATGGAACATAATGGATGCAAGACAAAAATCAATACCATATTAGGTTCGAGGGAGATTTTTGTTTGACCCATATTTTTCTTGAGCGCCCTTATGCTCTGAGTCCTAGAAAATCAAGATACATTAGATGTCATAAGAGATTGGATGAGTCAAGCAAAAGAAGACTAGAAAACAATAATTTGGCTAGCATTCGAGTGAACAAAAACCATAATTCTTGCGTCTTTGATATGGGAGGATATGAGAATCTTATATTTGGAGAGAGAGATGTATGTAATTCCATACCTAAAGTTAGATTACTTGGCTTCGGTTACGAGGTGTCGAAGCACTACAAAGCTACTTCATTCATATGTAGGCACAAAGTGATAATTTTTATTATATCATGAACATTGATGATGAAACTAAATTGAGGAATGTGTTTTAGGCAGATGTCCGTAGTATAGCTGTGTATGAATCATTTAGTGATGTTATAACTTTTGACATGATTTACTTGACCAATTCATACAAAATTCCATATGCTCCTTTTGTGGGAGTTAATCATCATGATCAATCAAATTTATTTGAATGTGGCTTGATTTTCAGGGAGGATACATATACATTTGTATGGTTATTTGAAGCATGGTGTAAGTGCATGAATGGCTGAGCACTACAAGCCATAATAACAGGCCAAGATAAAGCTGTGCAAAATGTAATTGCAAAGTGTTTTTGAAATCTCGACACCAATTTTGTTTACGATATATAATGAAAAAAGTTTTAAAAAAATTTGGAATGCATAATCAATACGATGACATCAAAAGTCAACTGCACAGATATTTGTTTTTCTTGATTATTTCTTGGACGTTGTGATATCTTATTGTGGCATATTATGGAAAATTCAACTATTGATCATTGGACTATCATGTGTTTATGACACGTTGAGTCATGATGAATCACTAGTGCTGGCTGCAATTTCTTCATAGTTTTGATTTGCATGATCGTTCATGACTTCAGTAGGTATATTCTGAGCGTTATTTGTTGGTGTAGGCGTACGTCAGGAATGAATTTTAGGCAGGAATGTCAACTACTCAAAGAAGCGAGAGTATGAATACTTTCTTTGATGATTACATAAATTCAAAGACAACATTAAAGTAGTTTGTAAATCAATATGATAATGCACTTTGACGCAAGGTTAAAAATGAGCCCACAGCTGACTTTAGTTCATTCCACACATAAATTCCATGCATAACTTTTAATGGCATTTTATACAAATACAAAACTTAAAGAAGTTTAAGAAGAGTTAAAAGGTTTTATTTATTGTTGCCCATCATTAATTTAAAGTGTAGGAATTTTCATATATCATGTGGCTGATCAAGTCCAGGTTATGGATAGGTTTAGAAAAAGTACAAAATATGTTATTAAGTTCAATGAGAAAGAGTGCAAAGCAAGCTGCATATATCAGTTGTTTACTTTTAAGGGAATTTTGTGTAGACATGTCATCCGTATATTGACACTCCATAACAAAGAAGAGTTGTCAAAAAATACATATTTGATAGGTGGAGAAAGGACCTGAAATGAGATTGCACACTTGTCTAAAGTAGTCGCAATGATCTGAGTTACCGTCTGAATGAATATTAAATGAATAAATTGAACAAGAATTTTTACGAGATTTCTTCGATTGCCAGCACCTCAAATGAAGATTGTGCAAAATTAATAACTCAATTAAGTAAGTTGAAGCTGAAGTGGGTTGAGGTCCAGCCTGTGTGTAATAACCATTCTATTGAGTCATTAGCTATCTTGTCTTCTCTTGATATGTACAACCGTCTTTGCAACTCTTAGACAATGATAATTTTTGGACTACTCCTATATATCAAGATTTAAATGCCGACATCCCTACGTATATTATATCAATTATGCTAAAATTATCTTCTACTCAAAATAGTACAATCATTAGTGTAGTATTATATTGTAGATTTAAGATTGTAGATCCATTTCTTAAAACCATTTTACAAGGAAGCTATTAAATTAAAGTATTCCAGGTGTACTTACATAGAATGGAAGACAGATATTTTTAAGATGTTTGATAGTTTAATTAAGCCGAGAAATTCCTTGAGTTTGCTGTATTGCTAAGCGTGTTGATGTTTATGTACAGGCTTAAGTTGCTTATGTTCATTTTGCTGATTTTGGTGTAAAGCTAATGGTATTCATTGCGATTGACAGTTTTGTGCTCAACCTAGAAGATGGTTATTTGTGGTTTGTCTTGTGTTCATTTTCAACAATTGATTTTTTTGCTTGTATTGCTATAAATTAAAGTAATCATATACTCATGTGAAATGTTGAGTTATACCTTGTAAATTATATTGTGCTTTGGAAGAGAGTTCTTGGAAGATAGTTCAGACGAGTTGACCATCTTCTTTTGTTATTTGGCCAAAACATGTCCCTGCTCATTTTTTTTATGCTTAAAGAAGATGACGATTCCAAGACACCTAAGATCACCTAGAAAAATTATTTACAAAATGCAACTTGTTTTGGGTATTTTATCTTTCTAGGATACCTAAGATCACCTCGAAAACTATTTATTGCAAATGCTTTCACATGCGAGCAAATGCTTTCCCAAGCATGTCTAATACAAAAGCCAACTATGCCATCATTTTATCAGTCCTCCAAAATATTGCAATCAATTTGTAAACTTCATTTTTTCTAATATAGAATATTGTCAATTAAAAAGTAAATTATTGAGGTCAGATTGTGCAAGGACGGGGGTATTATAGAGAATTCGACTTAATACTTGTTATCATCCTTTCAAATACAGTAAGCAAAATCCTCATCTTATTTTTGTCAAATACCATACATCCTCAATTTGGCATCAATGAGAATCTATCAAGAAAAAAATCAGCAAAATATCAGAGATGGTTCAGAACCCATTTTGTGTGCTTTATTCTGAATTTGTACTTGGATTCTGTCTACCTTCTATCTCCGTTATTGACTTGCACTCATTAATAGACTGTTAATTAGCTCATAAAAAATAGTTACCAACACAAGTTAAGAACAAAAAGTAACAATACGAGGTGAGATTGACTTGTGTAAGTGGAGTGATGCTATCTTGTGCACCCAGACAACTTCAAAATTGGAATGCAAGAAGAGTCTGGAATTAGAGGAGATAAGAATTCACAGACACCCCCCCCCCCCCCCCCCCCCCAACAAAAAAAACCCAAAACAAAACAAAAAAAGAATTAAAGAATCAATTTTGCATACCACCTTGACTCAAAGCATAATCCACTTGCTTTTGGCAAAAACGATTTGGTTCAACATGAAAAACGTTATAAGATGTAAGGTCCATACAAAGTGTTCTTTCCCACTCTCAAAATGAAATAATACAATAAGCTGTTACCATCCACAAGCCATTTTCTTGGTACTAAAAATTATGTACAATGTCTTCACAAAAAAATTATAAACAATGTCTACATAGCAAATTATGTACACTCTCAATGTTTGAGAATTAATTACAGCTGTAATCCAAATATATGCATAGTAGAATATATCCCACTTGTATAAAAGAAGGGTCCACTTTTTAGTTAGGTGATGTCTATAAGATCCAGTTATCTTCAGATTGAACCACTATAAATTAAGCATGAAGGATCCAATTCAAAAGAACTTAAATAAAATAAAGAGATGCGATAAGATACAAAAAGAAAATATAATTTAATAAAAGAGATGTGATAAGAAACAAAGAGATATTAGGACAAGCCCTGGAAGAACAATAGAAGATTGCAAAAGAGTCATACAATTTAACAGGTTGCAAAACATTCCCATATTTATCTTATTGAAAAGAACTTCACTAAAATATAAATTAATAATAGAGATGTAAACGTATCCAACTCCTATCAACTTAGTGAACAAAAGATCATAAATGATAGAAATCTAAAGACTCTGCAGATTCATGTCAATGCTACCTGGCACCCTCTATAGAAGAACAGACATGTCCAACACACAATTTTTTTAATCATCATGCATATTAACAAGGTAAAAATAAAAATTCCATTTGTATTAAACAAGGATCCTCTTTTTGTGCGTTGTCTATAAGATCTTTTTTTTTTTTTTTACCCAACAAGGAGAAAGCTTTCATATTATGAAAGGCAAAGTCGTGTATATAATACTTAATCAGATCAAATTAACACACAAGAAAGTTACAAAATACATATAAAAATAGGAATAAGAAATAGGAGCTTAAACCAGGCGCAACAACATATCGAGATTAAATTTCAAGGCCATGAATTTTTCAATTGGAGTATAAAAATTAGGCATATCAAATAAATCACTGAGCTAACTAACCAAAAATCATACATACCTATAATCTAAACAAGGATTGGGTGCATACTTATTAGATACTTCATCTTCCACCAGACAATTCAATAGCATCTTCGTTATAAACAGATTCTTCTCCCTAGTCAAATAGCTTCACAAAATTCCTAATTGACAGTTGTAAACAAAGACTATTTAGCTCCATTAAGCTCCAAAAGCTCCATTGTTCTTTGCATCAATTAGAGAGAGAGAGAGACAGAGAGAGTCGAAGGAGAAAGAGAGAGAAGTACCCTTACCTTTGAAGGCGCCGTTGTCCGGTGGCCACACCGCAGGATGCGCAACTCGAAGGTGAGAGGAAGTTTAGCCATTAGCGAGGCCAAGGTCAGAGAGATGTCGTGGAAATGGGAATGACTTTCACTCTTCGATGATGTCGAAAGATGTTCTATCTTCGAAGACTTTTTACGGGTTCATTGGAGAGCCCAATGAAAATTAAAGGAAATCGTGGGATAAATTTGAATTTCAAAATCAAATTGTGTTCTATGTACATTATTTTGACATGAGGCACATCATTGCATGGAGAAAGGTTATGTAAAAGAAAAAATATAGAGTAAAGTCACGTTTATAATACTCATTCTCATATATTCCTGTTTATATACACTCATAGCACAACTCTATGTAAAAGCATACAGTAGCAGCAAAGGAGAAAAGAAAAGAAAAAGTAAATAAAGTCACATCGGATGGGTGGTAAACTATTGGTATGGAGGTGTAAATGTAAAAGTAACAAAATTCGGAAGTACCCGTCCTTCTTCAATAAAAAAATAAAGACTAGGAATTTCAAAATCCTGTTGAGAAATATAACTTCTACAATTGCAGAAAAATAAAGCAAGACCATGTCGAGGAGCAACTGACGGAGAATGAAGAGTTTATGAACTAAAGTTTCTTGGAAAGCCGATTTTGTAATTATGGAATATCTTGAAGACATGATGTCTATCTGTATATCATGTGTACTTAAAAGTCATCAGTCTAGAGAGATTTTCTTTTGAATTAACAAAGGTGCACTTACGAAAAACTCTTTATCAAATATTTGCACTCTCCGTATTAGTCGGGATATTGTTCCGAACACCTGATGCCAATAATATATATATATATATATGCAAATGTGTGACAATGTGCTTAGTTGTAATGTACAGATCATGCTATGACTACTGTGGTGATAATTGATAAATGGACATCTATGCTGTATTAATATTTTCAATAGATTGAATTAAATGAGTTTTAGGTGTTAAAAGAAGAGTATTAATCAAAAAATGTGTATTAGTTACTCTTGGCATGTGAAATGAAATTTTACTCTAACTAAATACAATAGTTATTTATTTGGACTTAAGGTTGTGTTTTTGGCCCATTGTAAGGAATCTGGCCCATTACATAAGTGATCAACCCATGAAGAAATAAACTGAAAGCCGAGAGACCCATAACTGAAGCTTGTCCGTGTTTGTCCAATGAAGAAACACTCGTAATGCAACCTGAACCGAAAAGAAGTAACCTGAGAGAAATGAAGGCATGTCCGTGACTTTACCAAGAAGGCAGCATGACTAAAGTAAAGCTTGATGGAAACTCAAGCCCATAACTTGAATTAAGGCCCGCGATTGTCCTGTGAGAAGCCCATGTTCGTGACTTGCTTGAGCCCGTAAGAATGTTCTACAAGTGATGCATGCCCGAAGCTCCAACCTCAAAACCAGAGCTTCCGAATCCCAGCAATGTTGAAACCCAACCCATTTTTAAATACATTGATAGCTTCCATTCATATCTTCCCATTTTCCTTTTGTTTTTACTGACACGATTTAAGGAGGTAAAGGTTAGGGTTTTCGTTTGCAGAGAAAATAATTGTTCTTATATCCAAGTCTGGAAAATTTTGCAGCAGATGGTTAGGGTTTTGAAGAGATGAAAGGGGAGAGAGAGAGAGAGTTAGGGTTTCGACGAGGTGTTCTGGCCAAGACAAAGTTGAATGAGAGGTGAGGAGGAGGAGGAGGAGGAGGAGGGGGGGGGGGGGGGTTATTAGCTAGGTGATTCGCAACCCACACAATGCCATGGTTTACTCTTCAATAATCCAACGTGAAAATTGCAGGGTCAGGAGAGATGAAAATTGCAGGAGATGAAATCAAATGGCTCAGGAGGGAGAAGGCTTTCGGGGGAAGGGGATGGGTTCGGTGCAACGCGTCCTACAACTTGTTTGATATTATCCCATGCGTGATATTTGGTGATTGGTCTCCAATATTCTATGCTTATAAGAGATTCCATTCCAAAAAGCCTCTCTTCTGGTTTTATATAATCATAAAAGCATAAAAAGATTTTCTTACATAACATTTTATTTTCTCACTTTTCATAATCGACATTAAAATTTTATACAATAAACTTTAGCAATTGCTTTAATAATCTTTTGTCCTTGTGAAATCAACATTGAAGCTTTTACTATATTTCAACAAAATACCTTCTATATTTGAGAGGTAATTTTTAGAAGGAACCAATAATCAATGTATAAATTGAGATGCAATTTATGTTGTACAGGTTTTAAAATACATTTTTAATGTGAATGTTGCATATTGCAAGTAACATGTTAGGCTCGTGCATATTAATTGAGGGATGTGCAACTATTATTACATATACTTACACCTTAACTTCTGTCAAATTCCAAGTAGGAACTATGAACGTCACAGAGAACATGATACCATGCATGTTCACCTATGTCATAAGGTATAGTCATAAACTACTGTAAATATTGTTTGCAAATAACTTGAGCCACCATCATTAAAGATTGAGAAAGACTAGAGAGCCAACACCCACTTTCTGACTTCTGAACAACATCTAATTCCAAATGCTAGGTCATTAGTTTGCAATTGTTGTACTAGGATTTCTTCCTTCTGATTTTAACACTTTAGTTTTTAGAAGGTCTACCAAAAAATATCAAATAAACAAATGGGGCTTGACATGTTAAGTAGTTAGATTTATTTTATGATTTTATGATTTTACGACCTAATGTATAATATAACCCAACTACATTAGATTTATAAGAGAATTTCTTACAATTATTTTTAACTCAGCAGGGCTGGCTCATCTATTAGACAGGTTAGGCGGTTGCCCAAGGTTCCACAATGAAAAAGGTTCAAAAAATATTAAAAAATTTATTACTAAAAAAATATAATTTTTTATGATTATCTAAACTAAACATTTTTTTTTATCTCAATTAAGATTTCTGTAAAAAAAAAAAAAAAAAAAACAACGTTAACAACCACAACCAATAGATTTTAAATAAATTCTACAGATTACAACTTCACTTAGAAAAATCATAAGTCACAATAAGTAATTACAACTCCACAACCAAAAAATAATGTTGCAATTCATCTAAAAAAAATCAGAACATAAAAATCCTATTTTTATACTTCATGCTTATAGAGTTTATTTCATCTCTCCCGACTTCAATCCCTAATTTTGAACTCTAATATCTCTTATATTTTGATCTATCTTGCTTATATTTGCCTTTGAGACCGCTCCCGTCGCTACATCGCTGCACTTGAGGTGTCGAATTTTGAAGAAGGCGGTGAGCAGTTGGCAGAGGAAGAAGGTAAAGTTTTAAGTCTCATTAAATTGAGTTGAGATCTCATTTTTATAATTTTTTTTATAAAAAATAAATTCATATATATATTTTTTTAAATTTTAATACATATTTTTTAAATATTAAAATAATAATAATATTAAAATATAAATTAAATTCTCCTCAACCTATTTTATTCTAAAATTTATGCGAGATCTAAAACTTTCAATCTTTCACGTTTTATATATTATTTTACTTTTCAGTTTTGGTTTTATATGTACTTGTGGTAAAGAAATAGCCACATCAGTGATACACTGTTACTGTACTGTACTGAGGTTGAGTGACGAGACTACACACTGTAAAGTTCTGGAACTTTTTTTTACTGTATGCACATCATAATGCATGGATATATACGTCTTCTTGTGATACACAGTATTTCACATGATTCACCAGTTTGCAAATTATAATTGAATCACAAATCACATGGGTCATGTATTTCTTAAATTTATATTTTCAAAGTCTGTTTATTTTTTCAATTTCTCTAATATTAATTTATTTTTTTGATTTTACCTATTAATATTAATATATTTTATTTTATTATACATATTAATAGTTTTGTATAAAAGTGATACTCATTTGTTATATTAAAGTGAAATCCATTTGCTAAATAAGGTTTATTTATTTTATGTTTATATTTATTTTATTCTAGAATATTTATAAGCATAGTAGAACTTATATAGTAGATATTGTTCTTTTTTACTATAAGATATTTTTAATAGAAAATATGCATCTGGCTATGAAAAACTTAAAAAAAAAGGAAGAATAAAAAAATTGATTGAATCCAAAAAATGATCTTTAAATAAATTTGTTACTAGTAGTAAACAAAATATAACACAAAATTTAAGTGAAATATCTATAGATGATTGAGAAAATATATTAAAAAGAACTAAAAGATAACAATATAAATAAAAAAACACAACAAAAAATATTTTATATAGGGATAATGAAACCATTTAACAAAAGGAATCTAATAATAGTGTTCAAGAGTGTACTGTTACAGACCTTGCTAGAGAATTAGTGAAAAGTATAGAAGAGAAAAAAAATATCGAAGATATATCTGATTTTATTCTTTCAAATATTTATGACCCTGCACAATGCATGTTGATACAAAATTAAGAGATTTATTAGTAGAAAAATGTCCAATTAGATATAGCGATATAAATTTTCTTAAGGATGAGAACTCTGGACATTTGTTTACTATATATTAAATACGAAACTTGTCAAATGGTGAGAAACATAATAGAAAATTGTTAGTGTATTCAAAAGACTTGAATAGAGTATTCTACTTTTGTTGTAAATTTTTCAATTCAAAGCCTAATATAAGTTAACTAACTAATGAAGGAACTGATGAATGAAAAAATCTTAGTGTTAAACTTAAAGAATATGAAATAATCAATGAACATATTACTAACATGACTGCTTAGCTTGATTTAAAAATGAGATTATTAAAAAATAAAACAATTGATAAAAAAGTCCATGAACAAATTAACAAAGAAAAAAATCATTAAAAAAAATATTATTGAGAATTGTTGCTGTAGTAAAAACTCTTGATAAAAATAATTTATCATTTTGAGGACAGAATGAAAAGATATACGAAGAAATAATGGAAATTTCTTTAAGTTTGATTGAAATAATTTCTGACTTTGATCCAGTAATGCAAGAACACTTTCAATGTATTCAAGATGGTGAAGTTTATAATCATTATCTTGTATATAATATACAAAATGAATTAATACACTTGCTAGGAATTGAAATTAAAAATAATATTATTAAAAAATCAAGGAAGTAAAATATTTTTCAATTATACTTGATTGTACCCCAAATGCAAGTCATCACAAACAAATGTGTCTTGTACTAAGAGGTGTTAATATTTCAAAAAACCCAATAAAAATATAAAAATATTTTTTTGAATTTATTACAGTAGATGATACTAGTGGAAAATGTATTTTCAATGAATTATTAGATGCAATAAAAAATCTTGAAATTGATATTAATAATGTTCAAAAACAAGGTTATGATAATGAGTCTAATATGAAAGGCAAAGAGTAAGGGAGTAAAGAAGATTGTTTGATATAAACCCTAAAACACTTTACACGTCATGTGATTGTCATAATTTTAATCTTATTATATGTGACATGACTAATTCTTGTCCTAAAACTATTTTATTTTTTTTGGAATAGTCCAATGTATTTATTTTTTATTTTCTTCATCAACAAAGCGATGAAAATTTTTACAAGATAACGTGCCGATTATAACTCTTAAACCACTCTCAAAAACACGTTGGAAAAATCAAATTGAAAGTATCAAAACAATAAAATTCCAAACTCAACAAATAAGAAGAGTTTTATTACAATTAGCAAAAACGACTGAAGAATCTAAAACAAAAAGTGAAGCTAATTGTTAGTAGCAGATGAAATTGAGAACTTTGAATTCATACTAAGCATGACTATATGGTATCATATATTATTTGCGGATTACTACTGTAAGTAAAACTATGCAAATCAAATATATGCATATAGATGTTGTCTTATTTATTTTTTTCAAAATTATAGAGAAAATAGATTTAAATATGTTATGATTTCATCGAAATAAATTGCAATTAGTATGGAAGTAGAATATGTATTTAGAGAAAAGTGAATAATTGATACAAAAAAAAATTATTGAAAATGTCAACAAAGAAACAATACAATCTACTGAAAAGTCTTTTAGAATTAATTATTTCTTATTTATAGTAGATCAAGCAATTTCTTCAATGCAACGTAAGTTTGAACAATTGCAAATATATGAAAATATTTTTGATTTTTGATTTAATTTCAAAAAACTAAAATCACTTGACGATGGTAGTTTACAAAAGAAATATGTCATAGTCTTGAAAGCTTAAATGATATTGATAGTTTAGATTTATTTTCTGAACTAAAAGATTTAAAATATTTTTTACTAATAGAAGAAAGCACTCTAATTGATGTACTAAATTATATAAAAACATTTAATTCTTTTTCAAATGCATATATTGCTTATAGAATCTTCTTAATAATACTTATTATTGTTGCTTCTACCAAAAGAAGTTTTTCAAAATTAAAATTGATAAAATTTTATCTAAGATCAACAATATCTCAAGGAATATTAAATTGATTAGTCATATTATTAATTGAGAAGAAGATCTTAGAAGAATTTGGATAAAAAAAAACTTGATTAGTAATTTTACAACTCAAAAAGCAAGAAGAATAATTTTTAAATAAAAATAGTTAGATATAACTTAATTTAATTTGATATAAGTAAAATGCCTCATTTTAACTTTTTGTCTTAGATCTCAAAATCTTTTGAACCGGCCTGTTTTTAAGAAGGAAATATTTTTCTTTTAATTGTCTAGTTTGTTTTCATAAATAAGATGAGATAAAAGTTAAAATTGAATAAAATAATATTATACTATATTTTTTAATATTAATTTTATTTTAAAATTTGAAAAAATTATTTTGAAATTTAGAAAAGTTAAATTATTTATTTTGTTTTATATAAAAATTTGAAAAAATAATAATAATAAGATAAAATAAAATTATTTATGAAAACAATCCACACATCTTATAGCACTCTTTTTGTTTTATTAATTCTCAGATTCTCGAGTCATAACAATCAATATTTTTATTTTCATACTGGTACCGGCCGTACCAGTCGAAATACACCGTACCGGCCGCTGACTGGTACAAAAAAATGTATATTTCGTTTTGGTCAAATTTTCGACCGTTTCGGTCGGTACCGGCCGAAATACCGGATTTCGGCCGATATCAGATTTTGAATTTCTAAATTTAAAAAATATATATATATTTGTAATTTTTTTTCTTTTTATATATATAAAATTTATATCTTGTTTGTATAAATTATAAATAATTAATAATTTTATCTTTTTATTATTTATATATATAATTTATTTATGTATAAATTATTTTGAAATAGTACATAAAAATATTTAATTTCAATAATTTGACCGGTATCTATACAATACTATATTCAAATAATTGATAAGAATATTTTCTTTTTCCCGTACCCAGTTGTCTATTAAAAAAGTCGTAACAAATATGGCTCTTATCACTTGTTCCCTCAAAACTTCTCAAAGCTAGCTTTACCGCCATCACACATATAAATGAACTTCTCTAGTAATTCCTTTTTTTTTTTTTTATTTAACATGATCTCTCCTCCACCAATCATTGGGAGCATGGGCAATTGCTTGGGACCCAAAAGTCTTGACCTCAAAGCAGCTCTATATGTACTGCTGCTACCTAGAAGTTCAAAGGATTGTGAAAACTGGCGGCAAGATTTTAGTTAGAGCACGCGAAGCCTATACTTGTAAAGATAAATGCTTTATGTCTCGAAAATTTGTCTTGGAGATTTCTCCAGATAATAAAATATTTTTTTAATTTAGTAATTAAGAAACTATTTTTAATAATTATGTGAATTTTTTTCCTTTTTAAAAAATATTTAAGAATACCATAAAAATGAATGAAAACAAATAAAAAAAGAAGTAAACTTTTTTTGCCTTCTCAAGGAATCTTCGTACTACATCTTTCAGGGATGTAGCACCACTCTGCTTGTAAAAGATGCCTTGGACTAGTTTCTCAAGTAATGGATTTTAGCTCTTAGAAATACCATAAATTGCGGCAACTTCCTTCAAATTATATATGATTTGAAGGTTGAGCATGTTCATTATCTTCTCCTATATATCTAGGCCGGCATACTTTCCTTGTTCTACAATGGATCGATATTGGTAAAATGGATCGATATGATTGAAGCTTCACGACACATGCTGACCGAGAAGATAAACAGTGGAGGACATGGTCATGGGAATTCGGAAAAGTGTATCGATTGGTACTGTTGGTTCCATGTCAAGGTGGAGACCAGTTGTATATTATTTGGGGGAGGAAAAAGGCTTCCATCTTATAAAGAAATTGATTATTCTTCAATCCACCCGACAGAAGTAGGAAAAAGTATTCCATTTTTTCATGAGAAAACAGAGAGACACTATGATCTCCATTCACTAGTACTGCTCGTAATATGCATCATTAAAAAATTAGTCCTACATTTTTGTAACCTAGCTTTCTACTTGTATCGTGTGTTGATTATTAATAAAATTGATAGAACATCATTAGTGAAAAACAAATATTATATGCTGAAAAACTGACTCAACATAACATTCAGCATGCTCCCAAAATGTGTGAATTAATTAAGAGGCCTTCTTTATTGAAAATGTTTATTCTTTGTTATAGGTTAAATTTTCTCACAATCAATAACTAATGTATCATCATGAAGTTCAATTTCAATATGGAATTAATCACCTCAAAGGTGTAGAAAAACACCCCAAATGTTACACGCATATCTAATGCATTAAAATTCTCCAAAACGAGAAGTCAAAAGAAAATGCAGATTGTATGTTAGTCTTGTTCCTTTGAGGATGATTTTAAATTAAACATTAATGGTAGCTCGATTGAGAATCCTGATATTTTTGGAAGTGGCAGAATTATACGAAATTCCAAAGGAGAGTTGAAGATGACATTCTTGGCTTCCTTAGATAATGGAACCAATAATTTTGCAAAACTTTTTTCTCTATTAATTGGGATTTGTCATTGCTTTTGGGTAAATATCTCCAAATTAGAAATTGAAATGAACTCTTTGATTGTTGTAAGGTGGATACAAAAAGGCATTTGTGGTCTTTGGTACATTTATGATTTTTAGAAGGAAATTCAGAAGTACCTAACTATTCCTAAACCACGTACATAATTAATATGAGCCAACCACTGTCGCACCTCTCTAACACAAAAGGCCGGGGTCATAAATATTGCCTACTATTTTCATATAGAAAAGTACCATATGTAAAAAGAAAATATATAAAAATAAATTGATAAATTAATATGATTTTATATATTTTATTTTATAATAAAAATTATATATATTAATTTGTAAATTTTATAATAAAAATTATATATATTAATTTATAAATTTAATTTTATATAATCTTTTTATTATTAAAATCTTTCTCATGATCCATGTAAATGGGAACTTCAAAGGTCACATTCCCAAAGGTCCACCAAGAAAGCAACTTCAAGGGAGTGCGGCCGACGGCCCGCCCTTAATTCCCGCGTAGTCCCACTTATCTATGTTCTTCCAGTGATTTCTTTCTTTCTCCTTTTTTTTTGTTAAAAAGTTAATTCTGGAGTTACGAGATGCTGACAGCAGCCAGTTGCCTTCGTTCCAAGGACCACGTTGACAAACTCGAAGAAAATGCCGTCCACCCCGAACGCGTGTCCATTTTCGGTTAGTACTGTTTAATAGAAGGACTCGATCGCCGATCATTGATGTTTTGGAGTGCAAATGTGGTCTCGTCTGCACATTCAATGCTTTTTGTTGGAACTTTGACAAATTTTTGAGAATTAATTTGGCAGCTACAACGTCATTAATTACATGAGTAACAACCAATATGAATTCATGCGTGTATTTTGACAAAACGGACGTGACAGTACTATCACATGAGCTGTAGCTGCATTACTCCATCATAATTATGATCATGGGGTTGTATGCATTAATATTATTCAAGTATATGAATTATAACTAGCTAGCACCAAACATTATGGTTGACATGTTTGAACTCTCAAGGGTTGGAGAGATCTTTTACTTTGAACGAACAAGTCACGTTTTTTTTAATATATAGAATTGCATGGTTTTCATATATATATATATATATATATGTTAAGGACGTATTCTGCAGTCTGGTTTACCAAATCCCGTTTGATAGTAACTTGCAAAACAAGAGCAAGGGAGATCGGGATCCGGGACCGCTCCGACGATCAAGTTAGTGTTAGGGAAAAAATATATGGCAGAGGGAATAAGAGAATTTGAGAATGTATCGTCTTTTCGTCGTTGATTTGGTATTATTTATAGGTGTCCCTTTGGAATGAGGGTCTTTGTGACGAAAGAGTCGGAAATCAGGACATCACTCGATCGTCATCCTCGATAGGAAAAACCTGGTCTGATTCGATCGGTCTCATCGCATTAATTGAGTATCCCTTCATTTAATGCTCAATTAGACCATTTTGAAAAGGGGAATTAAATGCCGCTGTATCTTTCGTCAATTTAGTAATTAATGATGTATGTTTATAGTGTTTCCGCATTTAAGAGGGGAGATCTGTAGACCGGCGGTTGTCTGTCGTTCATAAATGCGGGAGTGATCTTGATGTGAGGCGGGTCCAGGAGATATATCAGTACGTGAGCCGTCGTTCTGGCCTTAGCGTGTCCTCGAAGCCGATTTAATCTCCTTCTGCTCAAGTCGGGATAACCAGAGACTTGGATCGTCCCCGGTTTCAGTCTCCCTAGTTGAATTCGGACGCCGTGTGGTGGTGGGTGCAGATTACGGGCCTTGGGCCTGATAACCTTTTTGGGCTCGAGTCTGGATGAGATGGACATTCTTTCAGTACCCCGCGAGTTTTTATCGAAGGTACTTCGATGGAAATTCCAAATGTTTTAGAGTTAGGGTCTTCTTTTTCTTTGTTTGCACTGTCATTCAATACCAGACAATATTCTTTTAATTCTCTTTCCGAGCGGAAATACGGGGTCGGATATACTTGGGTGGTCCCTGTTGGTATGTTGTTTCACTTACTGACCGGACTTCAGGAGGACGATTTGAATTCTGATCAATTAATGCCGAATCGTGATTTGTCATATTCTGTGTCAGGCATTTAATGTAGTTCAAAATTAAATGTGCCGTCGTTCAGATTCCCGAACCGTCAGTGGTCTGCGATTAAATAGTGACACGCACGCGCGTGACCATCATT
The DNA here is from genome assembly GCA_036898215.1 of Platycarya strobilacea. Lineage (NCBI taxonomy): Eukaryota > Viridiplantae > Streptophyta > Magnoliopsida > Fagales > Juglandaceae > Platycarya > Platycarya strobilacea. The sequence goes on along the minus strand of CM072549.1, from coordinate 16,231,201 downwards.
AACTGACTTGTCATTTCGGTGCACGCTTCCTACCTCTTATTGGTCAGTTTAGGGCGTGCCTTCCGTTCCCAAGAGTCACGTCTGAGGTGACGGTTCCGGCGTCGCTTCGTTTCTCGTTCACTTTAAATTCGGTTTCGGGGTATAAATTACCCAAAGTCTTCTCATTGTCCTTCCTCCTTCGTTTGCTTCCCTATTTTTATGCTGCCATTGTTTCTTGCTTTCGTTCTTCGTTGCTTTCTCTGTTCTCTCGTTGCTTTCCTTTCCACTTGCTCCAATGGCTTCTTCTGACCCATGCCCTTTTTTTGCCGGTAACGGCTGGACTTCCTCAATGCAGTTGTCTGACGTGGACATTCTCCGGAAGAAATATCGCGTTTCTTGACGGCACACTTTGGAGGCCTCAGGGATGGCGTTAGGGCCTGTGAGCGCGATGGGAGGGCATAGAAGGTCGTCCTTTTCTTCCTTATGTTTTCGAAAGGTTTCCGCCTCCCCTTCATTCGGCCCGTTGGGGAAGTTCTACATTTCTTGGGTCTGGCCCCTGCCCAGCTCATGTCGAATGGATGGCGCATCTTGTTGGCCACTTGTGTGGTGTTTCGGATCGTTCTGTCTGGGAAGAACGATCCCTACCCCGACTTGACTGCTCGAGAGTTTTTTTCGATGTACCGACTCCTCCATCGGGATGGGAACGTTGCTAGCTTCCAAGTAAAGCCGAAGTGCCGAATGATTCGAATGGAAGAGAGACATTCGAGTGTCCGAGACTATCACAAAAGGTTTTTCTTTGTCTCGGGCAGGGAGTGGGAATTTCCGAAGGGAGAAGGGAATGATTTCCCTGTTCAGAAAGATTGGGACTTCCCCCCCTCTCAGACACATATGGAGATTACTCTCTCGGCCCAAGAGACTGAGAGGGTGAAGGCAGTCCTCTCTTGGGGGGCAGAGGATCCTGACCGGCTGTGGTCTGACAATCTTCTCACCGAGGAGAACATTGAGGAGTTTTTGACCCGGCCAGATCGGTCTTACGTCGAGGGTCAAAGCTTCTTCAACGTTCTGGAAGAGCCCCCTACCTCCTCTCACAAGCGGGCCTCTGATCGGGAGGTAGAAAAAGAGAGACGCACTAAAAGTCGAGCCGACGAAGCCACTCCGAGCCGTGGTGCCTGTCCCAAGAAACAGAAGAAGGGGAAGGGTCCACGTACCGAGGATCCAGACGAACGTGTTGCCCCCACAAACTCTCCCGTTTGCCGTCCCGAGCAGGCTTCCTTATCGTCGTCTTCGGATGGGTTTCGATTCCTACAGACCGAGGGAATAAGGGCTGAGGCCGGGAGGTTGGTCATTAAAGCCCAGATCGAAGCGACTGATCTGGTCGGAGTCGAGTCCTCAGATGGAGAGGAGATAGATCGTGCCTTTCAGGAGGCTTTGGATCGTGCCGCCGACTTGACTCCAAGGGCCATGCCTTTTGAGCAAGTCTTTCAACAGGAGTTGGAGGAGTAAGTTGCCAGGGCGAATCAATTGCCCACCCCCCCTCCTTCATCTTCCAAGCGTCACTCGGATGCTTCCGAGGGGGAAGATGAAGTTTTTGGTGAGGCCGACTCCGAGGGCGTCCGTGAGGGACTTGGTCAGCAAGAGACTTTGGACGAAGAACACAGGGACGAGGCCGTCCCCGAGATGTCAAGCGGGTCTGGCATTCCCGTGGAAGGGAGCCATGTGGAGGCCTCAGACGAGGGTGGTCGACCCGCCGTCGAGCCTGATGAATCTCCTGAACGCCCACCCCCGACTTTCGAGAGGGGGTCGACTTCGGGGGTTCAATTCCAGGATGTGCGTCCATCCCCGGATTCAGAAGTTCCTCCCCGACCCCCGTCTCCTTTTCAGTTTCGAAGTGGGGTCGCGGTGCTCGGTCGGCTCTTCGAGTCGGATTTGGAAGGAGGACATCAAGCCGATGAAGCTGGTTCAGAGCAGCCCTCTCGTTTTGAACAAGCCAAGGTAGACGCTTCCGACCGAGTGGCCTTGATGCTGAAGCCTCTAGTGACTCAGGTTTGGCCGGTAGACTTAGTTGAATTTGGCATGGTCTTTTCTTTTTGAGTTGCTAAGTTCTTTTCCTGGTGTTCAGGTCGCCAAGGAGATATCTCGGGCTGTGGGTTCCGAGTTGGCCGAGCTCACCGAATTCAATAATGAGCTCAAAACTGTCTGCAAGTTCGGGCTTTACAAGTTGCAGTAGGCGTGGGACCCGCTTGAGCGGTCGCAGGAAACCTACGGGGGGCTGATCAAGACGGTCGAGGAGTTAGGGGTGGACAAAAGCAGGCTGGAGAAGGCCAACTCTTCTCTTCGGGCCGAATTGGAGGCGACCCAGGAATCGCTGGCGACAGCCCATCGGAAGAACGCCCGCCTCGTAGACGCGAGATCAGCCACTGAGCAGGACAAGATCCTCCTTCAGTCTGAGCTAACTGCTTGGACAGCAGAACTAGCTGCTTCTTCCCAGATTCTTTCACTGAGGGAAGAAGAGTTAGCAATTTTCGAGCAGGCTCGGATTGCTCGGGAGGAGGAATTGGCCGGTTCGAGGCTCGCTCGAGAGGTTTTGGAAGCGGAGCTGGCACTGTCAGAGGAAATCCGGGCTGCTCGAGAGTCCGAGCTCGTGGGGGCTCGCAGTGCTTTAGAAGAGGCTCATTCGAGGATTGTTGGTTTCGAGCAGCAGATATCTCGAGTGGTGGCAATTCGTAATTCCGCCTGGGGGCACGGTTATGCCGAGGGCCTCCGCCGAATAGGAGCCCAGCTTCTGGTGGACCCTTAGCTCGATCCTCGGAAGATAAGTCCGAAGTCTCTTCGTCCAGACCGGGCTGCGAAGAGATTCGTCAAGAAGATCGGGAACGTGGCTACCCTCCTTTTGACGACTTGAATCCTCCTCCTCCCCCTCCTGAGGCTTGACCTGGTTGATGTATAAGTTGTTTTTTTTTTTGTAATTGAACATGACGTTCGAGTTCGATTCGAGCGAGTTTGTATGACTGAATATATATGACATTCAAATTTAATCTTTCTTTAGATGCTTTGGTCGTTCTGTCTTTACCCTGCGAAATTTTTGGTTAGGTGTAAACTTAAAAAAAAATTTTACCGAGCGTACTGCAAAATTTTTGGGTGGGTGGACCGACCCCGCCGGACTCCGAGAGCGTTTTGATCTGATTATAACCCGAATAGGCGTCCATGAAGCTGGGGAGAGAGTGTCCAGCAGTTGAATCTACAATGAGGTCGATGCGCGGCAGAGGGAAGCTATTTTTAGGGCAGGTTTTGTTCAAATCGGTGAAGTCAATGCACATACGCCATTTCCCGCTGGTCTTCTTTACTAATTGAGCATTAAATGAATGGATACTCAATTAATGCGATGAGACTGACCGAATCAGACCAGGTTTTTCCTATCGAGGATGACGATCGAGTGATGTCCCGATTTCCGGCTCTTTCGTCACAAAGGCCCTTCTTCCAAGGGGACACCTATAAATAACACCAAACCAACAACGAAAAGACGGTACATTCTCAAATTCTCTTATTCCCTCTGCCATATATTTCCTCCCCAATACTAACTTAATCGTCGGAGCGGTCCCGGACCCCGATCTCCCTTGCTCTTGTTTTGCAGGTTACTATCGGACGGGATTTGGCAAACCATACTGCAGAATACGTCCTTAACAGTGGCGCCGTCTGTGGGATCCCATCAATATATAAAAACCATAAATAATAAACAAATAGAAAAATCTCTATTTTAAAATAAAATTGATTAAAATATTCTTATTTACAAATAAGTAACTTTAAAAATTTGAAAAATTCATTTCATTTAGTCATAAAATATGAACGTTTGTATGTGAACTGTAATACAGTCATCAAATATGGACTGTAAAAAGAATTACCCAAAATTCCAAGGGACCTTAATTACATGTCTGATTAGTTATAAAACAAAAGGAAATAGATAAAAGAAGGTAATTAGCTTGCTCACCGTAAACAAGAAAAATATTTTTTCTAGTTAATTATTTATCACGAAAAAGATTATTTACTATTAAAATGAGTATTTTTTGTATAAAATATTTATTGTCATTATAAATAATTTATCTTAAATAATTAATTTTCTTATAGTCCTGCTAATAGTTTGAATAGTCATATTTTGTATTATAAAAAAAATGAATATTTGTGATGAATTATTTATGATATGAATGATTATTTGTAATAAAAATAAATCTATTTTAATAAAAAATACTCAATTTGGTAAAAAATAATTAATTATAAGTAAGTATTTTTTTTTAAATTTTTTTTTTTATAGTGGATGCGTATTTCGTTTACAGAACTCCTCGGATGAGTTATATATTGCGGACCATCTTTCAAGCCTTAAACACTCCTTGTAGATAGATTAGTGTCGAAATTTTAAAAGGAGAGCATTATATACATCGACCCCTCTCACGCGCGTTAAGTAGCAGTAACTCATGGACCATGGTTTAGTTTGCCCTTAAAAGAAGAAAAGTGATTACTTGTAATGGCCGTAGAAATTAATGTGGGTCCAAAGATTGATTTTGGTAAAGAAAAAGTACAAAAGGAAAGGAAAGAAAAGGAAAGGAAGCCAATTAAATCAAAATGGTCCGGTTCTTGTTCATTGACTGGCGATTCTAATAATGTTGACTGGCTTGCTAGCTAAAGGTTTTGGATCAGTGTCTAGGATTCTGGAGCCTAAATGGGTCCCAAACGATCATTTAGTTGCAACCATAGCTCATGCTCTCCAACTCCAAAGTAAAACTTCCACCCTTTTTCGGGTGTACGAATGAATATATTGGACCGCTTTACAATAATATATTGTCACTAGTGGGCTTCGCCACAGTTCCTTTGTGTCTTTTGCAACTTTGTCTTCTTTGGTGGTTGAAATAAGAAAGCTCCTAAGAAGAATCCCACCGACGCTCACCTATCCCACCTACACTTTCCCTCTCTTTTATAACCTCTAAAACCTAGTACCAGTACCATTAATACCTAGCTATCAAGAAAAGACTAGCTTCGCTTCGATTATTAGTGTGAATACATAGATGGGAAACTGTCTCTTTGCAGGCTTAGGAGAGGTCGATAATGGACTAGTAACCAAAGTGGTGACATCCAACGGTGGCATCATGGAATTCTACGCTCCAATAACCGTAGGATGCATCACCAATGAATTCCCTGCAGGCCACGGCATTTTCCGCAGCCATGATCTATTCTGGAAACCACTCCCTCACCATGAAGAGCTCGTAGCCGGGGAGTCCTACTATCTCCTCCCACTCAATGATAGCACAGATACGCATGCGCAGGGACAAATCGTCCGGCGGCAAGGCCACGTTCGATCCATCAGTAGCGTATCTTCGTCGACGTCGACGTCGACGTTGGGTGCCCCATATAGGATGTCACTCGATTACCAAGGGATGCTGAAGAGGTCGTACACGGAGGTGTTCTCAAGGTACAACAACGGCGGCGGGTTCTGGAAAGTGAAGCTGGTGATATGCCCAGAGCAGTTGTTGGAGATACTGTCGCAAGAGGCTCGCACCCAAGAGTTGATAGAGAGCGTGAGGACGGTGGCAAAGTGTGGTAGCAATGGTGGAATCTCGCCTATGGAGTTCTCCGATGAATGGAGCCTCTCCAGCAGTCGGAATGCTTCCTCTAACAAAGAAGGCTTAGTAGACATTTAGGGGAATTAATATACAATTTTCACCTTAATTTTGGTTTCCTTTTTTGTTTTTTTGTTTTTTTGTTTTTAAGTTTCATGCGTGGTATGAAAACTATAGCCTAATCATGTCTTCAGTAGTACTGTCGTTTTGTATCTATGCATGATTCTAGTGTAGCTGTCTCAGGCTTTCACGGCGAAAGAGATTTTTGTTGTCAGGCTTCATCTCTATTAAAACTTGTATAATTGTTTAAGATATCTAATTTCTGTTAATGCTAGTATTCTTGTCCAATGTTAAATAATCTAAGGCAATATAATTGATAGATTTGTAAAGCAGGAAATCCGTGTTCATATACTGTAATACTAATCTGTTTTAGATCTTACACTAGTATGAAACATTGAAAACACGAAGCCACCTTCTGGGTTGGGCTCTCCACGACCACCGATTTTAATTTTTTTTTTTTTTTTTGAAAAGACCAATTTTAATCTCTTAAACCACCTTGACTTTGACCATCAATTAGCTGAACTTTTTTCCTTGGATCCAATCACAAACTAACCGCTCAATGATCTAATAATTTGTTTTCTTGGCAAATACCAAAAGAGTAAAGCTAGATAAGGTTTTAGAGTGTACAAATTAATCAAATGTAATTTTTTTTAAAAGTGAAGTCTATTGTTAAAAAAAAATATATATATATTTTTTATGTAGATTCTAGATTTATTCATATTTTTTCAAAATTGAGTAGTTTTTTATTTTTTATTTTTTATTTTTTATTTAATGATTAAGAAAGTAACTATTAGTATATTTCTATTTTTTAATACTTAATAATATATATAAAAATGATTAAAATAAAAGAAAAAAAAAATATATATTTGCACTTATCGATCAAATTTGATCCGTTGATCATCCGCCTTATTAGCATTACCCTTCTCTTACAAAAAGCTGGACTGGGGCTGGGTTGGGCTATCATTTTACTTGATATTAGTAGTGTTCAGCATGAGCCTGCTGGTTTAGGACCAGGGCCCTCTAATGTGAGTAATGGCCTGCATGGTTGTTTCAAACTAAGAGTGGCTAACACAAAGTACTCAAGACTTATACGCATGGTTCTTGTTTTTTTTTTTTTTTCCAACCTGGCCCGAAATATGTGGGCTAGACTTTCACATAAGCATATACAGTTACATTATATAATTTTGAAGTTATAGTTATAGTTTTTCACATCATCCATTAATATGTTAATTAATCATAAATTCAAAATAGATTAAAGTCATAAAATTTTAACACTCACGGCCATTAAAAAAAATAGAGATTTATAAATTCTATATGCAATTATTTTTATGTACTCTTTATGCACACACTCTATTAATGTGATTGACTGCATCATTTTTTAATATAAAATAACTTTTTTGATCAATCACATCAATAAAGTAAGAAATATGTAAAAGTGACTGTATGTAGCATAACTCAATATAAAATACCCATTTAAAAATGTTTCAATAGAGACTAATTAATGGCTAGGTGACATTCTTTCTCGATCACATGCATGTGTTGATTAGGGCATTGGCACCATATTCTCTTAACCAAAGTCAAGCCATGTTAGATCGCTATCAAAATCTAGCTTTAGTTAGTCTTAGAGTATAGGCAACCTCTTGTGTATTGAATTTTGAAGCTTTTGTTGTTCACTTCTCTAGAAGACCACTTGCTTTATGGAACATTACGACTTATTATAGGTAATTAGCTTTGATCGACCGAGCACAACATGACATACATGATGATCATGATACATGTCACAATATTTATCCAATATTTGGCGCTATTATTTAACTATTTCCATTACTTTCTGAATTAGTATTTGGCCATGCATGCATGCCTCCAACCACAACGTCCAACTTAATTCCTATATATGCCGATCATCTCCTCCAAAAAGAGGAAAAAAAAAAAAGAAAAGAAAGTAAAACAAGCTGGAAAAAGAAAATTAGAAAAACCATGATAATATAATTTTGTCTTAACACACACAGTACACATATATAACCAGTACTAGTGTGACCCTAACCTGCACCAAACCCTATTATTATTCAAATTTCAACATCGGCTGACATTTCAAATCACCATTTTATTAATTTATGTCCTTTATCATCTATATTGTTCTGGTGGCGGCCACATATATATGGGGAATGTGACAGTACTAGTGATTACCGTCAAGCTTTTTAGAATTTTTGTTTTTATTTTTTTTAATTGCTGCATGGTCTTGTTATTTTAAATATATGCTACACGGATATGATCTGTTTAATATTATGTTAAAATTATTAATTATTTTGAAGTTTAATTTATTTTGAAAAAATCATGGTAAATTTAGTAATTTCGCCGTTATATTATTCTAACATGAGATTAAATTATTATTATTAATTGAAGCAAAACTGACCTTATTTGTTTTAGGGCATGAAACGAGAAATAAAAAATTTATTTCAAATTAATCATTACAATTTTTCAAATCTTCATACAAAATTTAATAAAAAATTTAATTTTTTCAAATTCTCATGCAATTTTTTTAAATTTTCATACAAAACTAATATTAAAAAAATATATTATAACAATATATATATATATATATATGTTTTTTCCTTTTATTTTATCCCATTTAATTTCATCACTGAAAAAACAAATATGGCCTAATTTGAAGGAAAATAATTGAAGCAGCCCATGAGCCTAATTGAAAGTTTTATATGATTTCTCCGTATTTTAATCAGTTATTTAATATTATTGATGCGTTATAGATAATGAATAATCAAATAATGCACGAGAAAATTATTTGCCATCTTCAACATGTGCCAGCTAAAAGCACCTAATTAAAACTGTCGAGAAAAAACTTTGACTCTTATGGCTCATCAGTATGATGGACTTCCGAATCTTTCTTCAGGAAAGAAGATCAGAAAATGGTAGGGAAAAGGTGGGAAATATAGGGCCATATGTATATATGGTCGCTTCACGAAAAGGCAGTAACTTTATAAATTAATCGTAAACTCTGGATAAAATTAAATTTAGCTGGCACTGAAAAAGATAAATATTCCGAATGAACCGTACTAGACAAGTAGCTAATTTTAGAGATATTTGGTATCTTTTTGACTTGGGATTTGCTATTTACTATATATCTCCGTATCAATGTTTTTATCTTTCCATTCAAAATTCAAATCCACATCCTTTTTACTAAAATATAACTTTCTAACTAATCATATTAGATGAGTGTACGTATTGGTATGCATAATCGCTTACAATTAAATTGTTCCTTTTGACTTATGTAAAAAAATCTGCAATATCATGACATTCAATTTATAGATTATAATAATTAAAAAAAAGTAATATTAATGCATGCGACTATTGCAATGGATCGAGCATAGGGCAAGGAAGTCCATAAAATATAATATATATAGATAGATAGATGAGAATCATCATGCCTAATTAATTTCATGCATGCATATATATATATATATATATATATATATGGTCATGTACGTTTGTCCTAATTAATGAGTTGGTTTGGCACTGTCAAGAAGACATCATTTTCTTATATTCCGCACCAACCATTGAAGTTAGCATATATAGTGGCACAAGGAAACGGAATCTCATGATATCGGCCAATTTCAAAAAAGAAAAAAGTAATTTGAATACGATGACTGGTAATATTCTCTCCTGGCTAAACCTCAAGTACCCACCAAAAGTTTGGTTGATGGTTGATCTAAGATGGCTTGAACAAGCCGCTCATGATTTAGCTCTTTTTTCATGCCCATTTTTTTCTTCCCCGGCCAGGCTATATATGTATATGTATATATATATATATATATATTCAATTTTGGGTGTAAATACCTAGCTAGCCTGATCTGATCTGATCTGTTGAATATCGTCCTGATCATCTTGAACGACCAAATGTGTGCAATTGAATATTTCCCAATTTGCAAACTACGCGTCACTCTCAATGATCACGTACGACACAAATATTAGCATGAGTAACATCACATAGCAACAAACATGCTGACCCCATGATAACTTTTAATTTTCTAAACAATACTGTTTTCTTAATTAGGTTGGGGAAGAAAAAAAATAAGTTCAACTTTTCTTGATACGAAATGATCCCTTTTAGTTGATTTAGCTTGTCCGAATTGATATTCGATCAGGACTAGTACTACAGTACTGAAGTGATGCCGCCCAAATGCTTTTTGTGTTAAAATATGTGCGCCAATACTTCTAATTTTTTGAGTAGTTAATTAATTCTCCTGATCATGATCATGGTCTTGATCATCCGATGTGGGTGACGAAAGAATTACAAAAAAATGACTTGTAAACTGAAAAATCGGCCCAAATCGACCTGAATCGGATTCAAAATTTCGATTTTAGATCATTTTGATCCAATATCGATTTCATAAATTGAAAAACCAGATAATATTAGTCCGATTCCAGTTTCTTTCATTTTAAGATAAAATCGAATCAAATCGATTCTATTTTTTTTCTATTTTTTTTTTATTTTTTAGTATTATTATCTAATATGTTCTATACTATATATAATAATATAAATTATAATTAGATATGAGATAATGTATATTTTTTATAGAATAATTTTTTTTATAGCAATTTTTTTTAATTCAGATTTTTTTATAACAAATTTTACTAAAACAGATTTTTTTTATAAAACAGTTTTTTATAACAGTTTTTTTTACATAACAGATTTATTTTTTATTAGAACAGATTTTTATAATGGATTACAATCTTTTTATTAAAACATAAATTTTAAATCAATTTTTTTTAAATAAAAATAGATTGGTTTTTATAAATTTAAATTTTATTAAAATTAAAAAACCGCACCAGAACCGAACCGAACCGAACTAATAAAATCGATATTATCAATTTTGAGGATAATCGAGACATAATTGATTTTAAAAAATACAAAATTGATGATATCGATTTAGTTCTTAATTTTGTTCAAAATCATGTGGAGTTATACCATAAATACCTTGAATGCATGATACTCTAGGGGGCTAGGCCCAATTACGTGTATATATATATATATATATATATTTCCTAATTTGCAAACTACGTCTCTCTCTTAAAGATCACGTATGACAATATAAATATAAACATATAGACGCCCCTACCAATGGTACTAAGAATTCCTACACAACGATCATATAGCAACCAACATGTTGACCATAAGCATTTTTTTTTATAAAAAAAAAGTTAAAAAAAAATTCTTTTAACTTTTCTAGCCGGATAGGAAATCTCTTTAATTAGTTGGATTTAGTTTGTCTAAATCCCTAAAAAAAAAAAAGAAGGTATTTATGACTAAGGATTTGTAATAAAAATAAATATTTACGATAAAAACATATATATTTTAGTTAAAAGTAGATATTTTGTTGTCAATAATTATATAGTTATAAATAAATAATTTTCTTATAATAGATTGATATAAGATCAAGATTGAAGTACTGATGCCGGCCATATGCTTTTTATTATATTTCTTGTACACAATCAAATTTCCATGTTTTAATAAGCAGGTAGTACTAGCTGTGCGCCATGGACGTACAGGCGCCCCAGCAATCAAGCAACGTGAATTATCCGGCCACGAACTAATTAGGCCCTGCTTGTATTCGAAAGTAGGTTGAGCTCATCTCAACTCACTTCCATTTCATCATTATATTTTTATAATTTTTTTTATACAAAACACAAATTTCTATACACCTTTTTCAAATCCCAAAATAATAATAATATTAAAAAATAAACCAAACTCATCTCAACTTATCTCATCTCCGAATCCAAGCGGGACCTTAATTTGAAGCACATGAACTACTTGGAGGCAAAGGCCCATCTTTTGAGATCGATCGAGACCTGTACTATTACACCAACATTGGGGGCAAATTATATATTCTCCTTTTATATATATATATATATATATAGATATATGCCTTCTCATAATGTATAATTAATTAAGCGTCGACCCTACTGACTCCAAATCTTGATCAGAAATAATTCACGAACAGATCATCGACCCCTAATGACCTGGTATATAAATTATATGTACTTTACGGCAAAGCTGCTTTATCGAGATTCTCATGCTGATATTAATTGACCACTGTTTGGATTTGTATATAGCTGGCTGGCCGGGAAACTTCATCGAGAATAAGTTCTTGCTAAATCATCTTTAATCAACTTTTTTTTTTTATTCCGTAATATGGTGCCTAATTAATTAAAAGCCTTGCAGAATTGGACAAATTAAGGAAACACTTATAACCTTTATATAGGACAACCAAAGTTTTAGAGTAACCCACTAATTAAATATGTAAGAAGTTATTCTTTTCTTCACGTCAACTCCTCAACACGATTTAATTGAGTGCTAGCTCCTCAACATTAGGCATACTAAATATGATTTTTTTTTTAAATTTTAAATTTTTAATTTTTTTGGATTTAAACATAATCTGAGATGTCTACACCCTGCAACGTCTAAACATGATCAATTTTTTTCTGGTAAACATGCAGAAAAAATTAGACTGATTAATAAAGTAAAAAGCCTAATCTACGAGACTTAAATGAAAGTTATATAAAAATTAAATCAATTAGAAAAGGCTAATTAATTAGGAGTGAATTAACTTACTTGATGGAGATTAGAGAAAAAGCTCAAAAGCTATTCATCCGCACCATTTTATTTATTCCGTGCGTTTCGTGCTCTAAGAGAGCTTTCGTGTAGCAGCACTCATATACGACAAACATACTCACTAATTATAAATGCATATGGGTTATCAGGGCAACGAGACAGGCTTTTGGGACTCGGAAATGTAGCTTTTTTGGTGAAGAAAATGCAAATTGGAGCTATATTTTTGTGGGGTTTGGTGTACGCATGCCAAATTACCAAGTACTGCTAAAAATTGCATACTCAAAACTTAATCATTAAATGTTAGAAAGGAACCTCTGGCCGCTAGCTAGATAGGCTTCAAAGATAATCATTCTCTCAATTCGAGTCAAATGAATGGTATTCTCTTGTTTTTTTTGTTAGATGACTAATCTTGTTTCATATGGTAATTAGAAGTCAAGCAAAGAAGATGAGAAAATATTATTTACGATTTATTTTAATTATAAATAATTATTTTATTATAATGAAATGATTATAAATAAATAATTTTTTTATAATGCTAAAGAAAATCATTAATGCATCCAAATTTTAATGTCGATTGATGATCTGCACCATATTTTCAGATGGATTTCTGGCCTGTAAAATTTTGTCCTTATTGTCATCCAATCTCCCCGTGGGCCGTCACATTAGATCTAAAAGTTGTGGAATAAATAACTCCCCAGCCTTCTAATATATTAAAAGTATGTTACAAGATGTCTAAAAAGTAAAAACAAAATAAAACAAAATAAAGAGAGACGACAAAATGTCAAATTCAATAATATTTAGGCGCCCTTTTTTTAAACATGCATTATTTTATACGCGGTACCCATTTTTCTGCCAAATTCCTTATACCATGAACCCAAATTCATGATCGACTTAGAATCATTAAAGTTTGCTAAGTTAAGATAACCTGATCAGGCATGCCTATAAGCACCAATTCAAATTCATGATATATATATATATATTAAAGTAGTAATATTTCAAGAAAATATGTGTAAATACACTACTTAAAACAAAAGTACAGAGAATATATTGACTAGCATTGAGTAAAGATATATAATTTGTGGGAGGATTATTATTAGAGATCAATAGACACATATATGATGTGATTCCTAAAATTGATATTGTTAAGATAAATATTATATATATAAAAAAATAAAATTTATTTATTCCTATCAGTTTAAATTTTTAGAATAAGTAATATTAATTTTATCTAGTATCAAAACAAATATATTATTCCTGAATTAATCAAATACAAATTTTTATATTTAACCAATTTAATAGAATATACTAAATCTATTTATTGAGAGAGTCTGAGTTACACGTGAAAGAAACTCTCATAAATATTAGATATATAAATGAAATCACATAATTGATTGTTTATGTTTTATTTTTCTTTATCTTTCACTAATTATAATGTGCATATATAATATAACCGACAATCTCAACAAACAATCTCAACAAAAGGAAATCTTGGTGAAACACACCGCGTGCGTAATTATAAAATATGTGCACACACATGATCTCACACACAGTCATATCAATCATTAGGTAATTTCTTCTATTCTATGGGCTATATGGCTGTCCAATTAACTTACTTTTGCTGGGCTTTTGTTAATTGCTGAAAGCATCTTGATCGACCTTTGTATGGATGGCGTGATTTCTACCCTTTTTTTTTTTTTTGACAAAAAACAAAAAGAAGAAAGAAGAAAAGATAACTTGTTGCAATTAATCTCATATTATTTGTTTACACACGATGATTGAACACTTGAATATGTTGACTACTGCCTGTCGTCACCATGACATAATATATGCGCTGAAGATCGGAGAACTTCTATCAGAGACGGCGACGGGCCTACATGCAGTACGCACGCACGCTTGAATGCTCGATCGGATATTGCTTTGGTAGTCTTGATCGACTTGCTACGCATGCAATTCCTTTCTTTCTACGAGGACATGAATTTGTGAAAGAAAAAAAAAAAAAGAGCTTGGACACAAGTTTTCAACTCTGATGGGACAACATGAGCAATTAATTACTTAGTACGTGTAGAAAAGGTGATTCGGCTATATTAATTAATCTGTACGACATGGTGAATTCGGGTGCTTTTGATTGGAATTGAAAGTAGTCATCTCACCTATCCGGTAAAAAAAAAAAAAAAAAAAACAATCGATCCCCAACATTTAGGCCGCGGTCTGTTTGGATATAAGAATTGTTCGTTCATATTTTCTTAGATCTCATTCTGTAAGGATTAAATTGATTGGTCTATTGAGTCTTCTGAAAACTTATTGTTAATAATAAGAAAAGGGATGAATCTAAAAGATGATACAGAGACTAGAAGAGATAAATAATAAGAAAAAGATTATAAGGCAAATGAGAGATAAATTAAAAGAAATTAACTCAAATTTTTAAAATAAAAGAAATTCAGAAAATAACTTGGACTCATTTACTTAAAAAAATAGACTTTTATATAAAAAGGAGGCTCTCCATGTACAACTTCTAGAGGTACAAATTCCATGATCACATAAAGCAATTTGATCAAATCTCTCGCAATGGAGGCATCATCATCAATCTTTCAAAATCTTAAATTTCATCATTATATTGAATAATATATAAGGTTATGAGAGAATGTAAAATTATAATTGAATAATATATAAGGTTATGAGAGAATGTAAAATTATCAATTATAATGAGTTATGCCTTTAAATAATGAGTAATTTTATAAGAATTTGATTTGAAAAAATCGTTGACGAGTGGACTTTGATTTTAAATACTTGTCTCCAACGGCAACTTGTAAGAATATGGGATAAAATAGGTACGTATAATATTCGCAATGCTGAATTAGAAGTACTCGATCATCGACTTTCCGTGGCGTACTAGAGTGAGATACCACAAAAATCACGTGGACGTCTATATTGGAATTGAATACCGATGATTGTAGTAAAAATAAAAGAAAAGTACTTGTCATCAAAAAAGAAATAAAATGAAGAAAAGAAAGGAAAAGAACAACAATATTTGTCGTTTCCTAGTACTATTGGTCATCCGTCCTTCATTGATTGATTTTATATGTACTCAATGGGGTCCTAGAAATTAGAATATTCCTATTCATTTCCAATTCTTCAAACTTTTTATTTTATATTCAGAAGGAAATGGAGAAATGAATAAGAAAATTATAAAGGAAATCATTAAATATATCTTAACTAATTATACGTAGAAATAATACAATATTAGGTTATATATTCCATTAAAAACAATTCTTCTTATAGTTTATATTTAATAAATTACATTGCGATCCTCGTTAAAATGCTATTATTTAAAGATAAGTAAAATAATTTTTTCAATTTTTTCAAAATTTTAATTTGTAAATAATAATATTTTAACCAATTTTATTCTAAAATAAGAATTTGTTTTTTAGTTATTGTTTGGACTTAAAAAAAAAAACTTAATTTTTTAAATTGAATGTAACATTACCGTTTGACTAATAAATTTGTTATCGAAAAAGTTACACCACTTGCAATTAATTATCTAACGTGTCAACAAATTAATTAGAACTCTTTTTAATTAGTTATAAAAAATGGTCAAAATTATTAGTTTTGATTGATGCCATATATATATATATATATATATATATGTTCTTTACATTATTAGAGATAGATTATTTTAAATTGTATTTCAAATTTAATTTTTAAATTTAATTTCAAATACTCTATCCAAATTTTAAATTATTCATTTTTTGATATTTCCTCTAAAATATTTTTTTCTTAATCCCACATTGATTAGAAAGTGAAATATGTTGAACCCAAGGTTTCAAGTTTCATGTAAATCTACAAATGGATTTTGATGATAACAAATGAATCCAAAGAATAAAGGAGTCTCAAGTTCAAGTTGTCCACACAATATAATTAAGCACATCAAGGAAGCAAGCATAAGCAAGAAGGGAACAAGTTCATATTAAAATCATAGAGTAATTTTGTAAATCTCTTAAAAAATTTGAAATTAGGATTAAGGCTCAAAATTAATATTTTATCATAAAGCATTAAAATACATTTTCCACATATGCATGAATATTTTGAAAATTAAATTTGAAAATTTTGAAAGATTATTGATTGTCATCTTTCACATGTGCATGTTTTATTTGAATATTTTCAAAAGTGGTGGATGCTTTTCTTGACTTATGCAAAATGTAGATGTCTTTATTTGAACATTTTGAAAAGTAAAGTGTGCTCCTTTTGTCATATGCAAAAAGTAAAAGATTATGTTTGAAATTTTTGAAAAGTAAAGTGTGCTCCTTTTGTCACATGCAAAAAGTAAAAATATTAGATTTGAAATTTTTGAAAAGTGAATGATGATGTTTTTGACATGGGAATCTTTTCAAATTTGAAATTAAAAACTCATTTGCCTATAAATAGCTCACTTGAGTTTTACAAAATTCACAACAAGAGCTTACACATCTATTGCTAAGTTTTGCATCATTTCTTCAAAGCTCTCATTCTCTCTTTTCTAAAGTTTTGAGTCTTAATTCTTGTTCTTGTTGAGAGAGATATAGGTTGCGTTGTATTGTTTCTATCTCACTCATTGAGGAGTGTACTTTGATAGTCTACCTACTATCAACTCTTGTATTTGTAAAAGGGTGTGTATAACCCTTATGTGTGTAGAAGGTGTTCTACATGGGGAATAGTTAAATCACCAAGTGTGAGGTAATTGGAAGTGTAGAAGGTGTTCTACACGGGGAATAGTTAAATCACCAAGTGTAAGGTGATTGGAAGTGTAGAGGGTGTTGTACACGGATTCTTTGGAGCGGTGCTGCTCAAAGGTGTAATAGGTTTCTATCTCCACCTAAAAGAGATTGAATAGTGGATTTGGAGATCCTCAAGAGGTAGCTTGAGGCGAGGACGTAGGCAGTGGGGCTGAATCTCGTTAACATACTGAGTTTGCTTCTCTCTTACCCTTACTCTTTATATTTATTATTGTTTCATATTTTGTTTATATTTTATATTATATATTTGATTTATAATTGTTATTTTTTTAAATACAACTCAATTCACCCCCCCTCTTATGTTAGTCATCTGGACAACAATTGGTATCAGAGCTAGAACTCTATTATAAGATTAACTATCTTTTGAGTTAAGATCTTATGGCTAACATTGCAGCTTCATTTGGTGAAGGTCAATCTAGCAGTCGGCCTCCACTCTTTTGCGGAGACAATTACTCATTCTGGAAAGTTAGAATGAGAATATTCCTTCATGCTTAAGGTCAAGAAATCTGGAAATGCATTGTAAATGGACCTTATATTCCAACAAAAGTAGTTGATGGAGTAAAGGTCAAAAAGGAAGAAGAAGAGTTTGATCGTGAAGACGATAGACTTTATACTTTGAATTTAACTGCTATGAATTTATTATATAATGCTCTCAATGGTAATGAATTTAATAGAGTAATGACTTGCACTACAGCAAAGGAAATTTGAGATAACTTGGAAGTTACTTATGAAGGAACTTCTCAAGTCAAGGAATCAAAAATTTATATTCTTACTCATGAATATGAAATGTTTAAGATGAATGATGATGAATCTATTTCTAGTATGCATACTCGTTTTACTAACATCATAAACAGCTTGACAGCTCTTGGCAAAATTTATTCCAAAGTGGAGATAGTAAGAAAAATTCTCAACTTTCTACCAAAACGTTGGGAATCAAAAGTGACAGCGATTCTTGAAGCTAGAGACCTCAAGAAACTCGAAGTGAATGAACTCATCGGGTCACTTATCACCCATGAGTACATATTGAAAAGAGGAGAAGAAGAAGGAAAGTCAAAGAAAAGCTTGGCACTTAAAGCTGTTCCACATGAAAGTGAAAGTGATGAAGATGAGGAAAATGACGACAAAGATGAAGAAATTGTGATGATAGTAAGAAGAATTCAGAGGTTCTTAAAGAAAAATAAAACTCCTCCAAGGAAATCCTTCAATAAGTTTTCCAAGAAAGATTCAGGTAAAAATGACACTTTAATTTGTTATAAATGCAATAAACCTGGTCATATCAAGCCAGATTGTCCTCTGCTAAAGAAAGATCGAAACAAAGGCAAAAAAGCAATGAAAGCTACGTGGAATGATGATTCAAGTAGCTCAGATAGTGAAGCAAGCAATGGAAAATCAGCAAATCTTTGTCTTATGGCTAAAGATGACATTGAGGTAACAAATTTTGATAATATTGAAGATCCTTCATATGAAGAATTGCAAAATGTTTTAGAAGAGGTATATGAGGAATTTGAAAAATTGGGTATCAAGTATACTGTTTTGAAAAATAAAAATTTTTCTTTAACAAACGAAATTGATATTTTAAGAAAAGAAAATATTGTTTTGAAAGATGAAAATTTTGAATTGAAGAAAAAGAAAACTGATTTAGAAAATATTATTGAAAACTTTACGAATGGAAAAAGAAATTTTGAAAAACTTCTTAGTAGTCAAAGATGTGTTTTTGATAAGGCAGGCTTGGGATATATGCGAAAACAAAAATACAAACCTTATAAAAACTTCTTTGATAATTCTTCTACATCAAAATCCAATATTCAAAATTCTTTTCATAAAAATAATTTTTTTAAAAAAGGATACCATTATAATCATTTAAGTTCTTCATATATGTCACATGCTATTTGCAATTTTTGTAATAGAAATGGTCATAATTATCTTGCTTGTCCTATTAGAAGAAAACATACAATGACTATTAGGGCCATATGGGTACCTAAATATCTTGTTTCTTCTAATACTAATAAATAAAGGACCCAAAGAACTTGGGTACCGGGAATTGTTTTTAATTGCTTTTGTAGGTATGCATGAAGTATTCTACAGGTAAAAATAAATGATTTTTAGACAACGGATGCTCAAGATACGTGACAGAAGACAAAACTAAATTCATTGACTTCACTTCTAAAGAAAAAGGATGTGTGATATTTGGAAACAATTCAAAATGAAAGATCATGGAAATAGAAGGAAAGATCATCAAGACTTAGTACAAGATGCAACCAAATAGTGGAAACATGTGAAAGATCATCCAGCGGAATAAATTCTAGGAGAACCTTCACGAGGTGTAAGTACTCGATCATCTCTTAGAAATATTTGCAATCATACTGCTTTTCTATCTCAGATTGAACCTAAAAATATTGATGAAGCACTTCTTGATGAATCTTAGATTCTAGCTATGTAAGAAGAGTTTAATCAATTTAAAAGAAATGATGTTTGAACACTTGTTCCTAAATCCAAAAATCATACTATTATTGGAACAAAATAGGTTTTTAGAAACAAGAAAGATGAGTCCGGAGTCATTACTAGAAATAAGGCTCGACTTGTAGCCCAATGTTTCAATCAAGAAGAAGGAATCGATTATGATGAGACATATGCACCAGTCGTAAGATTAGAAGCTATTCGAATACTACTTGCATATGCTTGTTATAAAAATTTCAAACTTTTTCAAATGGATGTTAAAAGTGCTTTCTTAAACGGTTTTATAAATGAAGAAGTATATGCTGAGCAACCTCCAGGTTTTGAAAATCATATTCTCTAAATCATGCTTTCAAACTCACAAAAGTACTATTTGGACTCAAACAAGCTCCTAGAGCGTGGTACGAAAGATTCAGTAGTTTCTTGATTGAAAAAGGCTTTTTGAGAGGAAAAATTGATACAACTATTTTTATTAAATACGAAAATGATGATATTCTTTTGATTCAGATTTATGTTGATGATATAATATTCGGTACTACTAATGAAAATATGTGCCAAGTTTTTGCTAAGATTATGCAGGAAGAATTTGAAATGAGTATGATGGGAGAGCTTACATTCTTTCTCGGATTGCAAATTAAGCAAGCAAAAAGTGGGACATTCATCAATCAATCGAAATATATTAAGGAATTGCTGAAGAAATTTGGGATGGAAGATGCTAAGGAAACTGGAACACCAATGAGTCCATCCACTAAACTTGATAAAGATGAAACCGGTAAACCAGTTGACTCGAAAGTATATCGAGGTATGATCGGTAGCTTATTATATTTGACAGCCAGTAGACCAGATATTATGTTTAGTGTGTGCTTATGTGCACGCTTTCAATCATCTCCAAAAGAATCACATTTAATTGCAGTTAAGCGCATTCTTAGATATTTTAGTGGTACAATTAACTTAGGGTTATGGTACCCTAAGCACACATCTTTCGATCTAATCAGCTACACAGATGCAGATTATGCTGGCTGTAAAATAGATCAAAAAAGCACTAGTGGAGCATGTCACTTCTTAGGTCATGCACTAGTTTCTTGGTTTAGTAAAAAACAAAATTCTGTTGCACTATCTATTGTTGAGGCAGAATATGTTGCTGCGGGTAGTTGTTGTGCTCAAGTTCTTTACATGAAGCAACAACTTGAGGATTTTAAACTTATGTACAATCACATTCCAATCAAACGTGATAATATAAGTGCTATAAATCTTTCAAAGAATCCAATACAACATTCTCGGACCAAACATATTGAAATTAGATATCATTTTCTTAGAGATCATGTGCAAAAGGGCGATATTGTATTAGAATTCACTAGTACACATGATCAATTGGCAGACATTTTCACAAAACCCCTACCAGAAGATAGACTATGCATGATTAGAAGAGAAATAGGAATGATGCATGGTATGGATATCTGCTAGATACTTTTATTTCATTATCTTAAATGACCTACAGAAACTTGAGACGTTTAGCCTCATCATTCAAATGCATTTGCTCCTCATAAATCATCATGCCATCCTTGTCTAAAGGATTAGGCAATCGAAATGAAAAGGTAAGTAAGGATTTCAAATCCTTATTCTGTTGCTTTAATTCTACTATTTTTTTGTTTGACTCATAAACAAGTCGCTGAAGTACAGATACAGTCTCGTTAAGCTTCTCAATTTCGCGAGTTTTGGACTGCAACCGAGCAGAAAACGTAACGATAGATGATGAGTATCGAGTTCCGAGACCCATAAGCTCGTAAATGGCGTCATGATCTGATTTATTAGCTAAATCAGTCTCTTGTTGTTTCATGGCACCCACGACAGATGCAGAAATAGATTGAGACTGAGGTGAAGGATATCTCAAATCTTGATCAAGAGAAGCATTGAAGGGAATTCTACGAGCCATTGAAAAATTGTAGAATGAGAATGCAAGCAAATTGCAAAGATGAGATGAAAGCTTGATGCGAAATAGATAAAGTTAAGGATTGCTCTTATAAAAACGAAAATAAGAACAAGACAAACTTACAAATCATGATAATATCTCATTTTTCAGCAACATCAAGCGGATCAAATCTCTGCACCGAATTGCCAGAGCTACGCCTCCAGCCTTTGCAGGTTTTTTCGGGCACGGGTGGTTTCAATTATTCAGCTCTTTACAAAATCTCATTCCGCACCGAATTACCGGAACTAGGCCTCCAGCCTTTGCAAGTTTTGTCGAACACGTGTGGCTACGTACCGAATTTTTCTACAGTCTCTACTAACGCAGCGTTTTATTTATCTATTGGTTATTGCAGGAATATATCTTATTGATCTAATTATGATTCCTTTTTAATGATGCCAAAAGGGGGAGAAGTTTTAGACTAGAACATTAACATTGTTTAAATCGCTAAACTTGTTATATATGCTTGGAATTATGTTTATATTTTTGCTTGAAAAACTAACGCACATTCTTAGGGGGAGCTTAAGTATTAATACAGGATTCAGGTTCTATCAAGCATTTGTCATCATCAAAAAGGGGGAGATTGTTGAACCCAAGGTTTCAAGTTTCATGTAAATCTACAAATGGATTTTGATGATAACAAATGAATCCAAAGAATAAAGGAGTCTCAAGCTCAAGTTGTCCACACAATATAATCAAGTACATCAAGGAAGCAAGCATGAGCAAGAAGGGAACAAGTTCATATTAAAATCATAGAGTAATTTTGTAAATCTCAAGCTCAAATTGTATTGACAAAGAATGATATGTTTGTGGGGGAAAGGATACACTGTTGATGTGATGTTCAAACTTAAATTAATAAAGGATAATATTTTTATTTATTTTGCTGACTCTTTTTCATTATGACATGTTAGATTAGGTCATGTAAATTATAATTCTCTATTTAGTATGACTAAATTAGATTTATTGGCTTCAAATTTATATAATGATAGAAATAAATATGAGGCTTGTGTTAAGACTAAATTAACAAGAAAGCATTTTCAAAATATTAATATATTGTCTTCAACTTTGCTTAATTTGATATATACAGATATATGTAATATACATGGTAAATTAACAAGGGATAGAAGAAAATATTTTATTACTTACATAGATAATTTTTCAAAATATGCTTACATTTATTAACTTAGAACTAAAGATGAAGTCTTAGATAAATTCGAAATCTTTAAGGCAGGTAAAAAACTTTCTTAATTGCAACATTAAGATTTTAAAAAATGAAAGAGGAAGTGAATATTTAATAATGATTTTGATTGTTTATTTGAAGATAGTGGTATTATACACTAATGTACAATACCTTATACACCACAACATAATGGTATAGCAGAGAGAAAAAATATAATACTTATGGATATGGTCAATGTCATGTTTGAACAATCAGACCTACCTGACAATATTTGGGGTGAAGTTATATTTTATACAATTTATATTTTAAATAGAGTAACTTTTAAAAAGAATAATATGTTACCATATGAGTTATGGTTTAAACGAAAACCTAACTTAAATTATCTTAAAGTGCGAGGGTGTCTAGCGTATGTAAGTTTACTTAATCGCAAAAGATCTAAATTAGGACAAAAAACTTTAAAATGTATTTTTGTTGGATATGCTTCACATAGTGAAACTTTTCTTTTTTTGTATCAAGAATCTAATATAATTATTAAATCAAGAGATGCTGAATTTTTTGAAAATAAATATTTTAAAAAATCTCTTGAAGGTAGAACTTCCTATAAAAATAGTAATCTTGAAAAGATTTTTTTTTTGAAAATGAAAAGAATTTGGAAATTAGAAAATCCAAAAGAATAATAAAAGAAACAGTTTTTGTCTTGATTTTGCAACATATCTTGTAGAAAGAAATTCTAAAATAATCTTATATGAATTTTGTTTGTGTTACAATTTCGAAAATGACCTTTCTACTTTATAAGAAACTTTGAAATCTAATTATGCTACTTTCTAGATGGAGGCTATTGATGATGAAATGGAACCTATAATTTCTAATAAGATATAGATCCTTGTAGATTTTCTTTCTACTTCTAAATCTATAGGTTGTAAGTGGATTTTCAAAGAAAAATTAAAAACTGATGGATCCATTGATATGTATAAGGCTAGACTAGTAGCCAAAGGGTTTAAACAGTCTAAGGGCATAGATTATTTTGATACATATGCATTTATAGCTAGGATTTCATCAATTAGAATATTGATATCTTTGACCTCTATATTTAATCTTGAAATCCATCAAATGGATGTGAAAACAACATTCTTAAATGTTTATTTGGATGAAAAAATATATATGAAAAAACTAAAATGTTTCATTATTCCGAGTCATGAAAACAAGGTTTGTAAATTAATCAAATTTTTGTATGGTTTAAAACAAGTTTCTAAACAATGACATGAAAGATTTGATAATGTATTTTTGTCTAATGGTTTTTGTTTGCACGAAACAGACAAATGTATTCATTCGAAAGTATGTGATAATAATTTTGTGATAATATACTTATATGTAGATGATATGACGATTTTTAGTGATAATAGTTCATGCATTAAAAATACAAAATTATTTTTGTCATCTTATTTTGATATGAAACATTTGGACGTTGCTAATACCATACTTGGTATTAAAATATATACAAATGATAATACTTATACTATATAACAAAGTTATTACATTGATAAGATTTTAAGTAAATTTAATCATTTACATGAAAAAATATCTCGAGTTCCATATAACCATGCTTTATTGGAATTAATAAATATTGATGTGTATCACAATTAGAATATTCTAGTGTCATTGGAAGTCTGATGTATGCAATGCATTGCACACGTCCAGACATAGCTTTTGCAGTCGATAAATTGAGTAGTTACATAAGTTATCCAAGCGTGGAACATTGGAAAACAATTTTTATTATTTTGGGTTATTTGAAAAAAAACTAAGTTTTATGCGCTATATTATGGAGGCTATCAATCTGTCATTGAAGGTTTTAGTGATGCTAATTGGAATTGTGTAGATGATAGATCTAAATCCACAAGTGGGTGGGTGTTCACCTTGGTGGTGCGGCCATCTCATGGGGATCCAAGAAACAAACTTGCATAATTTACTGGCTTTAGGAGATGTTGGAAAAGAGGCTGAATGGTTGATAAATCTCTTAATAGACTTGCCTATGTGGCCAAGCCGAATGCCTCATATTTTCTTACATTGTGATAGTCAAATTACATTGTCAAGAGTTTATAGCAAGTCATACAATAAAAAATTAAAACATATAAGTCTTTGTTATAATACTGTGAGACAATTGTTGGAAGAAGACATAATCACAATAGACTATATAAAGTCAAGTACATACTTGGTATATCCTCTAACAAATGGCCTAAATAAGGATCTAATTCGTAAAACATTATTTGAGATGGGTCTAAAACCTACGAAATAAATCACTAAAAGATGACAATCCAACCTAGATTTAGAATTCTAAGTTCTAGATTCAATGGAAAAAATAAAGTCTTATTAATGATGGTAATAGCACTGAATTAGACCATCGTTTAAAAAATATATTATTATTTAATGCTAGTCCTGCAGTGAAAGAGGAAAGGTTGAGCATGACTCTTAGTGAGTTTGCATAAAATGTATTTTTATGCAGGAGCACCTAGAAAAACTCTACCTATGTGAAGGTAAAGATAGACCGCTTTTGTCAGGGTTTGGTAAACCACCTATAGCACTCATGAAGTCGGGATAATATGTATGACATTTAATGCGCGGCTATAAAGAACGATAAAAATATGTTGACATGCATTGATTTTCTGGTTTTATTACACGATATGATAGTTCAAAAATATTATGTTTACTATCATATTGATAAAACTTTGAGAATCATATGCTACATAAAAATTCAATCTCAAAAGGTATTTACATTTATGTGTCAACATATAATTGTGATATCAGCATTTAAAAAAAAATGTATGCATTATTTGAAATAAATAGGGGAATGTTATATTACTTGAAATAAGTGGGAGAATATTAGATTATTTCAAATTATATTTCAAATTTAATTTCAAATATTCTATCCAAATTTTAAATTATCCATTTTTTGAAATTTCCTCTAAAGTATTTTTTCTTAATCCTACATTGGTTAGACAGTGAAATATTTAATGGTTTATAAGTGAATATATTTTACCATTCATAAAATATATAAAAGGATAGACATATTTTGGAAGTGTCACCCAAAGTACTAATTGCACGCACGTGTGCACAGGCGTTACGCACGCGATGTATTGACACTTTAGACGCACTTAGCACTTGGCACGTACGCATCGTCACAAGTGACAAAATTTGTTTGCTAAGTGAAATAAAGTGTTCGATTACAATTTTGACAGTTATGATTAACTGTCAATTGTAGTTATTTTTGTAACTTTTTAGATAATAATTGTTACATTTTTTTAAATCGAAATGTTATGTTTGCTACTATTGCATCTGTTTGTTTAAAAGATTAGTGTTCAAAATTTGTAATCTGCATACTATATAACAGTGTTGTATCCTGATGACATATTTGCTTTTGATTCCTTTTTGTAGAACTATATATAAGTGGGAGATAATATTTATTTAAGAGATAGATTAACAATCACCTCCTTGTTCATCTTTTTCAATTTTTATTTATATTATGTTTTTAAAAATTCCTAGAATATCTTGGCAGGTCAAAATATGGATTTGCAAATAAATCTTTTAATGTTTGAATATTACCAATCTCTTTGATTGAGATCACCAAAAGAGAGTAGCAGCTCGTTTGGAGAAGTTATAACATAGGCTAGCTATTAAGTATCATGATCATTCTGTTTAAAAATGGACTCATTTCGTTTACAATGTTGTCCTTGCAAACTGGTTGGGTATAAATAACTGCTATTCTCTTTAATCACCAAGCAACTCAAGCTTCTCCTAATATTTGATACTACAATTCAAACCGCTGTGTTCCGCCCCAAGCAACTCAAACTACAATTATGCATCTCTAAGACAGCCCCAAAAAAGTGACAATAAGCAATTAAATTTATAATTTCCAGTTTAACCATTTTCTGGTGTTTTTCAGGTACTTTCTAGCCGTATGCAACTACTATTTTCCCCGCTAACGTACGAGTTGGCTCTAGTCACATGGTTCTCGATATTGTCCAATTATTCATGGACCTTTGATCTAAATTTTGTTCTTAATTTGCACAGAAATAAATGGTTCTAACTTTCGAAATTTATTCTATTTTTCTACAATTTGTGCAATTCAGCACTTCATTAACCGAACTCAGATTGTGAACGCAGCATAAAATCTTCTACTAAAATTAAGAAAGATGTCTTAGGGGTGTTCATCCGGGTTCCAGATCCCAAATCCAGAACCTGGATTTTCAAATTTCCTTAAATATTTTAAAAACAAATCTCAAAAATATTAATAAATAAATAAAATTTTAAACCGGGCCGGGTACAACCTGGCCCAGATGAACACCTCTAAGATGTCCCATATTATATTCCGCGACAACCCCTAGTGTAACAACAACATTAGTAGGCAAAAAATTGAACTAAAATCCTAATTTCATGTACCGAAATCAATCCCAGAAAATGAAGAAATTAATGTAAGCAAGAACGAAATGGAAATGGGCATTGAAATTTATACATAGCTAGGTGAGAAAGTGTTATATTACTTGGCGAATCGAAGTGTGAGAGTCAGAATTCAGGTTGGATGGGTGAAGGTTCACGATGGCCAAAGGGAATGGCTATGATTCCAGCAGACCTTTCTCGATTTCTCTCTCTTTGGAGTTGAAGGTTGAAGATGAATTTTCTTAGATTTCTCTCTCTAAACCCTCTATTGATTATCCCCCATTGATTATCTGTTAAAGATTGAAGAAAGCTGGTGGTTGGAAGAAATGGACAACAATTTTGGTTTCTCTCTCTAAACTCTCTGTGAAAGTTTGAAATCCCCAAATTTGATTTCTTTCTAATAAATCTCCACGCTATTTCGATTTTTCATCCAGCCCTTTATTTCGTTTTTGGTTTTTAATTAAACAGGGATGACGTGGCAACGTGCTATATCATTCTACTGCAGCCAACTCCAAGAAAAAATGACTCCTTATAGAATTATCCAAAAAGAGGTGTATCTAAAATCCTTATAATTTTTGGGCTACATTAAGATTTTTTTTAGGTAATGTTAGATATAATTATGTTGAAATTAAATAGTCTATATTAAAAAAATTATTTTTTCATATAAGTGTTGTATTTATTCCTTTATTTTTAAATGAGTGTACGATACATTCTATAATTATAAATTTTATTTTTCAAAATTTTATTCTTAAAAAAAAATTGGACCGCTTTATCACTAGTGGAGACGAGATTTTTGCTTTATCAATATTGGAGACGAGATTTTGTCTCTAACGAACACAACTGTTACAGTACTGCATGATTTGTTCCAAGTGGGAAATGCTCCATGCCATTACGTTCTTACGGAATGGGACCCATAAATATATATATATATATATATATATATATATACACACACACACACATATATTTAGTGCCAGTATCTCGGCCTGGATTTGAGTAGTTTGATAAAATAAAAAAATAGAAAAAATAAAAATAAAAATATATATGATCATAATGCTCTATATAAATTTCATGCATTTCTTTTAAAAAAAAAAAGAGATCTATCATAAAAAAGAAAGTTGGTTTTCTTATAATATATATTTTCTAAATAGTCAAGATGAGGAAATTGCACAAATTTTGTTTTCCAAAATGAGTAATAAAAATATGTAACTATCCGATGATTATATATCAAAGATGCAATCGTGCATAAACAATTAATCATAAGATCAAAAGCGATAATTAACGACTAAGTTATAGAAAATGTTTGTTTTTTTTTTCAAATCTATAGGA
This sequence comes from Platycarya strobilacea, assembly GCA_036898215.1. NCBI lineage: Eukaryota > Viridiplantae > Streptophyta > Magnoliopsida > Fagales > Juglandaceae > Platycarya > Platycarya strobilacea. The sequence continues at coordinate 16,202,799 of CM072549.1, read as the reverse complement.
TTAAATTAATAACAAAAAAGGGATTTGTACGTCTACATCTTAATTGCTACATTATATATATATATATATATATATAGACGTGTTACGCCAACAAGAGGCTTTTTAACAACAGCATGACATCGTAATTAATTTAAAGTATTTAAGATTGCTTCTCATGCATGCAAACTTAAACGGCCTCTACCGACGGATCGTCTGCATTCTAAATTCTAATTATATGAAGCTGGAGGTATTGCTAGTCTGATGTGTCACTACTGATCAAATCCATCACATACATCAATATCCCCGATTTGGAATTCAAATATTTTGTCGTCACAATACACGTCATCTCTCTTGAAATTTTTTAATTATTATTATTTGGGACTATGAATTGAACGGAAGTTATATTATACGTATGTAATGGAAATCAATTACTCGATATTAATTAATAAAAAAATAAAAAATAAAAAATAAAAAATAAATATCAACCACAACGACCAACTACAACAAGAATTATAAGTAATTTAGATGCACGATAAGGAGAGATGAGATGTCGAGTGCAGGTTAGTAAGAAGTGGTTGTTCCATCAATTGTCGCCACAAAATCATGATTAGAATTAGAATTTGGCGGAATGAGAGAGCTATAGGATCATGATTTGGGTTAAGACACAAGACCTCATAACGGAATATATATACATGATGATGTGTAGTACTAGTGCATGCTTTTTTTGGTACCGTTAATTTGAATATGAATGAGAGAGAAAGAGAGATGATATAATTGGGAGGTGATCATGAGGTGGCTAAAAAGTACTACTATATGATGTCGGATGATCAGATCGATCAAACTAATTGGATATAGAAGTGTTGTATACAAGATAGGATAATACTCCTTGCACCGTTACTTGCACACCGTTCGTCATTACAAGAAAAATGGATAAAAATAATCAATCCGATGCAATCAAAATGATTATTTTTGCTGGAAATAATTTTTTGAAACATTTTTTTTTTCTACTTTTTGCGATAAAATTAGCGTTGCAAAAGATCTATTTTCTTGTATTACATTCTCTCTCTATATATATTTTTTAATCAAATGATTAAGAAAATATTATTTAATAATATTATGACTTTTTTTTTCTTTTTTTAAAAATATTTAAAAATGTTAAAAAATGATAGAATAAATAAATAACAAAACAAGAAAACAAAAATCAACTAACGGTGCAATGAAAGGGGGTGCTATAGCTGTGACTGTAGCACCACCCATACAAGATAATATTAGAGTTTGTTTGGGATCGTGTTTGAAAGTTTAAAAAGTATTTTTAACTATTTCAAAATATTTTTTTAAAAAAATAATATGTTTAATAAATTTATAAAAAATGCTTTAAACAATTAAAAACACTAAAAATTTGCTTTATTAAAAAGTACTAAATTACAATAAATAACTTTTAAAATATAAAATTTAATATTTAATTTATAAATTATAAAATATATTTCTGATCGCAATTTTAAATATACACTTAACCGAGATTATAAGTAGTAATATGCGTGAGTGTTGGGCACATGGAGAATGCTATATATCCTAGTCGTACTGATTAAGGTAGTTAAACGTGGATTGACTAACATACACAAAGTGATACACCTCACATGCATGCTGCCTAGTGCACCTTTTCTTTCCAGCTAGTTTTTATACAATGACGTTCGATTAATGTGCCCCATTACTACTCAATATTAAATTGAATATATATTAATTTGAGTAACGTGACGCGCTACTCCTTTTATAAAGTACTCGTTTTACAAAATCACTATAAAAAGATGGTTTATAATTTGTGATTAGTTATTTTTAGTAAAATAATTATTTTCTGTTAATATGAGTCTTAAATAATTTTCGTTGTAAATAATTTATTACAAATATTCATTTTCCTTATAATTACTTTTTATTTTAATTAAATGGATCGAAAGAGTTATTTTGTGAATTTTGAAATTCGAGTCAAAATGGAATTGATATTTTTGATGGTGCATCATGCCGAAATACTTTTATAAGCTGATTGTATAAAAATACTCATAATTTAAACAAGTTTGTGAAAAATGGCTTTTAGATTTAGTTTTCATGAAAGTGAATAATTATTTATATGTCATGTTAGCTTTCCCTTACATCAATTAATTGTATGCATGTAGAAATAACTCAAGTTGTACAATATATATAGTTAGAGGCAAGATCATTAATCGATCAAATTGTCACTCATTTCTTAAGTACCTAACGATCGATCGAGTTAGTATTGTTTGTCCTATTCCGCAACAACTAGCAATATTAATACTAGTGGCTATATATGCTTTCCTTGTTATTGGCCGATTCTCGATCGTGCGGCCGGGTACTTGATGATCAGAGACCGACTCGTCTAATTTATCTATGCGATGGCATGATACATCCCACTTATTTGGTCAGTCTTGTGGAAGTCATGTACTTTTTAAATTAATTGCTACAAAAAATTTAAAAACTAATTACAACGTCGTCGTACTAGTACTTATGATGTCATCAGTGAAATTGATTGCATCACCGTTATGCATGCATGCTTGTATAAGCTGCATGAAGCAGCTCTAAAATTAAGATTTATTTCCCGGCCTTTTGACTATATATATACATGATTTCGAGTGATATGAAGACTTCTCATGTGATCATCAGGTATTAAATTAAACATTGATGGCACCATTTTCATCATGTTCTTCACTTTCTGATGATCTCCTGTATTATATAATATATATATGTATGTATGTATGTATGTATGTATGTTTGTGTGTTCATTTCTATATAACGTGTGTTTGCACATATTTAAGTAGATTATATATAAGCTTTAAGAATGTAGCTCGTTATCATGTATGCACGAATTATTATAAGAAAATTACTTATTTACAGTTAGTTAATTCTAACAAATAATTATCTATAGCTAAAATTAGTCACAAATATGAAGCAATTAATTTATCATAAAAGTTAACTTTCTTGTAGTGAATGAAATTGATACATGTGGGTACTGCATTACTTATTTAATAGAGAGATCGATCAAGATAATCTGCTGGCCGGTCCTGTATAATCAGTCTAGGCGCTAGTACTGCAACATGAATATTCATGGATAAATATTAATAATGAATATTCATGTATACAAGGTGGGAGTCTTAAAATAAGGGGTTTTGGTAGTAAATATAAAAATTCCATTTTTGAGATCCGTGATAATAATTCAACTACAAAATATTAATTTCTGTCTTGGAGAAAAATTGTGTTGCATTTATTTTCAAAGACGTACCTCTTTTATTTTAGTATAGGTAGTTGTATTAATAAAAAAAAATTATTTATAAATAATGCGAAAATTAAGGAAAAGGTATTGATCTGAAAAACATTAAATTAACCTCAAAAGGTTTTACTCAGTATATATGCTCGGTATATATTATATGGTGGGGGTTACGAGACCTTTATTTCTAGTTAAGGAAGATGCATGCGCTATATATACAATGACTCCACACTACTAACTCATGATCTAGGCCGTCTTCGTCTATTTACGTCTGCTACATTAAAGATGAAACACCTATATTGGAATGTTTATATATGTAGGCTAGGGTCTCTCTCTCTCTCTCTCTCTCTCTCTCTCTCTATATATATATATATGTACTTGCTGCAAGCTGTGCCCGAACTCTACTGCTCATTAATATGGATGAAGGATTTTAAGATGGATAGAGACTAAAAGCCGCTAGCTAGTAGCTAGTGGAAATAATGGTTCAAACAGCTGGCCTGTGGCCGTCAAGTCTTAAGGGTACAGAATAATGCAACTTTTCTAAATGTACACATGACTGTGAAAAACGCTTTCTTAATTTTATCAAATGAAAGATTCAAAGCAGTTGCCATATCGTGTATAATCATGGAAAGAAAATATCCACAATATGTAAGAAAGGATCAAAAGGCAACGATTGCCATTGCACTTTCACCCATTGAAATAGCGGGCGGGTGGAGGTACAGGTACTCCATGAAAGAAGTGTAGCTAGCTAGCTAGCAGCTCTTAAGAATTTGACACGTGCGTTCCATTCTTGGTGTGAATTATACAAGCATTTCCCGATATGTTACGTAATTATATTAATTAACATGAACTAATTATTTGTACTCATGTGATCTGTTTGTTCCTGATCGATCGAGCCAGGTTTAGATCAAGTGATTATCCCTAGTCTCATGCATTTTGGCACCAACATCATGATAATTTAATGCCCTGCAGTTGGTGCGGTGCATGCGTAGCATAAACAAGTGATAGCAGGAGATCCAAACTCAAGTCTCCACAAACCCCATCATGTTTTTCTTTCCCAGCGGGACCACGAAAGCTCAGTGCCTCCGACCTCATGATCTCTCTCTTTTGCCCTCTTGTCCTCGAGTTGGTTGCACAAATAAAACGAGTGATCTTGAGAGAGAGAGAGAGAGAGAGAGAGAGAGAGATTCTTATCGAAAAAGTGGTGGTTTTGGAGGTGCTTTTCATTCAGATCATATTAAGGTCGAAGGTCATAGTTAAGATGGAGGCGTGCCCACCGATCTCACTATATATTGTTGCCTGCCTCTCTAACGTATTTTGGGTGACCCCTTCCAATGTTTACTACCTATATTCAGGGACCACACCGACCCTACCTTTCTTTCTGTATAGTCTCTTGGTTTAGGTGGTTGGTTCTTCTCGGGGGACCTGGCCCCACACCCAAGTACACTAATGGCCATAATATCAAAGCTTTTCATGCATTTTTGGACCCTTTCCATGCCCTACAACCATTATAAATTATCATGACTGCATTACCCTTTACGCACACCCCTACACCCTTGTTATTTGTCCTTTCTTTCTCCTTGTTTTTATTCTCTCTTCTCTCTTCCTCTAGTCATGACTCTATACCGGTTTTGTTTCCTTCTTTCCTAGCTTAGTACTTCTGGAGATTATTTTGAGTGGATTTAAGGCCAGCTAGTAGTCTCTCTAGGGAGAGATCGAATTGAACCCCCAGCTCACTCGTTATATATATATATATATATATATAGCAGCCGTCCAAGAATTGATCCTGGTAATGGCAGAAGATATGAATCTGTCCATAAATGGCAAATCTCAGGTTCCTCCAGGCTTCCGTTTTCATCCAACAGAAGAGGAACTTCTGCACTACTACCTGAGGAAGAAAGTTGCCGATGAGAAGATTGACCTTGATGTGATCCGCGAGGTTGATCTTAATAAGCTCGAGCCATGGGATATTCAAGGTACTCATGCCTTTGTCTACGGCCCTTTCCGCATTATATGACTAGCACCATATAATATATGACAAAAATGTTCTCTTTTGTTCCTTTCCATCTTCTGGGATGAGAAAGACCAAATACTTTCCTTCTTTATCTTTTTAACTGGTCAGTACGTACTGTACATACAATACAGAATCATGATTACAGATATGATTTGCTGGTTTGTAGAGAAATGCAAGATTGGATCAACTCCTCAGAATGACTGGTACTTCTTTAGCCACAAAGACAAAAAATATCCAACTGGGACTCGAACAAATCGTGCAACAACAGCTGGATTTTGGAAGGCTACAGGCCGAGATAAGATCATCTATAGCGGCTTTAGAAGAATTGGACTGAGGAAGACTCTGGTATTTTACAAGGGACGAGCACCACATGGACAAAAATCAGACTGGATTATGCATGAATACAGGCTAGATGAAAGCGTTGGCCATGACACTATCGTAAGCCATTCCTTCTCCATTTATGTCTTTTTATTAATGTATAATGAATGAATCATTCACAATCAAGCTCTTGTATGTTTCTCCATCCTTAAATATGCGACAAAAGAGTATATATAAACCGTGTCTTTTGTATAAAGTAATTCGTTCTAGTCGATCGTGATCATTCAGACAATACATATTATATATAATATATAATATACAAAATTAATATATTTCTTATTCGTTACGATGAATTATTTGGATCCAGGTTTCTAATTCAGTAGGAGAGTCAATGAGCGAAGACGGATGGGTGGTGTGCCGTGTCTTCAAGAAGAAGAATTTTCAGAAAGCAGCGGAGTCTCCTAAAACCTCCTCAATCTGTATGGATTCAAACGCTCAGATTCTTGGCTCCAGAAACGAAGGCGTCCTGGATCAAATACTTCTATACATGGGTAGGAATTGCAAGCCGGAAAACGAGTCCTTGAGCAACATCAGCATCTCCGACGTCCACAGTAACAACATGATGTTCCTCACTACAGCAAAACACACAAGCCAGCTGATCGATGAAGGGCTCCATGACAGATTCCTTCATCTCCCACGATTAGAGAGCCCATCCCTTCCTTCTCTTCCAATTGGCAACTCAGTAACCTTCGATCATCATGACCACATGAGTTTCAAAGCAGCTTGTTATCAGCCATTCGATCACGAGCAGATCATGCTCACAGAGACCCAACCTTGTTTCACCAACCAAACAGATAATTGTACTGGCAACAACGACAAGACCCCAGTCGATCATGATCATGATGAACCGAAACCCAGGCTCAGTGATTGGGCCACCTTTGATCGTTTGGTGGCATCGCAGCTTAATGGTCAAGAGGAGACAGCCCAGCAATTATCCTGCTTTAATGGCCCCAACGTGACTTTCTGCACAGCTCCCGATGAGGATGATGTACAATTCTCAGACATACGTTCCAGTAGTACTACGAGGCAAGGTCAAATCTCGCACTACAACAACGAGAACGATATCTGGAGCTTCACCAAATCAACATCCTCACCATCGTCATCCTCGGACCCTTTATCCCACTTGTCAGTATAACCTAAGTCTTTTGGTATATCAATAACATAATTAGTACTACTACATCCAAGAAAAAAAAATTATATAAATAATTTCACAAACTGACCACGTAATTTTATCTGATTCGTTAGACTATTTTATAATAAAAATAATTTTATAATCTAACGAATCACGTCAAGTTACGTCAAATTGTTGTGAAATTATATTTGTGTAATCACTTACTATTTTCCGTACAGAATATCGATCATAGTATCTCTAATAATGTCTAGGTATAAGTGCTCAAAGACAACACATGTATTGCACAAATAATTAGGTGAAATATAGACACAAATATATGTAATATGGGTGTCGATCGAGACATTATCTTTAGTTTAATAACTATTTGTTTCGTCCACCAGTTGTAGTAGTACTACTACTATTGTTTTTTAAGCCAGCTACTTTGGGTGCGCTATGTTATTTACTTTCTTCCTGTCATCATTTCCCTGAACAGAATTCGTTAACCATATTGAAAAAGCTTGACACTTAATCATGGCATTGTGTTGACTTCAACGTCGAATCGATTTGGGGTTCTGTTCTTGCAGTACACATTATTTTACAATATCGATAGATCAATGGATATATAACATATATTATAATGGCCAACGGGCCATGGCATTGGTAAGAGGTCATTCCAATCGATCAATTTGTTATCGTGGTGTCGACAAAAGAGTGAGATTCTTTGGGGTCTCGATCACCTAACGTTACACCAATAAATTAGATGTAGGTGGAAAGTCGACCACCCCTGCGGCCACCTCTTGCAAACTAATTTTCAGTAATATATTATATGTAGCACGAGAACCATAAGGAAACATGTCGTATTTATCTTTTTTCTGGTCTGCTCGGGAAAGAGCGGGAGAGTCCAAGATGCAGCATTTTTTATTATCAGTATTTTATTATTTTCGGTAATATCTTTTCTTTCTTTTTAGATTTTCTTCCTCTTTACAAGTCAGATTGACGAGGAGTACGTATATAGCTAGCTTTTAGCTACGAGGAAATCCATGAGCACATGACGATTGATTGATGGCTTTTGATTTCGTTTCTACGTTCAGGTTTATTAGAAAACGACATAATTAGAATATAATTGGGTTTGTTTTCCAAAATTCGGTGTACGTCGTACGTTGTGCTAATCAAATTTACATAATATATAAATATATATTTTATATATATATATATATTTATACACACACACACACACACACACACACACACTAAGTCACCTTTTGTTCGCGGCATGCATGAATTTTCTCATGATCCATCAAAGATCATATTCTATATAATTCTTTTGATTGGTGATATCAATATTACACTGGTCTTATTCGAATTGACACGAAATTTATAATATACCCATATATATCACACAATTTTCTTGTAAGGGCCACCGAATTTTATATTTATTTATTTTTCTTGAAGTAAGCCACCCAAAATATTAAGGCTTATTTTTATATGTACAAATTAAAAAAAAAAATCGAAAAAAGCATCATATTTTAAAGTATTAATTGCTCCAATAATAGCCTTTTCTCTAATATTTTAGGGAATAGCCACTCCTTAGTTTTTTTGTAAACTTATAAAAAAATAACTAAACTAAGGAATAGCTATTTTGTATATAGAGCAATGACCTATTTATATAAAATGGCTATTGCTATTTATCTTTCTCCAATTTCATGAGTACGGGTAATACATTCTTTATGAGAGTTTAACACGCGACCTAGCAGCTAGCTAGCTAGATTAAGATCCCCTAATGTTTTAAAATCAATAATACAATATCAGATGATCAATCTAATTAGGTCTTAATTATTGCTTTGACATTCAATTATAGGAATCAGCTTAATGTCACATAAACATTTATCACTTTTAGTTTTACGTAATTGCAAAAAAAGTTCTTGGGTTTTCACCCTTTTTCTAAAAATTCCACAGGGTTTTTAACTTTCACAACTAAGTCATTGTTTTGGTTACAAATAGTCATTTTAATTGCAATTAAAATGTCACAAATACCTGTTTTTCTTGTATCGATTATCAAGTTTTATAATTTTCATAATTAAGTAGTACTACTTCCAACCCATCACTGAAGTTTCTCTAATGGCTAACTTTCCGTACAAAATCCAATTAGCAATATCAGCAATTCAAAAGTGGTCAAATTCCACATGATCAGCCACTGCATATATTTTAAAAAATAATTGAAATAAAATTAAAAAAAATCCAAATTATTGAATTAAAATATTTTATTGAATTTTAAAAACTGAGAGAGAAATATTTAAATAAAAAATTATAAAATTTAAAATTGCTTGAATATAATTTTTTTAAATAAATTTTTCTTTTAAAATTTAAAAATAGTATTTTTGTGTGCTATATTCGAGAGTTTAGAAAATTGTAATAATTAAGTAATAATAAAATAAAAAGTTAAATATTTGAAATTAAAAGTGTTTTGTGGTTGAATAACATTTGAGAATGAAATATATGAAAATATATTTCATATATTTCAAGAACCATGAACCAATGAACCATGATACTTTTATTGTTTATTTATTCAAGAAGAAAGAACTAAAACCCTTTTGATTTTTGAAACGCTCACCCACTGAAACCAGATGCTAAAAAGAACAAAAAAGCAACAATAGAGAAAGAGTGAAAAAGAAGAAAAGAAATGGAGAAAGAGTTAAAATTTACTAGTTATTAAAAATCCAAATTTAAAATAAAAATAAAAATAATCAGATATATATACGAGCAAGGAGGTCATGTTGTAAGGTTTTAAAAAGTTTTGATCTTTACAATCTCTCAGCATATAATTTTTAATTTTTATTTGTATATGATTATATCGTACATTTTTTTAAAATATGCTAATGTATATTATCTTTCCTTTTATTTTAGTTTAGTTTTTTTTTTTCAAAATCAAGAGGATAGGTATATATCTAATATATATCCGATAAAAAATACTTGGTTTATAATTTATAAAAAAATCTTACGAAAAACAGAAATAAGAGATCAACGTCGTGTAAACGCGGAGCGGCATGGCGTATGGGAGTTTAAAGAATGTTGGTGCAGGATTAATCGGCAAACGTCAATCTGGTATGTTCCCCCCAATCAGCGCATCGGGGCCGAAGGATTGGAACGAGGTAATCAAAGTACTCATAGTCATGAGCACTACTTCCATTACCGTCTTTTTAGACCTAATGAATAAATACTTCCCATCAAGTAGGTAGCATGAAAAAATCTAGAGGATATACAATATTATATATATATATATGTAAATACGGAAATATTGTTATTTTGTCACTAATTAAAACATACAACTTATTTTATCTCTTGATGTGCCATGGGGCTTATTAAATAAATTACAAACAAAAACATAATAGGAAGAGAAGATTTAGAAAAACAAAAACATAAAAGGAAGAGAAAACTTAGAATTTTAGTCTTACTCTTTTTATGTTTTGAAGCTATTTTATTTTGAATATCTATTTTATAATTTTTTAAATAAATCACGTATAGTACCAGCTCAAAGAATAAACTAAGTGGTATAAATTAAGTGCATGCATAATTCTTCTTGTAGTTCATATCTATGGACTGCATTGTAAGTCTAAGTGAAATGCTCCAATTTCATGGATAAATAAATGAGCTTTCTAAAATTTTAGAATTACTCTGAATTTGTTAAATAAGGATATTTTAATTAATTTTATTTTAAAATTTAGATTTTTTCTATTTGTGTATTGTTTGGACTACAAAAGAATCCATAAAAATAGACTATATATAACATTGTCCAACAAAAATACACTAGGGGCTGCAGCCTCATCCTAAATTCAACTAAAACTTAGATAACTAATTAATAATTAGTAAATTCTGTCACTGATCATATGAACTAGTTAGTAATTACACCGATTAATATGGGATCATACTTTAGTATAATGCTCATTTAAAATATGTATATATATTATATTATTGGGTATAATTTTTTTTTTGAAAAATAGGCTTCTTCATTAAAATCAACAAGATAAAGATTACAATGTGATCAATAAACTAAAAATACTAAACATACAAGCCAACTAATATCAATTGAGACTCAGCTTTCAATTTTCTACCGACGACACAATATGTGTGAGACTAAGGCTTTGTTTGGATTTAGAGATGAGTTGAGTTGAGATGAGTTTAGTTTATATTTTAATATTATTATTATTTTAGGATTTGAAAAACGTGTATTGAAATTTGAAAAAGATGTATTGAGATTTGAAAATATGTATAGGAATTTGTATTTTGTATAAAAAATTATAAAAATATAATGATAAAATAAAAATGAATTGAAATAAATTAAGATGAATTTTAAGTACAAATTAAACCTAAACTCTGTTAACAAGCAGAAAATTAACTACATTCTTCTAAAAAGAATAGAACTATATTTTTGAGTATAATAAAATAATTAAATATAAGATGAAGAAAGTATAATTATTAAATTAGTTGTGTATAGATTGGCGTCGGTGGCAGCCAGCAGCCGGAGCGTTCCTGATGATGTGTCGTACTCGCATCAATCCATATGTCAATGATTTGAAATTAGCTATATATTTATAGGAGGTAGTACTGTTAAGAGGGGCATGATATATATCTATATTAGCGTAGAAATGTTGGTTTGACTAAGATCGGTTAATGTTAGGTTGGCATTCAATTCAGTAGAAGATAATTATAGCTCAGCTGTAGAGATGCAGGCAGTACATGTATAATTCTTCATCAAATTATGAACCAAATTAAAAGACCATCATGGAGGCGGACTGTCAATCAAATTAAAACTTTAGTTATAACAGCGACATCTTATAAGTTGTCATATATATATATATATGCATCCACCGCCAAGATCGATCAATATCATGCTCTTAATTAATTCGTTTCTTTAGATTGTGCGTTACAACCATATATATATACGTACCTAGCTAGCTGGCTTTACGTGTTTAATTTGGTGGTTTTCATGGTTGTACGTTATACATGATAATGATGATCAGCAGAATATATACATCCTTCCTGGCTTGTTAGTTAAATGCACTTACGACTAATCTGATTGGATTATTTATAAATAGCTAGAGAATTCGAGGTCCTTCATGATTAACTTGTTGAAACTAATTATTTACATATATATAAGCAAGAATTAGGTGGTAAAAAGATTTTTTTCCATCAAATATTATTGTGGGAGCTTCATGGCATATAATGAGTGACGAATATTATTTTTACCATAATATTTTTTATTTTTATTTTTTGTGTGGAAAAAGATAGTTTTTTCTCATGAATCCAGTTTATAGTAAAAACTAATTTGATTTGTGGCAAAAGTTGTTTAGATCTAAGTTCTTTAAACTTATTTACCCACTATTTTTTTGGCTGAGAAATAAACAATTTCCACAATAATATCCATGAAAATAATGGTGGCATAAAGATTTTTGCGGTGTATTGTGTTGTGCCAAAAACATGTTTGTAATAAATTACGTTGGTGCCAATTATATTACAAAATGCATTATAGTTGTCAACAAAAATCTTTTCCCACCATCTTGTATGGTTGCCAACGTTCATTTCTAATAAAAAGTCGGCCGTGGAAAATTATTTGGTGGCAAATAGGTATTAGCTATTGAGCATATAGTGGTAAAAAATATTTGCCGTGAGTTACGTTCATGGCAAATGCTAAGATATTTTAGAAAAAAAAATGTAAAATAAAAAAATGAGACAAGCCTAAAATAATCATAACAAATTGTCTGATATAGGCTAAAATAAATATATCCCAACATTAGATATTAAAATTAACACTTACAATAATTTAAAAAGAAAATATTAGGAAAATTTATATTTGTTTTTACAAACTTAATCTATACTCATCAATATATCCAAGTTTTAGAAACCAAAACCAACATCATTCTTTACAAACTCACTACTACGCTATCACTTAATTCCAACACTTCGTAAACAATTCATCATTATTTAACTTCATTCATCATTTACCTCTTCTCTTGTGGACCTATCAGCAAGAATTTCAGAAGGAAGCATCATGAGATCACTCAATGCATGAAGGGCATGGAAAGCATTGAAGGGTGTCAGACATTCCAATTTCTTGTCATCATCAAGTTCAACCCCATCTTCAGAAGCATTGTCATCATTAATTTCAAATAGATCTGAGCCATTTTGACCAGTTTTCTATCTGTAAATACAAAGAAATGAGAGTAAAGAACTTTAATTAATAATTCCTTCACAATGATAGGACTTGAGACTATCATTTGCTTTCATACATTTAGAGAAGTCCAAAGACAGAACAAGAAACTTTAAACAAATCCAAATGGGTAGTTATAACTCAACACAATGTAGATTTAACTAATTCTCAACTGATGCTAAAACAGAGCAAACTGTAAATAAATGTCTCAGGAGCAAGACCCAAACACAAATGCTTAAGCTGAGATGAAGCATTATTGCTTGGTATCCTTGAGCTAAAATTATGTTAATGAAGACATCTCATTCCACATGCACATGACCCAAACAAAAACGTCTACAAGATATACATTTTCAATTATGCATATTCCCAAATAGACATTCAAAATTATCCTTGCAATTTATTCAATATCCAACATTTTAAGTTGGTTTCACAAATTGAGGAAAAATTCAATCAATTTTCAAAACATGTATGAAAAAATGCCAATGGGACTAGAATAGAGTAAATACCTTCCAAATCCTTCCCACTAGCTGCAGCAGTAAATAAAGAAATATATATATTTCTCTATCTTGAGAAATAATTGCAATGCAATTAAACATGATAAAAAATAGGAGCCAATAGATTGTCACTGTTAAAAAGTCCTAACTCACAAAACTGAACCGACCACTATTTGATATATATATATTTATTTATATAACAACCAAAATACCCATATCATAATAATAACCAAATTTTTTAGACAACCCCCACCCATACACTACAGAGTTTAAAATAGTGTTTTCTGACATACATTTTTTCTGCATTTATCCTGTTTTTTGACTAGACATTTTTAATACAAACATGTATAAAGGCATTGCATGCTCTTCTATGTACACAATACACAACTAAAACCTCATCCAAAACTAACTAGTAAGCTCTCTTGTTCTAGCAAAAAGTGACATATTAAACAAATAAAACCAAAGAAATAAAACGGAGAAAGTTTCAAAGAAAGCAAAGTGTTGTCACCTTGGGCCTTGGGGTATGTTTGTTTCTTACCTTGTGTTTTAGTCTGAAAATGCAGGGAGAAGCTACACTGTTTTAACTTTATTTCCTAGTTCTCTATGCAACTCAAACAACACCCTAGATGGGTTTCCTAATTTCCATGCATAGACATGTATACCTCCAATTCCAAGTCAAATCCTCCTAAATTGTTTAAACATAGTTGCTCAACAAATTAGTATTATGATAACAATATTGTGATCATTAATCTACACAATAGTTCAATAGTTTAGGCAAGATACTTTTCCTATGTCTATCAATTTGTTCTTTGCATAGAAGAACAAAATGAGACAAAATGATTATAGCAGAGACAAGATTCCAAACAATATTTTAGCATCTGCCCGCAAAGCAACCATAAAGACAAGTAACATAGTCTAGTTTTAAGAATTTTGCTTTGCAATCTATCCGAGTCTATAATGCTTTCAAAAGAGAAAACTCTATCTAGTATTGGTTATATAACTTGCAGAAACCTACCAAAGAGTGAGGGCAGCGTGGTTCATTGGACTTTTGAATATGAAAAGCTGAGCGCGGATGTTCCAGAACCCAACACTTTGCTGCAATTCATACTTGATCTCAGCAATGACATCGGTTCTCACCTTTCCCAGTGACGATAAAACAAATTAAATATGGTTGTGTTGCACTACATGATCAATACTGTACGTGCATGTGCTTCTACATATATATGTAATAGGTTGAGAGTGTGATATGGGCGTGCAATGTTCTTTCTTATATATTATATATATATATATATGTATATATGCAAGTAAATTTGAATTCGTGTGGGCATGCAGTGGGCTAGCTTGCTGAAGAAGTGAAGCCTGACAGGCATCCATATGATTATGCTCCATTGTATATATTTATCATCATTTTTTTTTTGGTTTTGAGAAAAGGCTCCATTGTATTCAAATAATATTACAACAGGACGTTAATACAAGGGGGATAGTATGCATGCATGATTTTCTAAAGCAATAATATGTAAAGTGCATTATCATATTCAAACTTCTTTGGTGCTTTCAATATCTTCATTGCATTTATACTCAACCTGATCATGATGATAGATAAAATGATGGTAAATATATAGCATTTTCAAAGAAAAGTTCATATAAAATGTAGCATTAATTTCTAATCTTATCTACCACTTTTTCTCTTCCTTAAAAATAGGACTATCATTATATACGTATGCACCATGGCTATACATTATCATATTCAAACTTATTTGGTGCTTTCATCAATATCGTCATTCCATTTATACTCTACCTCATGATTTTAACTAATTCCAGCTGCTTTATACAAAAAGTTAAAGTTCTAACTAAGTTGGACAATATTTACAAATAGAAAAACTAGAAGAAACCGAAAAATGAATGGAAGGGAATATCCTAAAGAGTTGTGTGCATCGACTTGTAGCTTGAGTATAAGAAAATTGGATGAATACTTGTTCAAAATTGTAAGGATTGAAAGATGATTTTATATCCAAATGAGAGCAACGAAACAAGTATGTTCAGATTTAACAAAATTTCTCCAAAAATTAGATTAAAAGAACCCAAAGACCCATTAGCTCGCAAAAATCACAAAAATGATCATAAATCCAAACCAAGCTCAGATTCAAAAATTAATTCTTTTTCCAACAACCAAAAGCACACCCAAAAACTACATAAAAAAAATCCAAAAAACCATCAGCCATAGAATTCAAAAGAAGAGTTTTTTTTTTCTTTTTACAAATATGAAAAATATAACTTCATATATATGGAAAAAAACATAAAAAAAATCTCTTATTTTGGAAAAAACACGCGATAGGAAAACAGAACACAGTAAAGGAAAACGAAAAAATAAACATCAGTCGAGAAGGAAAAAAAACTAAGAACACAGGTTTGAACACGATCTCTTCAAGTATATAAACATCTATTCAGATTTATATGGAAATAAAAATGAAAAATAAAATAAGTTAAAAAAATGTACATCAACTCAGATTTGTAGGAAATGGAAAACATGTATTCATTTTCCTACAGATATGTGATGGAAAAAATGAAACAAAAAGGAAGAGTCGGGAAGAAAATGCTAACAAATAAAATCTAAAAAATAAATAAACAGCCACAGAAAATGTTAGAACAAACGAAAAATACAAGACCATTACAAAAGAAGATTAAATAAATTTACATATCTGAAAAAATAGATCCTCAAATTCGTAAGTTTTCAAAGAAAACATTGTGCTAGGAAATAAATTAACACAGTAGAAACTGCAGAAGGAAAGGCTAGTAATACCAAGATGGAATTATCAAATAGTACAGCTTTAGCATAAGAAGAAAGCTCAGAATAAGATAAAAATGGCTTTATTGCTTTAGTATGATTTTCTTTCCAATATGTAGAAATGGACATGCTTAATGATAATACATAGCTTGCTAGTTAGCAAACTGCTTCTTTTGCTTTAGAGGAACATAAGCCATCAAATATTAGGACCAAAAACATTCCAGATAATGAAAGTTAGGAAACACAATAAATTAACCCAAGGAAGAAGTATTGGGAATAACATTTTGGTAGTATACAAATACCAATACTACTAATTGGTAATATGCACGTATCGTTTTATAATATCTCATCCTATAGTCCTGCATATGCGCATAACCTATCAACAATACACAACAATTTTACTCTACCTTATATGTATCTTAAAATTGCACAGAACAACTAAGCTATGAAGAACATTTCCACAAAAATATTACAAAGGAATAAACTCAGATACAGAGAAGAATAACCACCAATGAAGAGTTAGACAGAGAGAGAAGACATAGGTGATTTGTAGACATACCGTATAGAGGACTAGGTTTTTGTGGAAGAAATCGTGCTGGGGGAATTATTGTGGAACAATCACAGCCCGTGGTGGAAAGTGTATGCATTAGGGGCAACGGGGGGGAGGGCTCGAATGGGCACTGTGAGGGAGAGAGGATGGAATCGTATGAGGTGAGGTGAGGTGGTAGCCATTGGGGTTGGGGGTCGTTTGTGGGGGGGGGGGGGGGGGGAGGGGGGCTGGGGGTTGGGGGTTTGCCGTTGGGGTGAAGGGGGAAAGGGGGTTTGATCCTTTGAGGTGAAAGGGGGGAGGCGTCGGGGGGAAAGGGGGGGGGGGATTTGTGAATTGAAGTTCGAACACGAGAGGGGAAGAAGAGGCGGGTGCTGTGAGTATAGATATAGAGGACTTTTTGTGGCGAGTAACATTCGTGGAAATTGCTTAATATTTTCCCAGCAAATACATATTAACCACGATAACTTAGCAAATCTGAAATATTTTTTTTTTGCTGTCCCTACAATCCGTGGTAAAAAGTCACTTGAACTCGTGGCAATAATTGTTTTGTCACTAAAAAAATCTTGGGATGGTCATATCTTTTTTCCATAAAATAATTTGGTCAGAAAAATACATAAGTCATAAGAAAAAAGTTTTTGTCATAAAATATTTTTCACCAAAATCATCTCGTGGAAA
The DNA here is from genome assembly GCA_036898215.1 of Platycarya strobilacea. NCBI lineage: Eukaryota > Viridiplantae > Streptophyta > Magnoliopsida > Fagales > Juglandaceae > Platycarya > Platycarya strobilacea. Next base: position 16,185,334 of record CM072549.1, on the reverse strand, counting down.
AGTACCAGTATTTATTCTTTCCAACAAGATTAGTAGCTAAAAGTGACTTTTTCACATGACAGTATTTCGTGGCTAAAGAATTTGTGGCAAAAGCCACCAAATGTTGTAGTGCAAAGATCAGTTGACCTAGCTTTTTCATGTATTTGTCACCTGCATGCATAACATGATAACACATATGCATATGGTAGTCCAATGGACGCATAATAAAATCAAGATAATTAAACTTCAAATTTTAGTAACTTAAAATTAAGCAAATATATATACTTCTAATCCCCTCATAATTGACATGATCTAATACACTATAAATAGATCATATGAAATCCACTTGATCATTTACAATAAATACATGCTATGCGTGGTTTGATCTTTTTCTTTATACAAAGAAAATTATAATGACGTTAATAGACAAGAAATTGTATATTATACACTTAGAAGTTATAACATAACTTAGCATCCTCTTTGGAGCTCGGCAGAGGTGTAGGGTTTTGGAGGGAAAGGTTGTTACGAGGTAGTTACGAACGTCTAAGTAACCATTTCTAGTAATTGGCAATGACATTGGGGGAAGGTATGGCAGGAGTCAAAGATCTGTGGGAGAACTTCCATCTGACGGAGGAGGAGACCTCTTTGATAGAGTTTGGTGGAATGGAGGAAAGTATGCGGGAGAAAAGGGGAAAGAGTCTAGTAGGCAAGGCTTGGCTCGATCGTCGAATTGGGAGGGAATTTGTGGACTAGTCTACAATGGCTAAAATTTGGAAATTAAGCAAGCCTGTGAGATCCCAAGTTTTATGTACTTTGCGTATTTATTTTTATTATTATTAATTATTGATTTATTTTATTATTTTTAGTTTGGTGGTTTTATTTTATTATTGTTGTTTAATTTGCTGAATTTTCTTTATTTCAATGAGAATTTTAATTTTTTGGAACATTTCAGATTGGTTTATCTTATTATTAAAGGTTAAGTTATTTCACTTTTATTGTTATTGATTCTTTGTGAGATTCCTAATTTTAGTATTTATATTTTATTTATTATATGAAAAAAGTATTGATATTTGATTTAATTGTTATTGGCTCGTTATTCTCAAATTACTATCTTTATTATTGGGATCAATTATTTATTTTGTTATTGTCTAATTTTCATGTTTCCTTTTAATTCCAATTGGCATTTTGTTTTATTGGGTCTTTTCGAATTTTGGCACCTTTATTCCGGTTTATTAATTTTGAGGTTTTATTATTTTACTCAATTTCATATTGTGATACTTTAATTTAAATTATTGACTCTTTTCCCTTTATCCTAATTTTGAGTTTAAGCTTTTGTCGAGTGATTTTATTTGGATTATTATTTAGTTACCATATTTTACTTTATTTTATTATATTAATTGTTCTTAGTTATTTCTATTAAGTTGTATTTTGGGATTTTAATCATATCTTTTTGTTATGTTGTGCTTTTATCTTAATGTATTAGTTTTTATTTTACTTATGGATTTATTTTCGGTTTTGGGCTTCTCCTTTGTGTTTTTTCTTATTTCTTGTGGGCTGTGTAATGTGTGTGTTTTTTATTTTCAGGTCAAGCGTGTGTTAGAAACAGGGCCCAGCCCGTGTGATTAAGCCCTCGTTTGGATTCAGAGGTGAGTTGAGCTCATCTCAACTCACTTCCATTTTATCATTACATTTTTATAATTTTTTATACAAAACACAAATTTCTATATACCTTTTTCAAATCCCAATACACATTTTTCAAATCCTAATACACATTTTTAAATTCCAATACACATTTTTCAAATTCTAAAATAATAATAATATTAAAAAATAAACTAAACTCATATTAATTTATCTCATCTCCAAATCTAAACGGGACTTAAGAGAAGGCCTAGCCTTCATTACCGAACGACGCCGTTTGGCGTGCTGAAGAGGAACCTTAGGGTTCCATTGTGTTCCTTGCCCCCCATTTGAGTAGCTTCATTTCTTCCTCTTCAGGCCTGTGATACTACCCTTCATCTTCTCTTCTTCTCCTTCTTTTCTTCTTTTAAGCCCATGCATTTTAGCCTTTAAGCATTGTGTTTTGCTCTGAGATAGAAACCCTAAGTTTTGTTCTTCTCCTCCCTTGTTGGTTTGTGCAGCTTGACAACCCCTCCCCATTTCTTTCTTCTCCACCATTTCATCTTCTTTTCTTCTCCCGCTGAACTGTGAGCCAATCCTCCTGTTTTTTCTTGTTTTCTCTCATTTTTCGGTGCATGAGTGTACCGTTAGCCTTTCCTTCAAGCCTCTCCATTTCTTCTTTTTCTTACAGTGATTTGGGCATGCCGTCGCCACCTCCCGTCGCAAACAACCTCGTTCCTCCGCCGGTCACTTTCTGTTCCTCCCCCTGTTGATGCGCGCGAGCCCTCTCCCTCCCTTCTCTCTTTCTCTATTTTTTTTCTCTTCTCCTTTTTGATGCAGAGGACTCGTGAGCCCCGTTTATGGTCATCGTTGCTGTCTCAAGTGGTTGCTGCCATCGTCCACTTGCTTCACCTTGCAGGTATCTCACTCTCTACCCGCGAGTTGCTGTTGGAGTCTCACCATGCCTTTGCATGGGGTTCGTTGAGCAGTAGCCACCTCTCCCCCCCACCGTCATCTGACAATCTCACGCCATTGTTGTGCGCGTCCATTTGCTATCGCCGCTGCTTCGCTGCTGTTAGCGCCACATCGGTGAGTCGAATTTGCCTTGAGTAGCATTTAATTCCCGTTTTTACATTTGTATGTTAATTTAATGCTTTCGTACTTGTTCGAGTCGCGGCGCACACTCGTCTTATCACAGGACACTGTGGATTAGAACGAGTTCGATTATCCAATTATTTACTCGTGCGTGTAGTAAGTAATCTTCCAAACTCAACTTAGGATTTAAAATAATATTTTTGCGCTAACTGTTTTATTTGCAACTTTGAATTATTGGTTAACCGTTTAATAATATTAATAAAATTGAGAGTAGGTTGGTTGGGCCCGAGGCCGTTAAATGGAGGATGAGATCATCCCATAGTTGATTAGTGATGAATGAATTTTGTGAAATTTGATTGTTGAATTTAGAATTGTTGTGTGGAATATTTTGGATTGTTGTGTACTATTGCCATGTCATCCAATATCTGCTCGTCATGCATAAATGACCTCTTGCTTGTATAATAATTTAAATCGTGCTGGCTATGATGTGTATATGGGTGATCTTGGGTCTGGTCATAGCTTGTGCGTGTGTATCACGACCCTAAGTTGAGATGTGGCATTATATTAGTGAAACTCCTCTAGTTACTCGGGAGTGAAATAAACTGAGGCGACATTTCCTGGGTTGTCGCTGGACGACAGCGGTATTGGACGGGATGGTAACACTCTCATACCAATTTCGTGGCCCCTCTACTGGTAAGGGTTAAGAGATGTCTGGTCATGGTATGCGCTGGGTGCGGAGTTGTACATTGCCTATTAAGAAGTCACATGCACAGTCGTTAGTTTTAGTGTGACGAAGAGAGTCAAGATGTATAGAAGGTCCCTAGGAGAGACCATGATATACACTCATTAAAAATATGGAATTGTGTTGTAGACCAGAAATTGAATTTTTGGTGAGTACTGTTAGATGTGATCCTTTCTAGGAAAGGACGAATGACGTATACGACCAGATATGTTTCTTTTTGAAAAAAAATGGTTTGGTGTTTTGTGTTGCGTTCCTTTCTGGAAAAGGGAGGTTGGTATGTGTAAGGTGTCATTTTCTAGGAAAATGATGTATGTGCTGAGGTGTCAGTCATTTTTTGGAAGAATGATGAATCTATGCTTGTATGTATTGTTGTGTATTTGTGGAATATGTTGATTGTATGAATGAGATTTTAAACTCTTGATTGTGTTTGGTTGCTTACTTGCTAATATATCATAATCTCATGTGGTGTTTCTTATCCACATGTGGTTCCGTTTTATGGAATTGTAGATTTGTTGTAAAGGTCAAGTTTGAGCATTGGACCAGCTCTGCCCGAGAAATGAAGTGTTGGAGTGTTGTAGTTGTGAGTTGAGAATTTGTTTTCAACTTATTGGTCAATTGGGTTATTGTAATAATTTTGTAAGGAGTTTTTGATTGGGTCATAGATTTCAAATTTTTAGTACTAGAATGTATGTCTTTTATTTTTCTTTGCAAATATTATTTTTACACCTTAGGCATGATGCCCACACCTTAGAGTACTTATCGATGGGGTGTGACTTGTGTGTTCATCATTTGGGTGTCTTGCCTCCCACCTATTTGCACATGGGAGTCGGAGGCACCACAAAGCCGATGAAAGTTTTGGAGATTGGGGTTAACACTTTTATAATCTCCTTCGTAACTCGTGTTGATAAGGATAGAGTGTTAGATGGAAGGCCCTGGTTATTCAATAACCACCTCTTCACGATAAAGATGCTCGATGGATTGGAGCAAGAACAATCTCTATTGTTTGAGATAGATATATTCTAGATCCAAATGTTGAATCTGCCTTTCAAAGGTATGAGTGAAGATTGCGGAAGAAAGATAAGCAGCTAGGTGGGGAAAGTGTTGGAGGTAAATGTGCCAATAGATGGCATTGGCTGAGGAAGCTCGCTGCGGGTGAGAATTGAGATCTTGATTCATCGTGCAATCACTCAAGGTAATATGGTCACAATTGAAGATAAGCGAGTTTGAATTAATTTTAAATATGAATAACTGCCCCGTTTGTGCTTTGATTGTCGATGCCTGGTCCATGGTGATTCTTGTTGCTATAAGAAGAAGGGGAGAAAGGAGGAAAGGACCTCAATATGATGCCTGGCTTCGTGCTAACAAAATCGTTAAGGGGGGGGGGGGGGGAGATCTTGGATGACTAATTTTTATCGAGGGAATCACTTTTAGGGACAACATAATACTAGTGAAAGTGAAGGGTGGAAATTCTGGAAGGATAAGGGGAGAAAGATAGTGACAAAAGAGGAAGGAGACTCTCTAGCTTTGAGTAGGGAGGAAGGGAGGGAGAGAGAGGAGAGATAAGGGAAGGGAAGTGAAGAATCATAAAATAGTGCATAAAGAATAAGGGTTGGGGGTGATGTCGATAGTGAAGTATGAAAGGGAAATTATGGGTAGAGTGAAGGGAAGGCCTAAGGGAGATAATGAGATGAAGAGTTCCGAACCTTCTCAACAAGGGGAGGATCTAAGGATGGATCTGTAGTTACAAAATGGTGATATTGAGGAAGATAGTATGATGAAGAGACTTGAACCTTCTCGACAAGGGGAGGGGCTATGCGTGTACTTGTTGATAAAAACTGGTGTGTTTGAGGGAGACACTGAAATGATGAGATCTGGATATTTTCAACAAGGGGAGGATCTAGGGGTAGATTTAGTCGGGTAGTGTGGAGTTGAGGAAGCCATGGAAAATAAGTTACTATCTCAATCTAGTGAAGCTGTACTTCAAGAACAACAGAGTGGCTTAGTGGGAAAATGGAAGAGAAAGGCTAGGGAGAGAGGGTTGTCTCAGAGCTTAGGAACAATGAGAGGATTTGGAAGGGGCTGGGTCTTTGGGAGGTTTAAATAAGGCAAAAGCTATTGAAGCTACCAATGTATTGGTAGAGGCTGTGAAGTAGCCCTACCAACGGCCATGAAAATTTACCAATTTGAAACTGTCTGGGGCTTGGCAACCCCCGAACAATTTAATTCCTTTACGTAGCAATAAGAGATACATGACCAAATATTGCTTTTTAATAGAAATAAGAACGACAGTGAATAAAGGTAGTTTGTTATTGAGGAGATTGGGTTTTGAGGGATGTGTTGGGGTGGACCCAAGGGGTTTTAGTGGGGGGACTTCTCTTGCTATGGAGGACAAAAAAGTTAGTGGACTAGATTTATTTTTTCCATAGACACATAAAATGTTGGATTGATGATGAGGAAGGTAGTACTAAATGGCTACTCACAGCCTTTTATGGGCATCTTGAGTCTTCAAAAAGACAAGGTTCTTGGGACTTTGTTTCATCTTTTGACCCTATAGACAAAAAGGGTGGTGGTGGGTGACTTTAATGAAGTAGTGAGTAATAATTAGAAGAAACAGGGGAGAGACATAAGAGAGAATCAAATGGATGCATTCAGGAAAGTTCTTGAAAAAGGTTGCTTGACTAATCTGGCTTGGAGGGGTAGTAGATTTACCTGGTGCAATGGACATGAGGCAGCGTTTGTAATCTAGGCAAGGTTAGATTGAGTTGTTGCTAACCCTAACTGCAGAAATAATTACATGGAGGCAAAAGTAGAGATTCTGGCAGTTGTCTGTTCAGATCATTGTCCTCTACTGCTAACTTCTATGAGTGTAAGTATTGGTGGTGGATTGAAAAAGGGCTACAACTTTAAATATGAAATATGTTGGGGTTTAGGGGAGGGATACAGAGAGGTGATCCGGGAAGTCTAGGAAAGGGAAAACAGAATGTTGAGATCACAAGAGAAGATGAAATTTAAGATGGTAGGGTGTAGAGGAGCTCTTAGTTAATGGAGTAGAAAAGTCTTTAAGGGCAAAAATAAAGTTTTTGTGTGCAAAGATGGCTAAATTAAAACAACTTTAGGAAGAGGAAAATAATACATAGTTGCCTCATATTAAAGCAAAATGTAAGGAAGCGGATAATATGCTGGAAAAAGAAAACTTCAAATGGAAGATAAGGGCTAAGAAACATTGGCTACAATAGGGAGATCAAAATACTAGGTATTTTTATACCTGTGCCTCTCAAAGGAGAAGAAAGAATAGGATAATGCAAATTACAGATGAAAAAGGGAGAGGTGTATAGGGGAGAAGACTATAGATGAGGTCTTCTGGGATTATTTCAAAAAAGTCTACACTTCTTGTCATTCTACAGTTGAGCAAGTGGACCTCAGTTTTCATAGGATTGAAAAGAAAATAAATGAAGTTCAAAGAAGACAACTAGAAATTGGGGTGAACACCCGAGTTGGCCCAATAAGGCCTCTTCCGACCCAATTCGATAAGGCCTTTATTCTGATTGACCGATAAGTCGATAATTCAATTACTCGACCCCAATACCCTTACCGGGTAATTGGGTATTCCGACCTTTTTTTTCCTTTTCTTTTTTTTTTTCTACAAGCCCACTACACAACACTTGGCCCAAGATCTGTTTGTAAAAGGACGAGTCGTTTATGTTTATAATTTATTATCATGGATATAATAGTTTAATTTATAAATGTGTTGATATTTGATACACTCAAGTGAAAGTTCGAGATGAGCCATTATTCTAAAATCAAAGATGAGTTACTTTTCTTATATAAGAGCTAGCATATAATATAACTAGTTAGGTTTTTTCTTAGATAATTTGGAACTATCAGCTAGCATAATTCATACCTTTTTTAACATGTGCACTCTTTTGATGTGTTCTCTATCACAAGTTCTTAATTTTATCCTCTTTAAAGTAAGTTTTGGGTGTACCTTACGTTGTTGTTCTTGAGTCGATTTCAATTACACCAATTAAAAGACTAATCATGCTTATTATCCTATGTCCAAGCATGAAAGAATGCCTATGATCACATCTAGATAGGAATTGATAAAATCTACTTCATTCCTATCCACTTTTGCTCAGAAAGGGAAAAAAATATTGGGTAATTCAAAAGTCACAAGCTGTTCTATTGATCAAGGCATTCACATTAGACTGGAGTTTTATATTTTATAACTATCACATCTAGAAGCTAGAACAAAAGTTAATTAAATCAATGTGAGAAAAATACAAAAGAAAATTATAAGAAGTGAGGCTTTAGAAGGTGTAAGATATGGTGGGGAGCTTGATCTCTCCCTTGCAAAAACCTTTGGAAAAGCAATTGCTGCAGCAAAACCAGCCACAGGATCAATTGCTGCAGCAAAATAAGAATTCATTAGAATAATTTTGATGTCAGATAGCCTATATTTTTACAACAATAAAAGGGTCACTAAAGTTCGGTTTTTATTAGCAAACAGAGAAAAGGAATTGAGAAAACACAAGAATAGGGTCACTAAAGTTAGCTTACCTATGCCTCGGTAGAGATTCCATGCTTGCTTCTATTTTGTTAATCGACCCCATTAAAAATAATCTTAATGGTTATCTTTACATGAAATAAAAAATTATGTTAAACATGTAATTAATTGAAAGGACTAAAATAAAATATTATTCAAATATAAATCTTACCAATTTTTAATTTGTAGCTTTTAACGAATTCCATTATATCTTGGGAGTCATAGTTAATAGAGGGAGCTATCAACCAGTTTTGTGTACAGATAAGAGTTTCAACTGTTGTTGGGGCCAATGAGCTATGAAATGAATCTAAGACGCAATCTCCAGTACTAAATGCTGACTTAGAAGCAACAGTAGATATGGGAGTACCTAACGCATTTGAAGCTATATTTGCAATAATAAAAAATCTGGGTGAGTTCATCTTCCACAATAGTAGAATATCAAAGTCGAGTGTTATTCGTTCAACATTTTCCATAACATACTTATCCAATTTTGTTTTGGAATCCTACCTCACCTATTGATGATTAATGTTGAAAATACATATCTAATACACCCTTATTATGATCATAAGAAGTGTTACTTTGGATCTCATCAACGCTTGATTGGTTCCAACTTGAATTTATACTGAATTTTGAATATTTCTTATATATTAGCTCAAGCATTCTCCATTCCTCCTTAACTAATCAATAAGTTTAAACCTTCGCTCATTGCCAAGAATTTTTGTAAAACAAAATTCCAAAACATTCAACTTGTTGCGTAGATCAACCATAGCTGCAATGAACAGCATTTTGTTCAATTTATCAAAATCCTCCCAATACTTGTTTTATTTTAACATCATCTTTTCTGATATGGATTCCAACATATTACTCTCACTCTTAGAAAATTTGTTCAAATGTTATAGATTGAAAATATTTCTTTCATGAACAAATTTGAAGTTGCATAAACTGAGCCTGAAATCCACAAAGTCATGTCATAAAAAATCTTCAAAAAATCATACAAAAATCTTGATAGTTTTCCAATCTTATAAAGTTCGTACTTCTTGTCCAACTTCACGTAAATATAGGACAAACTCACTATCTTCATCTTGCAGTACCTCAAACGCCACGTAATATTTTAGAGCCGCACTCAACATTAGATATGTTGATTTCCACCTAGTTGGAACATCAAGACAAAAAAGTCCACCATCAAAATATTTTATTTTTCTACGTATAACTTGGACTTGTTAACTCTTGCAGAGGAAGACTATACATATTTAACTACATAGCAAATCTTCACAACTAATATATTAATTTCTTTCAAACCATCTTGGACGATGAGATACAAAATATGTGTACAACATCTTAGATGCATAACAAAACCTTACCACATTAATGATGAACTACACAATATTTAATTGCATGAAAGGCTTTGCAATTTTAATTATGGTACTTCCTGTCTTTTAGGATGACATAACAAAACCTTACCACAATAATCCCTTTTAAAGTCTCGCCACAAATCTGATATGCTCCTTCTTCTTGTGATAAGAGGGGAACTTTGAGGACTAGTTTCTTAGGGAGAGCTACCCATATGATTCAATCTGATATGAATCACATTGGGCATTGATTCAGACCTAGATTAAGGCATAGAAGCACTAGGTTCCATATGATTCAATTGCAAAAAAAAAAAAAAAAAAATAGTAAGTTGAATTTATGTGGCTACTTTTTATTGACTGAATTGGAGATGGCATCGAGACAATTCTTGCATTGTTTGAATATTTCGTAAAGTGATTCCCGGCAAACCTCTCTACCTTTGAGATGAATGGACCAATTACATACCCAAATAATTATATGTTTATACTTTTCATAACACCATTATAGCAAACATGTCATTGCCAGCACTCATTTTTCTTACTTCTAAACTATCTTTTTTGCTTCCTACTCCTTCCTCTTATTTGAATTTCTTAATAGTTAGTCCATCAATTGAAATACGCAAATAGTTTTTAAAAAATAAAATAAGAACATCATGACAACTTGCCACTTTCCTCTCTATGTTCTCCCTCTCTTTTCACTCTTGTCATTGTCTATATAAATTAATATATTGAGGACAACTTTTTCAACACAGACAGTCTAATGAGATATCCTATATTGTCGAATCACGTAATCAAAATAGTGTTGTTAATGTTTACTAGCACCAAAAAGACAACCCAACCCCACAAACCATCATGATCTCATTGCTTGACACTTCCCTTTTAAAAGATTCTCACACTGTTTCCATTGCATCACTCCAAACAAAATAAAACCCAAATCACCCATCCAAAGAAAATAAATGAAACAAAAAATTAAATAGCCAACAAGTCTATGACTATAAAGGGTGGCCGAAACTTTGAAACTAAAGCTGTGAATAGAGAGAGTCTAATTGAAAAGAGGAGTAAAATAAAGGGGTTAAGATTCAAGCAGCGCATAAACTATGAATAGTAGAGCAAACAAGTAAGAAAAAATCTGATTGTGGCATTTTATCAATCACCTGATTTACTTTCCAACTTTCTCTTCACTAAACAACAACTTTAAAGGAAAATCCAGAAACTAAATTAACAAAAAACATGACTACCAATTCCTGACCTTTTGTGACGGCGATAGTGAGCTACGAAGGGGAGAGTGAGAGCTGCGAGGGAGAGAGTGAGGTGTGACGATGAGAGTGAGAGGAAAAGAGAAACCTGCCAGAGATGAGCAATGGGCGCAAGATGAGTAATCGACTGAGAGAGAAGAGCAATCGGCAAGAGTTAAAATCGAGTGAGATAAGGGGGCAACAGAAATGAGAAATAGATGTGTTTCAAACTTTGCATATATTGGCTAACTGGGCATTTCCATTTTAAAACATAATCGGTGGGTAATGGGTATCGGAAGTAGCCATTTCCGTTTCATGCTTATTGGGTCAGATATGGTAAACAGATTTTTTGTTCACCCCTAGCTGGAAAGGTAGTTTGGTTCGAAGGAGATAGATAAGGCACTGCAACAAATGTCAACTTTGAAATCCCTAGGTCCTAATGATTTTGGGGTGGGTTTCTTCAAAAAGCATTGAGAGGTAGTGGGGAAGGAGATCTGTGAGGCAGCTTTGGAGTTCTTGAATCAGGGTAAGATAAGTGCTAGTATTAATCACACTCTGTGGCTTTGATTCCAAAGGTAAAAACAGCTATTTCAGTGAAGTACTTTCAGCAATAAGCCTCTGTAATGGATTTTATAAGCTGATTTCAAAGGTGATAGCTAATAGGATGAAGGAGGTGGTACAAGGGTGCATATCCCTAAATCAAAGTGCCTTCATTCTAGGAAGGTTATCTCTAATAACATAATGATAGCCTATGGATTTTTTCACCTCAATGAAGACAAGAAAGATAGGGAGGGCTGGCAGCAAAATAATGAAGTTGGATATGGAAAAAACCTATGATCGAATTGAATGGCCTTACTGAAAAGTAAATGCTACTTCTGGGATTTGGAGAGAAAATAACTAGGTTGATTATGGATTGTGTAAACTTTGTAACTTACTCAGTCCTTGTAAATGGAAGGCATGGGTAGTTGATAAAGCCTTCCTAAGGTGTAAGGTAGGGGGACCCTTTGTCCCCCTACCTGTTTTTGATCTATGCTGAAGGCTTGAGTTAGATGTTGAACAGAGCAGACCAGGAAGGGCAGATTAGAGGGGTCTCAATCATAAGAAGGGGCATAAAAGTGAACCACCTAATGTTTGCTGATGATTGTGTGGTGTTTTATAGGGCACAAAAAGATGAATGGAGAAGGGTGGATAATATTTTGAATAGTTATGAATTGGCATTTTGATAGACTTTAAATAGACAAAAAACTGTCATCTTATGTAGCTCTAACACTAGAGAACAACTAAGGAATAAAGTGGTGAGGAAGATTGGGGCATTGGGATGTGACAATTATGGTAAGTACCTTGGGCTTCCTATAATAGTGAAGAGAACAAAATATAGAACATTCCAAGGAATAAAGGAGGGAGTATGGCAAAAGATCCAAAATTGGAAGAATATGTTCTTGTATAAGGCTGGGAAGGAAATTATGATAAAGGATATGCTCCAAGCTACCCCAACATATTCTATGAGTGTGTTCAAATGCCAAAGAAGCTCTGCAAGGATATTGAGGCATTCATGACAAGATTTTGGTGGAAACGAGGTAAGAAGAACTCGGGCATCCATTGGAAAAGTTGGGAGGAATATGGGATTCAAAAATAGTGGGGGGTCTCACGTTTAGGGACATTTAACTCTTTAATAAAGTCATGTTGGCTAAGCAGGGGTGGAGATTAACGAGGATGGAAAATTTCCTGGTGGCCAAAATTTGCAAAGAAAAGTTTTATAAAGATGGTTAGTATATTAATACTAAGTTGGGAGTAATGTCTTCCTACAATTGGAAATGTGGGGAAAGATAGAGGGTGAGGGAAGGAAATGATATAAAAATCTGGAACCATAAATGGCTCCCAGTGCCAACTACTTTTATAGTTCAGTCTTTTATTAAAATCCTAAGCCCTGAGGCTAAGGTTTGTGAACTAATCCATGAGGAAAAGGGGTGGAAGAGTGAGTTGATATAGGCTATGTTCAATAGAGAAGAGGCAGATATAATTTGTACCATTCCTCTTAGAAAAAGAGGAGGGAAAGATAAGCAATTTTGGGGCCATTTTCAGGTCGGAAAGTACTTAGTTAAGAGTGCTTACCATGCTGAGTATTAGAAATGCAAAGCTGTAAAGGGGCAATCTTCGAATTTGGATGTGAGAAGGAGAATTGGAAGTGGATCTGGAAGTTACAAGTAGCAAGGGGTGGAAGCACATGTTATGGAAAGCTTTGTATAACATTCTCCCTACTAAGTTGACCTTGTGTATGAAAAGAGTGATTGAAGACACTATGTGCCCAATTTGTTTGCAAGAAGATGAGTCAATAGTCCATACATTGTGGACCTGCTCAACCTCAATAAATGTGTGGACAGAAAGAGGTGTATAGAAATGGAGCTCAGAGGGAAGTGACTTTGGGGAGTTGTGGAGGAAAGTAAGTAGTAGACTGTCACAACTAGAAATTGAAAAAGGGGTGGCCATAATGCATGCTATATAGACCAGAAGGAATGTATGGGTCCTTGATAAAAAAATTTCGAGTCCATCTGGTGTAATGAAAAAGGCACTAGTGTGTCTAGAGGAGTTTCAAGAGGCTCAGAGAGAAGGTAGATTAGATAGGGGGAGTTTGCCATCGGTGAAGTAGAAAAGAGCATGGGAGAAGTCTATAGATCCAAATGTGAAAGTCAATTTTAATGTGTCATTGAATTTGACAAAAAGAGTTATGGGGATGGGGTGGTCATTAGAGATAGTAGAGGTGATGTGCTGGTATCTCTCAATGCAAAGGTTTAGCATTGGTATCTCCGTTCTTGGCAGTGTAAGGGACTATAGAGGGCAATGCAACTGTGTCAAGAATACGCTTCTTACATGTTTGTATTGAAGATAATACAAAAAGGATGGTTGATGGGGTGAATTAGGGAGAGGAGAATGAGTCATGGGAGGGCCAAGCAGTGGAGGACATACAGAAAGAACTCAGAAGCTATGGGGGCTGGCAGCTGCTTTTTGTTCATAAGGATTGTACTGAAATAGCACATAGTCTTGCAAATTTAGGGTTGACTATAGATACAGAGATGTTGTGGATGGAATGTGTCCCACTTGATATTGTTCAAAAAGTTGTACATGATAAACATTGTAGTCATGAAATTACATAATAAAAGAGGATACAAACTGAGGTTTATTAAAAAAAAAAAAACATAAGCTATAACATAACTCTCAGTAACATGACCTTATAATAATTCATAAGATGAAATAAGCAAGAAAAGGTGAAGCTATATATTGTTGGATATTCTTTAAAAAAGTGTAATTTCTTCTGTGGTGAACTAATATTGGCATCAATCCTTCATTTTGAGAATAGATGATTTCACAAACAACAATGAATTTCTTGGCTCTTAATGAGTAATAAGCCAGACATGATCTATGTAGTATATACTAGTACTTGTGCTATCCCTCATCCAAGAGTCAGTTTTACTTGGAGGAGGATTAATTGAACCTCAACCAACAATGTATGTACCATATGGATCCATTTGTAGGTCAAGTCGATTGTTCTGTAAAGATGATAAATTAACTCCTCTTGATCGTCTTAAAGTGTATGCATATACATGCATGCATGGTGCCATGGTGGCCAGAAGATTATTTCTAAATTCAGTTTTTGTCATTACGCACCATTCCTAACCTATAAGAGAAAGCAAAGTTCTGTTTTTAGAAAATAATACTGCTGTTGAGCTTTGGCGACGATTTGTTCAAACATGTAACTATAAACATTCAAATATTTGTTGCACTATCTGTTAAAGTCCACTATCTGTTCTACTTTTTATTTATTTGATTTTATGTGAAACACCTTTTAAGAGAGAAATAATATATACATTTATGTTATGGACATGTTTCACTATTTGTTAAAGTCCACTGCTCGTAACAAACAGATAAGATGGTGGTCTTGTGTGCTTGATGCACTTCTAATACCTAAGTCAGTGGAATAAATTAAGAATGACCATCTCTTCAGGTCTTATCTTCATGTTCCTCTGACTTGATGTTGATCTCGAAAAAGTTAAATTCATCCCAACTTCCTGGGCTAGTTATCCATTCCACCTCATTTGGTGGTTACAAGATGAAATCGTGTGGGTCTTTAAGACTCCAACGACTTGATCCTTACCATTAGTTGGATTGGGCCTCTAGATTGGGCATGTTCCTTATCAAGGGCTAAATGAATCAATTCAGTTGGATTGAGACTCTATTTCACAATACCAAATTATGAAAAGAGTATCAAGTGTCCAAAATACAAGTGTCTGCCACCATTTATACTAGGCAGTAAAAATTTCCTTTACATGGACGCGAGATATTAACTTGTAAAATAGTTTTTTTTACACATGTACTATAGTCTATATTTTTAGTCTTACTATAGTTTTGTATATTACATTATGTTATTTTTACTGCCTAGTATAAATAATGGCAAACACTTGTATTTCGGACACTTGATACTTTTTTCATAATTCAGTATTGTGAAATAGAGAGGTTCTGGAAGTTTCCTTTCTTTGATATGGTATCAAACGATTTGTAAAGCTAAGGTTTTTTTTCCCTTTCTTCTAATCTCATGGCGCCGAACACTTCCAATCCTCCTTCCTCCTCTTCTCAAGATGTTGTAAGTCCATTTCTTCAATATCCTAGCAATAATCTTGGTGTTGTACTGGTCACGCAACCATTGATTGGTGATAACTATTACACCTAATCTCGCTCGATGAACATGTCCTTTTCTGCGAAAAAGAAGTTAGGATTTATGGATGGTACAATTCTCAAACCTACTTCAACTTATTCACTTTTCTCTTCATGGACGCGTTGTAATAATTTGTTGATTTCTTGGTTTCTCAACTTTGTTTCTCCTAAAATCGTGGTTAATGTTCTATATCTACTATTTTTGAGATTTGGAATGATTTGAAAGAGCATTTTTCTCGAAAGAATGGACCTTGGAATTTTTAGATTAAGTCTATTTCATCCTTATCTCAAGGACAAATCTTTGATAGTGATTATTTCACTCGATTAAAAGCTGTTTGGGATGACTTGGTTAATTACAAACGAATTCTTGTTTGTACTTGTCGTGCTGAAAACACTTTGAAAGCTTATGTTCAACAAGAACAGATTTCAAAGTTCCTTATAGGACTTAATGAGTCATTCTTTTTGGCTAGGGCTCAAATTTTGTTGATGGAGCCTTTACCTTTGCTTAATAAGGTTTTTCCCTTTTTCTTCAGGAAGAGCAACCAAGAGAAAACTCTATTATTCCTCTTATTGCTGATCCTCATGCTTTTGTTGTTAACCCTAATAATTTCATATCTGTTAAGTCTTTCTCTAAGAAAGAAGGATTAATTTGTAAGTATTGTGGGTTAACTGATCACGTCATTGAGAAATGCTGCAAGCTCCATAATTTTCCTCTGGGGTACAAGCAAAAACCAAGGCAGCAATCAATGGCAAATTAAGTTTTTCTTAGTGATAACTTTTTAGCAACATTTTCTTTTTCTTTGACAAAGATTGATATTAGTAGTTATTGTCTATGCTGACTCTCAATTTTCAGCATAAACCTAATAAATCTAGTCATGTGGTCAATGTTGTAGCTTTCTCTTCTAATTCTTTTTTAGGTATTGTTTCCTATAAACACTCTATTTTTAATTCTAGAGACTTTCTTTCTTTTCATCGTTCTAAATCTCATTGGATCTTCGACACTGAGGCTATAGATCATATGGCTTATTTTATTAATTTTTTCTCCTCTGTTACTCTTGTTATCAATAAATCAGTGAAGTTGTCAAATAATCAATGTGTTCTTGTTACACATATTAGCACTCTTCATCTGTCTGATGTATTCCAAATTTTACTTGTAATTTGATTTCTATCAGTAAATTACTAAATCTCTCATTGTTGTTCATTCTTTTTTTACTCTTATTCAATTCAAGACCTGGCGACCTCGAGGTTAATTGGAGTGAGTAGACAGCATGGAAGTTTTTATATCTTGCAACAACTTGGGATTTTTAAACCAAAACATTGTAAGACCAATAACATTTCACTACCACCTGATTGTTTTAGTTTTTAAAAATGTTCATTGTTTCATCTTTGGCATAATAGATTAGGACATCCCTTTACTTCAAGAATGTCTTTCTTGAATAAATTTTTGGCTAATTTGGTTGTGTATGATGATCCATGCATTGTTTGTCCAATGGACAAACAAAGAAAGTTACATTTCCCAAACAATAATAATATGTTAGAATTTCCTTTTGCCCTTATTCAATGTGATGTTTGGGGTCCTTTGTCAGTCCCTACTGTTGAAGGTTACAATTTTTTTAATAATTGTTGATGAATGTTCTTGGGCTATTTAGTTTTATCTTTTTAAGAATAAGTTTGAAGTTCCTTTTCTTTTCTAGAATTTCTTCGAACACAAAGAAAAAAAAAGGTTTTGATCATGTACTTAATTTTTTTTATCCTCCTATATATCTTAAATTTAAAGGTGTCATTCACCAACATAGTTGTGTTGAAATTCCACAAAACAAAATCCTATTGTGGAGATGAAATATCAACATATTCTCAATGTTGTTAGGGCTTTGATGTTTCAATCTCAGTCGCCTCTCAAATTCTAGGGTACTGCTATTTTAATATCCACCTATTTAATTAATAGGCTTCCTTCTCCAATCATATATAATTAATCTCTCCTCGAAACTCTGTGTTAGATTTCTTCCTCATATACACAATTAAGAATTTTTGCTTACTTGTGTTTTGCCTCTACATTACAAAGGTCCTTAAATAAGTTTAATCATAGAGTTAGGATTTGTGTGTTCCTTGATTATACTTTTGGTATCAAAGGATACAAGTTTTATGATCTCAACACAAATCAATTTTTTGTTTCTAGACATGTCATTTTTCATGAACATGTCTTTTCCTTTCATTCTTCTAATCCTGATTTTTCTTCTTATAATGCTTCATCAATTCCTTTTCCATTTCCTTCTCAATCTTCAATATTTTATTTACATAATGTGCCTTCAACAACACCACTTGAATGATGAATCCTCTAACAATTTATCATCCTCTGATTCTAAGCCCATTAATACCTTATCACCAATTGGACCAAGAAGATCAACCAAAATTCGAGGAGCTCCAAGTTATTTTCAACATTGTTATTGTAACTCATCTACTGCACATTCTAAATCAGCTTCTTTAACAGGTTCTCTTTCTTGGCCTTTTCTTTCTTCAGTTAAAATATAATATTGCCAATTTTGTATCTTATGATCACTTGTCTTCTCGTCATAAATCTTTTGCCGTCGCTATTTCTGTTGATGTTGAACCTAGACTTTATCATAAATCAGTCAAACATCCTTATTGGGGAGATGTTATGCTTGCTGAGATTGTTTTGAATACTGTACTGGTGGGCGTACCAATCAAAGCACTGGAATGAAATATTTTGATACTGGTATCGTTTTGTGTCATTTCAGAATAATATATACATAAAAAAATTATATATATAAATACATATATAAATTATATTTCAAAATAATAGTTAATATATGAATAAATTATATATATATATATATATAAATATGCATATGTAAATAGTCTAGTCTGAATTAGGATAAAAAAAAGAGCAAGAAATGAAAAAATTAGAAAAACAAAATCCAATACAGTATTTGGGCCGGTACAAAACATGTCTATTTCTATACCGGTCACTGTTCCAGTACGGCATGGGTACGGTATGAAATTTAAAACACTGGATTGACGGCTAGACACCTTTTTATATTTTAGGCTCAATCAAAACATGTATGGGCTGACAAGTTGCCACCAGATAGACTCGTTTATTTATATAATTTTTCTCAATTTTTCTTGTTATTATATATCTTTTAAAAATATTTATACATAATAAAATAAAAAATTCTAATTTTTCAAATTCAAAATAAAAATAAGATTAAAAAAATATTTTAATAATATTTTACTCAGTTATTAATTTTAATCTTAAATTATCTCATTTTATCTCAAAAAAATACACAAAGTCTAAACCTAAGCAATATTAAAGCAAAACAGGGTCTGAACTATTTAGGAAGATGAATGGAAGAGTTAAGCATTCAAGTGACGGCTATTTGATAAGTTTATTTCAACTAATTCCTCAACATTTATTTTATATATAAAACAAATTGCATTAATTAATAACGAGTATTATAATTCAAGTTGAAAAATACATTACTAGCTAATTCAACGACGATCTATAACTCTCTAGTGCACTAAAAATGACTAATATAGTCTAACTCTAGCTGCAAATTTCTCCAGATCATCGTTTGGGAGACAGGCCAGCTCTGTTCAAGACAGAGTTAACAACAAACAACCAAACCACATCTCGTTCTACGACAAGACATGAGAAAATCCCTTCAAACAAAAAGTTTAAAGAGAAATACTTAACGGACCAAAGGTTGTAGAGAGAATGTTTTTTTTTTTTGGTTTTTTTTATTAAACTAAAAAGCACTAAATAGAAAAAAAAAACAAATGGGAAAATCGAACTACATCACAAGAGACATGGATCCGGTTTTCAACTTTGCAGAAAACTTAAACAAACACCAAGAGAACTGTGGTTGTATGTGCGCGTGGAAACACGCACTACACTTGGAGGACGGCAGATGATCAGGTTTGGAGTAGTCGGAGGCCCTAGACCTAGCGGAGCCATGCGTAGCAAGCTACTATTTTGGAGTGCAAGTGTGGCCCAAACATCACTACAATTAGCAAGTTTTCTCCTTTAGCTGAGAGATCGGCGCTTTGGGGGGTTTGCGGAGGGGTGCATTGCTACCTTGGATGCTGAAGAGCTTCGAATCGATGTTCACCTTTGAGACTCTACGAGACTAAAAGTGGGAAGAGAAGTAGAGGTGGGAGAAAGCAAATTGAAGGAAAGAAGAAACTAAAACAAATCAAAAACAAGAAAAAAAATCAAGAGATGGATGAAGAGGGAGGGGGTGAGAAGAAGAGAGAAAAAGATAGGGGGAGACGAGACTCACACCCCCTCCCTCCAATGCTAGGGTTTTTTGAATATCTAGGATTTTGAGAGAAGGGGTAGAGAGCGTTTTCTTGTTCGACTTGTTCTCCATTCATGATTCACCAATTCCTCAGCATCTTGGAAGTTGATAACCATTGAGCTGTCCAGCCTCATCTTTTCAAAGGGTTAAATATATATATATATATATATATGTATATATATATAATTTTCTAATAGTTCTTCTTAAAATAAATTACTCCATGTGATTGTAAAATTGATTTAATTACTCATTCTATTGAAAATATATTAGTACATTATTAGAAGGACCATATAAGTACTTGGTGTTGTTAGATACTTGGCTTTTAACAAGCCACATGTCCTCAATTTGCTTAACAAAATCTTAACATAACATTAAAAAAGTAAAAAATTACTTATAAAGTAATAAGAATTTAAACCGAGGAGATAAAAAAAATATTAAAAAAGATATATAAAAATCTTAACATCTTTTACTAAACAAAGGGAAAAAATCACCTCCTAGTGTTGGGACGGGTGGTGTGATAGGAGTGACTTGCCTACCACCACCATCCATGATACTTCTAAGAGGTCGAAATCGAGCCCAGATTAATGTAATGGACCCAAAGTAGCTTGATTGATCTAAGATAGTCACTCTCCAGAATTAGGATTACAGAGAAGTGAAGAAGATTGAGGAAGAAGAAGACAAATTGTATTTGAATTCTCGTTGGAGGCATTTCCCACCATTCAGCTATATTTATAAAGGTAAAAATGAAAATGCAACGTTCCACTTACAAGTTAAGTGTTTAAGCAATTATGTATAGAGACAACAACCGTTTTACAAGTTTTATGAAAACAATTGCAAGACGACACATCACACAATCAACTCATATAAATGTAATAGATGTTACGACGTCGTTATTACTTAAAGACTCGAGCAGTAACTAACTTCCTTCATCTTTAGAACTACCCATTGCCATTCCAAGCACCTTGCCCACCAAGTTGTCTCCACACCAACATCTTCATAAGCCACAACACACTTTTCCGCTTTAGAGCACCTTGTCCACATAGTGAGGTTATTGTCGGTGCAATTACCGATGAGGTTCCCAAGTGGAATCCTCCACACCAGCACCTTCCCATTGAGTGAGAACTTCACTCACTGACCTGTTGTCTTTTTTATGACACGGCGATCCAAAATAAGCTCAAGCTTAAGTCCTCAATTCCCCCTGCAAGTCAATTGGAGGCAAAGTCAAAATAGGAGTGATATGCTCTTCAAGTTTCCTCTTGAAAGCTGATACATGGAACACCAGAAGTAGGAGGGAATCTGAGGGTAACTCTATCTTATAAGCTACCTTGCCAACTCGTTGAATGACTTGGAAAGAATCAAAATATTGAGGTGAAAGCTTATAATTACTACGCATTGCCACAAACTGTTGTCGATAAGGTTGGAGTCTATGATAGATCCAATCCCTATCATCAAATTCCCAATCAGTGTGATGTTTGTCATATTAAAACTTCATTCTTTCTTTAGCCAAGGTAATATTGGATTAAGTGTTGCGAAAGTTTGTTCCCGGGTATGTAGCAACTGATCCATCGATTGATTAAAAGTGAGACTAGGGATATAAGATTGAATCTTAGGGGGAGGGATGCCATAAACTGCCTCAAATGAAGTTAATTTGGTGGAAGTATGAAAGGAAGAATTGTACCACCATTTGGCTAAAGAAAGCGATTAAAACCAGAGCTTAAGTTTATCCCCAGTAAAGGATCTCAAAAAATGTTCCAAGCACTTATTAACAGCCTCTATCTGGCTATCACTTTGAGGGTGATAGGCCAAAGAATAAGAGAGGTTGACACCTTGAAGCTGAAATAATCACTTCCAAAAAGAGCTGGTAAATGTTGAGCCACAATCTGATATGATGGTTTTAGGTAAACCATAAAGCTTGAAAACATTGTTGAGAAACAATGTGGCAACTTGAGCAGCTGTGAATGGGTGTTTCAATGGCACAAAATGGGCATAGTTTGATAATTGATCTACTACTACCATTTTAATAATAAAAAAAAACCCTTTAGAAAGTGGCAATCCTTCCACAAAATCCATAGAACGATTAGTCCAAATATGATTTGGTATTGGTAATGGTTGCAAAAAACCAGCTGGAAACACATTTTGAACTTTATTTCTCTGGCAAGTATCACATTCCATGATAACAAATAACAAATAGCTTAGTGAAATCTAGCAGGGTTAAAAATGGAGGGCTTGTTGTTGCTACCTTCAACTCATTAAAGGCTTTAGTAGCACAATCTAACCACACAAAGGCATCTTTCTTTAGTAATGCAGTTAAGGGGGAAGCTAATTGAGCATAATCTCGAATAAACTTCCTATATTTGCCTGTTAAACCTAAAAGTCCTCTCAAAGATTTCAGGTTTCTTGGAAAAGGCCAATTCAGCATGCAATCAAGTTTTTTAAGATTTGTTTTCACCCTTTCCTTTGAAAATACATGGCCCAAGTATTCAATTTCCAAGCAAGCAAACTTGCATTTAGACTCCTTAGCATATAGTTGATGAAGCTTTAAAGTGCTTAAAATAGTGTCTCGATGAGATAAATGAGAATTCATAACCTTTCTATAGACCAATATGTTATCAAAGAAAACAATGACAAATTGTCTAAGAAATAACTTAAAAGTCTTATTCATAAGGCCTTGGAAGGTTGAAGGTGCATTAGTGAGACCAAAATGCATGATGAGGAACTCATAATACCCTTCATGAGTTCAAAATGCAGTCTTAGGAATGTTCTCATCTCTCATACGAATTTGATGATACATGACCCTAAGATGCAGCTTGAAAAAATTTGTGGAACCAACAAGCTCATCCAAAAGTTCATCCACTACAGGAATTGAATATTTATGTTTAATGTTGGCATCATTTAAGTTTCTATAATCTACACACATTCACCAAGAGCCATCAGACTTTCTAACTAACAAAACTGGTGAAGAAAAATGTGACAGATTTACTCTCACCTCACCAGAATCCAAAAGTTCTTTGACAATCCTTTTTATTTCAGTTTTCTGGTAAAATGGATATCGATAGGGCCTAACACTTATAGTGCTTGTTCCATGTTTCAAGTGTGTCATATGATCATGTGATTGATTAAGAGGCAAACCAATAGATTCTATACACCTTTATACCTTTGCAACAATTCTGAACTTGCTCATTACTCATTAGGAGTAACAGTAGACTCATTTCGATTACAGTCCTTTAATTATAAAAGTACAGCCTTTTTATTATAATTAGAGGACCTAAGGAGATGTTATTATCAATCAAATATGTTGGTGGCACTCTTAAGCTTTTAAATGTGACAGTAGAACCACCATATTGAAATTGCATAGTTTAAATGATAAAATCCCAAAGGATAGGATTTAAAGTTGACAGCCATTGAATACCAAGGACTGCATCACATCCTCGCAAGGGAAGAGTGAAAAAATCAACCAATAATGAAATATTTTGGATCTATAAGGGCATAGAACGACATTTGCCAGAGGACTCCAACAATTGGTCATTTGCTACCTTAACCTAAGTTTTTGGCTATGTTGCACATTGAACTGGTAACGAGCAACTAATGCATCATCCACAAAATTATGTGTGTTGCCTGTGTCAACTAAAATGACTAGCCTTTTCCTTCCTAGAAAGCTAATCAATCTCATTGTCTTAGGGCCAGATGCTCCTACAATAGACTGCAAAGATATTGAGGCTATTTCAGCTTGTGGTTCAGTAGATTTTGATAAAAACTCTTCAGAAAAGTCCAATTGCAACTCATCATTGGAATCACCAAATAATTCGTTTCGTTGCAGTAAAAATAATTTCGGTATGGCACACATATGGCCAAGATGCCTTTCTTTTTCTTTTCTTGTATTTGAGACTCAAAAACACTCTGACAGGGAAGCTTAGCTAATGACTGAGATTTAAAACACCTAAAATCAAAGGAGTGGATCCAGACTTAACTAAACTTGACACTGGATGACATTACTTGAATTGTAAGCGAGGGCCTCCATGGCCTTCGAATGCTAAGAACATATTGTTCCTGAGTCTTAGCTATGCCAAAGCATGATTAAGTTTTACAGGATTCAACACACGAATAGGAAAACGTATGTCATCACATAAACCACCAAAAAAATAGCTCAATTTTTTTCTTTTAGAGAGACATTTGATTCTATTCGAGATAATTTCAAATATAGCTTTATATTCTGTAACGAAACCAACCTATTTAAGCCGAGTCAAAGACTCCATAGGATCATCATACAGAGTTGTTCCAAAGCGAATTTGAATTGCCTTTGTAAACGCCTCCCAAGAGTGAAAGGCTACTGCTTTACTCACATTCTAAAACCAGATCAGAACTTCCTCTTCAAGATGAAAGGAAACAACAAATAGAGGAACCTAATCATATAAGAAGTACTGATTGGCACGATAAATCCACAGTGATGGAAACTGCCAAAGAATCTTGGAAAATCTAGTCTAAGGCCTTTAATAAGACCTCTGCTATTATTATCTTGCTGGCGTGGCTCCTTTGCTACTTCTTTAACAACAACATCGTGATTAGGATTGTGACCATCATGGTTAACTTCACCAGCATCATCAGAGATACTGGGCAAAAGGCGTGAAAGATGTTTGCAATAAATCATGAAATTTCTTGTCTTGAGCTTCGCCTTCCAAACACGCACTCTCCTGCTATTTAGAAACAAAGCAGTTGCATCCTCGAATTACTTTTTTTGCCGATCTTGTTAGTGTTTAAGATGATTCATAGAATCTAGTACTTGAGCGTATGAATGTGTTTCCTTAGCCATGTCGGACTCTTGGTACCAATTGTAATGGACCCAAAGTAGCTTAACTAATCTGCGATTGTCACTCACTATAATTAGGGTTATAGAGAGGGGAAGAAGTTTGAGGAAGAAGAAGACGAATTGGATTTGAATTCTCGTTGGAGGCATTTCCCTCCATTCAGTTGTATTTATAGAGGTAAAAATGAAAATGTAGCGTTCCATTTACAAGTAAAGCATGTAAACAATTCTGTACAAAGATGACATACATTTTACAAGTCTTATGAAAACAATTTCCAAGCGAAACATCACACAATCAAGTCATTTAAACGTAACTCATGATACGACGTTGTTATTAATTTCACTTAAAGACTCAAGCAGTAACTAACTTCCTTCATCTTTAAAACTAACAACTGCCATTCCAAGCACCTTGCCCACCAACCTATCTCCACATTGTTATAACAACGTCGTATCATGCCATTTAGCAGTCCATCAAAAAGTATCTTATGATTGGCCACCTATGGGTGACTTGATTTGGTTGCCCAAAGGTTGCCTCGATGATAGAAGGAATCATCCCTCCTTTCGCCTAGGGAAAAAGACAAATTAATATAAGGGTGATGCTGGGTTGCGGTCGGACTGCACCCCACCATCTTTGCACCTACCCCCTACACCCCTATAATTTTTATAAAAATAAAATAAAACATATTAAAAAATACAATAAAAAATACAATAAAAAAATGTAGAAAACACAATAAAATAATAAAATGAAAAAATATAATAAAAAAATAAAGATGAATTTTTAAGAAAGATTCGGCTTCAATCTAGCCTCTACCACTATCGGTGGCGGTGGGCGGACCCATTTTCGGGTTTAAGACCGCCAGTGGCACACCTGAGGTCGCCGGAGCTTACCATCGTAAGGGTGAGGTTGCTGACTCCCTTCGGTCGTGATGGGATGGGCGGTGTCACCCACCGCCGCCAGGGACGATAGGGGCTGCATTTTGGAGGAGGGAGGGGGGATTCAGTCGGACTGAACCCCAAGAATTTCCTTAATATAAATACAATTTTTTTAGCTTTCCTTTTATCTTTATGACTCTTAACAATAGTTTTGTACTTTTGATATTTTTTTATGAACTTTTTAAACACGTGACACCAATGTGCTTCCAATGTTTTACATTCTATGGAGGGACTAATTTAACTTTTTCTAAATTGAGAAATGCTACCTATTATCTCTAGAAAACTTTTATTTACAGTCCCCAATTTGGGAACTACATATGTAGGCCCTATTCAAACAAAATGAGTAATTTTGTTTAAGTGAAAAATCTATCTGAAAAAACTCATGCTTTTATTAGGTTGAGAGTCTTCTGTTTTGATGAGTTTTGAGTATTATTGATTTGTTTTTTATTGGGTTGGAAGTCTTCTGTTTTGATGAGCTTTGAGTATTATTAACAAAAAAGAACAAAAAAAAAAAGACAGGGACAACAACATAAAACTAGTCCCCAGACTCTCTTTTGTAACTACATGTCTAGTTATGGGCAATGGTGGATAAGAGCATTAAGACTTCGTGGATGGTGGAGGAGGCCAATGATGAGCAGTAGAGGAGAAGAGCACTGCAAGTCCATTGATGGTGGAGAAGGCCAACAATTGGTAATGGAGTGTGCGACTCCATTGATGGTGAGGTTGTCGATGGGCAGTGACGTATGCGACTCCATATAAGGTAGTCGATGGGCAAAGGACATAGTCTGACATGATAGGAAAAAAAATTCAACTTTCAATTTTCAGTAATTTTAATTTCTCAATTTAGTTTTCAATATGAACCAGTAATAGTTTGATCATTGCAATGAAACACACGGGTGCACATATATAGGATTGCAAAGAAGTCCTAGAATGGGACTGTACATAGTAGCTTCCTTATCTCTACACCACATGCCAATATGTAATTTATTATTTTTGTCATTCTGTTCAAACATATAGATTTTACACATTGGTATGTGTTTAAATAAAATGACAAAAATAACAAATCATAGTATTGGTGTGTGGTGGTATAGGGGATAATAAGATTTTTTTTTTTTTTTTAATTACATAGAGCAAAAGGTTCAATTAAAAAACACATGGATTAATTTGGTTTCGTGACAAATTAACCATTTCTAAAAGAAACTATATTTCCATATATATTTTATATGCATAATAGATCGCTAATATTACATTAAATTATCAAGTTTTGACAACTCACACATTTGATTAAGATCCATTCAAAACAACCAAAATTAGTCACGCATGTCAACAATTGTCAAGCCTATATCCTTTCTTTCCTCTCTTTTTTTAATAAAAGGAGGAATGACACCTTCAATCTTTTTTCCAAAAAATTCCACTTTTAATAGAGTAAAACCTTGTTAACAAATTAATCCATAAGGATATAACCTTCAACAATTGACATATACGTATGAGAAAAAGTCAACTAAAACAAGGCACTCTTATTAAAACCAAAACTTTAGCATCGTAATGGTGGCAAGCCCTCCTTACCGAATTTTAGAATTTCTCTAAGTCTTTGAGGCAACTCCATATATTGGTGCCAGTTTTTATTCATCTCTTCTACACCGAGTCGAGCAAGATAGTCAACCGTCACATTTCATTTTTTGTACACATGCCGAAAGTAACAGACATTCTTGCCAAATATCCCTAAATTTTCTTGCAATAATCAAATTGATACTAGAGACCACAAAAGCATTGTTTCAACCAATTAACTATCAAAATGGAGTCAAATTCAATTTCTAAATTAGAAATACCAATATATGCACTACACCTAAGACCAAGAAGTAGTGTGCTTAATTCAGCATAGTTATTTGTCCCTTAATCAAATGACACCATAAAAGCCAGTTGAAGCTCAAGTCGAAAATTGCAAATAACCCTCCCTGTGCCACAAGGACTTGGATTACCAATAGAACTTCCGTCTACATTTAGTTTAAAGAAACCCATTAGTGGATGAAACCATTTTATAAGTTGGACTTTCTTCTTTTTCAACGGTTTCACAGGAATATTAAGATTATTCAGAAGAGCTTCTTCATCAAGTCCATTTTTAAGGCTTCCTTCATATCCAGTCCAACCCAAGTAGTCCAAAATTTAATAGATCGCCAAAGAGACTCCACCGCCTCTTTATTTTCATCAATCCGGGTAGCAAATCTCCAAAGCCAAAGCTTCCATGTAATGATTGCAGGAATCAAACCAATCAGTCTTCCTTTTTTCAAGGATTTATTTGCTTGTAGAATCTATGCTTCCACACATTCTCTCCAACCTCTCCCATGCACATATGGTAGACCCAGTTGCACGGATATGTATTTCCATATTTCCTCTACTATGTCATTGGTAGCAAGGACGTTATTTTGATCTTCATACCCTTCTAAAGCACAACACTCGTATTTGGACACAATCAAAATGCCTATACGTTGGATACGATCATCAATTGAAAGGAAGTTGTGCAAGCCTTTCCACATAGTTACCGAGATCTTCTTTAGTAGGACAGTATTCCACACCTAATCAAACCACCCAACCTTTGGAGCTTTAATAGAATGCAGTCTCATGCATTACTAGAAGCAAACTTTCCATCAGCACTATGGGTCCATGCTAACACATCATCACTCTTCTTGTGGCATCCTAGTTTCACTACAATCTCTTGTGCCTTTTCAAACTCCATCAGCTGAGTTATCATCTCAACATCCCAACCATGGTCTAGGCGACACTCTTTAATAGAAAGAGTATAATTATCCACAACTAGTAATATTTTTGAAATGGACCTGAAGTCAAGCAAATTATCCTCCAGAAGGAAATATTTCTTTCCCATATATGCCATTTAGCATAATCTAGCACTCGAGGGATACATTTCATATTTCTTCTCCAAAACCTTGAGCCATTGAGTCCATTTACTAAAGAAATGTGTATACTTTTACATATTTTGCTCTAAAAAAAGTAGACCACTACGAATTAACTGTCAAAAACACCTAAGGAAATTTCATATGTAAAGAACATTGTATCTATTCCAAACTACAAAACCCCATTCCACCTTCTTGCACAAGTTTGCAAAGTTTGCCCCAAGCAACCCTTTTTTCTTTCGGTTTGCCGTCTACAGATCCCCAGAAGAAAGAGCTTAGAGCCCTAGTGATTGTCCTATTCCAAACTACAAAGCTCCCTGTTTCGGGGAGATGATATAATTCATTTGTGGTGCAAGATGTCAAACCATTATCTTTGAGCAAGTTTTATAAAACATAGAATACGGGCTAATGCGCCTAAATTTGTCAAATCCAGAAGGACTTAATACTTTAGAGATCAACACCACAGAAGAAGCTGTGTAAAACCGAGGAAGAGGTGTCTCCATAAAGAAAAAGTCACTGCATCAAAGATGTCCTTACCCACTATCTCCCAACAAGATCTATAAAAATCTGAACCAAACCTATCTGAGGACAGATTCCCAAGGGATTTAGTTGGAAAGCATGTAATAAAAGTCTCGGACTACTGTTAGTAGGACTTGAGACCATGACATTTTATATTTCTTGTGTTGTAGGAGGCTTCATTAAATAGACATTCTACTCATTCGAAACAACTCTCTCGACCAAGTCAGATAATTCCTATAACTTTCTCCTTGTCTCCGTCAAAAAAATTCTTCTAAATATTGAAGAGCGCCTAAATGTATAGCCTCTGGGGATTCAAGCATAAGACCATTAGCAAGCCGCATCTCCTTAACAAATTGAATTTTTTTCATTTGCATGGCTTGAAAAAAATTCGCATTAGCCTCTCCTTTATCTATCCCCAGTGACTTAGAATTTTGAGACAAACAAATTTCCTTGTGATGCATCCACACAGCCAGATCTTCCTTCGTAACTACCATATCATGCTCATCCTTTCCCGAGTATTCCACCTATAACCGAGATTCCAAATTTTCAATGCGAGCTTACAATGATTTAATATGTACATCTGTAAGCCTAAAGGCCAACTTGTTCGAGTTTTGGAGAATGTTTTTCATTTTTTTCAACTTCGAAGCAAGGCAACATAAACCCAAGACATCCACTTCCTCCTCCCAAGCCGAAGCAACACATCTTTTAAACTCATGATGCTCCACCCACATTTGTTGAAGTTTACAAGATGAAGGCCCATACCGAGAGATGATTGGTTCCATTTCTAAAATCACCGGGGCATGACCTAAGGTTGTTCTCGGCAAATATTTTTGGGAAGCATGAGAAAATAAATTTAGACACTCCAAATTTAGCAGACAACGATCAAGCCGTGTGCAGCTTCTTGCATGCCCAGCATGTCCATTGCACCAAGAAAGACAACCTCCAATATTTGCAATATCAACCAACCCAACATGTCCATTGACTCAATAAAACCATTAAAGTCTTCCATTGCCATGGTGTGTCTAGGCCCATCACCTTTTCGCTCATCATCACAACGGATGATATTAAAGTAACCCATCACAACTTGGGGTGTATCAACTACGTCCACTATGTGAAATGCCTCCCAAAGAAGACGTCATTCCAACACATTGCATTATGCATAAATAAAAGAAACCACTAGACGTTTATTATGTTCTATGACCTTCGCTTTTGTTGATTACTAGCCTTCAACAAATTAACATGAACGCCTTCTTTCTAGAATTGCCATATCTTACCTCATTCACCTTGATTACACATACAATCCATCATCTTTAAACTACTCAACAGCTTATAAATATTGTTATCATTGGCAAATGGTTTGGCTGGGGCTACTATTCTTGGTTTATTTTTATGTACTAACTTTTTAAACCTTTTTCTTAAGGTCCCCACTCCTCTGATATTTCAAAACAATATTTTATTGATCATAAATCCAAATGTAGGGGCTTGCTAGGAACCCACATAGAACTTTCCACTTTTATTCATTTCCGAACTTTTGTCATTTTTTCATAACATCTGAATCTGAGTGCACCTCTTTGTTTATATTAAATTGCCTTCCAGATGTTGCCAATTCATTCTCTAAGTGCGTACTCTTTTCAATTGGATCCAGATCATCCAACCCTTCTTCTACCTCTTCTATTAAAGCCATACCTTAATCATAAGCTATACCGCATATATAATCTTCCGTTTTACCCATCCCTCTAGCCGAATGAACAAACCCTGATCCTCCTGGTTCTCGAACCTCCCTATCCTGCACCATGGCACATAGAGCAAGAGTGTCATGTTGCACTTCGACAATAATCAAAGAGTCGTTAACAACTGGACAAGAACCCGATATATCAGGTTGCATATGCAGATCCAACCTTGAAATACTATACTCTATCACAGGCTCATTCTCTTTCTCCTTCAGCAATTGTGGTCCAATCCCCACTACTAGAACAATCTCCTTAGATTGAGTAGTTAGTGTAGGTATGTGTCCATCATTACCAGCAATATCTTGATGAACTGTTTCCGAAGAATGATCGTCTTAAAATTGAGGTTCCTCACTTCGCATTACATTTTGAACTTTCTTTCCATTATCCATACCAACACCATCCAGTTTTTTCTAAATACAAACTTTTTCCACTTTCTCATTCTCCTTGTTCTTTCCATCCATCATCACTTTCTTTCCATCTATCCATGTGAGGTTTTTAAATTATGCCCTTGCATTTGACACCTTCAAGTTTGTGATATCAAGCCTATAGCTTATTCAAGGTAAATTACGAATATTTGATATTCCAAGAGGCATGGTATAGATTTCTTTTTTATTTTTATTTCTGATAGTGGGCAAATATAACTGTCATTTTAGGTCTGCATAGAGAATTCTTTATGATAGGTATATATTTAGGGTGCAATAGGGTTGGGCATTGGGTACTCGTTGACGAAAGATGCTATATATAGTTTTGGAGTGTGTAATTTTTGCTTACTTTCGTTAAAAAAAAGTGGGGATCACTATTAAAAAAATAATTTTTTTCATATGAATTCTAGATTTGCCCATTTTTTAAAAAGGAATATGCGAAAGCTGCGTACTTCAAGATTTCAAATATCATTTCTTGTTTTCTTATAATATATTTAAGGGCAGACCTATTCCATGTTCATTTTATTCAATCTAATACATACCTGGCAACTTGGTTATACAAGTATACATATGAAAACACAACCTAAGAACATCTTAACCTCATCTTTTTCCTCCTTCATTTCTATTCTTTTCTCTTCTTTTTATTTATTTTTCTCATTCTTTTCTCCAGCTTCACTCTACCCATCCCAAATGAGGGCTGAGTGTGGAAAGGATAGGGTGGGTAATAGCCATATTGATAGGGGTTATTATAAAATAGGCTTGTAATTATATTGAAAAAAAAAGCTCTGAACACATAGGTAAATGAACTTTAACAGTTAAAATTATACTAAAAAATAAAGAGATTGTACAAGAATAATGATATATACCACAATCTCATCCTATTATTTAAGATATAATACATTTATCACTATTAAATAATAAGAATTATTTAATAAATGATTATTTACTTGTAATAAATATATCACATTTCATACAGAAAGATAAAATTGTGATGATAATTTGATAGATAAAATTTTGCATTGTACAATATGTTATAGAGTGGAGCCTTATTTTGAATTTGGGTTATGACTACTGTAGGAATTGTTGGCATACAACTGAAAATATGATTACTTGCTAAGGCCGGCCTGGTACAAGGTCTGACTATTCGTTGCTTTTGAGTGGGCTTGGACCAACTCATGGGTTACCATTGAATTCTCTATTTATCAACCTGACCCATCAGCAACTCTGCCTCTGAATTAATAGATCTCCCCAAGGAAAATATGCTTGGGCCTTTGACGTAGTGGGTCCCTTGGAGTACTGATCGAAGGGTTGTTCACGTGCGAGGGCATCATATTGTTACAAGCAAATGCTTAAATTAATCACTATAGATAGCTAAGTTTTATTTTTGTAGTGATGCAGATTGCAGATCTTTAGCTACGAATCCCACGGTATATTCAGCCGAGGGAACTATAATTCTTTCAGCAAACTTTTTGTATGGCCATCTTTTTAATTATCAAGTTATTTTTTATATTTTAAATTATTCATTAATTATTTAATGTCACGCGTCAAAGAGATAAATTGTTAATAAATAACATTCTGCATATAAATGATCGTAAACTGATAATTATACTTCGTGATACGTAGCATGCATTTTATATGACACCACGTGAAAAAGTTTTGCTTGCTATTTCGCAAGTACGATTGATAATAATTAGTAGGTGAAGGTGGCTTTTATCAATACAAAATATATATATATTTATGATAAATTATTTTTAATAAAAATAATTATTTGTACAAAAAAATAACCTATTTTTGGAATGTTGAACGAATTGAAATAGAATTATTTTCGCGCACTCATTCCCTTCGAAATCCCATTATATGCCGTATTCTACTAGTTAAACCCACGAAGGGGAAGAATTTTTGAAGGGACAACAGATCTTGTTGGTCTGTTCGAAATCTAGATTTAAGTTGGTCTGCTGTAAAGACAACATTCGATCACAACATGCAAATTGAGACTATCTTATGTTAGCTTGATTAAGCCAAGCAATATGCAATCTGCTGATGTAATAGAGCGCTGATCGTCATTTTATTAAACCACCATCTCCGCAAGAGCTAGCTAGCTTCTACTGCTGGTGGTGGTGCCACTACTGCTGCAGCCATGAGACGATGAAGCTGCCTTTGCAGAAGTAGTAGCATTCCCAAGGCACAAGGCTTCTGCTAATGGTCCTCCAGGTGACGAACTACTCATCCATGAAAATGAGTTCATCCACTGGCATTTCATGTCTCCTTCCTTTTCTCCTTCTGAACCCCCCAAAGTTCCAAAACCCATCAGGGCATTTTTTATAGCATTCCTAGTTTCACTTTCATCTCCGCCATAAACTGGTACTAGTGTATGGGATGAAAGGCACTGTATCTTCTCGTTTGAAGAAGAGCATTTGTTAATTTCATGGCCAATATTATCTCTCTCTGTTGTGCACCATGCATTATTGAAATGGCTCTTCTCTTGTGTGTGGCCGAGGTTAAGAGCTTCTTCCAAAGTAGCCAACTTGGGGCTAAAGGATAAGCTACAATAGTGGTCATTTAGCCGCTCCTGATTTTGCAGTCCTTGATCACTATAAGCAAGTACAGATGGATCACAGACGGTGGTATTTTCCTTGTTTAATCCCACTTTGGTCTGCATCATTTGCTGCCAATGGTAGTCTTTGTTTGAGCCAGGCACGGAGACCATTTCTTCATTCATGAACCCCTCCAGGCACCTTCACGGGTGATTAACAAACAAAACGCATTAATTTACAAAAGACAAAAGCCAACGACCCATGTCACATAATTCATTGATGAATCATTATATTGGATAAGAACAATAATAAAAACAGAATAATATAATGAATATAGGAATAAACAAATTATAGTAGTTAGAGGAAAAATAGAGATCAGAGCATTTATGAAACCCTAACCTACCTACCAGGGTTGTTCACATGATGTAGCAGTGCCCATCGTTCTAGGAGAAGATGGATACTTGTGATCTGTCCGGTTCAGAAAATGAGGCTTTTGATAAAGCTTGGAAGTAGTGTCCTTGTTCTTGTCCTTGTCTTTATTCAACTGAGCTTGTAATTCCACAGGCTTTCTTGAACGCGGACGGCTTTTGTGACAGTGTCGTTCGCAGTACTTTTGATCAGGCGTTACGTCTCTGGAGCACCGCCATTTCTTCCCATCGGTTCTCCTGCACCTCCATGGCTCTGGATCCGAGTTGGTTGAGCACCCCATTTCCAGAGAACCACCATTTACAACTGGACAGAAAGGAAACAAGAAAAAACAGAAAACCCCATTTCAATAAAATTGCATTCCATAGTACTAATACAGGTATTATAGGTGCAAATTCACTAAGATTTGACATATATTAAAACAAATTAAAAAAAAAAAGTATTGTGGAAGTCAAAGCAAAGATTATGAGATAGTTGTTACGATTGGAGTGGGAGTAAGCAAGATTTGAGGGACTTCTGGGAATGGGTAGGAGGAGCGGTGGAGGAAGAGGGACAGAGGCCATCATGTACTTGTAAGGCATAGTTTTTCTCTCAAGATCTTGCCACTGAGCTGCTGTATATGGAACTCTCACATTCTCAGCTGCTCCAATTAATCCTCCACCTGCAACCCAACCACAAAAAGATCGTTGCTTTACATCTTAACCGTCAAATTTTCTATCCCTTACTGTTGAAGCTAGGAATATTATGGAGACCATAAAATCTACAAGAGATGAATGAGAGCCTGAAACGGGTATTGAAAGAAAGAAAACGACTTTACCTGAAGAACTGAAGCTAAAACCACGAGCAGCAGAACCAACATCCGCAACGACAGCAGCATCGTATGTATCGCCCATAAAAGCAGCCTGGTTACTTGTGTTACAGAACATTGGACCACCACTGCCTTCTCCATTAAAACCAGCAATAGTGCTGAGCAGAGCTTCATGACAAGGCTCATGGTCATGGTCATGCGTCCCCATCACCATCTTCTTCTTACCAGGAAATGGATGAGCAGTATGCCTACTACTCCAACCCAAACCAACATCATACCCAGTTGCTGTTCCTTCTTCTAACGAACCCTCTAGCCCATTTCTCGTCCCGGCCATAAGTTCAAAAACCCAACTTTCCCATAAACCTTCTGCGCCACGACTACGTGCCCGAGATGAAAAAGAAAAACCTAAAAACTCTCAAAATATCACTCTCTTCGGCTTTTATAACCCAAAGCATGTGCAAACTGCGAAGGTTCAAGTTTTTGAATCTCCACATCTAATCCCATCTTATATATCTGCTTAGAACTTTTATAAAGCTAATAAACAAAACATAATTGCATAGGTTTAGAAAATGTTTATGTTCCCAACGCAACAGCTTCTGGATAAGTAATGTCTAGTGGTTGGATGTTGTTTGTTATGGTATGACGGTGCCACCATGACTTTCCCTTCTGCTTCCCAAGCTTCCAACATTCGCACCTCTCATGGAAAAAGAAGACAAAAGCATTAAAGCCGTACGCCCAGCGAAGGAATTGACGATTTCTTCCCGTCAATTCTAACGGTGACAGCGAAACTTGTCAATATTGGTACTTTATAAGAGAGGTGAAACCTCATTGGCTAGCACCTTGTAAAATTGACGGATCGATTGTTGAATCGTCGATCTAGGTACCCAACGCCGTTTGCTGCACTGTGTACCAGATTGCGTATTTGCCGGCCCACTTGGGTTTCGTGTAAGGGCGTGACCTTGTGGGGACCAAAAACCATTAATAAGATGCTCCTATTTTTTGAGTATTTTTTTCTCCTTTTTATTTTATTAATAATTTTTTTTTATTGTTAAAATCTTTTTAATGATTTTTTCGATTTTTTTAACGGCATTGCAAATTTGCAGACTTTCCATTAACTAGCACGTGGCATATTTTGTCTCATACTATGTCACTCGAAAAAATAAATTACAAACTGAAAAAATCGACTCATTTTCTTATTATTTACACAATTTTTATACATTTTATTTTATTTTATTTTATTTTATTTTTAATCAAGTATTTAATATATAAATAATAAAAAATAAAAAATTAATTTTAAAAAAATTCAAAAAAATATATTAAAAAAAATAATTATATATAAAAATTAAAAAATTGTATAGAAGTCCTCAATACAAACTACCTTGTGAAATTTCATACTTATAGTAAGTTTTTTTTTTTTTAACACTTGTAATAAGTTTTAAATATGATTTGAAGTTCTTGAATGGAATTGTTATGCTTTTGATATCTTTAACCTTATTAATGATTCAAGCAATCAAATCTTATCTCATTTCAAATCCCAATTTGATTTCTCAAGCCATAATTTTTTATTTTTTTATTAATTTCGGTTGTTTTCGCCGAAACTAGTTTTGGACCCACTATTTACCTAGCTAATTGATCTCATTACACTTTCTATAATTAGCTTTCTTTTAAAAATCGTCTTACCAATTTTTACTATATGTCAATACTAATTACACTTTTCATTCACCCGAGATGACAAAATTTTCAAAAAGAACATCATTGCAAAATTACATGTGCACCCTTAATTAAGATGCAATATATGAATCAAAATTAAAATGACATAATCTTAACAGAATATAAACATTAACTTTTGATAATTTCATATTAATGTAACTTATGATAGCAAGGTAGTTCGAATGGTAAGTTTTTTACTGCTACTTTAAGGCTTTTATGCAAAGTCGACTACAAGGGTAGACAATAAAGCCATCATCTAAGGCCCCTAAATTTGAGTAGGCTTCACAAGAAAAAAATATAATAAAAATTAATATTGTCCAGCATAAAAGATGAAAAATATCTTGCTTAAAATAAAATCAATATTAAATGAGAAAATTCGGTTAAAAAAATAAGTAAATATAAAAATTTTACAAAATTTTTTTTACTTAAAATGTACAAAATTTTGAAACAATAATTACTAGAATAAAAATAGGAAAATGATGTGCATTTTAATGTAGCAAAATTTTAATATGTTTTGCATCTCAAAACTTTCAATAGAATTTTATTATTTAATATTTAAATATTAGTATTATTTTTAAATTAAAACATTATGCACTTAATGATCGCCTAAGGTCATAAAATATATTGAGCCACCCCTACTTCTATGCCACATACTACTAATATAATTTAATTTGAAATATAATTTTTTTTAATATAAATCTTTTAAATCAAAATTTATTACTTAAGTGATATAAATGGTGTTATAAAAACGATAAAAGAAAAGTAGCAAACAAATAAACAAGAAACAATTAATAACATGACACATAATTTATGTAGTTTTTCTATGTGCTTTTGTCTATAGAGTTATAACGATTCTATAATATTGAAAAAGAGAGTATCTTCCTATGGAAGTCTCTTGCAAATTCTAAATAATGGAGACCAATAAGGAGTCGCCACTTAGGGGATTTATAAAAGAAAATGAAAGGGCGCAACGGGGGATCTTTCAGTTTGTACTGACCCACTCCATCCCCTCTCTCTGCTCTCTCGCTCTCTCTGTCTCTTGAATCGAAAGGAGAAAACCTTAAGCCCTTTTGAGTGGAGGAAATTTATGACCAATTCTAGTCGGCCCTTTTTAAGCTGCAACTTTCACCACTACAATCCGAGTAGCGGGTACCATATGCTGGAAGTGTATTATTGGAGAATTTTCAAGAATGAATTGGACTGAACTTGAGTGGGCCTTTCAACGTTTTCTCCAGCTCAAGGCCTCCTCCAATGCTGAGACCTAGACCTAAATCGAGATCGAGATATACTTTGCCGTCCATCCGAACAAAGATGTTGTCGTTAAGATTGGGGGCAACACCAAGAATACTAATAATATTAGTAATCATAATAATATTATCCGAAACAAGTCTCCCACCAATACTGCGTCCACGTCATCTTTCTGCTTCACAACCAAGGTTATAAATACTGTTCCGTTCCGACCATAATTGTCTGGCAATTCCGACCGGAACAGTGGCCAGAATGGTGGAAGTTTATATTCCATTTCGGGCAGAATTCTGGTCATTCCAGTCCATTCCGGTCATTTTGGTCCATTCTGACTATTCCGGCCAATTCCAGCCGAATTCCGGATAAGTATATATATATATATATATTTTAAACTTTTTTAATATTTTTGAACTGCATAATTATTTTAATATATTTTTCATCATTTATTTTTTGTTTTTTGAAATTTTTATCATTTATTTGGTTGTTTATTGTTATTAATTCCGGATATTTATTCATATAATATCTACTCGAAACGATATTTGAAATGATACTGGTATTAGAATTTTCTATTCTAATGCCTCAATCGGAATGGTCACCAAAACGGAATTCATAACTTTGTTTACAACGCCCTTTAATGCACCTTCTCCCAATACATCCATCGATTCCGACGAGGATTTCCTTAAGTGCAAGCTAAATGTTTGTGCTGTCGTGGCTTAACTCAGGTAAAATATATTTTTCTCATATGATTTTATTACTATTTTTATTAGTATTAGTATTGTTATTACTATTATTTAGTTTTTGGATTTCCTTAATTTGTTGTTGAGGGAAAATTAAAGTTTGTTCTTTTCAATAAAACCAACAAAAAAAAAAAGAATTTGAATAGGGTGTTTTTGTGAGGGAGAGGTAAGGAGATTAATCGAATGAGAGAGAAAATTAGAGAGAAGTTAAGGGTTTCAGGTTAGAATTTTTTGAGGAGAGGGAGAGGTTTGTGGATTCAGGTGTTCTGAGTGATTCTGATAACAAGCTTGAATGAGTTTTCTTTAAGTTTTCTATTTAGAAAATAAATCAAATTCAATCGAGTTTCCGCGAGACTTCTATGCATTGTAGAGGAAACCATAACAAAATACAATTTTTTTTAGTTTTATAAAATAAAATAATTAATTCAACTTCTTCAAATTTTAAAATAATTTTTTTAAAATTTTAAAACAAAATAAATATTAAAATTTTTTATATAATTTTTTATCTTATCTTATTTATATAAACAAAATAAAAAAAAATTATTTTTTTGGCTATTGTGTACAAGCTAGATTCTACACTCTACAGTAGCTTGACAGCTACTTCGAGACTGATAGAATTAAGAGAAATGAGGGGGAGCACGCACACTCAGCGCATCCCCTTACATGAACAGTGCCATGAACCGTGCATGGCACCGTTCATGTGAGGGGGATACGCTGCCCCCAGCACTACTCTAGAATTAAATGTGCAACAAAGCTGGCAGAGCAAGTCCTTAGCCAGCAAGGAAACGCTGTTGCTCCTCAGTTTTGATCCCTAGGCCATTATGGTCACGCATATTTAGCTTGCTTCTTTTAATAATTGGTTTCTCTTTGAGGGAGTACCAATAAAAACGATTTGGACCCACAATTCCTTAAATTGTGCTTGATTTAGATGACTACTTTTGCAATTGTAATATTGGGATTTCATTGATCGAATGGCACAAGCTTGATATTGCCGCTACGGTTGTATAAATAGTAGCTACACTTCTAGTTATTATCTAGTTGTATTCCAATCATATATATTCGATTGAAAAATTAAAAAAATATAAATAGTAAGTACCCTAACCTACGCAACCCATCTTAATTGTAAGATACAATAATGGTGGTTGCTAGCTTGATAAGATCAGAGAATGTTCCCTGATTGCATTGATGATTATAATGGATACATTGTTGTATTAGCGGCGAGATTCTAATCGACGACTTTATTTGCAAGCGTTTAAAATTGTTTTTGTCTGATATATTACACTACGGTGATCCACTACCTACACCCCAGCTGCTAATTTACCGGGAAGAAGTGGAACTGTGGTGAAAATCATGATGCGTGATGCTCGATGCTCGATGCTCGATGCTCACATGCGACTTGTTTGGCACCTGGTCGTTATATGACGCCGCATCATAAAGTGTTCGATCATCGATGGCTACACGAGCCATACCATTAAACTTGCCTTCACAAGATCCTCTGACCCATCCCATCTCCACAGTCACGATCTCCACTCGCCACCACACGCGAGGTGAAGAATCTCGATACGCCAGAGTCCATCAACTCGATGCCACTCTTACTACGTTTCCACTTTCCTAACAAATGATTTTGATCAGGAAGAGCGTAATATCCGTATAAAAAAGATAAAAATAATGAAAAGTTATTAATTTTTATAAGGTTGATATGAGACTGTAATTATATTATTAATTAATATTTTTAAAATATAGATAATGTAATTTGGGCAATCCATTAAAAATTATAAATAGTATCAAAATCTATCTTAACTATAAATGTAGGATTGGAACTGTACTACTTACGATGGATTGATCTAACGAGAATGTTTGAAATTTAAGAGAGATAGATTGTGATACCTTATAAATTAAAAATAAAAATAAGTAGTGTATGAGATTTCATATTATTTAAGAATGAAAAGTTTTTTCTCTTTATAAGATTTTAATAAAACTCTAATTATATCATTAACTAATTCTTTTAGAGTATAGGTCATATGAATTTCTATTAGAGCGTTACAGAGAATATGCATCTCTTCAAGTGTTATTGCACGTTTAGGCCAGAGCTGAATGATCGGTTGGACTTTCCATTAGAGCATTACAGAAAGTATGTATCTCTTCAAATTGCAGTGCACCTTCAATTTTCACTGCATCCACCACTGATATAATACTTCGCACAGCTATGCAAATTATAAAAAAAGGTCATTTAAGATTGCGCCATTTTTACAGTGTATGGGTAGAACCAATTTTTTTGACATAAAGCTCAATTTTCTTTTCACTTTTTGCGGTGTGGTTGTTGTAATAGGATGTTTGTTGGGAAAATTCACCCCTTCTCATATATCTTGTTTCCAAATTTCAATGAAATATTTGCTTGCTTAGGAAAAAATAATTTTTTATTTTTTATTTTTTATATAACTAATGTGGTTTGACAGTAGATGATTGCATCACCCATTCTCTTTCCCTTCTCTTTCTTAAGTCTGAAACTGAATTGGCAGTCGAGCGAGCTGAGAGTTAACATGATATGACGCTAGATTTGTTGATTTTGTGAACAGAGTTTCTCCTCGTACCGAAGAAGAGGTAAACTGAGAAAGTGGTATGGCATCTTTGGGATTAAGGTCAAGCAAAAGCTTAATCTAGTACATATGTGAAGGTCAGAAGGGAACATAGTCTTGGTAAAGCCACAGTTTAAGTCCTTGGAGATCTAGGTATCTTGGGTTTCCAATCACTGCTACCTTACAGAAATATTATTAACTTTGACTTTAATATCTCGGACGAGATTGGAAGGCAAAAGAGGTATAAAATGGGGACTGAATTAAGGGGATATGAACCCCAAAAGTAAGGCTGCTTTTCCACAAAGATGCCAGGGTATCATGGCATCATGCTTTCACTAGGGTTGATTGTGCTTAAAACTTTGTTAAGTTCGGAGAATTTTATCATCAAATTCCTTACCCATTTTTTTTTGCTTTCCAGCGCTATTAAATTGTATAATGAATCGTAGCATAACATTGAAGATTCTTCTCCTTTCTGCAGAACTTTTGACTCTCTTAGGTTTTGTGAAGTGTAATTATGTTTTGAGAAAAGGGCAGTTAAGACATTAGGTTATTTCTATTTCCAGAATATTTCAATGCATCTTTCCCTTTGGTAAGGAGTCATAACTTTCCCTTCATCCATAGTTTTCAAAAATCATCTAACATCTTATTCTAAAGATACTGTTTCAGGTGTTATTGCTTGTTTAGACCAGAGCTGAATGATCGGATGGGGCTGAAAATTTCTGAAAATCGGATTTTGATCAGATTTCAGACCCCAATACCACGAAACAAAATTCACAACATTCTGAATTCCTATTGGGTCGATTTGGAAATCAGTTGATTTGGGCAGCCCTAATTCTGGTTAAGGCTAAAACCCTTTGCCATAAAAGTCAAGTGTGCACTTGTG
Source organism: Platycarya strobilacea (assembly GCA_036898215.1). NCBI lineage: Eukaryota > Viridiplantae > Streptophyta > Magnoliopsida > Fagales > Juglandaceae > Platycarya > Platycarya strobilacea. Next base: position 16,143,521 of record CM072549.1, on the reverse strand, counting down.
AAGGTCATGTCTTCGTATCAGAATTCAGAAAATGAAACTTTCTACAGATCATCTTGTACTAACAGTTCCTCAGATACAAAAGAAACACTACTGATTTTAAACAATAATAATATTCACAAGCATTTGAACAAGTACTGTCATACAAATACAAACAAACTTTCAACTCATCCAAACTCAAAACATGTTACTTCATTCTCTGCATTTTTTTTTTCAAACCAATAAAATTTGGGTACTAGATGCTGGTCCTATTGCAAAAAAGTGTAAAACAAATAACAAATAACTAGTACAGATTAGAAACAAACAAAACTAATCAAGACAGAGAGGTGAGAACAAGGCAGATTCATCTGATCTTCAACCCAAGATAAGATTGTTGGATCGAATGGGACTCCTTTGTTTAAGCAGAATCCTTAGCTGAGACTTTTGACACTCCAGCTTTGTTCCCCAATGCCTACTTTTGGATCCCATTGCTCGGACAACTCGTGGAAATTCAACAAACCCTTTGATCCCTCTCTTTATATGAGGATTCTCAGGTTCTGGAGAGGCTTTTCTCTGAATTGTCATTAATGAGACACCATTACTGTTATAGTCACATGATTTCTCTCCCAAAACAAACCTTCTAGACTCCCTTGAATCGATAGCATTATTATCATAATAATCTAACTTCTCACTTAACTCCAAACCGGCTGAATCAATACCACTATTATTATCATTGCAGGCTGTCTTCTCACCCAAGAACAACTGTTTGGACTTTGCAGAAAAACTAGCAACAGAATCTGGTGGATTATCATCTTGATTCTTTTCCTTTAATTTGGGAGGTGAACTCTCAATTTGTATCCTTGTACGCTCCAATTCGGAAAGCTTCTCTTCGAAGAGAAATTTTGCCTCTGTGAGCTTCATCTGAACTCTCTCTTCCCTCAACACCTCAGCCATCCTTAACATCTTTCTTTCTTCTTCCATGTCTCTCTTCATCAAGTTGATCTCCACTTTATCAGATGATATTTCTTTTGCAAGCTCTTCACACACCTTCTCCATTGCTTCTCTTCCTCTTCTCTCCTGAGCAAGCTCTTTGGCCAGCCTCTTATTCATCGACTCTGCCTTCTTACGTGTCTTGCGTTCATATTCGAGCTCGGCCTTCAGCTCGATGATCTGGGCCTGTGCAAACTCAAGTTCGGACTGCATCATGGGAGTGAAGAAGGTCAAATCCCAGAAAGAAGCAGCAATCTTACGAGTAGAGCGAGGAAGGCGTAGACAGTGCTTGTTACTCTGGGATTGTTGATGTTGGTGTGGCTGTGGATGATGCTGAGGATAATAAAATGGATTGTCGTACAGTTTCCAGCTGGGGCAAGTGGAGACGGTAATGGGTTCGGCAGAATGAGAAATGGTTTCGTTTCTGGGATTTTCAGGGCTACTGATCACCATCATCATCATCACCTCTTTCATGTCCTTGTTCTTATTTCTATATGTTATGTTCTTTTCTCTATAGCCTTTTGCTTTCTCCTTTGCCTGCTTCCTTTTCCTTTTTCTAATGGGGATTTCGCTGTTACGAAAGCGATTAGAGGTAGGCCCATTTGATCCTCGAACGTGCTTTCAAAGATGTGGATTGAAAGAGGGTAAAAGTTATATCACATGCACCTCATCCTTAATAATACCGAGATGGAGGTGGTCTTGTTCCTCTCTCTCTCTCTCTCTCTCTCTCTTAATGAATACGTCCTTATTTATTATATACCCAAACCGGCCACTCTTCTGAGTCTTCTCACGACTCACAGTGATTCACCTTGAGTATTAATGCGAGGGAGACACCATATGCCAACCAATTCGCTTACTCTTTGGTCAAAGTAATTCAAGGAAACCCAACTGGAACACAATAAACTTATTAATATCTGTCTCTTTTCTCTGCCATGCTTGAATTGGCAACAATTAAACCAAGTATGTTTATTCCATCTGAAGGAAAAATCGTAATCTAAACAAAAAGCTTAAACAAATAAGGTTAGAAGTTGCATTCCAGATGACCACATTCAGTTGCATTCTTACAGCAATCGATGGCGGATTATAACAAGTCCAGATGTGACGCTGCAACTGAACATGCCATGACCAATATTGCATCTGAAGCTTTAAACTTTTTAGCATCATTTAGACTCGAGTTTAATGCTAATTTATCTTCCTGCTTCTTTAAATTGGAGAAATGAATATATTTGCAGTGATGAAATGTGTAAATGCCGTACAATTAATTTTTAAAAATGTGAGTAAATGCAGAACTTACCTGAAAAAAAAACAATTTTTTAATAAGGGACCTCGCTATAATTTTTTAAAATATTTGTGTCGCGTTTACACATTTCACGATATATAGTCATTGTAGTTTAAATTGAGATACCGATCCAATGCTATTAGTTACCATTGATCGATGTATTGATCTGTGACCAGTCAAACATCGACCACAGACTCACATCTAGCTCTAGCGGTAGATGCAACTATCAGCATCTTTCTTAAACGTTCCTTAGAAGCAACATAGGCTGACCTTAGCAAGAAAATTAGGTGTTATCCTCCCATGATTAACAGAAAAATATGTTTCTATAAATAAAAAGGCAGTGTCTATAATGGGTTTTGGACCCCGAATGAAATGGCTCTGTTGGTTGTTATTGGTGGGATTCCAGATACAAATGCATCTAATGGACTCTGATCATCTTCCATCAGAGATTCGGCATCCGACCCAGTTTTTCAAGTCTAGAAAAGTTGACAATGAAAGGACAGTGTTGGCTTACCTGGGGTCCCAACATAAATCAATCTAAATGGGTCTCTCCCTGTTGAAATTTTCTGCTCCATTGGCATAAAAACGAGCTCATTCTACTGCATTTTTCCCAAATTAGTGTCCGCCCAGTGTAATGTTGTGAAAACGTCATGATGACAGAAAAGCAAAAAATAAATAACAATCAATCACAGATATAAATTTCCAACATATCTCCCTCCACAAAGCTGGAGAGGATTTTATTATGCTGATAAATTATAAAATATACTTTAGAAATTTTTTTATTATTTAGAGCAGTTACACCGTTCATAATATATTTATATAGCTAACATTAGCAGAAATATTAAATTTTAACCTTTTTTTACAATATTTACTCAGCTGGAGTGAAACTAGAGCACGCATCGAGTATCGAGTGAACTAGTCACTATCTAGGATTTGCTTGAGTGCCGAATCAAATGAATAGCGAGTAGGACTCGAGCGAACTTTCTATTTGAGTTTTGCACGAGGTAAATGTTGAGTGAATTTTCTCTCTTGTAGAGACACAATTTTTCTAGTACTAAGAGTATTTACAACACACTAGGTAAAATTTAGTCAAATTTTGACTTGAAATTTCACTTTTATTAATTTTAGTTAATCACTTTTTACTATACCAACTAACAAGCTCAACAAATCAATAGCTATTTTATTAAAATATTAACTTTTAACTTTCCATTTCTTTTAATTTTAATTGTAATTTGAATATTGATTTGTTAGAACACTCACAATCCACTAACGATCTTATTTGTTTAGTCAAGATTTGGTTAAAAGACATCAAAAACAATTTTCAATAGACTCATATATTGAAATATAGATAATGAGGAGAGATAAAATTAAATTTATTTTAACTCGTTGAATTTATTGAAGTTTGTTTTTTTTTTTTTAATGTCTTTTAGTATATTTCAAGTTAACAAATGAAATAGTTAATAGGTATTGAATGCTCTAAAACTACCACGACACTTTGCCATATTCGTTTTGACTTTAGCCTTTGCTCCATAGCACAAGTATAGTTGAAAATCCACTCAAAAGTCATAACAAATCATTGTCAGATAAATCAGACTCTTAACATATATTGCAACTTTTCTCTTTCCTTCTTTAGATATACCTGTATACATATATATAAAGCTCACAGCAGTAACATATAACACCACAGACAAACTAAAATAATAAACTCGTACAAGAGATCTACTGCCACAGACAAAACCCTCTTTGAGTAGTTATGGTTTACAACATTTAAAGGGTTGCGGCACATGGAGCAATACAGACCGCGGTGTATTACCTTCAAAGATCAGATGTAATTGAAATGGACCACAAAAAACTGGACCGTATTCCTTAAAGCAGGTGAATTGACTAATACAGTAAATGCGGACGAGAATCGGTTGCTGCAGTAAATAGATGTCAAAAAAAGCGCTTTGGTCAACCGGAATTGTTGACATTATGGCAGTCGACTGCTTTCCCCTATCAACATGTTGTAAAATAACTAAAATGCCTATAATTTTATATTAGATAGCACCATTCATTTCGCTTGAAATGGAGAAAAAAAAATCGTATGAGCTTTTTAGGTGAGTTTTGGCCTTCATGCTTCTCTACTTGATATATTTTATAGATACCCTACGAATTTGGGCTATGTGCATCAATCACCCATATGATTGCCTATACGGCTAGTGGCATCGACATTCCATGCGCCCTTATCATCAAATCACTCTTTTTCACTACCAAACCAAGCTTTTCATGATGAGTCGCTCTCTGTAAGTCTGTTTCAGGCACCTCAACTTTTGGTTCTTTAGACTACGCGAAAAATAAAAAAGAAAATACATGCTTACACATGCACACATGCACAAATGTGTTATCTTTTAGTTCTTGAATGATTGTGTTCTCCTATAATTTGGTTTTGGATTTGGAATTGTTGCAACCCTTATCGAGTTTAAAAGGTATTCTCGATCCGTTATCATATTCATTAATAAAATTAGGGTATAATCACTTTTGTCGAAAAAAATGCATAATATGTATGCTATAAACTAGTTAAATTTATGTATAACTATGTAAATAAAGAAATGATTTAGTTACAACAAGATTTCATAAAAATAAATTTATAAATTGATATAAATTGATATGATATGTTAGATTGTAAAATTAGTATTATTATAAAGAAGATCTAACATATTATTTGAAGTTATATCAATTTATATATAGATTTATTAATTCTAGAAGAAAAAGTGATATCTTCGGCTCTTCTCTTTCCCGGCAAGTAAAAATGCGCCGCAAACAATTTATTTCATTTGATTTCAAACTGCCTAGCAGAAGCGAGAAAAGAGATGGAAAGCATTTATTCCGGCGACTACTATACTTATTGTGGCAACTGCTTGCTACCGCAATAAATTTTTTAATGACATTTGGGGAAAAGCCCCAAATCATTGCTCCCAAACTTTTATTTTTTCGAGTTTCCCTTCTTCGTCGTTCGTTTGCATCTTTGATTTTCTCTATCGTCGTTTTGCCATTTTCAATCGCAGACACCGTCATTTCACCTGTGCCTTCTCACCTCCTTTCAACATTGGTGAGTCTCTCTGAATCTCTTATTCGATCTTCCTTTATCTCTCATTTTTTCTCTCTTGTGAAGGGTTTAGTTGGTCATATATAGAGTCGGTGAGCGAGATCTAGATTGTTCTTTTAATCGAAAGTAAATTGATTGATACGAAGATAACAGGTCCTACTTGTATTCGGAAGTGGGTTGAGCTCATCTCAACTCACTTCCATTTCATCATTATATTTTTATAATTTTTTATATAAAACACAAATTCCTATACACCTTTTTCAAATCCCAATACACATTTTTCAAATTCCAACACACCTTTTTCAAATCTCAAAATAATAATAATATTAAAAAATAAACTAAACTCATCTCAACTCATCTCATCTTCGAATTCAAGCGGCCTTAATTTTGTTAGAAATATCGCTATATGTGGTCTTTTTTAATCTCCCAATACATTAGGTACGAGCTGAAGTACAAATCTCTTTGATTTGATGGGATGGAATTTTTGATAGGTAAACGGAGGGATGAAATTGTGACAACGATAGCTAAATTTTTTTATTCTTTTCTTATGCGTTTCCGGATTCATTAAAGGGTGTTTCGGAGCTCATTTTAATTATTAGAGTATGAATGGAAAACGGATCAAAGAGATTAGATTTTTAATCAGCTAAATTTGAATACAAGTTTAGCAGATTAGCATGAACACAAAAACATGGCTTCAATAATATTCATAGATGTGTCTTTCAGAGTGGTAAATGGTCTTCACGACTATCTTTTTGTTTTTCCTACTTTTGTTTGCTGGCAAGTATATGAATTTTTTGAGAATTGATAATTCAGGTTTTGGGTGCTCTATAGGGCCAAGCAAGATGGTCCGGTAGTATTGGTAAGAGTCAATTTAGGACTTGTTTGTTTATAGGGATAAAATCAAAACTCAAAATACATCTCAAACTTATCATTATACTTTTCTAAATTCTTATACAAAATAAAATAAAAAATTTAATTTTTTCAAATTTCAAAATCACATTTTCAAATCTCAAAACAAAACTAATATTAAAATTAAAAAAATATTTTATTTTTTTTTAACTTTTATCTCATTTCTTCTCATTTTATCTCTAAAAACAAAAAAAGCCTTAGTTTCAGATTTCTCTCTATTTTAGCTCTTGGTTATCCCATTTTTTCAGCAGATCAGCATGAACACAAAAACATGGCACAGTTGTAATGTTTATTATGCCTGATTATGTACATATAAAAATAAAATAGTTACTACTTTTCCTTTCTTCTTATCTCTATCTCTGCAGGTACGCACCCTTGAAATGAATTTTTTATTATTTTCACCAGTCCTTATACAGTTTTTATAGAAATGCAATATAATTATAGCATAAATACAAGATTATACCAGAGATTTGATCCCAAGTGAAAAATCATGGCTGAAGGAACCAGATTGAAAAATTCACCAATTCCCAATTGAAAAACTTGGAGATAGAAACATTAGCCCTCAAAAGAAAGTCTGATTCAGTGGTGCAACAACTTGCTATATTAACATTGGAGCTGCAAAAGAGGAACAACAGTAACCCTCAGGGTGAATCATCTTCAAGCAACCATTGGTTAGTTTCATTTCATTTCCCTATTCCATTGCTAGGGAAATCTCTGCTACTGCAATTTTCACTTTTGTGTTTAAACCATGTGGTTTTCCATCGGCAGTTTCTTCTGTAGCTGTAATATAATTGGTGAATGATATTTCATGGGAGGGAGAAGTTTTTGTGTGATTTTTTTTTTTTTTTTTGATGAGACGTTTTATGTGATTTATATGATACAAAAGGTTCTAAGTCCAAATAAATAGTCATTTTGAGATATAAGATCATCATGTTTGACTTCAGCTCTGCAACAGTCATTTGGGTCACATGATTTTTTTTGGATTTTAGAAAGAGATTACTCAAAATTTATCCATTTCTTTTCAGCATTTGATTTTACTGGAGGATGATCATTCATCATATGGCCCCACGTAAGCAATTCATCGCTCCTTAAATCCCCCTCGCCCAATTTTCAAAGTCTTAGTTAGCCATTTGACCAACTTTCTTGTTTAATTTGCCTTGCAGTTGCAGAGTTTGCATCGACAATGAAAGCATGGAAACATGCACTGTAGTAAAGGTTCATGATCGATCAGTCATTTGGAAAGCTATTCAGGGAATATTTTTGGAAAAAGGAGGGTCTCTCTATATTTTTAATGGTGCTTGAACTATATGGGTGCAGCAGGTTGCTAGCGTGAACAAGCAGGGACTACTCCTAGAAGTGGTGCAGATCTTGACAGACCTAAACCTTACAATATTAAAGAGCTACATTTCATCTGACGCAGGGTGGTTCATGGATGGTGCATAAGTTCTTCCATTAACCCAATGCTATAAACTTTTACAATGGTTCTAACTTAACCCATCCCAACTACCGATCCAGTTTCAAATTTCATGATGATCATTTTTCCGTTTGGATTGGAGAGTGAATTGAACTTATCTTAATTCATCTCTATTTTATAATTACACTTTTTCAATTTCGCATACAAAACACAAATTTTAATACATATTTTTTCAAATTCCAATACACATTTTTTAAATTTCAATTCAATTTTTTCAAATTTTAAAATAATAATAATATTAAAAATAAACTAAACTAATCTCAACTCATCTCATCTCTCACTCCAAACGGGACCTAATCTTTGTATATTTGCAGTTTTTCATGTCAAAGACGTGCATGACGATAAACTTATGGACCAGAACATCATCAACGCTATTCAGCAGGTAATTTCCTTCTTTTCTTTATCTCTACCTGCATATATAGTGCTTATAAGGCAGTAAGGGGTGGGTTTTCCTCATCTTGCTCCGCTTCCGCTTCTTTCTGGGATTTAGGGTTTCTTAAGTTTCAAAAAGCACCTCTAGATGGGGGGTGGAGGCGCAAAGCACCTCTAGATGGGGGGTGTGAGCTGCGCCTCCACCCCCCCCCCCCTCCTCCCTCCCCTCCTCTCCTCTCCTCTCCCCCTTTTCTTTTTCTCACTATCCTTCTCCTGACCCTCTCTCCTCTCCTCTCATCTCCTGTCATCTCATATCCCGTCCCCCTCCTCTCCTCTCCTCTCCTCTCCCTCGCCCCCTTTCCCTCTGTTTCCTCTCTCTTTTCCGATTTTGGTTTCTGGTTTTTGTTCTCCATTTTTTCAAGTTCCGCAGGCAGTCTAGGGAGGATTCTTGGAGCGTTATAGACGTTGACAGTGGTGAAGCTTTCCGCCATGATGGGTTCCACACGCGCACCACTGGAGATCATCTAGGTGCTGATCTTTCAATTGCGCCGGTACAGCGCTGTTTAACGGCAAGTGTGTTAACACGCATCTCTTACAGCGGCACTGGGCCCTTCGTGCACAACCTTCGAAAGAGTCCTCCGGCTGCCACATGCGAGGCCAACGGGATGAGGGCTATCGCTTCTGCCCTATCAACTACCCCTCCAGAAGTGGTGCGTGGTCTCCACGTGCCACCGACAATAGTGAACACCTGTGCCTTTTTGACATTCCTCCAAGGTTGAAGATCAGACCGTATTGGTTTCTGATTTTCCCATTTAGTTTTGAGTTGCTATATGTTACTTAGTGTTTGTGTAGAAAATATTTTAAAATTTGAGAAATAGTCTCTCAGACATTATGTCCATTTGAAGTTTTGATCTCTCGGACTTTATGTTCATTTGGAGTTTGGTTTTCTCCTTATGGAGAAATTTAGTACATGCCTCTTCTGGAGGCCGTTGATAGTTCTCTTAGTATTTATATGAGAGATGTTGAAACTGATCACCAATATGTATCTAGTTAATCGTTTAATCACATTGTAGACTTTATGTATAAGTTTGAATGAATGGAACTTTTTCTCAAAAAAAAGAAGGTAGTAAGGGGTTGTAGTTCTGCATTTTCGACATGATATTCTTTGTCTAAGGATACCGTTTGAAATCTCAATGGTATGCTCCTTTTCTTGCTATATGCTTCAAATTTTTTTAGTTAGTTTTTTGCAATACGTTCTTTTTTTTATTTATTTTTATAATGTAGCTTAAAACATGTGTGAAATTTTGTTAAACTTTCTTAGTTTAACTTGTGAATACAAGGTTTTGTACATCTTACTTTATTCATTTATTGTACTTTATAAATTTATTGTACTTTATAAAATGAGTAATGCTACATACAGTCATGAAATTACAAGCGACATACAATCACTTTGAAAAAAAGTAAAATCTACTATTAAAAAGTTAATTTTTTAACAATAGATCTTACTTTTTTTTAAAGTGACTGTATGCCGCTTGTAAGTACACAACTATATCTATCATTTCTCTTGAACTTAAAATCAGTTCGTCTTTGTTCATGCTCCCAGTTTCACCTGTCATTTATAATGTCAACTTCTGAAACCATTTACTGGCCAATTTACCATTTTTTATCAACAAAAAGAACAGTAAAATAAACCGATTTGTTTTTCTTTATTAAAACGTGCAATCCATATAATAGCTTCATAAATCAAACCCCTTCAAATAATAACAGGCAAACCGACACGTCTAGGTCGGTAAGAAATCTGGAAATTTTGATGCAGGGGCAGAGGCGGTAGAGCTATTGTTAATTCTACCAACAGAGATTACATTTAGATTATAGGCACAAAGGAAGGCACTCACGTGGCACGATGCCCCCCCCCCCCCCTCCTCTCTCTCTCTCTCTCTTTCTCTCTCCTCCTTTTCCGTGCTCACCATAGTGGTCGAGAAGCACCTCGAGTGGCACTCCAGCAAGGACATGAGAGCTCATGGCGGTGTCGTGAGCTTACCATGCACCTTTTTTGCACTGTACTGTGGCCAGGGTGGTCGCAGCTTGCATGGTGGTTGTCCATCGGCTAGGGTGGTCAGGAATCCTTAAAGGGGCGCAGGCAGAGACATCATTGGTGAGGGAAAGGAGAGGGGAAGGGGAGGTAGAGGCATAGGGAGGGGGAGAAAGGAAAAAAAAAACTGGTAATGCACCATATCAGTGCGTAGAATCCCTTTGTGGGATTCTTTTGTGTCTCTAGAAGCCCTCTTAATTTTATTTAATGGAGTGCTAAGATCATAAAACTCTAAGCTTAAACATTTTAACCCCATCCTCCATTCCAACAGAAACTCCACACGTCTAGGCAAGTGAAGCAGTTCTTAAACCACTCAAATCTAGGAATCAATCGCATTCTAGAATAATCGGGATTCCTTTGTCTCTGGAAGCCCTCTGCCAAGATCAAAAAACCCAGCGCTTAGACATTTCAACCCCATCTTCCATTCTAACGGAAACTCCACACAGCTTCTAGGCAAGTGAAGCAGTTCTTAAACCACTGAAATCTAGGAATCAATCGCATTCTAGAACAACCTCCATGGACGATAATATGGGTTATGATCTGACCACTTCTTTAAAAGTAGATATGAACACAGAAGATGCATGAGATTTCAATTCATCACTCACATGATTTCACCTTCAACACCTCCCTTTGCCAAGCAACAAAAAAAATAAAAATAAAAAAGGAACAGCAAGAATTAAAAAAAAAAAACAGTTGGACAATATATGAAGGAAGCATCATAATCCCTATGGTAGAATACATAATAATTAACGTTATACAATCCGAGAAACGCAATGTGAGAAATCATAGTTCCACAATACTTCAGTAGAACACAAGATTAGTTAACATATTACTCATGGTCTCGAACTAACTCATGATCAACCCATTGCAACTAAGCAATCTTACAGATTGTATAGCTGGATCACATTTTCATAGTTCACTAATAACTACTGAACTCTTAAGTGCTTGATTCCATTAGTCAAGCCTGTACCGTCTAGGAAACTTAAAAATTATCGATGTTCTTTCAAGAAAAAAAAAAAAATCACCCATGCACAATGAGAATAACACCTCACCTGCCTTTTCTTTATAGGTAATCAGGTAATCAGGAAGTTTTATTCATCAAAATAAGGCATAGTCCAATTATAAAGAATTAGTATGTAACAAGAGTTTGCAACCGGCCTCACGCCCACTTTTTAAAATTATGTCTCACACATAGATTTATAAGAACTCGCGGTTTGTGAGTTACATTAAAATCATTCAATTTGTATCAACTTATTAGCCGCACAATCGTTACAATACTAGCCAAGAAAGAGCATCTTGAGCTTCCATATACACAGCCATTTACCCCTAAAAATTGAGCGCAAAGTATCTGGTAACGATACATACACATACCATTCATTTCATAGACATAAATGAGAGTGTATGAAATCGCAACTGCTTACTTAAAATAACAGGCACAGTAGATCAAGCAACAAAAGAAAACACAAATTTTATATCCTAACAATTGCTGTAATACTCAAATTTAACAATAGACATTTTGTAATAGTTTGAAGTTTCTACCTCAAACTCCCCAGTTTGATTACTGCTCCAGCTCCAAAAATCTTCCTTGTTGACTAGCTCACAATTCGAACTCATCCTCAAGCTTCAGCGCCTCAGCTGCTGCCTCCTCCTCCTCATCATCGACCACAAAATACGGGTTGTGTGCCTCAGGTTTGAACTTGTACCCGGTGAACGCATAGAACGCCAGCGTCGCCAACTCCGCAGCCACGACACTGGTCCAAAGATACCGGTACGAAGTGATAGTCTCCAGTGCATACACCACCACGCGGGTAAAATAAATGTAGCAAATCACCACGACGTAATACTGCCTAAACAAGGTCAACTTCATCAAATTAACCGCCGCCTTGCCGTCGGTCCTCGCCGCCTCGCGCAGGTTCTTGATCGACCACACGATAGGGAACAACACCGCACAGCAGCAAACCACATCGACCAGCAAGAACACCTGCTTCCAGGTGACCCAATCCTGCGCGAACGGCCCGCTCTCATCGATAGCGACTTGAGCAATGTTCGCCACGACCTGAAGCGGGATCACAATCATCAAGACCTTCTTCTCCTTATCCTGCAAATAGGGCTTCAAAAACGACCATCCCGTGCCGATCAGAACGATCAGAGTAAAGAGCGTAATTCCCTTCAAGAAACTGAATATATAGAACAACACGTCCCATCCGTGCGCGCTACCGGTGCGCTTGATGTACGATTTGTCCTCGGCTTCGCAAAGCAGGTTCAGAGCTTTGAGGATCAGAACGGCAAGCATGAAGAAATGAATACCGAACACTGTCAACCGCTTCTTGTACAGAACGGAGATCCAAAGGCCGGCGAGAGCGAAATAGACCAGAGAAAAGAGGAAGTAAATCCTCGGGAGAATGGTCTTCCCGGCGGAAAGGTAGTCCCGGCCACTGCTCTTGCCGTCAAGATTATACATCGCCGAGCTGACGTCCATGGAGACCGAGAGCTGGCTCTGAAGGCAGTTGGCGAAGACGAGCGTGAACTGATCGGCGTCGGTCTCATTGAATACGGTGTTAAAGCTTTTCGCGTCTTTGAGGTTATCGAATGTGTAGACAAGCTTGACTAGTTTGGAGAGGAGGGCGCACGAGACATCGCCGTCCTGCAGCTGCTGGAGCACGTGCATCCAAGCGTCCCGGGTGCAGAGGAAGAATCCGACCTTTGAGAGATCGAGATTCGAGGCGGAGAGGGAGATCTTGGAGACTTTGAGCTCCAGACAACCCGTGTGGGTGAATCCAAACTCGTCGAAGGGAATAATCGGCCGTTTGTCGGACCTCACCTCCGTTAATCGGATCTCGGCAAGGGACACAGATGCAGAGAGGAAGAGGAGGAAAAGAGAGAGGAAAACGGAGCGGGAAGAGAACGCCATGGGAGGACGGTGTAGATCTGAGGGAGATCAGATCGGAGGTTGAATTTTGTGGTCAGGAGAAATTGGATTACGATTTCACAACTATGGAGTAGAGACAAAGTATTCGGAGACCTCAAGAGAAGAAATTGAAGAGGAAGGGGTTAGGAACCTTCAGCTTGACCGCGTGCTTGGAGATAGGGGTAAGGTTTTGATTTTTGGGAGAGAACTCAAAGCGTGGTTTGATATTAAAGCTCGGGGATCAAAATTAAAAATATTAAAATATAATATTATTAAAATATAATTTTTTTAAAATTTTTAAATATTTTAAAATTTTAAAAAATTTATAAAGATTATATAAAATAAAATAATATATTATAAAACTAAAAAAAAAAACTACTACTATTATAAGAGAAATATAAAAGAAACTTTATGAAACTTTCTTCTTTATCTATATTTTCTTATGAATTTCATTACAACTAAACCCCATATTTATAGGCATTGAAATTACTATGCAAGTTACTATGTAAGTCACTATACAATTCACTATACAGATTTTAAAATAATAGTGGTGGGATCATTCACATAATTTTAGTGGTGGGACAAGAGGCGGCTGCCGTTTCGTTCATTCATTACAATTCATAACACTCCCCTTTGAATGACCACCCATAAAGAATTTGCCTCGTTAAAACCTTGTCAAGGAAAAACCAGTGGGAAAAAAACCAATGGCGAAAGAAAAAGAGTACAGTCTTCTTATGTATCCACAAGTGCTTTAAGATTGCCTCATTAAAACCTTGCAAAAGAAAACCCAATGGGATAAAACCTTAGCGAAGGAAAAAGAGTATAATCAACACGAGTTTTCAGGACTTTTACTCCCCTGGAAAGTGCATGACGATAGATTTTTGAATCTTCACATTTTAATATTCTGCACAATTTTCTTGAATGTCGCAGTTGGTGATGCCTTCGTGAATAAATCTGCCAGATTATCACTTGATCGTATCTTTGATATATCCTCCTTTGATTTGAATGATACAAGTAGCATTATTTTCGTATAAAATTATTGAGCTATCATTGATTATGAAATACCACACTTTTCTTGGATACGTTGAGTCATTGATCTCAGCCAAATATACTCTCGACTTGTTTCATGAATTGTAATAATCTCTGAGTGATTTGAAGATGAAAAATAATATCTGGTTGACAAATTTAATAGAAATCTGATACCTGCAGTAATACTTAAATTCCCCCTGATAATATGCGTTAGTGTTTCAAGTAATAAGCAAATATGATTTCAGTATATATAACAAGTTAAGAATTCAAACACGATCTCCAACTAAATAATGCATTAGAGAGAGTATGATAATATTTTCATCTAAAATTTTCTCCCCCTCATTCGGCGTTATTAGGAAAAACTTGTTTATATACGACAGAAATAATATTGGAAATCATCTATGTATGATAAAAACTGTAAAAGCTTTGAGGTTTAATATTATTGGTTCGGCGGAAAATCAAATCCGCTTGACATTGTGGACAAACGAGATCTTGAAGAGATTTGAAGGTTTCGGGTTGTTGTTTAAATATAACCAATTTTACTATTGGTTTACTCCAGCAAAAAGATCTCGCATTCCTCATAGATTCAGTTGTTGTTCATCCAAAACGATATTATGTCTGATAGAAATCCTAGTGTCCCAGATTTAAATCACGAACCATTTATACCTCAACCACTTATATTTTCTCCTGAGGCTGTAAATACCATGATAGGAGCAGAGATATATCTTTCTAGTAAATCTGATCCTGAAATTGTTGCAGCATCAAGAACCCTCAGTGCTCAATATGATGCCTCTCTTACAACCATGTCTCAAAGGCTATTGGCGAGAACGAGTGAGGTTGATCATCTTAAAAATCAAATATCTGAGTTGCATCAAACACTTGCAACTAAAGATAGAAAAAATAAAAATTTAAAACAAGAAAACAAGGAGCTGAAGAAACTTGTAGACTGGTATTCTTGTGACCTGAAAACACGAGTAGAAGAGCTGGAACGAGAGATAGCTCAGATATAAAGTCAACAACAGCAGCTATCGGCAGAGGTTCAACGTTTACAAGAAAATAGGGATAGCTGTAATTAATCTCGCTGGCTTTTGAAATTATGCATCCAGCATATCTTGTAAAGTGAGATTTGAAGAGATGATGGTTTGTCTTGTTCTTATTTCCATTTCTATAAGAATCGTCTTTAGTTTCATTTAGTACGCATCAAATTTTCTTCTCATATCTATAATTCATCTGTATTTGTATTCTTATTCTACAAATTTTCAATGGCTCATCAATTTCCTTTTACTATTTCTCACGATCAACATATGAGGTATCCTTCGCCTCAATTACAAGTTGTTCCTGCATCTTCCGCAGGTGCCATGTTGCAGCAAGCAAATGATCTGACTAATAAGTCAGATCGTGAAGCTGTTTATGAGCTGGTGACTCTTGGCACCCGATACTCCTCCTCTATTGTTGGATTTTCCAACCGATTACAATCCAAAAATCGTGGGATTGAGGAGCTTAACGAGAAGGTTTCTGTACTTCAACGACTCGTTCAAGAGTCTGACAGAAAAATTGCAGACTTAAAGTAAGAGAATAAGGATTTAAAATCCTTATTTGCCTCTTCATTTCGACTGCCTAATCCTTTAGATAAGGATGGTATGTTGCTTTATGAAGAGTAAATGCATTTGAGAGATGAGGCTAGAAGTCTCAAATTCTTGTAACTCATCTATGAATTGAATAATAAGATCTTTCCTTTTCAAATGCATTCCTTGAATTTATAGCAACCCTTGTAATCTTTTCAAGAGTTCTAATAAGGTAAATCATCAACGTAAACTGCAATAATGGCAAATCCGAATTTTGATAAAACATATGGACATATAGGATTATTTTTAAATCCTTCTTTCAATAGATACTTGTTGATTCAATTATACCACATGCGTTCGACTTGCTTTAACCCATATAAAGATTTTTGAAACTTTATAAAGTACATACTCCTAAATGTAC
Source organism: Platycarya strobilacea (assembly GCA_036898215.1). Classification (NCBI taxonomy): domain Eukaryota; kingdom Viridiplantae; phylum Streptophyta; class Magnoliopsida; order Fagales; family Juglandaceae; genus Platycarya; species Platycarya strobilacea. The sequence goes on along the minus strand of CM072549.1, from coordinate 16,127,421 downwards.
TTGGATTAGATGCTTCAAGTATCGTAAATTTTTATATATGTAATAATCTAATGATTCTTATAAATATGCAGGGACCACATTCATTAACTGCATATCTAATCCTTTTGTAATAACCAAATTGATTAAAAATATGAATGTGATTGCATTCATAACAAGAAAATATGTTTCCTTATAATTGCTCTCGGATTTCTACAGGAAAACTTATGCGACAAATTATACCGCACAATTTCATTTCGCATTACGCTTTCGTATAAATACTCATTTATATCTGACAAATATTACACCCTTTGGTGTTTGGACAACAGGTCCAAATGCATCTCGCTTCACTAGCGAGTTTAATTCAGTTTTAATAACTGCTTTCCATTTTGGCCAATTATTTCTATGTCGACATTTTTCGACGGTTTTTGGCTCACTTTCTTCATTACTTCTGGTAATGTCAAGTGTTATCATATATGTTATCGACAACAGTTTTATTTCTATCCATAAATTTTCTAGTACTCATGAAATGTATTGAGATCTCATTGTTCCTCTCCAGGGGAAAACATTTCATGAAACACCTCTACAGGAGGTTCCTCTTCATGAGGTTTATACTCTTCAGGAGTTTTCTCTTTAGGAGTTATACTCTTCAGGAGTTACACTCTTCATGGGTTACCTTTTCAGGAGGTTTTATCTTCAGAAGGATTATATTTTATACAAAAAATACGGTCTCTTCATGAGCACCGATTTTTATTTTTCTTGTGCACCAATAGGTCTTCAACGCTTCAGGTGTATCTTAAACTCATTTATTGCTGTTTTAACAACTCGTCCTTCAGGGACTTCAATTCTTGCTTAAGCATTAACAGCAGTAATATATGATTTTACAACACCTTTAGTGTCAGTAAATATATCATATAATTGATTTGCAACACTTTGTAGATAGATAATCCTCTGAACTTCTGGTTCACATTTATTTGTAAGAGTATCAAATTTAAACAGGGCTTTATTATCCCAAGTAATTTCTTATCATGCTTCAGGCACCGATATTTCATTATTTTAAAACATGATGAAATATTAATAAACTTATATATAAAAACTTAGTATAAGTAAATCAATTGCTTGGCCGTACAACAAGTACGTGACTACTGTTTAGTTATACCACATCTATGACAAACATTTTCATCTTTTTATGAAGAATTATTCTGAGGGCCTTTATCCTTCTCTGAGTTGGATCACTTCTGGTAATACGATATATTTTTATCATCTTTAGTGTTGTCGCTTTTGGGACCAACACTTCTATAATTTTTCTACCACATCTACGCCCTTAGTTCCCGTTCACTTCTGGGAATTGTCTAAATTCGATATTATTAATAGGACGTAACTGGTGTAACAAAAACTCATTCTTTAGCTCAATCATTAGAAAACAAAATAAAAGTTCAAAATATTTGTTGAACTTTCACTCTCGATATTGCTACTGCAGGAACACATTCGAAGTATGAAAAATAATGTCTTCTTTTATATATCATCATCAGTGATATTTTCACTGCATTATCTTAATATTGAGTTAATTTTAAAGAGTGCAGAATATTCAATACTACTCTTAAAATCTTGCAACTTCAGGTACAATAAATCATAATGATCTTTTGAGAGGATTACATCTTCTGGTGCTTATATCACTCTCTTAATTTATTTCACACAGTAAGATGATTTTTCATTATGAGATACACAGCACGGTCTTTCAGGGACACATGGTTTTCTTCTATGATTGTATCTTTTAAGTTCATCATCATATCCAAATAGATCTCATCAAGGATCTGGATAAATAACATTTTTCAGAAATGTCAATAGTAATAAATCTCAATATTTGACATTATATTACAAAAATAAATCTGTGAATTTAAGAAATATATTCACATTATCATGAGAATAAAAATAAAATTTTATCAAGTAATATTCAGAAATATTACCTTTAATATTTATCTCAATGACTGCAAATAATATATTGAAAAACTTACTTAAAGTAGAAGACCACTAGCTTCAGTATCGGTAGAATCTCGTGCTGATAACGTGTTATAAAACTAAAAAGAAAACTACTACTATTGCAAGAGAAATATAAAAGAAACTCTCTGAAACTTTTTTCATTTTCTATATTTTCTTATAAATTTCATTACAACTGAAACCCATATTTATAGGTGTTGAAATTACTATGCAAGTTACTATGCAATTCACTATGCAGATTTTAAAATAATAGTAGTGGGGTCATTCACATAATTTTAGTGGTGGGACAGGAGGCGGCTGCCGTTTCGTTCGTTCATTACAATTCATAACATAATATTATATATATATATTTTCTAATATATATTTCAATACAGAGGGGATCTGTTTTTCCAACATTCAGATCTTAGTTATATTTGTGTCATTAAACTCTTGTTTGTATTTGTGAATGAGTTTAATTTATCTTAAATTTATTATTATATTTTTTATATTTTTATATAAAATATAAATTTTAGTACATATTTTTTAAATTTTAATATAATTTTTTCAAATTTTAATATATATTTTTTAAATAAATTAAAATAATAATAATATTAAAAAATAAATTAAATTTATCTCAACTTATCTTAACTTATTTTATCTCAAAATTTAAACAGAATCTAAAATAATAAGATCAAAAGTATTATTTTTATGGTAATGTAACAGATTTTAAGCTGATGTCATTTAAGTAGATGATAGTAAATTTATTTCAAATAAGATTTAACGTGAAGAGTTGCATTTAGCTTTAATCTATTCAATTAAACTAATCAAATTCCTCAATTTAGTTTCTTAATGTCTTGTTAAATTACTACGGAGTCCGCGAATTATGTTAAGAATTGTTAGTGACCTGACAGTAGACATTGGGGATGGGTTTTAACTATTGTCGGTCGGGGCAAGTGGAAGGGGAATGTGCCAGCTCGGTGGAGAAATAAAGGGGAGGAAAATATTTAAGTACGAAGATTCGAAGCCGGTGAGCGAAGGTGTACTTGGTTCCAATTTCTTGTCTTTTATAGTTTTTTATTTTATTTTTCCAGTTCTCTCAATTCATTTCATTATATTTTATTTACTTGTTATATTTTTTTTAAATCCTATACAATAAAATAAATAATTTTTTTTTTAAAATTTTCAAATCCTACACAAGAAAATAAATAATTCATTTTTTTTAGATTTCAAAATAATAATTAATATTAAAAATATATATTATAATACTATTTTATACAACTTTTAACATTAATTTAAATTCATCACATCTCATCTAGTCTGTAAAAACAGATAAAACTAATTTAAACATAAAGATTTTTTAGCAAGTTTACGAGCATCCTCATTAGAATTTCTATGAACAAATTGCAACATCTACTCCCTTCTATCCATCAACATCTTCTTTGCATCTTCTATTTTCATAAAATGAAAATTCCTCACTGACTTCATTAACAACCTTTAGGATAGTTTGAACATCATAACATCATCTTAAAAAATAACTCTATTGAAATTAAGATCTCCGCACACTTTCATCATTACTTTTCAAAAAGCTAAACTTTCTGTTGTTGTTGCTTGTTATACACGCCTCTGATCACAACAGATTGCGATAATTTCCCCATTTCTCATTCTTTATGGCCACCCCTATTCTCATTTTTCTCTATTTATGATCAATAGCTGTATCCCAATTACCCTTTAGATATCCCTCCCTCGACGTCTGCCACTTCAACTGCCTTGCAATAACTTTATTTGATTATATTTTTGCATATTAGACTTTGAGCCATCTGGAAATCCCTCAACTCATCCCTTGTTGTGTTCATAACTTGATCAGAATTCTTGAAATTGCTTTAAAAAAATAAGCTAATATCTCTTTATCCATAAGACCCTCATAATACAAGGTACTTCCTCCATTTTTATCTTTGACAACTTCATCATCAATTTTTCCAATAGAACCAACAAATCATATTCATTTATACCCCATTTTATATTCTATTCAGGGACTCAAACCAAACATCATTAGTTGTAGTGCAATGAAATAAAACATGCATGAAAGTCTCCACATCTTTTCTACAAATTAGGCATAGCTCACTATCCACTATCTTCTTGGAGAACAACTTTTTCCTTGGGGCAAGACAATCATTCCTAGCTCCATAGAAAAAATTTCATTTTTTCGAGAATATTCAACTCCCACATATTAACCCATCTTTTATTAGCTTCATATTCCTTCAAGGATTCCCATTTGATGCCTTTTCTTTCCTCAAATTCTAAGTAGTATGCACTTTTTACAGAAAACATGCATTCTTTTTGTGATCCCAATGTCATTTTATCTCCAAAGTTCATTTTACTTATGGGCAAACTCAAAATCTGTTCAACTTCTTCCTCATTAAAGATATCATTAATCAACACCTCATTCCATTCCCTACTATCCTATAAAATCAGTTCATTTTATTGGAGGATGCAGATAAATGACTACCTTTAGACTCCAACTTCCACTGTTGGGAAAGAAGCTGAAAAGCATGAATGATACTAAATAGAACATATTAGATCGACAAGTTTTGGGGTTATTTACCTTACATTATCAAGATCGGTTTCATGTAACATTATTCACCTTACATTATCTATGAAGGATCTCATGACGACCATGTCTGATATATATGAAAAGACATCGACAAATAACAAGGCACATTTGATGAACAAGTTGCTCAATTTGAAAATATCAGAAATTATCTCTGTGCTCCAACACTTGAATGACTTTGATATGATCACAAATCAATTGTGTTATGTAGATACCGAGTTCAATGATGAGATTAGAGCATGGATTTTGTTAGCAATGTTGTCAAAAAGTTGGGAGGACATGAAGATGGCAGTGAGTAATTCAATTGACAAGATGATAGAATTACAATGGTGCATGTGACATGGTTCTTGCTAAGGAGGTATGCAGAAGAGATTCTACTGAGTTCTCGAATTCAGGCTTGGCCTAAATGTTGAGTATCGAGGTAGGATATATGACAAGTCAAACTCCAAGAATAGAGGCAAAATCAGGCGATATCTGGACAACAAATTACTTGTTGGAGTTGCTGCAAGTCGCGCCACATCAAGAAGGACTACCAAAATTAGGAAAGTACTTATGATCTTGCTGTGAATGAGGTTGCTGAAGAAATATAGGACACTCTAGTTATTGCATTGCACAATTTGGTTGTTAATTGAGTGCTTGATTCAAGAATTTCATTTTGTAATACCTCACATTGAGAAATCAAACAAAATTCTATTGTTCGTAATTTGGAAAGATGTATACGATTGATAGAGAGTCATTAGATGTCGTGGGGGTAGGAGATGTACGCATTAAACTTCCTAACAAAAGCGTGTGGAATTTGTAGTAAGTCAGACACGTTATAGATTTAAAGAAAAGACTTATCTCTATGTGACAACTCAATGATAGCAGTCATACATTCGTGTTTTCTGGAGGAGTGTCGAAGGTCATAAAGGGTGCACTGATCCTGGCAAGTGGTAAGAGATATACCATTTTTTATTTGACATAAAGGATTAATGATGTGCAAATCAGATGTGGAAGCAAAGAGGGTCAATTTTTTCTTCATCATGTAAGCTCGGAGAAATCTTCCCATAGGTGTGAGACATGGGAGTAGAGTGTCTAGTTTTCTAGGATGTGCCTACAGTTGATACTTGCAGAGTTGCCAGGACGACCAGACCTCCATTGTGGACACTTACCTTGAACTATGTCTTGTTGACAGAATGTGGTGAGCCACGGAAGAACAAAAAAATCTTGCGGGATGAGAGATCTAGCAAGTGGAAGTTGACTAAAGTTGCCAGGGTTAATTCAAGATTGGATATTCTCAGTGTAGTGGAAGTGGTAAATAGCCCAATGGATATTTAGATTGAGGGTGATGCACATATGTTGAACCCAAAGTTTTAAATTTCGTATCTATGTATAGATTTTGATAATAACAAATAAATTCAATATTCAATCTCAAGTTGTCTATGCATGAATGGAGCTAAACACATAAAAAAATCAAGTATGAATAAGAAAGAGAACAAGTCTACAGATGGAGCTCATAGAAAAAATTTGTATATCTCTTAAAATTTGAAATTAAATTAAGACTCAAAATTAATTTTTTCTTACAAAGTATCAATTTTTTTTTTTTACATATGCATGACATCATTAGAAATTTTAATTTCGAAAATTATATTTTAGATGTGTATGATATATGCATGACATTATTAAAAGTTTTAATTTCGAAAATTATATTTTACATGTGCATGACATATGCAATAACTTCATCAAAATGCATGACATATGCAATGACTTCATCAAAATTTGAATTTTGAATTTGGAAGATGATTGAGTGTGACTCATTTACCTATAAATAGCTCACTTGAGTTTTGCACAAAACATAACAATAAGAGCCTTTGTATCATTCTTTCAAAATCCTCATTCTCTCTTCTCTAAGTTTTATACCTTAATCATTATTCATATTAAGAGAGATATAAATTGTCCTGACTAATATTATTTCATTCATTGAGAAGTGTACTCTGATAATCTACCCACTATCAGCTCTTATATTTGTAAGAGGATGCGTATAACTCTTCTGTATGTAGAATGTGTTATTCCATATAGGGAATAATTGAATTACCAAGTGTGAGGTGATTATAAATGTAGAGGGTGTTCTACATGGATTCTTTGTAGCGGTGTTGCTCAAATATGTAATAGGTTTTTATCTCCACCTGAAAGAGATTGAATAGTGTTGGGATCCTCAAGGGGTAGCTTGAGACGAGAACATAGGCAGTGAGGCTGAATCTCGTTAAAATACTGAGTTTGCTTCTTCGTGCTTTTACTTTTTATATTTCCTGCTGTTTCATATTTTGTTTATATTTTATATTTTATATTTGGTTTATAAGTGTTAATTTTTTAATATAACTCAATTCACCCCCTCTTGTATTAGTCATCTGGGCAATAATTGATATCAGATCAAGGACTCTATTATAAGATTAATTATCTGTTGAGTTAAGATCATATGGCTAACATTGCAGCTACATTTGTTGAAAATCAATCCAGCAGTCGGTTTCCGCTATTTTGTGGAGACAATTATATTTTTTGGAAAGCTAAAATGAGAATAATTCTTAAGTTTTAAAGTCGAGGAATCTAGAAATGTATTAAAAATGAGTCTTATATTCCAATAAAAATTATTTATGGAGTAAAGGTTAATAAGTAAGAAGAATAGTTTGATCATGAAGATGATAGACTTTATACAGTGAATGTAATGACTATAAATTTTCTGTATAATGCTCTTAATGGTAATGAATTTAACAGAATAATGATTTGCAAGACAACAAAGAAAATATGGGACAACTTGGAAGTAACTTATGAAGGAACTTCACAGGTCAAAAAATCAAAAATTTATATTTTATGCATGAATATGAAATATTCAAAATGAATGATGATGAATCTATTTTCTCTATATATACTCGTTTTACTAATATTATAAATAGCTTGACAGCTCTTGAAAAAATTTATTCTAATTTGAAAATAATAAGAAAATTTCTCAACTCTCTGCCAAAATATTGAGAATAAAAAATGATGGCAATTCTTGAATCTAAAGATCTTAAAAAACTCGAAGTAAATGAACTCATTGGCTCACTTATTATTCATGAGTACACATTGAAAAGAGGAGAAGAAGAAGGAAAGCAAAAGAAGAGTTTGACACTCAAAGTTGTTCCCTAGGAAAGTGAAAGCGATGAATATGGGAAAAATGATAATAATAATGAAAAAATTACAATGATCACAAGAAGATTTAAGAGATTCTTAAAAAATAAAACTCATCTGAAAAAATCTTTTAAAAAATTTTCTAACAAAGATACAGGTAAAAATGTGACAACCCGAGAAATTTCTTCTCGTATTATTTAATTAAGTAATTACTTTGATTAAGTAGTTAATTGTGTAATTAGGATAATCATACATATATTGTATGGAGAAAAAGGGCCTGGGCTTGAGATTTGGGCCTTGGAACTTAAAATGAGCTATTAGGCCTATGAAAGAATGGCAAGCCCACAAGCCCAAAAGGATGACCCATGATCCACTAAATCCTACCCATGGGACACTTGTCACTCATAGGAAAACCTTAGTTAGTCAACTACAACTAGTAGGTAGACATGTGAGATTTCCATTAGGTGAGAGTTGACTAGTGGGTGAGAGATAAGGTGGAGTGTAGAATCTTGTAATGGGATTCTTCCCATCATTGGGAATATTTTTGGTACTAAGGTATGGTCTAATTTACCCTAACTAGTACATGGCTTGTTTAGGGGATAACACATGTGCATTGGAATGGAAAGTGGAAGGAAAGGAGTGGGAGGACATTCGGCTAAGGAGAATTCCCAAAACCCTTAGGAGTTTTTCCCACCCCATTCTCTCCAACCTAGGCAAATGATCATCATAGGATCTTGTAAGGGAGAGGTGACAAGATGATTGCCACAAAAAGAGAGGTGTCATGAGGAAAAATGAAAAGAAAATGAAAGAAAGGAACCAAAAGGATCCGGGTGGATGCCGTGTGCACCACTTGGAGATTTCCTAAGATTTGCTTGCAAATCTAGTGAAAGGGATGCCTTGGATTTGTGTAGGGAATAAAGTACATGAAGTGATATGTGTAAGAGGTATAGTGGTGTAAGAGGAAGGGATGGAGGTTGCTTGAATTAGAAGCAAAAACTAGGATGAAGGAAGGGTGCATTTCGGATGACACTTGGAGTTGGGTATGGCCGGATCATGCTAGCTCAATTCCCCAAAGGTATGGCTATGGAATCTTTTAGAATGATTTGGGAATGGATGGTTGAGTGTGTCATAGGGTTGAAATGACAAGAGAATGAGGCTTGAGAGGGGAGGAGGTTTCGGTGGAGCTAGGAAGCCAAATGAGCATCCGGTTTCCTCATTCCCCCATTTTCCATCATTGTTTTCTTTTCCCATGCAACCACCCATACCTAGTCTTGTATCATTCACATCAAAGTATGGTGAGTTGTCCTTGACCCCTAAAAAGGAGTGTATGGCTGAAACTCTTAAGGAAAAGCTATCCCTCATTCGGCTAGCTCACACACACACACACTAGTCTTTTCCCACCTCTCGGCCAAGCATCTCTCTCCCTCAATTTTCTCTTGTTCTACTTCCTTCCAGCTTCTAAACCTCACTATATCCTAAGTAGAAAAGAGTTAGAACAACTATTTTGAGGAAGGATTGCTCTTAAAGAGGTAAGTGCATTTTTATCCAATCCTTAGCAATCTTTGTATACCTTTGAGTGAATTTGGTTGCTTTGCTTGTTTCTTTGTATGTATGTGATAGAATGAATCTTTTTAGAAGAGGAATTTACCATGTTTAGTTTAGTAAGAATCCATGTTAAAGTTATGTTAATTTCTTAAGTTGAGAGGTTGAAATGATATATGGTTTAGTTAGTTGATTGACATGAAGTGGAATGAAGGAAAGTATATAGTGTTATTTATTTAGTAGTAAAAATCTATGTCTAAGAGTGAATATCTTGCTTAGTATAAAGGTTATTTCATGTGGAGATTTTTAATATATGTTATGAAAGGAGAATATGGCATGAGCAATAAGTTGAGTTAAGGTGATCATATATTTGTTAAGTTTTCATTTGGAGAATGAAAATATTGAGTATTGCATGCTTGTATTTTCATATTTGAGAACTTCTTTGGTGGAAATCATTGATTTAATTATTATATTATGTTGTGGTGATATGTTGAAAATTTTGGAGATATTAGATGCATATGAGTGGTTACTTTGACATGAATGAAGGTTTTGCTAAAATCATGGAGTGAATTATTTTAGAAGATGAAGTGAACAAAATGACACCATAGGAGGCCTAGAACTTTCGGCCAAACCTTGTTTTAGGGCTAGGAAGACACATTTAAAGGATTGAAGTTGAACTAGAGTACTTGGAGAAAATTTGAAGACAAAAGCTAGGAGAGTGTAAGGGAGGGTCTCGGCCCAATCCTAGTGGGAAGGGGCCAAGTACCCATAGGTACATGGGAGGCTCACTATAGTATTTTGGGAAGAAAAGGGATAGGTTTATGAGATGCGAAAAGTTTAAAAGAGCTTGACATAGGGTAATCGTCATGTTCGTCACCTATTGCATATGTTCCGTGACATGAGTCTCACGTCTCATGCATATAGCACGAAAATCATGTTTTCAACATGCTTTTAAGAAGAAAAAGAATTAATTAAAGTTTTATAAGAACCCCAAAAGCTGGAACGGGGTAGTGTCTCAGTGAAACTCTCTGTTCACTCAAGAGTGAGTAAAGTCGAGTGAAAGCCCCTGGGTCGACGAAGAACTGTCGGCAGATCATGTATGGCTCCAAAGGGATATCCGGAGCGTGGTCGCACCTAAAACTAGTGGGTGCTTACAGACGGTGTTGGCTTCGACCTTACCGATAGAAAAGTTTGTAGTCGCTCGGGGAGTGATCAATCGCGAGTGATGAAGAGCACGAAACGTAGCTACTTAGGTTTGATACGGTCGCCGGGTGCTACGGTAACTAGCAGGAACATACAGTGCGTAGGGGAGCTGTGAGGTGTCCAATAGAGGTCATGACAAAAGAAAAGGGCTTTCGGACCATATATGATATTATAAGTTGCGCCTAAGATAAGAAAATGAAAAGTATTTACAAAAGAAGTATTTTTGAAAGGAAACTTCATGGTTTGGTTTTCCGAGATTTCGAGCAAATGTATAAAAAGAAGACGAAAAGAAAAGAGAAATTTTAAGACACTAGCATAAGTATAAGCATGTGCATATCACGAGGTCATAAGTCCTATAATGTATTAAGCATGAATGATTGTTTGCTATTCGCTTAACTGTATGCTTAAATTTCTTTGTTATGATATAAATGTGCTTACTGAGATTTCTTTCGAAATCTCACCCCTTTGTTCATTTTCCTACTATCATATTTTTTTTGGGGATGGTAGAAGTAGTCGCAGATGATGACAACCTAGACGAGTACGACCCCACCGATAATGCCTCGGACCCCCACGGGCCTGACTGAGTCCATTGCCTCTGAGCTAGTGACTTTAGACTACCTGAGCCACTGGGCGGCAGAGTCACTACCTCTGGCTACATATATATGTGGTGTACGCCCTATCGGGTGTTGTATAGTTTTGGGAGTGGATAATTCCCTCCATATGGGTCGCCTCTACGAGTCATCCTCTAGGATGAGTTGTGAGGTGGGACCGGCCTTGGAGTTGGACGGTCTCCGTTACGGTCCAAGTTTCGAGAAGGTTAAGAAGGAACTGATGGATTAGTGAATGATGGTTTGGGGATTCTCCATGCAGCTTTTGTTTTAATTGCATGTATTTTTGGTCTTCCGTTGTTTTGGAAAAATGAACTTTCGTAAAGGATTCTCATGTTTATATTAATGATATTGTAATATTTTGGGATACTATTGTTTTGAGCCATGTGATACACGTTTAGAAAAGGTTTGACCTTTATCCGCTGTGAAAGAAAAAAAAAATCCCATAAAAATTTTCAGTAAACGATAAGACTAGGAAGGGTGAACTTCCTTGTGACGCTCATCCCCGGCGTCACAATTTACATACGATTCCAAGCGCAAGTTGGAGCGCCGACATTATAAATGTAAAAAGTCTGGACATATCAAAACAGATTGTCCTCTTCTAAAGAAAGATTGATACAAAGTCAAGAAAGTAATGAAAGTTATGTAGGATGATGATTCAAGTAGCTCAGACAGCGATGCAAGCAATGAAAAATCTGCGAATCTTTATCTCATGGCTAAAGATGATCTTGAGGTAACAAATTCTGAAAATATTGAAAATTATTCTTATGAAAAATTACAAAATATTTTGGAAGAGGTATATAAAAAATTTGAAAAAATTAGGTATCAAGTATACCGCTTTGAAAAAGAAAAGTTCTTATATAACAAATGAAATTGATGTTTTAAGAAAAGAAAATATAAATTCAAAAGATGAAAATAATGAATTAAAAAAGAAAATAGCTGATTTAGAAAAATTTGTTGAAAATTTTACAAATGGAAAAAGAAATTTTAAAATATTACTTTGTAGTCAAATATGTGTTTTGAATAAGGTAGACTTGAGATACATGCTAAAAGAAAAACTCAAACCTTATAAAATATTTTTTGATAAACCGATTAAATCAAAATCAAATTTTTAAAATTCTTTTCATAAAAATAAATTTCCTAAATAAAAACATTATTACAATCATTCAAGTTTTTCAAATATGTCACATGTTATTTATAATTTTTGTAATAGAAATGATTATAACTATCATGCCTATCCTATTAGAAGGAAACATACAATAACTATTAAAGTCATATAGGTACCAAAGAATCTTGTTTCTTCTAATACTAATAGATAAATGACCCAAAGAATTTGGATACCAAGAAAAATTATTTTAATTGCTTTTGTAGGTATGCATAAAGTCCTCCATAGGTAAAAATAAATGGTTTTTAGACAGCGGATGCTCAAGACACATGACAGGAAACAAAACTAAATTTATTGACTTCACTTCTAAAGAAAAAGGACACGTGATATTTGGAAACAATTCAAAAAGGAAGATCACGAGAATAGGTAAAGTTGGTAGGGAGTTTTCTCTCATAATTAAAAGTGTTCTATTTGTTGATGGTCTAAAATATAATTTTTTGAGTATAAGTTAATTATGCGATAAACGATTTACAGTTACTTTAAAACAGAATAAGTACATTATTTTAAATAATCATGATTGCAATGTTAATTTTATTGCTCTTAAAAACAATAATGTTTATACAATCGAATTTGAATAAATTGTCTCGCAAGATACTATTTGTTTATCAGCTCAACATGAAAATAATTAGTTATGACATAGAAAATTAGGTCATGCAAATATGGAACTAATTTCCAAACTTTAAAAAAATGATCTCGTGAGAGGTTTGTCAAAAGTAAATTTTTTTAAAGATAAAATTTGTAATGCATGCCAGTTTGGTAAACAAACAAAAACTTCTTTCAAAATCAGAAAACATATTTTCACTACTAAAAATTTGCAACTAATACATATGGATCTTTTTGGATCAAATAAAGTTGCGAGTCTGGGAGAAAAATATTATGCATTTGTTATTGTTGATGATTTCTCTAGATATACTTGGGTCATCTTTCTCGCTCATAAAGAAGAGGTATATAATACCTTTATCAAACTATGCAAGAGAATTTAAAATGAAAATGGTTATACTATTTCAAACATTCGAAGTGACAGGGGGAAAAATTTTGTCAATAAAAATATTAAATCTTTTTGTAATGAAAATGATTTTGTATATGATTTCTCTACTCCTCAACAAAATAGGGTAGTGGAAAGGAAGCATAGATCTCTTCAAGAAATGGCAAGAATAATGCTTAATAAAATATTTTACCTAGTTATTTTTAGGCCGAAGTAGTAAGTACTTTATGTTATGTTATAAATAGAGTTATGTTAATATCTAAATTAGATAAAACCCCTTATGAGTTTTGGAATGAGAAAAAGTCCAACGTTAGTTACTTTTATGTATTTCGATGCAAATATTTTATTCTTAATAACAGAAATAATTTAGGAAAGTTTGATGCAAAATCTGATGAAGATATCTTTCTTGGGTATTCTACAAATAGTAAAACTTATAGGGTATTCAATAAAAAGACTTTGACCGTACAAGAATCTATGCATGTAGTAATTGATGAATCTAACCCTCTATTTTCTAAGAAATCTATTGATGAAAAAACCGAAAGTATAAATAATACAAATAATCTCAATCTCAACAAAGAGAATATAATAGAAGAAGTCTAACCTGGAGACATTAGGAAAGATCATCAAGACTTAGTACAAGATGCAACCAAACAGTAAAAATATGTGAAAGATCATCCAGTGGAACAAATTCTAGGAGAACCTTCACGACGTGTAAGTACTCGATCATCTCTTAAAAATATTTGCAATCACACTGCTTTTCTATCTCATATTGAACCCAAAAATATTGACGAAGCACTGCTTGATGAATCATGGATTCTAACTATGCAAGAAGATCTAAATTAATTTGAAAGAAATGATATTTGGACACTTGTTCCTAAACCCAAAAATCATGCTGTTATTAGAACAAAATAGGTTTTTAAAAATAAGAAAGATAAGTATGGAATTATCACTAGAAATAAGACTCGACTTGTAGCCCAATGTTTCAACTAAGAGGAAGGAATTGATTATGATGAGACGTATGCACCTGTCGCACGATTAGAAGCTATTCGAATATTACTTACATATGCATGTTATAAATATTTCAAGCATTTTCAAATGGATGTTAAAAGTTCTTTTTTAAATGATTTTATAAATGAAGAGGTATATGTTGAGCAATCTCCAGGTTTTGAAAATCATATCTCTCATAATCATGTTTTTAAAGTCACAAAAGCATTATGGAGTCAACCAAGCTCCTAGAGTTTGGTATAAAAAGCTTATGTAGATGATATAATATTTGGTGCTACTAATAAAAATATGTGTCAAGATTTTGCTAAGAGAATGGATGAAAAATTTGAAATGAACATGATGAGAGAACTTAATTTCTTTCTTGAATTGCAAATCAACCAAGCAAAAAGTAGAACATTCATTAATCAGTTAAAATATATCAAAAAGTTGCTCAAAAAGTTTGAGATGGAATGTGCGAAGATAATTGGAACACCAATGAGTCCAACCACCAAAGTTGATAAAAATGAAAGCGGTAAGCCAGTTGACTCAAAAGTATATCGAAATATGATTGGTAGTTTATTATATTTGACAGCTAGTAAATCTGATATTATGTTTAGTGTATGTTTATGTGCACGTTTTCAATCATCTCCAAAGTAATCTCATTTGATTGTAGTCAAACGTATTCTTAGATATCTTGCCGGTACCATTAACATAAGGTTATGGTATCCTAAACATACTTCTTTCAATCTTATTAGTTATTCAAATATAGATTATACTAGTTACAAAGTTGATCAAAAAAGTACTAATGGAACATGTCATTTATTAGGTCATGCACTTATTTTATGGTTTTGTAAAAAGTAAAATTTTGTTGCATTATCTACTGCTGAGGTAGAATATGTTGCTATAGACAGTTGTTGTACTCAAGTTCTTTACATGAAACAACAACTTGAGGATTTTAATATTATGTACAATCATATTCCTTAAATGTGATAATACTAGTGTTATAAATCTTTCAAAGAACCTTATACAACATTCTAGGACTAAGCATATTGAAATTATATATAATTTTTTTAGAGATCATGTGCAGATGGGTGATATTATAGTAGAATTCATAAGCACACAAGATCAATTGGTAGATATTTTTATGAAACCTCTACTAGAAGATAGATTATTCATGATTAGAAGAGAAATAAGAATGATGCATGCTATAAATATTTGTTGAATATTTTTATTCTATTATCTCAAATGACTTACAAAAACTTGAGACTTATAACCTCATCTTTTAACTGCATTTTCTCTTCATAGATTGACATGATTAGAAGAGGCAATCTAATTACGGTTTCTTTTTATTGATGCCAAAAGGGGGAGAAGTCTTATACTAGTATTATACTACCATATTGTTTATGTTAGAATCATGTTTATATTTTATTTAAAAAATTAACGTATATTTTCAGGAGGAGCTTAAGTATTATTGTAGGTTGTATATTTCTACTAAGTATTTGTCATCATAAAAAATGGAAAAATTGTTAAACCTAAAATTTCAAGTCTCGTATCTACGTATAGATTTTGATGATAACAAATAAATTCAAAACTCAAGTTCAAGTTGTCTACGCATGAATGGAGCTAAGCACATAAATAAATCAAACATGAACAAGAAAGAAAATAAGTCTACAGATGAAGTTTTAATTTCGAAAATTATATTTTACATGTGCATGACATATGCATGACGTCATTAAAAGTTTTAATTTCAAAAATTATATTTTATATATGCATGACATATGCAATAACTTCATCAAAATTTGAATTTTGAATTTGGAAAATGATTGAGTGTGACTTATTTGCCTATAAATAACTCACTTGAGTTTTGCAAAAAACATAACAACAAGAGCCTTTGTAATATTCTTTCAAATCCCTCATTCTCTTTTTTTTTAAATTTTGTATCTTAATTCTTGTTCATATTGAGAGAGATATAAATTGTGCTGTACTGTTATTATTTCACTAATTAAGAAGTATATTCTGATAATCTATCCACTATCAGTTTTTATATTTGTAAGAGGGTGCGTATAACCCTTGTGTATGTAGAAGGTGTTCTACACATGAATAGTTGAATCACAAAGTGTGGGGTGATTGCAAGTGTAGAAGGTGTTTTACACAGATTCTTTGTAGCGGTGTTGCTTAAAGGTGTAATATGTTTTTATCTCTATCTAAAATAGATTGAATAGTGAATTTGGGATCCTCAAGAAGTAGCGTGAGGCGAGGACATAGGCAGTGAGACTGAATTTCATTAAAATACTGAGTTTACTTCTTCTTGCCCCTACTCTTTATATTTATGCTGCTTCATATTTTGTTTATATTTTATATTATGTATTTGGTTTATAAATGTTAATTTTTTAATATAATCCAATTCACCCATATTCTTGTGTTAGTCATCTGGGCAACAACATGAGAAACTGAAGTCAGGTTTAACTTCATCATGTCTTCTGGCTTAAAGATGATAGTTATGAGTTATAGAAGTGATAGAGCTTATGCTATAAACAGTAGCTAAAATGTAACCAGTCTCGAGGTGAAAGATTATTAGCTTGCATGTGGAGTCTTGGTTTATGAGCAGAAAAGGCACATACAAAAAATTTTCTAATTTGTTGCTCGAGCGAAGCTTAACTCATGACTTCACTCAAAGTACACTTGGCAGTGGGATTAAGCATCGATTAGACAGAATGTCCGCTCAAGGTTTGCGTGATGCTAGGCACAAAAAAGCACTAACCCTAGTATTCTGTCGAGGCGTTTGACACTCACTCGAGTGAAGAACCTAGTTTTGTTGTTTATTATTTCCTACACTATGTTTACTTTATGTAAGTAATCTTTGTTTTCTTTTGAGTACGCTCAGGAAATCAAAGTAAACAAACAAGAGAAAGGTGTTAGAGCAAATTAAGAGAGAGAAAAAGTTATAAAAAGTAAAAGTTGAGATTGAGTGAGTAGAGTGGTACTCTTCTACCTCACTATGGGTGATTGTAATTTCTTTTTGAAATAAAATTTGCTAAAGTTTTGTGGAAGTAGGCATGTTGCCTAACCATGTTAATTTTGTGTTTTGTAATTGTTACTTTTTATTTGTTTGACATAGTTGATTTCACAATAATAGGTGTCACTTACTCTTTTTGAAAAAAGTAAGTTAATATAAGATTCACTTAAAAAATTTAAGTATTTAATGGTGGAATTTTTTTAAAAGAAGTGCATAATTTTTGCTTAATCTATAGTTGTATCTAGCATTATTGAAAAAAATAAAATGAATAAAATGAATGAAATGATCAATTTAATATTTTAAACAATAAAATATGAAAAATTCCTTAAATTAAAACGATATTTTAATAAGAATGAATTTTCATATGATTTTTTGGATTAACTTTGTAACAACTAAAAATTTTTTTTGCATATGATATAATTGGTTAGGACACGTTAATTTATGACCCACTTTGAATTTAAAGATGAGACGAGAAGATATAGTTTTAAATAAAAAAAATGATCAAAATTGAATAAAATATTATTAGAATATTATTTATTATTATTATTATTATTATTATTTTGAAATTGAAAAAGTTAAATTGTTTATTATATTTTGTGTAAAAATTTAAAAAAATTGTAATGATGAAATGAAACACTTTCCAAATCCAAACAAGGGCATGTGTTTACTCTTCATCAAATATAAATTTGTTGTAACTCGTCACGTGTGCACAGATATATTAATGTTTTCACTTATATTATTAATTTTTATTTACGTTATTAATTTTCATTCTAAGAGCATTCACAATAGGTTTTTATAAAATACAATTTTGCTGTAAAATATAAAGAAAGTTGGTAAAAAGTCCCTCCATAGCTTAGTATTTCATCTTTATTTTACACTTTATTACCTTAATCCATTCACAATTCTAAATAATTTTAATTCTTTTCTCTCTGCGCTTAGGACATTTTTTTCCTTGCTGCTTGCTCGCATTCATTTAACAGTATTTCATTTCAGCCCTTCTCATTTGTTTGGTGCTATACATCTTCCTCGAAGTGAAGTTCTTCTTCAAGAAAGCCAGTATGAGTGTTGAACTGGCTATCTCAAGATGAGCAATGTTACATACAATTCTAAAATGGAAACTATAATGCAAGCCTAATATAAAAAAAAGTTTTGAAATTATAATAATATCATTTTTATAATAATATTATTTCTTCTTTTACCCTCGTTTATTATTAGAACTGCAATACAGTCATCAAGACTGCACAAGAATTTTTCCTCAAGAAAAGCAAGCTTAGAAATTGCGTGAGCGTTGTATATCTCATGCCAAGAAAGCTTGAATCACTTGCTCAATAGATTGTGCAAATGAGAATTCCACACGATTAATTAGCTGTTTGAAGATGGCGAAGAAGCAAAAAATACTTGGATCAAAACCTTGTAATAGTGGTTTGTTATTTCCGGTCATATTTGATAATCTAGCATATTTCAAGTGGCTTAATTTATATTACTACTTAATGAACAGGCACTTAAAATATGTCAAACAGCATGTCATGTGATTAGCATGACAAAATTTTGGATGAAAAATAGTTTTAAGATTTATTTAGTATCCTGTTGCAAGAGGATACTTTACAGGCTTTGTGAATGTGAATGTGATGCATGGTCATTTGAAGAAGAATTTGGTTTAAGTTTTCAAGGTTCAAAGGATATATAACAACTAGAAGGCAAGAAATTGTTTTCAACAGTCACTTCAATTTTCTTGCAGATTGTTGGATACGAATCAAGATTGATGCATACTTCTATTCCAATCAAGATTCATCCATCTTTAAACCTTATATAGGACTGATAATGATCCTCAAGCCACAGGTACTGAACATATTACTAGTTTGTGGTGGGATTGCCTAAGAAGAAAAGAAAGCAAGAGCACCAACAAATGGTGCATTTATGTATGTAGCTGGCTCAGATTGCTGGTAGTTGTTCCGATCATCGGCGAAGTTGTCTTTACTATCAGGGCCACCAACTATGGCTCCAACAAGGATATTTGGATTGGGTGAGCCGGAATTCAGGTATTGAAAACCATTGCTGCAGGCAATGCGATCAGGGTGTGCATGTATAGAAGGAAGAGAGGAGCCCCTATGGTGGACATGCTGTGGGTATCTCTCTCCGAAGCCGACCATGTAAGACATCTTTGCTGGATTATCTCCTAAAACATAGTCAACTTGCTTCTTTGCCTGTGCAATGAGATTTTCTGCCTTCACTGTCGAACCACCGCACGTGGCAACTCCGCCAGTGGAGCTAAGATACTTGGCATATGTTAGGAGGAGGAAAGTTGTGGAAGTAACATACTGCAGATTGCTTTCACTTGCTTTGTAGAAAAGTCCCCCTGTATAGTATAGTATTAGGCAATCATTTAACACTGAGTGCATCTCATTGCACTGGCAATTCAGAGAAGTAAGGATGAGAAAGGGAAGGAGATTGCTGACCAGGAGTATACTGAGCCTGAAAATTAGATGTTCCGGGCATTAGAGAACATATGTAGTTGTCTGAGTGTGATTTGTATAGCTGCAAATCTTGAGTACTCTTCTCTAGAAAACCCTGTGGAAAGTTCCAAAAAAAGTTTAAATTTTTTTTATAACCGTGTGGGGAAATCACTTAACACTAATGCAGGAGTGGCAAGAACAGAGTTTAAAATTCACTTTGGAAAGCAAAACTTTGGTCCCGGCTCGCTTGTCATCCCAACTGAAAGAATAGTCATCATCATCTGCGCCCAAGGTGTGGCCATTGGACCTGATGTAAGCCAAGTATGTGCTGTTCTGTGAGGCTGTATGAATCCACGATGCACCCCAAAGAAGCTCATCCTAATTGTCCGAGGTAAGGTCAAGATTATTTTCAAGTAGTTGAAATAGAATTAGAAATAGAAGCAAATAGAAAAAGTCTTACATGGTAGCCTGAGTAAGAGCAGTAAAATGGGCAGACAACTGAATTGAGAGAATCACTGTAAGAACCTCTATGCCTGTCTGCAAAATCGAATACCTGCAGTGTGGTGATGAAGTTTCTTGTTAATTAAGTTGCAAAAACAGAAAACTTGAAATCAATGAAGGAAATTGGTGTGGATGTTTACTTTCATGGCCGTATGAAGCAATTTGGTGGAATAAGAGGGGTTGGAGTCTTTGAATACTATTGAAGCAGCAGCCAGTGCAGCAGCCGTCTCTGCTGCAACATCTGATCCTGGGTTTTGAGCAGATACCTTGTAGACATTACGTGGCGTATCCATATCCTCTGGCCTCTCCCAGCACCGATGATCCATATTTGGATCTCCCACCTGCAGCATTTAGCACCGAACCATAAGCTCACAAGTCTCGAGCCCTTTTATTTAATACTAATAATGATGAAGATGAGGATTCACCACAAGCATGCATTCACCATAAGCTCATTTATTATGTAAATTTATAACTTGACGTGATTTAATATGGTACATCAGATTGTAAAGTTATTTTTATTATAAAATAGATCTAATAGATCATATAAAATCATGTTAGTTTGTAAGTTTATTTTTGTAGAATCTCTTTATAACTGTAGCAGTTTTTAGTTTGTTTTAACAGATTTTTTACTAGTAATTCTAAATCCAAATTCGCCATTTCCTTGGCAATGCTAAAGGACCATGTTGTTTTTGCTCACTTGAACGTATAAGGTATCCGGTGTTGCAGTGGCGGCTTTTAAAAGATAATCAGAGCTCCATTTGATGGCAGCTCTGGCATTCTCAATCTGGTTGTGCATGGAATTACCAAACTCAATGACACTCCATGCTAATAGTGTAGTGGTGAAGGCCATTGGTAAGCCAAACTTGACATTATCTCCAGCATCATAATAACCCCCAACCAAATCCACCTGAAATTCACATGCAGTAAAACCGCAGTCAGTTATGATAGTTATTCTTATTAAGATATAAAATACATAATAAAATTTATATTTTTTCATTGACTTAAGTTTTTAGGACAAATGATAATTTTATATGGTATCAAAGTAGAAGTCTTAAGACAAGTAGAGACTAGCCACATGTGAGGGCAAGTATTAAAATATAAAATAAATAATAAAATCTACTTCTTTTTATCTATTTATATTTTTAAGACAAATAGTGATTTTATAATTCTTAGTTCAGCAATGACAAAAGCAAAGCAGATTCCGTACATGATATGAAGATCCATCTGATAGGCCAGAATCAGCCCTCCATGTGAGCCTCTGGTTTGATGGCAACTTTCCTGACCGCTGCCCCTCGAAGAAGAGAATGGATTTCTCAAGAGCTTCAGAGTAATCTTGAGGAGTGAAGGCAGAGCAAACCAAGGTGAGAGAACAAAGAGCTAGGCATATAATTTTCATCATTTTTGAAAATGCGGTGGTTTCTCTGCTTCTAATGCTCGTGGTTTAAGAAAGCAGAAGAGGCCTCCGAGAATGTTTGTGGGTTTGACATTTCTTGAGGTTGGGACAACCATTTATAGAGCAGCGCAAACAGGAAGTTGGAGGAAGTTCGTTGGTCGTTAGGATAGAGTCACGTCTGTCTTATGCTGATCACGGGATCAGCTGCGCTGAACCGGACATTTGTGGGGACAAATAAACAAACTTTATCCATTCTACTGGATATAGGAACCAGAAAGTCGTGAATTATGGTCGAGAAAAGGACAGGGAAGAAAGCATAATTCTCAGGATGAAATTGAAATCTCATTCAGAAAGCAGTCCTTCTTCATTTTTTCAGGGTTTTGCACAGAGAAATTACCTTCAAAATGACTCGAAAATGCGTGATTTACGAGAGAAAAATGGGTTTAGGCGTGAATCGTGATTGGACTTTGGATGCCACAATTTAAGGCGTAGTATGGTATGGAAGTTTATACAATATATATAAGTTTTGTCTGTAGCAACGAAGTCACGGATACGTAGAAAGAGTGGATCACATGGGCCGTCAAAGGCTACGGCCATTGGCTCTTCAATGGCAGCCGAATGCATAAACAGTTTTATAGTTAAAGACCTGCATTTTTTGGAGAGGAAGGGGTTAAAGTCCAACCATAATATACAACAATATCACGTGATTTTGGACTTTTTAGTAACCTAGAGTTTCACATGGATGGTCAAGTATATCGGACTTCTTTTTTGGTGGGAAAATCATCGTCTCTGCATTACAAAGTGGAGGAAGGCGCGGCTTGATTTTTGGATTTTTTTTTTTTTTTTGAAGAACAGGAGTAGCCTATATCGAATTCCGTTTGAAAACAACATGTAATATATATATTACATACCCGTGAATCCGTGATGGCTGCAATCTCGGTTGATCACCTTAGGAGATCAAGGATTTCACATGTCAATTACATCTCAAATCTAAATGAATTGGAGTCTCTTCTGTTGATGTAAAATTTAGTAGTTGGCAATTTTCTAGTGAAAAACCTAATATAATTGAGTTGTAACTAATGGTGGACAGAGTACACTTGAAGAGGATCAGAATGGCTCAAGAAATACCCAACACAGTGATCTCGCTCGATCCTCGCTCGACATGGCGCTCGAGCGAAGTCCAGGCAGAGACTTCGCTCGACACTCGCTCGACATGGCGCTCGAGCGAAGTCCAGGCAGAGACTTCGCTCGACCCTCGCTCGACACCTCGCTCGAGCGAAGTTAAGGTTTCACGAATTTCTCTAGGGTTTAAAGCGCCGTTTCAGGAGGTGGGATATAAATATATCCTTAAGTCTTCTGCTGCAAGTGGAGAGGGAAAAACACAGAGGAAAAACCAAGGAGCCACATTTCATCCCTTGAGAGAAAATTCTCCATTGTTTCAAAGATCATTCTCTCTTGGATTATATTACTCCCTCACAACACACATTCAAACTTTTAGTGAGTCCATTGGAGTGGACGTGGTCATCAAGCTGGAAGAGTTCTTCAAGGAGCTTGGATGAAGAAATCAAGTTGTTCGTGTGAGAAGCTATAGAAAGGTCGGAGTTCCGGCACTACATGCGTGTAGAGATCGAGTGGGTCACTCGTGGTGTTGCAAGCCAAGTTTAGTTGCTACAGTGGGTCTGTGAGTGTTTCTAAATTTGTTGTAACAAACTAAAATTTCTATAGTGGATTAGAGGTGGTGTCTTACACCCGGAGTGGTTTTAGATTTTGAAGAGGTTCTTCAAATGAGTTTCCACTTCGTAACCAAAATCCTTGTGTTGATTTTTCCATTGATTGCTTGTTTATGTTGATTAATTTTTTAAAAACTGCTATTGTTTTTGTTAAACACCTATTCACCCCCCCTCTAGGTGTGTAAGGTAATTAGCTACCGCTTTTTCAATTGGTATCAGAGAGGGTACACTTCGTTAGGATTAATTTCCTGAGTGTGATTCTGCTTTGGTGGTCAAAATGGATAGGTCTCAATCCCTCTCATCACCACCATATTTTGATGGTAGCAACTATGCTTATTGGAAAGTTCGAATGAGAGCGTTTCTTAAGTCTATAGATGAACGTGTGTGGGTGTCCTTGATAAGAGGATGGAAAGAGCCCGTCACCATTGTTAATGGAGTAGAAGTTCCCACAGACGTGGACAACTACTCAAAGGATGAGTTGAGTGAAATTAACTGGAATAGTAAAGGCCTAAATGCAATTTTTATGGCCGTGTCTCAGGAGGAGTTCAAACGAATCTCCATGTGTAATACAAGTAAAGAGGCATGGGACATTCTTGAGATCACTCACGAGGGAACTAGGGCTGTAAAAAATTCTAAACTCCAAATGCTTACCACCAGCTTTGAGGAAATTAGAATGAAAGAGGACGAAACATTTGATGTCTTTTATGCAAGATTAAATGACATTGTGAACTCTCGGTTCAACTTGGGAGACAAAATCCCAGAAAATAGAGTTGTAAGAAAAGTCCTCAGATCTCTTCCTGAGAGATTTCGTCCCAAGGTTACTGCAATTGAGGAAAGTAAAGACTTGGATGTCATGAAAATAGAAGAGCTGGTGGGTTCTCTGCAAACTTATGAACATACTCTGCCATTGGATAGGAAGAGCAAGTCCATTGCTCTTAATACAATTCAAGAGGACTCAGATGAGTCATTCGATGAATTAGCAATGAGTGACAGAGAAATAGCATTTTATGCTAAGAAGTTCAGAAAAATGTTTGTAGCAAAAAGGCACAGGAGCCAAAGACCAGAGAAGAAGAAGTTTGGAAGATATATTGAGGGGTCAAGCTCAGAGAATAAGGAAAGAGACTCCAACAATTACATTAGGCCTAACAAGGACAAGACACGAGTACAGTGTCATGAATGTCATGGATTTGGTCACATTCGCTTGGAGTGTGCAAATTATAAGAAGAGCAAAGAAAAGGCAAAGATTGCTTCTCTAAGTGAAAGTGAGTCTGAATCGAGTGACTCATCTGGCAACTCCACTCCAAAAAGGAATCTCAACTACATGGCGTTTACATCCTCCGTTGGAGACATAGATCAGTGCAGTGAACAAGCCTCTGATGATTGTAACATACCGGAAGATGAGTCCGAGTGTGAAGATCAACTGCAAGAAATCTATGAAAAACTTTACAATGAGTGCATGAAACTGAGAAAAGTCAACAAAGCACAGACTGAAAAGATAAATCAGTGCAAACAAGAAAATGATGAGCTCCAAGGCAAACTGAATGAAGCTTATATCTTGACTGACCAATTACGAAAGAAAAGTGAGGTTTTGGAAGATGCTATGGAAACTAAGGAAAATGAATTAACCCAGCTAAAGGGAAGATTGCAAGCCTTTTCCACTGGAAAACAAAATCTGGACAAAATTCTAACTCTTGGAAAGCCCTCAGGAGACAAGAGTGGAATAGGATATGTTGGAGGAAAGTTTGAAGTGGGTACGAGCTCGAAAAATCCTCAAAACAGCATGGTGAAAAATCACTCACTAGCAAAGGGAAAGAAAGTTATACATGCACAAAAGTTTGTTTCATCTCAAGAGAAACAAATAGCTCACAACACGAGACCCGTGTGTCATCATTGTGGGAAGTTGGGTCATGTGAAAACAAATTGCTTGAGACTTAACAGACTCACCAGAAAATCTCCTAAGGATGACTTGTCTTTCAGGGGACAACAAACCTACAGAGAAAATCGGACATGTCATAATTGTGGCAAGTATGGACACATCCGACCAAACTGTTATGTGCTTAATAAGTTTCCTGTGAGAAATGAAAAGAGAGACTCAAGAAGAGGTCACTTCAATTTGTGGGATCAAGTCATGGCCCTCACTAGACAGAATGACTTTCTAAATGTCAAGGTAGACAATCTGACAAGTACCCAGAAGACTGTGCGAGTCAACTCTCCAAAAATCAAAAGAGTGTGGATCAAGAAGGAGAAAAGAGCCACATGTCACATAGCTCACATTGCCTTGAAGACCCGGAACAATTCATTGTGGTATCTTGACAGTGGGTGTTCTCGACACATGTCCGGTGATAAAACTCTTTTTGAGACAATTGAAGAGTACAAATGTGGGACAGTGACATTTGGAGATGGAGGTAAAGCGAACATAATTGGGAAAGGTGAAATCAACATTACTGGACTACCGGCATTGAGAGAAGTTCTGTATGTTGACGGATTAAAAGCAAATCTTCTTAGCATAAGCCAAATGTGTGATAATGGTGCCGAAGTTCGGTTCTCAAAAGATATGTGCGTTGTTTCTGATAACAATGGACAATGCTTGATGCAAGGAACCAGGACCTCTGACAATTGCTATGGTATCGCTCCCACTTCACAGTACAGCTGCAATAGTACTAAAAGTGAGGCCACTACTCTCTGGCATCAAAGACTTGGGCATGTGAATCACAAAAATTTGTCAAAGATTGCTAAGAAAGAAATGGTGATTGGACTGCCCGAACTTGGGAAAGTGGAGACATCTGTTTGTGGATCATGTCAAGTGGGAAAACAAGTTCGAGCAGCCCACAAGAACACAACAGATATCCTGACCAAAAGACCCTTAGAGTTGTTACACATTGATCTTATGGGACCCTCTAGGACTGAAAGTCTGGGGGGTAAGAAATACATACTGGTGATGGTAGATGATTTCACCAGATACTCTTGGGTAGAATTTTTGAGAGAAAAGGGTGAGGCTTCAAATGTGATAAGGAACTTATGTAAGAAGCTTCAAAATGAACAAGGGAACCCTATTGTCAGAATTAGGAGCGACCATGGACGAGAATTTGATAACTCAAGTTTAGAGAAATTTTGTGATGAAGAAGGCATTCGTCAAGAATTCTCTGCTCCCATTACTCCACAGCAAAATGGAGTTGTTGAAAGAAAAAATCGAGTTATTCAAGAAATGGCTCGAGTTATGATGCATACCAAAAATGTTTCTGCTCATTTTTGGGGTGAAGCTGTGAACACAGCATGTCACATTGTGAATAGAGTCTATCCTCGACCCAACACTTCTCAGACACCATATGAGCTGTGGAAAGGAAAGAAGCCAAATGTGAAGTACTTCAGGGTGTTCGGGAGTAAGTGTTACATTTTGAGAGATAGGGAAAATCTGGGTAAGTTTGACCCAAAGAGTGATGAGGGAATATTCCTTGGTTATTCCAGAAACAGTCGTGCTTACAGATGTTACAATCTACGCACCCAAACTGTCATGGAATCCATCAATGTGGTTATAGATGATTCTCCTAAAGAGAAGTTGAATCAAAATCTAATTGATACACCAAGTGGAACTGAAGAGAACTCTAGTGAACTTGATGAAAATCGAGAGACCTCATCAACTGAGAAAGTTCATACTCACAAGGAGCCATCTTCGAGAGTGAAGCTAAACCATCCTCAAGATAATATAATCGGGAATGTAAATGAAGGGATGAGGTTGAGGAAGAAAGTGATAAGTCAACTAGCTCACTCATGTTACATCTCTCAGATTGAACCAAAAAGGGTGGAAGAAGCCTTAAAGGATGAGAATTGGACAAATGCCATGCATGAAGAAATTAATCAATTTGTGAGAAATGATGTGTGGTACTTAGTCCCAAGGCCTGAAAAGCACAATGTTGTAGGTACCAAATGGATTTTCAAGAACAAATCTGATGAAAATGGAATGATTGTACGGAATAAGGCAAGATTGGTGGCACAAGGTTATGCCCAAATGGAAGGAATAGACTTTGATGAGACATTTGCACCGGTGGCAAGACTTGAGTCAATCCGAATACTATTAAGTGTTGCTTGCCATATGTGTTTCAAACTCTATCAAATGGATGTAAAGAGTGCCTTCTTAAATGGGATCCTTCAAGAAGAAGTGTATGTAGAGCAACCAAAAGGTTTTGAGGATCCAAAATATCCTAATCATGTCTACAGGTTGAAGAAAGCCCTGTATGGTTTGAAACAAGCTCCCAGAGCCTGGTATGAGAGGCTAACTTCGTATCTTTTGGAGCACAAGTTTCTGCGAGGAAGTGTGGATAGGACACTTTTTATCCGGAAAGTGGGTGAGGAGATAACTGTAGCTCAAATCTATGTGGATGATATTGTGTTTGGATCATCCATTGATGACCTAGCTCTCGAGTTTGCAGAAGAAATGAAGAATGAATTTGAGATGAGTATGGTGGGTGAGCTAACTTTTTTCTTGGGACTCCAAGTAAAACAGCTAGATGAAGGATTGTTCATATCCCAGTCTAAATATGCAAAGGACCTGCTGAAAAAATTTGGATTAGATGGGAGTAGCCATGCTAGAACTCCCATGAGCACAAGTGTAAAACTTAGTGCTGATGTGTCAGGAAAGGGGGTTGAGCAATCTCTGTACAGAAGCATGATTGGGAGTCTACTGTATCTCACTGCTAGTAGACCTGACATTGCTTTCAGTGTTGGCGTTTGTGCTAGATTCCAAGCAAACCCCAAAGAATCTCATCTTGTGGCTGTCAAACGCATACTTCGCTATGTGAATGCTACAGTGAATTATGGAATTTGGTACTCCAGAGAGTCTAACACTGAGCTTGCAGGCTATTCTGATGCTGATTGGGCTGGAAATGCAGATGATAGAAAGAGCACTTCAGGTGGATGTTTTTATATGGGAACAAATCTTGTTGCTTGGATGAGTAAGAAACAAAACTCCATTTCTTTGTCTACAGCTGAGGCTGAATACATTGCTGCTGGGAGTTGTTGTACTCAATTGCTGTGGATGAAACAAATGATTCGTGACTATGGTATTACTCAAGGTGTGATGAGCATCTATTGTGATAATACCAGTGCCATCAACATCTCTAAAAATCCTGTCCAACATTCTAGGACCAAGCATATTGACATTAGGCATCATCTCATTCGGGAACTTGTGGAAACACATGTAATTACTCTTGAGTACATTCCCACCGAACATCAATTAGCCGATCTTTTTACCAAACCTTTAGATGGTCTTCGTTTTGAGTGTCTTAGAAAGGCTATTGGTATTTGTGCCTTAACACAAGAGATGTAACATGCATTTCATACATTGCATGCATATCATTTTTTTTCTTATGCATTGTTATTTTTCTTGTCTTCATTTTTTTTTGTCTTCCCTCTGATTCATTTGACCTTTCGTCAATGTGATGCATGACCTTACTACTAGACAGCACACTTTCAAGCATGTGTCTTGTGAAAATTGTATCATAGGCTTATGTTGCAAAGGTGGAAGATGTGTGTCACTTTAAATATGCGTTTTTGCCGCACACATTGCACGCCCAGCTCAATCTCTTGACATTTGACCTTATGTGAGACTTTGGGGAGGCAATCAAAAGTGTAAGGGGGAGCCTTGCGAGTGATCAGATTTGACCTCGGGCTAGATGACCTGTGTAAGAACTTTTGTATCCAAAAAGGAAAGAAAATGAAGAGGCTCTATTATTGTATTAAATATATATAAAAAAAAAAAAAAAAAAAAAAAAAAAAAAAAAAAAAAAAAAAAGGGAAGAAAGAAAGAAAAAGGGCCAACATAGAAATTCTGACTCTGGTTCTATTAGACACAAGAAATTAGGTCCTAGCAGCATTGGGTTTGACTTTCTGCGCTTCGACGGGTCTCCCAAGCTCTTATGGTTTCTTGTTTAGCCCAACCCCACTCACACCTCTCGGTTAAAATTTCTTGATTGAGCAAGAGCACTGTCTAAACACACATGGCCATATTAATTGTGACATACAGTCTGTATCCTTGCGTGGCATTTAGAGTATGATATTATTTTACATTTGCTCTGCTATGAATTTTCTTTTAATTTGTCCCCAAGCTTGTAGTCAATAAAAAAAAAAAAAAAAAAAAAAAAAAAAAAAAAAAAAAAAAAAAAAAAAAAAAAAAAAAAAAAAAAAAACTGAAATTTTCGCTTGATGTCTCGCTCGACCATTAATTTTTCGCTCGAGCGAAAAACCCCTATATTGCGCTCTGCGTCGCGCGATAAGCCCAATCTGCCGAATTTCTTCCTCCTTTCTCAAACTTCACTCATCTTCTCTCAATCACTCAATCCAACATTTCCTCTCAAACACTCAATCACCGGTAAGCCTATCTCTATCCATTTCTTCTTCATTTTTTTTTTTTTCTTTTCTTTTCTTTCCCGTTGCATTACATTCATGGTTGTGTTTGGGTTAATTTTTTTCTTTTCTTCTTTCCGATTTGTTTTTATAAACTTGGTGGTTCATCTTTGGTATGGATGAACCTATTAGCATAGTGTTGTATTTAGGGAGGAATGGGATAATTGATTGGGTATTAAACCCATGATTGCACAGCATGCACACTACCTGTTCGATGAAATGCCTCAATGAAAATTTGTCTTCCATTTTGTCTCTCCTTTGGTGCATTGCTCTTTAGACAAATTGTAGGTATCATTCATAGTCTGCACACCTTGTTTAGAACATTGTGGGTCACTTTTTAGGCATGTTAGGCATATAAGGCATTGTTAGGCATATAAGGCATTGTTAGGCATATAAGGCATTTTTAGGCATTTTAGGCATAATGGACATCCATCTCCACATCATATCATATATGTCTCACTGTCTGTACTTGGTCCATCTACAGCTGCCATGGCATCTCGGCGTGTTCGTCCTCGCACTGCCCCATCCGCATCTCGGACTTATTTCCACAGTCCTCAAGCTGAGGAACTCTACACGCAGAACTTTTCCCATCGCTCCATTCTTGTGGAACGTGAAGTTCTTCTAGGTGAGTTTCGGGATACCTATCCCATTGTCCCTCAGATTTTTGAGTCGCGCCAGTGGCTTGCTTTAACCACTGGTCATCCCGCCCCCTCGGTGGAGTTGGTAAGGGAGTTTTACTCAAATATACATGACATTTCAGAGGGAACTTTTCAAGTTGATATCCGGAATATCACCTTTCGGGTAACTCCCGATCTCTTGGCAAATTTGTTGGGGGTACCTCGAGTAAACAATCCTATTTACCCCTATCTTAATACCCCAGCCCCTAGTAGACCTGATTTGGGTCGTTTTCTCACTAGGACTCCTATGACTTGGACTGGGATTCCTCCTCTAGCGACCAAGTCATTTCCCCATGCATACCAAATTGTGAGTCGGATTGTTCTGACCAACATATACCCCACTGGTCATTATAGTGACATTGGTCCGGATCGTGCCCTTCTCCTACATGCACTGCTCACTGATGTCCCTATAGATTTGGGCGGTCTTCTCTGTCGGGTCATGATTGAGGCCCATATGTCGTCCAATTTTCGAACTGGTCTTCCTCTTGCCTGTCTAATTACGAGGATAGCAGTGTCTCAGTCTGTGGCCTTCCCGCCCCAGGAGCTTAGAGTGAGCCTGAAGACACCGATTGGCCGGAAGACAATGCAGTTAAGTCAGGCGCATCTTCCTAATATTGAACCCGCTCCTGCACATTCTACTCAGACCAGACCTATTCCTCACGCTCCTGAGACCAGCTCGGGTCCTTCCAGCTCGGGTTTGATGCCACCAGCTACAGAACCATCCCGACAGACCCTATTGGACTTTCTGATTAGCATTCAGCAGTCTGTGACCAGCATGGATACTCGCATTGATAACCGACTTAACAGTCTTGAGACTCGGGTTACTCAATTGGATACTCACATCAATGCTCGGTTTGACACACTTGACACTCAAGTGATTGAGCTTGGAAATCAAGTTCAGCATCTTCTTGCTGATGAGGACGAGACTGATGCAGATTGAGAGCCCTTGCCATTTCTGACAAAAAGGGGGAGTGATCGGGGGAGGAGTAGCTAGATTTAGGGGGAGTAACTAGTAGCTTGTTGTTCTTAGTTTTACTATGTCATTATATTCTTGATGTATTCTGTGTTGGACTGATTGCTATTGAAGTTTTAGTGTTAAATTTTTATGGCAAAATTTCTTTACTTCTGAGTTCATCTGTTAAATTCCTTGCAAGTGTTTTCTTTTGGTACGTTTACATGTTTGTTAAGTGTGCAGATACTTCACTTGCCAAGACTAAAACCTACATGTGGAAGTCCTGTTGTTTGTGTGTGATAGGATTAGGTCAAATGTATAGGTTAGAGGTTTTGTCACAGAAATGCCAAAGGGGGAGATTGTTGATGTAAAATTTAGTAGTTGGCAATTTTCTAGTGAAAAACCTAATATAATTGAGTTGTAACTAATGGTGGACAGAGTACACTTGAAGAGGATCAGAATGGCTCAAGAAATACCCAACACAGTGATCTCGCTCGATCCTCGCTCGACATGGCGCTCGAGCGAAGTCCAGGCAGAGACTTCGCTCGACACTCGCTCGACATGGCGCTCGAGCGAAGTCCAGGCAGAGACTTCGCTCGACCCTCGCTCGACACCTCGCTCGAGCGAAGTTAAGGTTTCACGAATTTCTCTAGGGTTTAAAGCGCCGTTTCAGGAGGTGGGATATAAATATATCCTTAAGTCTTCTGCTGCAAGTGGAGAGGGAAAAACACAGAGGAAAAACCAAGGAGCCACATTTCATCCCTTGAGAGAAAATTCTCCATTGTTTCAAAGATCATTCTCTCTTGGATTATATTACTCCCTCACAACACACATTCAAACTTTTAGTGAGTCCATTGGAGTGGACGTGGTCATCAAGCTGGAAGAGTTCTTCAAGGAGCTTGGATGAAGAAATCAAGTTGTTCGTGTGAGAAGCTATAGAAAGGTCGGAGTTCCGGCACTACATGCGTGTAGAGATCGAGTGGGTCACTCGTGGTGTTGCAAGCCAAGTTTAGTTGCTACAGTGGGTCTGTGAGTGTTTCTAAATTTGTTGTAACAAACTAAAATTTCTATAGTGGATTAGAGGTGGTGTCTTACACCCGGAGTGGTTTTAGATTTTGAAGAGGTTCTTCAAATGAGTTTCCACTTCGTAACCAAAATCCTTGTGTTGATTTTTCCATTGATTGCTTGTTTATGTTGATTAATTTTTTAAAAACTGCTATTGTTTTTGTTAAACACCTATTCACCCCCCCTCTAGGTGTGTAAGGTAATTAGCTACCGCTTTTTCATCTTCAATTTGAGTAAATTGGGGGTTCATTTATCATGAGAGACTAGCATTGCAGTAATAACTTGTTCGTAGAGTCTGTGATCTTTGAAGTGTTGAAATTTTCATCTTGTTTAGCCGTCATGCATGTTATCTAATTCCACCTTAAGTGGACATGAATTTTTCATTTAAAATAAAAAAAAATGTTATGTATTGAGATGCCATATCAATAAATATTAGATTGTTTTAATATTTTATGAGTTTAGCACACTTGCCATTCTTTCTTGATTGTGTAATCAGCTTTTCTTTACATCTAAAATTTTCACAAGTAATAATTGAAGAATGCCAAATTTAGAAAATTCCATGACAAAATCATAAATATATGGTACTCCTATTTTATTATAGGATGCCATTCAATTAGAATTGGTGCTTATACACAAATAATTCTAATTATATATATATGGATAGAATTAAATTTTTCCCTCTCACGGTGGTTTCTTAAAAATACATTATGTCCTGTCAATGACGGCAAGAAAGGCACATGGTATTAATAGGCTTTATTTCATCTTACTATTATAATTTTTTAAATTTTTATATAAAATATAATAATAATAATTTAATTTGTTTTAACTTTATAAATAATAAATAATAAATTAATATTTTAATAACATTTTATTTAAATTTAAATTTAAATTTTTAAAATTATTTTATTTTATCGTACTATTCAAACCAGATATAAGTGATATGATAGGTGATAAAACCATTCTTAAAACCCTATTTTTTTTCTTTGTACTTTACCTATTGAGGCAAGCAATCACCCAACATGTATATCTTTTTTTTTTTGAAAAAAAAGAAGTTAAGATTAGAATTGTTTGCTTGCACGTTCGAATCTCCCTTCACATATTTGGAGAAAAAGACAGAAAGATGAGATTTTGGGACTTCAAAAAGGGCCAAAACCTTGATTTCGTTCCACGTCAAACAGTAAAAGGCAGGACTTTGGTCCATGTTACATGTTAGACATTAATTGCTAGTAAATTACGGGATTTTGTTGGTCCATGCTACAAAAAATAATTCAGTAGTCAAATTTCACTCTAAAAACATAGTTTTACACTATTGATCAATGTGACAGCGTAATTTTGTTACAAAAGTTCCATTCATTTCAAAGATTTAGCTACAAAGATTGGACTAATTTCTGCAGACTTGGGTTGTCTTTGTAATTTGGGCAATTTGCACGTACATGAATTTATGCATCGAGTATTGATATCAGATTCCCAGATCATATAGCTGGTAAGCCGGCTAACTGCAAGTCAGAATGGACGTACATAACACAATGAGCCTGCCCAAAATGTGCAGTCCGAATGGCAAGTATTCCAAAAGGCCCAAATTGTGAATTAGATTCGAAAGTATAACTAATTAACCAAACAAATCTCAGTCCTCCAAACGAGGAAGCAAGGCCGTCAAACAGTCTCTATACAATGGAACTAACCTTACTTCCAAAGCCCACATGAATCAAGCATGTGGCCTACGCACGAGCAAAATCATTGGAAGAGAAGGGTGATTATGCTCGATTAGTGACGAGGCTCAAACTCGTCACTATAAAGCACTGATAGGACAGGAAATTAGCGCATTCTTTCATGGCACACTGCATTTAGTTCTTCAATCCACTTGTTAAGTATTGACGTAGGCATTAGACAATCCCTCCCTAGTACCATCAAGAGGCCATCAAAGTCATTTCACCTTGTTAGATCCAATTTCCACTCCAGGAAAAGGGCCTATTGCATCGGGCCCACCTAAGTTAGGAGCCCTTTACCAAAAAAGGGTAACTAGGTGGCGGACCCAAATGGTCTCTCATCCAAAGGCGAGGATCAACCCATCAGGAAAGACATAGCAAACCGAGGTAGTCATCCAATCGTTCCCCAATTAGGGGTGTAAATTTATATCAGGAAACCGGAGAACCAGCCCGAACTGAAAATTCTAATTTTTGACCCGTCCGATTTGGTACCAGTTTCATATATTGAAGTATCGAACATAATCGATTCGATTTCGGTTCTGATAATTTTAAGACTAGGTTGGATAGAATTGGACCCGTTCTATTTATTTATTATTTATTATTTATTTATACTATATATAATAATATAAATTCTAAATAGATATAAGATAATGTAAATTCTTTATTGAACAATTTTTTATTTTATAATAATTTTTTTAATGCAGATTTTTTTATATAACATATTTTTTTATTAAAACACTTTTTTTTATAGAACAATTTTTTTTTTATAAAATAGTTTTTAACTTATAGCAGTTTTTTTTATGTAGTTTTTTTTTTATATACAAGATTTTTTTTACTAAAACAAATTTTTGTAGTGGATTACAATTATTTTATTAAAAAAAATTCAAACCAACTTTTTTTTTTTTAG
This sequence comes from Platycarya strobilacea, assembly GCA_036898215.1. Lineage (NCBI taxonomy): Eukaryota > Viridiplantae > Streptophyta > Magnoliopsida > Fagales > Juglandaceae > Platycarya > Platycarya strobilacea. Next base: position 16,092,430 of record CM072549.1, on the reverse strand, counting down.
AAAAAGGGTGCTGGTTTTTATAAATTTACATTTTATTATAACTGAAAAATTAGACCAGAATTGGTAAAACTAGTATTATCGATTTTGGAAGGTAATTAGGGCGTAATCAATTTTAAGAAATGCAAAATCAATAATACCAATCCGATTCTTAATTTTATCTAAAATCGAATTGGTTACTCCCTAACCCCAACGTACAGCCAGGGGAAAGAGACAATGTCAAACTTGGACACCATATTCCAACTGGTTTGGTTAAAGATCACATTAGGTAGTAGTTGTATAACAGACTGGCCCAGGCCCATCCCATTTAGCCAATCCTCCTCCTCTTCTTTTTCTTTATTTTCTTTCTCCTCCCCTTTTAATTACTTTCACGTATACTTTAGATTCTCCCCACCCCCAAAAAAAAAACCTCCATCTCTCTCTTTCTTAATTAATTCCTCTCTTCAATTCACACGGTTTACCCTGTCCCTCACATTACCATCTTTTCTCCCATCACACGCATCAGTCATTCACTCACCACTCTCTCTCACTTCAACTCTCATACACACATATTCTATTTTTCCCCTCCCCAGCATCTCATATCTCTCTTCATCTCTCACTCTTAATTTCTTTTCCCTCCCTAACACGTAAATACACACTCTCTCATTCTCTCTCCCTCTAAACCATATGTATTTTTTCTCTATCTCTGTGTGGTTGAACCCTACCCATAGCCATTGCTTTCATCATCATCAACTACAATTTTAGCTAAATTCTCCCCCCTAATTAATAGCATTTTTATTGAGTTGATTTTTAAAATTTGCTAAGATTGGGTATGGTGAATTATTGAGAATATACTAGTTGATTTTATCATCAAAGGGTGTTCAAGTGGTGGATATTGGTTAGAACTTAATTTGTGTTTATGTTATATTTATAAGGCTAAGTAAAAATATTATTTAGGTTGGATTTATATAGGATAGAGGCTATGTATGTGTTGTCTGGCAGTAAATATAGAGTTTAGAAATTTGGTATTTATCAATTTTGGAGGAAAACCTTTTATAACAAGTCTAAAGCCATGTTATTAAGGATTATATAGAATTTTAGAGTTTAGTAAATTGATTTGTAAGGTGAGAATTTGATAGATTATAATGACTTGAAATAGGTTTCAGTGATCGTGGATGAAGGAATATTATCGTGACTTTTTAACTAAAAGTTGAGATAAGTGGCTCTTGAATGGGTTTTTAATAAAAGAATTGTTGGTGTTGTTTGAAATGGTGCACTGGAAAAATTTATATCTCAAACTTGTGTAAACTTGAAATTTTTGCATATTCTAATTCTATTTTGGTTTTGTTTGTGAGATTTATAAAAATTTTGTGTTGGTTAGAATGGTTGAAAAATGTCATGTGACTTATTATATTTAAAAATTAAATGTGAGTGTACTATTTATTTTTGAGCTTATGATATTAATGTCTTCGTGACATATTTGACGTCCCTCGCGAAGTGATGTCTTCATGGCATAATATCTGTGTGGTATATTGATGCATTTGTGGCATGATGTCTTCGTGGAATATTAGTGATTTGCCTATTATCATGTAGTCTTGAATATGATATTTGGCTAAATATGTTGGTTAAGATGAAATTATATTGCTCACATTATTTATTGAAAATTTATTGTCTCTTATAATTAAGACAATTGCCTGCTCTCACACCCCTATTAAATTGCTACTTATTAAGCACATGGAAGCTCACAACTTTATTTCCCATATTTTTCAGTATTGTAGAAGTTCAGTCATTTAGAGTGATTGCTTAAGTTAAAGATTTTAGAGTAGACTAAATTTAGTCACTTGAGGTGGGAAGTTTTGAGCATTGTTGGTTCGTTGCTTGGAAATAATTTTGATTGTACATCAAATGTTCTTATGGTTATGTTTTAGTTATTTTACAGTTTTAGTTGGAGTATCAATATCTGTAATTATTTAAAATTACATGAGTCTAGTTGAACTTGTGATTTGGTTTTGACGATCATGATATATAGTTTTGAATACTTGGAGATTGTGTATATAATATATATTGTAAATAAGGAGAAAATTTTGAAAATACAGACGGAACTTTGTGCGTTTATAGATGGGTTTGGGGTGTTACAAGTTGCCCTCCATACTTCAGGCTCAAGAGGGGCTATCACATTAAATACGATAAAGTATCGTCTCAAAGGACATGCCCGTGTTAGGTCGTGTTGATAAAAATGTTTAAAAGAATTACCACATTACATGTTGCAATATGTTTCCCCAAAGGATGGTGATGTCAAGATACCCGGAGGAAGAGAGGCTATGTCAACCTTCAAAAGATATATAACTATGGAAAAAAGAAAGGTACGAACTCTCTCTAGTTCTGTCTCATAATAAAAATAACACGTAATGAGAGAAAAACTTATTTAGGCATCGGATGTAATTTTTGTCACAATCCCAATCTGTTATTCTTTCTAGTTGCAGGTTTGGAGCAAGTGTAGAAGGCATGTGAAAAATATCAACACTCCTTATTTTACAAATTTGTATCATCATGTTCTCAACTTATTGGAGTCTCATGATCACTAATGTGTTCACACTCTATGATCTCTAGAAAACGAGTAAGTTTGTCCTTTCCTATAGCTCTCTCTCTCTCTCTCTCTCTCTCTCTCTCTCTCTCTCTCTCTCTCTCTCTCTCTCTCTCTCTGTGTGTGTGTGTGTGTGTGTGTGTGTGTGTGTGTGTGTGTGTGTGTGTGTGTGTGTGTGTGTGTGTGTGTGTGGAAAAATAGCATCATATATGAAAACAAAGATTACATACAATTATCAAGTCATATAATTTGAGATATACAATTTGAAATACAATCCTACTACAAATTAATGTTATCAACCTTACAAGTATTTCTAGTCAGTGTATGAGCTACTTGGATACCCTCCCGATAAGCATGCAAAAATAGATAACTACCAAAAGAGGAAGAAAGTTTTTTAATCTAAGAATATAATGCCCCAAGCATAAAATTATCCATGCGATTTCCTGCAAAGCTTCCACAATTAGCAAGCTGTCACTTTCCACCATAATCTGTGCAATACCAATAGTAGCACACAAATGTAAACCTCTGAAGATAGACAATAATTCTATAGCCTTTGATTCTTCCACCTCAAACTTAGATTTAATTGCAGCCATGAGCACTTTGCCTGAAGCATCTCTTAACACAACAACAATTCTTACTTTCCTCAAATCTCTAACAACAACATTATCGACATTTAACTTCATCCACTCAGATTGAGAAGGAGGCCATTTGTAATGTTGTTTAATTTGTATGCGTGTCTTCCATTTCACTTGTTTATAACTTCTCAACATAACTAAAGCATTACTGGCTACCTATTTAGGACTTAGCAACACCTATTCATGCACATATTTATTCCTCTTGTACCAAAAATCTCAAGCTAAAGCAAAGAAAACAGATAATTGATCTTGCATGTCGACGCCTCTGTTCACGCTTAGTATTGAATGCAAATCGAGACGTTGGGGATAAACAATACAGGGAAGTTTACCTTTCGATCTTACTTAAATTTGCGCACACGTGTAAAATTAAAAGTGGCAAATAGAAAATTTTACAACAAAAAAAAGATCAAGTCAATCTAAAGTTAGACAAAGACTCATCATTTGCCTTACATAATATGGTATAACAAAATTATAGATCCCAAAAATTAAACTTCATACACAACTTCATATGGTATCAAATTCTACAAAATAGCAATATTCCTAATACACGAGAATATCCAATGTATTCCAAACTACCAAGTCATAACTTGTATCATAACATCGAAATGATATACTCCCTCGAGCTCTCAGGGATTTGAGGAGTCTCTAGGGAGAGTCTGACTGGGGAAATCTGTCGTCGCCTGCAACCAGTCCTATCATCTCGAAGAGGAACGATAGTTGAAAATTAAAGGGTTAAGATTTCGAAAAATCTCGGTAAGTACAAAATTATCGTAACAAAAGTAATACAGGCATGCAAAAGTAAACACCAAACAAATTATATGTTATGCATATGTGACCAATGACTTTACAGATGCATATGCCCATGCAAACTTACAAAATTTGACTTTTCTTTAGTCTTAATGCGCATGCTTGCTTTTCATAAAAAACGTTTTAACAAAACTTCTTTTTTCAGACTCATACTTAAAAACCCTTTTTTGGAAAACTTTTTGTATTCTTTTATTGTTATCTTAGGCGCCACTTAATATATTCATATCATTATTGGGGTTCGAAAGTCATTCTTTCTTATCATGACTTCTTATTAGACACCTCACGATTCCTCTATGCACCGTGTATTTCCTGCTAGTTACTGTCTCACCCGACGACCATTCAAGCCTAAATGAATACGTTACGCGTTACCGTATCGCCTGCAAACTACTCAAGTTGTGGCATCTGCATTATTCGCTATTCATCACTTGGTGACCACTCAAACCGAGCGACTGCATCCTTATTCTTATAACGGTAAGGCAAAAACCAACACCGTCCTTGGCACCTAATAACATTAGAGTATTTGCACTTGATTCTGAGTCATCTGAAGAACCTATCAAACAATTTATTACTGCTGATCTTAGTTAAAATTCAAATGTTGAATTGTAATCCTCCAATGATGTACATGTACAGCCTATAAATATCATGATTATACAATACATTCTGGTCATTGAAAATCAAAACAATTACACAATATTTACATACTCTTTCAATTAACAAGCATACTGCTTTTTCTATTATAATCTTAAAGCATTGGGAAAAGGGAAAGGAAAATCATTAAGCTTGCAAAAGAATAGAGCCAAAACTTATGATTTCAACATTTTCATAGGCTTATTTTTAAAAGTCTTAATTGAACATTTATATGAGTCACATGCATGGCTAACTTGTCCGGTCAAATGGACTAGCCGACTGGTTTTGACAAGTTTCACCCTATTAGTCTCTGCTCGGTGTTCTATAAATTTACATGAAGGTCTTATGGCAAGGCTTACTCCTTTACTGTCATGTTTGATTTTTTCAGAGCAAAGTATTTTTAATTCCGGGTAGAAGTATTTTTGATAACACGAGCTTGACTCGGGAAATAGTTAATTTTATCAACAACAAGGTTTGAGGAGGGAGGGGTTAATGTAAACTTGATATAGCTAAAACCTACAATAGGGTGGTGTGAGATTTCCTTTTACATGTCTTGGCTGCTTTTGGGTTCTCTCCATTGGTGTGGGCTGATAAAAAATTGTATCTCCTTGCCATGATTCTCTATAATGATGGATGACACATTGTGGGGTTTTTTTCAAGAAAGAAGAGGACTTTGGCAGGGAGATCTACTATCTTCCTATCTTTTTCATTATTTTTGAGGAAGTTTTTTCCAAACTTTTAAAAAAGAAGTTCTTGAATTGGAGGACTAAATGTTTTTCACATCCTAGATTTTCTCCTCTAGTTTCTCACATTCTTTATGCAGATGGCATGGTGATATTTGCAAATGGTTATAAGACAGCTATTAGAGAATTGATGGATGTTACTGCCATATATGAGGAGTGGTTGGGGCAGCGTGTGAATAAGGAGAAAACAACTGTTTATTGTGCTAAAGATTTTTCTTCAAGCAGGAATATTGATTTGCTTAGGATCATTAGGTTCTTTGAATGAATGTTTTCTTTTACCTGCCTGGGCGCTCTCATTGTCTCAGGTAAACTTTCTAAAGCTCACTTGGAGCCTCTTTTAAATAAGGTGAAAAAAAAAACTTGGAGGATGGAAGCTTAGGTGTTTATCGGCAAAAGGCAAAACTTGTGTTATTGAAGCATGTTTTGCCTAGCTTGCCTATTCATTTGATGTCGATTCTTAATTTACCTCATATTGTCTTGAAGAGTATCAATAAATTGTTTAGTTCTTTTTTCCAGGGTGAGGTTGATGGAAAGCCTAAGAAAAAATGGGCTACTTGGGAGAATATGTGTAAGCCTGAGGAGGAGGGGGAATTGAAATTAGAGATCCCAATGAGATCCAAACTTTGTTACATATGAAATATGCTTGGAAATTATTGACAGGCAATGATATTTGGGCGAATTTTTTTCTTGCTAAATATGTGGGAGACATGCATGTATCTTTATTAAATCAACGGAAGGGGTTTAGATTTTGTAAAATGTATTCCATTGGTATTAGAGCATTCTAAATAGAGGGTGGGAGATGGAAACATTTTTTTTTAGATGGATCGGTGGCTAGATAGTGGTCCTATTGTGGATTCATTACCAATACTGGAGTTGCCAAAGCTAAAGTTGGCTGAAGTTAAAATTTATAATGGTTGGGACATTGATTTTTTGGAGACGCTGGGTGTTGTTTATAAATCAGAAGAAATATGCAATGATCTAGTGACCCAAAAAGCTGGAAATGATGTTCTCGTATGGATGGAAACACGGATGGTTCATTCTCCACTAAATTAGCTTGACAATGTATTAGAGTGATTAGTTTGAGAGTTGCTTGGGCTAAATGGGTATGACATGATGCATTGCCAAAGAAAATTTCTATTTTTTTGTGGAAAGTCTTTCATAATGGGTTAAGTGTGGATCATAAATTAAGAAGAATGGGGACTCCTATTACCTCTAAATGTGATTGTTGTGAGGAAGAGAGTTATGAACACTTATCCCATGTTCTTACTTCTAGTGATATTGATTCAGTAATTTGGCAGAAGTTCTCTTCTATTTTGGGTATTCTATATGATCCAAATAGAAAAGGGAGGGATTTAATGATGTTATGGTTTCGTAGGGTAGGTTCTTCCTCTCAAGTTGGTAACATTCTGGGTTTGTTGTCTTATATTATTTCTTGGAAGTTGTGGCAAAGAAGTTGTGGCAAAGAAGGTGTAAAACAAGAATGGAAGGCAAAAATATTTCAGTTAAAGAGACTTGGAGATCTATATGTTCTGGGTTGCTAAGCATCCAAGGTAATCTCAAGAAATTTTCAAAATTTACCATTGCTGATGTGAGCAGGTTGAAAGATCTGGGTTTACCAATTTCTTCTTCTTCAATTCCGTAATTTCAACTTGTTTACTGGGAGAAGCCAAGAAATGGTAGAGTGAAGCTTAGAAATGCTTAAGGAAACTTATTACTTGCTTTTTCTTGTTTCTTGGGTAAGGGTACCTACAATTTTGCTAAGCTAAAGGCGTGTCAATAAGTTTGAAATATTGCCAAGATATGGGTTTTGATTTTGTTGACATTGAATTGGATTTTTTGGTTTTTGTTATTTGGATTGTTCATTGAATATGTGGTATTTGATGTTTGGAAAATCTTTTGGAGGAAGTGATAAGCTTATTCACTAGTGAAAATTTCTCTATTTAGCATATCTTTCATGAAAGAAGTATGTTGGCAGATTATTTGGCTATATTGGGTGCGGAAGGTTTGATGCGTGCTTGGACATCATCTTTACATGTTCCAAATTTTCTCAAGGGTTTGTTACGTACTGATAAATTGTATTTATCTAATTTATGTCAATCTTAGTTTGATTTATTGGTTATTATTTTATTGAAAGTAATAAACGGTTTAATTGTTTTTTGGTCACTTGCATTTGAGTTTTTTTGTTATTATTTTATAACCTTCCAAGTTTAATATTGTTAATATGGTAGTTCTCTACTATAAATGAGAGTTTCTTTTCAAGGCAAAGGCCTAAAACCAAATAAACAAAACGAAAATGTGAGGGAACAATAAACACTCAATTAAAGTAATTATTATTCAAATAAAAATCAATAAATGGACGGTGCGTGGTTGGTCAGATTTATTTTTAAGTGGTCAGATATTCATTTACGGAGGAATTGGCTTTATATTTAATAATTATTTTTTGTATGTGGTTGTCAAAATCAGTCCCGCTGCGATGGGAAATGGAATTAATAAATTATTTACTTTTCCAAAATTCTTTTTTGTCCGAAGCAAAGCAAAAGATACAAAAGGTGCTAGCAATATATGTAAGCAAGGGGCAATATCTCTGCCAGACTGCCATAGTAATTTATTTAATCATGTGTAGGTGGTAGTTGACAAACATTATAAAATTGTCTTAGGGAAGCAGAGGTCAACTCCATCGATCGTATTGGAAAAGGCCATGCACTTTGAAGTTCGAACTCTCATTGATGATGGACCTGAAAAGAAGCGACTCTAGTTGGGAGCTAAAAAAAAAAAGTGCGAGGGGGAGGCCGTTGACTTATCTTTGGAGTTAATACATGAATCAGAAACCTTAACAAGAGTTGACCTTGGTTTATTCTAGGTGGACGCTAGCTTGCATCTTCTACAATTATTCAAATAATAATATTCATTGCGTCGTTTTATTCCATTAATTCGTGGGACGTCCGAGGATGCTTTAGTTGCATCAACTATCATGGAGAACTTCCAAGTTTCGAACATCATTCTGCAATTGCAAAGATCGAAATCTTTCTGTAATTTCAAATAGGTTTTGTAATCAATTAATTACATTGAAAAAATTATTTATAATTAATTTTGTCTATAAATAATCATTTTATTGAAACTAATTAGCTGTAAATAAGCAGGTTTTTTTTTTATAGTAAATTAGACATTGCAATCTTTAAGCACTTCAACATAACTATCCATGAACATTTCAACTCTTATGAGAATTACATTTTTGGAAGATTAATATGCAGTCTGTCCTTGTTTTGAAATGTTGTAGTTGTAAAGTTCACGGATTACATTTTTGGAAGATTAATATGCAGTCTGTCCTTGTTTTGAAAGCTAGGAGTTGTTGTAGTTGTAAAGTTCACGGATGTTCATAGGAAAGCTAATGCTTTCATCACCATCGAGTAAGATTTTGGAAATGATGATATTGACAGCTTCTGTTGGGTGATATGCATCCCAAAACACATTCTTCGATCGATCATCACATAGAGCAGAGGTGGCTGTGCTTGCATTAATATTGCTATTGAAGCAAATAAATGGGGGGAAGTTTCCTCCACAGCACGGTTCATCGGCATTCTCAAAACCTATCAATAACCCAAAAAAGAGGAAAAATATGGTGTAAAAATGACCCAATTCCAAAAAAATAATCTTATAAAAAATTAAGAAGCTCAAGTTTTTAGTCCAACCGTAATGGCGATAACTTAGTACGATCCTCGAAAAAATATCATAGGAGTTTGCATATACAAATACAGATTCTGGTCGCAACTGTCGATTCAATTGATCTAGTGTTGAGTTCAGTCTCTGATTGTAGCCTTGGATCAATGTATTGACCTCAACTGAGCACTTTCCTCTTGGCAGTAAATTCAGCGCACGAACAAATGGTATGCATCCCAGTGGTGCAATCCCAACCACAACGAACTTTCTAGCCCCCAATTCATGTAAACGCTACACATGATAATTAAATCAAATATAATAAAAAAAAGAACCAAGTCTAATATCCCAACTTGAAGAAGAAATATCACCATGTTCTTCCAATTTATAAGTTCTTACCTTAAGCTGTGTGGTCAAGTTAAAAACCATATAATCTTGGAACGTAGAGCGAGAAACCTTGTCACCCCCAAGAAAGGGAATGGATGGTTGAATATAATTCAACATATCATTGGACCCAGTCGTTAAAGAGAATATTGCCTTCTTTAGGAATGCCTTTGTACGTTTCTCTCCTATTACATTTACCATGTAATTTCTACTTTGCTCAAAATAGTTCACCTGATTGCTTAACGGAATTCTTCCTATCTGTATGTAAAATTACAGATGAAACATCAAGTCAGTACTTTACAAACCCAAATGATTTTATAAAGCAAATCAGTCTGGTTTCCACTACAAAAAAAAAAAAATGAGTATCTGTGACAGATTATTTGCCAATCTGATGACTATTTGCAATAAAAAAAGACTCATTTTATTAAAAAATGGTTATTTTAATAAAAAATAATTGACCACAAATAAATAGTTTTATTGTAGTCCTCTTAGTATATACTTACAAAAAGGATCATACTGATAGTGTTAGGAAATGCAGAATAAGATTCCCAGTATATGTATATATATAATGTTATATATTATATATACTTACAAACAGCGATCCTGTTTTGTCTAATATGCCGGAAGCTCCAGAAGCATAATTTATTCCTCTATGAATTGCATCAGCTTGAGTATTTGGTGCTAGGTAAGGTGGGGGAAACGACACAGCTCCAAGGGATTGACCTGATTTCTCCAATTACAAAATCACTACCACCGATCAATAAGGATTAATTGAATATGTAAGTATGGTTTACGGGTCCATAAATCCACAATCCAAATCTCTTTTTGATGAGGGGAATTAGGGATATAGGGATCTGAACTTGATGGAAAATTTTGGTTGTAAGTAATTTTGTGCACCAATATGTGCATTCATCTAATATGATTGGTCAAAAATTCAAAATTTAAAATTAAAGATATAATCAATCAATAAGAATGTAATAATGTGCATATTAGTCATGTGTTAAATTGCTTGTATGTAGTATTACGCGAACTTGATACCGTCCTTAATTATGACGAAAGATCATGAGATTATAAATGCGGATGGATTAATGCAAGCCCATTAAAAACCTTGATACTCTTTCTTAGAACAGAAAATATGTCACTAATTAGATATTGTGAAAGCTGGATACATCACACAGACATATGAGTAGTACTTTTCATGATCACTTGAGTGAAAACGTGATGACATGCATGTAGCGAATTAAGGTTAATTAATTTCATTTTCTAGATGGAGTATGAAATAATATCAAGGCATGCTTTGCATATATATTCTCCCTTTCTGGCGTTTAATTTTCATCCCCCTTGCCTGCTGACCTGGAATAGCATTACCATCATCTTAATTTGTTTTATTTGAAATAGACAATACGTTCAATTAGTGCAATACATTATTATCATTATGTTCTGCCTTATGACCTACCTCGGTAATAATAGCTTAAAAATTACTACAGCTTTAATTAGCATTAATTTCTCTTCATAATATTTCACCAAAACTATACGTCATATATATTGATCATCGATCATAAATGCATGGTACACACGCTACAAGAAAATATGCTTTTTGCGACACCTATTTCGTGACAAAAAGTAAGAAAAAATGTCGCAAAAAATTATTTCCAACAAAAACAATTATTTCAGTTGCATCAGATTGGTTATTTCTATCTATTTTTCTTATAGTGACAATTTTAACTAAAAGCATAGAATCAATAGAACAAAGGTCACTTTACAACTATAAGGTTATATATTATCAGTCATCTTGAGAAACATTTTAATTTGTTATATTTAGTACTATAGCTCTGCCAATATTATCTCTTCCTTAAACAATAAATTTATTAAGTTGGCCTAGTCATAGTGTATATAAATAATGTCAAACATTTAACGATCAGTAGCATTACCTATAATGTCGGGTATGGTTCGACCATTGGTGAATCTTCCGGTGGGTCGTCCACCGGAAGGCTTGAAGTCGATGCCATAAGGAGGCGAATTTGCCTTTGAGAGGGTGAAAAGGTAGTCATTGTTCCCAGCATCGACTAGGGAGTCTCCAAACACGAATGAAGTAAAAGAAAGACTTGGCAAAACATGAAAGGAAGTAAGAGCAAAGCTAGTGAATATGAAAAGCTTTGAAAACCTAAAGATGTGCATTGTTTTGGATCAAGTCATGCACATGATTGTAGAGTCTTTACACAGTTAAATAAATCGGAATGACATAGTACTGCATGATGTTGAGATCAGAAGCACAATCCGCATGGCCTGTGAAAGCAGGTAAGAACGAGTCTCCTTGAGAGACTAGTCTTCCCAACGTACGTGAGTACGTACGCGGTTTAATGTGATCTGGAATTGATCTTCATGCATGGACATGCAATTCGTTGAATGACTAAAAGGCCCATGAATATTCTCCATAATTTACTAGCTAGGTGGGTAATTCCTAGCTACCAGCAAGACTTTTTTTTTTCAAGACAGGGTAAGCCAAAAAAGAAAAAAAAAAAAAAAGAGGGAGAAAAAGGCATGTTTACGTCTGCTGGTGAACAAGCTGGGGAATAAATAATATGTAGGAGGAAGCCGATCGAAATTGATTAGCATGTGCTTGGATTATTGTCAATTTCGTAGGACAAAGTTTGCGTCTGGGCATCATCATGTGCAGATTTGCAGGGCCCCAGTAGATCCATGTTAGAGTGCATGTCTCATATTTCTGGATGATTTACACAATTGGTCAGGTTTATGGTTAGAAAAAGTAAAGTCATGGGAACAGAAAATTGAAATGATTACCAAAATCATGAACAAAGGATGATTATTATAAGCAACTACCCTATTAATTAATTATCGACTTTATTTTGTACATGTAAGAGGGGAACTAAGACTAAGAGGATACTCATGTGATGACATGCATGATCGTTAAAATGTCGTCATCACGTGGTACTGCCACTTGGAATCTGTTGCACAATCATCATGAATACCAACATGACATTTAGGAGAATCAGTTGTACGCATTACTTATAGATTTCAGAACATGCAATCCATCGCGCTTAATTATAAGTAAAGACGAATCGTGATCAAGATTTTCCTTAAGTTATTATTCGATTTATTATGACTTATAAGAAGTTAATAAGAGGAGGAGAACCAAAAAAAAAAAAAAAAAAAAATTGCTGGCATGAAATTACAGATTATTTTAAAAATTTTAACTGATCATGAAAATAATTAAGTAGATTAATTTTACTTTTTATATGATCTATGTGATCTCAACCGTACTTAGAATATTAACCGATCAAAAAATGATCTATAGATTATATCTTCCTGTCGACAAACAAAAGGATCCTATTTATCAATTACGAATAATGGGGTCCGAACAAGTAGTTATAATTTATATATATATATATATATATACGGTATATAATATATATATATATAGACAGATATAAGTCGGCATATATATAGGTGTTTAATATCACGATCTTTATAAAGTAATGTCCCATGATCATGCATAGAATTAAGCATGTCCGACCCCTACAGCTTGCATGGTTGGCTCCAAAATCATTTCAGATCATAAGAGTAAGCGCGCCGGACATGATGCATCGATCATTCTTAATATTAATAATATTTTAGGACGCTGGCATGCATGGCGCGCGAAGGGTACGTTGCTATTTATATCTTTGAAATTTTAAGATGGAATTCATGCCTACAATAAAATTACTCGGGTTATCGACATTTATTTCGTTTTTTATTAAAAGAAAAAGATTAATAACATAATCATGGTCCCCCAGCTTGTACTATTTTTTTTTTTTTTAAAAAAAAAAACTTTAATAAGAGGGTTAATTTGATCGAGCCACCTCTCTAAGGTGTGCTTAAGATCATGAGGGTGCTTCTAGAACCAATTCCTTAATTTTGGGGTACTGGTTCCCACCCATGACAATGGTTGGACGAACTAGAACTACTACTCTTCAGTCAATTCTGGACTGGCGCAGGCCGGGAGACCTGATCTTGATCTGCCATCCTTCCATAGTCGAGAATGGTAATTTATTTCTTATTTATTTATTTATTTATTTTTGAATTATTTGGATGTTTTAGTTTATCTTTGAATGACAATTGGTAATTCATCATTCTTTAATGGCCTGCTAATGTGAAAATATATAAGATCGACATGAACATCACCATAACGATAAAAAATCAAGATTTATGATTGATCGGTTAACCCAATAAATTAATATAACATAACTCCGACATCAATATGGGTTTGATATTATATATTCGACAGCTCGATATATAGGTCAATGACGCCAACCCAGTGGATGAGAAAATAAAGCGACGAAGCTAATTAATTTGTGATCATGAGCAAGAAAGTGGCCATTTTGTCTCTGCATTTGGGTTTAAGAGGCAGAGAAGAAACAATATTTCTGTCTTTGTTATAAATAAGCTGTTTCTATTGGAACACGTGTGATATTAAAAAAGAAAAAATGTGTACACTAGGGATAAATATTTGCTGAGGAGAATTTGTTTCTTCATCTGGGCCGGGGGTTCAACTACCACCTAACCTTTTTCCTTGACCTGCAAACCATTTTAAATGAAATAATGAATTCATACATCTGTATTTCAGTGTTTGTCCACACCCTTCCCTCACTCACACGGGAGAAAAAAAAAAAAAAAACCTTGTCTTTTTCTCTCTCTCTCTCTTAAGTAACTTTTAAGAGAGACACTCCCATACGCTTTCAGTGCATTGAACATCATTTCGGAAGGGTCAAGAAGATTGGGAATGGTGAGAGCCAACGGCCTTTAGCACAATTTCAAAAGAGCAAGACCCATATTCTTTGCTTGGCTCTGATCATGATCTTCTTGGTAGCATAGGATGATCATTTGCTTGTCAAGATCAGGAGAGATCAACAGAGAAGAGTGAGCTATTTACACGTGAGCCTCTTCAAATTTGAACATATTAAGCCAAGGAGAAACCGACACAGGTGAACAAGTGAGTCTCTCTCTCTCTCTCTCGCGGCCGTGTTCTCCACCATTGAGAGAAGTTGATCAGATTTTGTGATCAAATAATGGCTGTGATCAAGGGCAAAACCAAATCGGTTTTAACATTAACTGGCAGGGTTATAAACGAGGCAGTGAGCTTCGTTGTCTTCTCTTTGCTAGACCTTTTTGATTTCCTTCTTTGCTATGTTTACAAGTTAGCCGATTTCTTCATGGAAGCCGAATGGAAGCCATGTTACTGCTCGTCCGGCAAAGAAGCCATCACTAGCAGTGGAAAAATCTTGGTATCCGAACAAGGCAAATCTAAGATCGTATGCCTCAGTTCCAGCAAGCTACAACTCGAGGAGATCTCAGACACCCTCTATACGCGTCCTTCTCTGGTGTCCGAGGTCTCCAACTTGACCGTCACCGAGCTTAAAAGGCTCAAGGTCACGGACAGGACCATCGATCACTTACACTCTTGTGAGAAGAAGATCAACAACGTCGGCACGGTGCACTCAACATTTACGGTTAACTCCACCATTATTGAAATGCTCCAGGGAAAGATTGGAAAGCAGCAACTACATCCGATCCCAAGGTGGTCCGACTGTGATTGTGAACTTTGCATTTCTTGGACCTCTTCTTGCAAAGAAACCCTGTTTGTTCGAGCCGAAGGACCCAAAGGTAATAGCTAAAACACCCTAAAATAAAAATAAACACGGAGTACTTGGAACCTCATTCATGATATTCATGTTTTTAGATTACTTCACATTAGATTTGGTGTGGACCGTGATCTGGTATTATAACTATTTATGCTGTATTTATAATGATGTCAGATAAAGCAGAAGAAGATGTGTTGTTCATTCATGGCTTCATTTCATCTTCAGCATTTTGGACAGAAACGCTTTTTCCAAATTTCTCAAGCGCGGCTAAATCGACATATCGCTTGTTTGCCATTGATCTGCTTGGGTTTGGAAGAAGTCCAAAGCCAACCGACTCTCTTTACACGCTAAGGGAGCACTTGGACATGATAGAACAGTCCGTGTTGGAGCCATACAAAATCAAGTCTTTGCACATTGTGGCTCATTCTTTAGGTTGCATCTTGGCTCTTGCACTCGCTGTTAAGCACCCTGACCTTGTGAAATCCTTAACCCTACTTGCACCTGTAAGTAATTAATTCCCTTAATTGTTAAATTATTTTTAACTTCATGACCCAGATGTAACATATTCAAGCATATCTTGTCTGGGTATGTTATAAAAGTTCATTTATTTTATTTATTTATTTATTTATTTATTTTGGGCATGAAATGGCAGCCATATTACCCGGTGCCAAAGGGAACACAAGCTACACAATATGTGATGAGAAGGGTAGCTCCGAGGCGTGTATGGCCGCTGATTGCATTTGGAGCGTCGATTGCATGCTGGTACGAGCACATTTCCCGGACAATTTGCCTGCTCATTTGCAAGAACCATCGATTGTGGGAATTTCTCACCAAACTTGTCACTAGAAACAGGTATTTATTGATCATCAACTCCATCCATCTAGCTAGCTAGCTACCACCTAATTAAGACTGTCGAAGCACTCAACTTTGCATTACATTCAATAATCATCCCATTTACGCGTGCACCTTTTCATCTGTATCATGTTATTTTAGGTTCCCTATATATGAATACTGCATATTTAAAAACTTCAATCAGCTTACCAACTTACTCACCAACCTCATCCAACCTTTTCTTTTCTTCTTTTAATTCTTTGATGTTTTGTTTAATTTTCACCCCTTTGGTTCAAACTTGAAAGTAAGGTCCAAATTTAACACAATTCTCCCTTTAATGAGATTATTTTTTTAAGAAATAAAAAGAGAATGAGAGATAGAAGGTTGACATAAAGATCTTCCCATTACACTTCCAGCTAATACTTTTCATTTCACATGAAGGAAAATAGGTCCGATTCAAAACTCTTCTTTAATTTTTTTTTAATTTATCATTATATTTTTTTCAATTTCTTAACTAGGTCTAAAATAAACGATCTCGCAGCAGTTGAAAAGATAATTGACTAGTCTCTAAATCAGAAATTAAAAAAAATAATAATTATGGGAGGGTCTACACCCTGGTCAGTTAATAAGAGTCGTTGATGAATCTGGTTGGGGGGACAGATCCATATTTAATAAGGTGTTCCTCTGCAGTGCAAGAGTCATGGGGACACTGATGGGGTCGGTCGTATCCTATGTACTGCATGCGAACAAGTGTCGCATTGATATCGATGGGGTTGTCTCCAGTAGTACTCCAGGGTTTAGTCGGTGACTAACCATACAGCGACCTGATGACGTAAGAATGATAAAATATCCTCTACTATTAATATTATTAAAAATAGAATATTATGATAAAATATCCTCTACTATTAATATTATTAAAAATAAAATGTAAGAATGATGGATGAAATTTTTTATTTATTTTATCAGCTCTTAAAATGTTATGATGTATTCCTCCATGAATTTTACTCAAAATCCGTAATATACGAGAACAAAATCTTACTCCCACCGAAAGTTCTGCAACGCATACTTGCCTCGTGCTTCTAGTCTAAATATATGGAAAAATAAGAAATATGATGGCCCAACATTAATTTCTTCCCCGCTATTTTGGGCAAGCTTAGTCAAATGCTCATGCAAAGATCAATACAACAAATTAACAATTGATGGGTACATATATTGTTGAAATACTGATTGGATTTTCATTTAATGTGCTTGCATGGTTGGTTGGCCATCAATTTAATTCATTCCAAGACTTTTTTGAAAGAGACATCTACACCATATCTACAATATTAATTGCCATAATTAGCTTAAATTATGAATTAATTCCTCCTGGGCATACAGGATTAGGACATTCTTGCTTGAAGGTTTCTTCCTGCATACCCACAACGCTGCATGGCATACCCTACACAACATCATCTGCGGCACCGCCAGCAAACTTGACGCCTACATGGACGCAGTCCGAGACAACCTTAAGTGCGATGTTGCCGTGTTCCATGGCCAAGACGATGAACTTATCCCAGTCGAATGCAGCCACAGTGTGAAAGCAAGAATACCTCGTGCCCGTGTCAAAGTGTTCGAGAACAAGGATCATATTACGATCGTTGTAGGAAGACAAAAGACCTTTGCTAGAGAACTAGAGGAAATATGGAGAAACTCAAGTCGTAATTTATAAGATTGAAGACTTGAAACCTTCATTTTATATATAATTTACTTAATTATTTTCCTTTTTTGGCTTGAAATCACCACATATAAAATTTCCATCCAAATCCCCGTAAAAAGTGGATTATAATATTATAAATAATAGCCTGAAGTTGACAGGTTATTTACTCCTATTCCTTCAACTGTGAAGTCTGATCATGAGTTTTTATATAGGGCACATGAAATCATTACGTACCCATGTTCTAATATTTGAGGCGTGGAATACTTGCAACTATATATCGATGTTAATTTGATAAGTTTAGTAAATCGACGTCGAGATGAACTTCTGTCTAATTACAAATATAGTGAAATTATATTGTTGCAAAATATTTTCAATGTAAACCAAAATGTATCTTTTCAAATTGGTTGCTAATTTCTGACGTTGTTGTCTTCATGAAGTAATTTCAATGCCAATTCTTGATGGTTGATGACAGTTGAGACAAAAAATCCCGGTTAGGTTAAATGGTTGATGTACTGGCAGCCACGATGAATTATAAATTTTGATCATTTGTCCCCAATATGTGATAAATTTCAATATCAGTAAATGCCTTTTATGACTACTCGATCAATCGAGCTATATGTAAATATTATATATTGTGTATATATATATACATCAACTTAATTTCTTTTTATAAAACTTCTCTAACTCATTGTTTTTCATCTCATAATTATGACAACTTTCTTAAATTCTAATACAAAATAAAATAAATAATTCAACATTTTCAAATTCTAAACTAAAAATAGCATTAAGAAAATATATTATAATAATATTTTATTCAAATTTTCACTTTCATTTTAACTCATTTCATCTTAGTTGTAAAAAAAAAAAAGGTTATATTGGATTGAACTGAGGTCAACATAATAGCTTGTCAATTCATCTTAATTTAATTTTAAGCTAAATCTAACATTCAAATGTGACTCAACTCTCAAATTATTAAACTCATTTCAATTCAGAATATCTTTATACGTAGGATTCACAATTTTATTCAATTCAGTATACATTTCTTTACATACGAGACCCACAATATTTTTTCAACTTTTCATAAATACATTTAAATTCATCTTAACATACTACAAGAATTTAGGCCTAAGACGGCGTTTTTGAAGCTGCCGCAATAAATAATGACGCAAATGGTAGGCTTATTACGTTGAAATTGAAAATGCCGCTGTCTAAATTGTATGAAATTGTCTCTGGGCCCGCAGGTGAACAGTGAACAATTTTTACCGTCAATAGGTTACTTATTACGGCAAATTTGTCATCGCAAAAGATAATCAACATGTTGCGGCGTCTTTATTCAACGGAAATTTTACTTATTACGGCGCCTTTTTTCTATTCGCTGCAATAAGTCATTTCACTTTGCCTTTTCCCCGTGGAGATGTTTCGTCTGTACGTGTTCCTTCTCATAATTCGTGTTGCCTCTCTTTCCACCAGTTTCCAACGTACAAACCCATAGAACACCTTTCAAATCTTCGATAGTCTCATGCCGATTTCCAATCGCAGAGCACCACTCAAGATCAACAACTAAACGGTGGTCGGTAAACTCTGTAGACTTCGGAAGTTTTTAGAACAAAGGTATGGTTATTTGAACAGAGAACACTAGGGATTGGACACAGTGCATTATTTTAGGTTTTAGAAATTGTTATTATTTAAATTTTTGGGTTTCTTATTTGAACCTTAGATTTTCTCTCATTAGTCAATGAAATCTACACCTTTGACTTAGGTAATTTCTCCTTAATCGAGTGGGTTTTTTTTGGGTAAGCTTCTCTATTGTTCGGAAGCGTCTAGTCTTTAAAAAATTCTTCAATTCTGGGTTTCCCCATTCTATGATGATCTCTTGGTTCAACTCTCTTTTTCTGTCTCTCCTTGTCTCCCTCTATATTCGCTGAAGAACTCTAATTAAGGCTGAGCTGAAAATATGTTTGGAAAGGTATAATGTGCTCGTATCCTTTTAGAACGGGTTGAATGTAGGATCTGACTGGTGCAACTCGATGTAATTATTGAGGTATATATGAACATAGAAACTCTCTAAGAAGAGGGATCTAGTCTCTCTTTGCCCTTTAGCTTACCTTAGTTACACAGTTAGACACGGTATAGCTTCCCCAAAAATCTCTTGAAATCTCCGGGAGCTGTATGTGTTCTACAAGAAAAAATACTGCCAGAAACTACACCTGTCTGCTACATCGAGCTTGAGAGACCACTGTCCATCCGAAAATACAATAGAATCTCATATTTTTACTGGAAAACACTATCAAGATATGTTAAAGTCCATGAACTTTTCCGTGATTGGGAAATTTTGGGGTGTTTTTGTGGGTGAGTGCCTTCTTCTTCTATTCTTTCTTACCCACTCTCACTCCTAATTACAGGGGGAGAACCCCTCACATTTTTTCTCCTTTTTATACATTATTTTTTAAGGAAGTCTCTGTTTTGTTTTCCATCCAACTTCTGGGATGGGTTTTCTTACATGACATGGCTTTTGTAAAGTCAGGTAGTCCAATTAAATGTTGCATGCAACTTGCTCAATGTACTACGCCAAAGACTAAAGTTCATTTTAATAGTGTAGTTAATTCAGTGTTTGTCTGTCATATAGAGTTGGCTAAATATTCTTTCTAAAAAAGTTATGCTACTTAAGATCACAATACACAGTAATTGTTGTGGGTCTGATCAACTTATCAAAAAAAAAAATTGTTGTGGGTCTGATCATTATAGGCTAAAAAAAATTGAAACCACTGATTTTTATTTTTATTTTTTATTTTGTGTTAACTAAGGTAAGATCAATAGATTACACACACTCAATGCATTTCTTAGTTTTGATTGAAATGGTTTGGTCCAAACCATTACACACTCATATAAAAAATCTTACTTCCATGAATTTATCAACCTTTCATTTATGATGGGGCGATATTAAATGTTAGGTGCAGTTTTTCCTAGTTGATAATTAGTTAGTCAATCATTTAATTGTGTCATGATAAGTAGGTATGATGATAAATAATATATTGACCAGCAACTAAAACATAGTGGTCATTCAAAACACCAATGTATAGGAATATTTAGATTTGTCGATTGAAAGTTGTAGACTCATGGCATATTTTTTTCCTCACCCCTGTTTTATTACATCATGCATCTAGTAGTTTTTGGACTGTAATAAAAAGTGGACAACAACTAAAACAAAATAGTCAAGTATATTAGCTGAGGTAGGTGTTTTAGACTTAGAATGTGATAGTATTAGACTAATTGAGTATTTTTAAGGTGCTGACCCATATAGGCATAACTCAATCTTATGTAAGTAATGAACGATAGTCATGCAAGACGAACGGAAGTACGGTGTTTTTTTTATTTGACTAACAATATGGTGTCAGAAAACTGTACCATTATTAATACCATTGTGGGCAACATTATATGACACTAAACGCAACAATGAGAATGACATACCTAAGTTGTAAGTGTAGCCCATCAGAACCTTACAACAATATATGTAATTAGCTTAAGTTATTCATGTATTGCATTGCTAACATAGTTTTTCTTGTACATGTAAATGCTAAGCAGGCTGAAAGGAAGTGGCAGTATTGCAATTCCTAATATGCTAAACTTCAAACTGAAGGCAAATTTGTTAAAGAATCTGGTGTCGTTGCTGCAGTGTGTCATGATTGCACAATTTCAACAACACATATAGAAGAGGTAATGTGGAAGACACTTGGCTATTCCCTGTCATTTTTTACCTATTATTGCTGTATTTTTTTTAATAACTAGAAAAAATTGAAAATATCTCTTACATAAAGATCCTTGAGTTTATATGTAAGAGATACTTATTTAGGATTAAGTAGTTTTGGTTCCATTACATACTTAAGATACTAAAATCTGCCCCATGAGAAGAGCCTATTACATACTACGAAACTGTAGCAATTTTTGAGCCGGTTATTGACCCTTACACAAAGGTAATAGGAAAAAAATGACTTCCAATGAAAAAAATCATTACATGTTTTCTCAAATTGTTTTGGAACCAGCTCAAATGGGTCAACAAATGATCCACCCATTAGTTCGTGCGGGTGGGTGAGCTGCCTCTATTAGTGCATATACTAGTAACTACATGCCTCATGCATAGAAAACTATCACAATAATAAGGAGCAGTAGCTATTTTTGGGTGGGTATTCCATTACATACTTATGCATATACCATCACATGCTCTGAGATAGGAAGGGGTGGGTACACTTACAGGCTAAAGACAATAGGGCTAAGCAAACATTAAGTCACCAAGTACTTCTTAATTATAATGGGATGATTCACTAAAAAACACATTGTTGTATGATAATTAATGATTTATATACATATATAAGCTGTAGGAAAACTTTTACAGCCGATGAAGAATAATTATGTCTAGAATATATAAACCCTAAGCTTAAAAGGAAACTGGTACAGCAGGCACTTATTATATATAACAAGGGCTTGCTAATTTCCTGCCTTAATTTTCAGTTTAGATGTGGATTGTGCATGGTAGAATTTGGTTAAGTCTTTAAGTGGTTTGCTATTCTATAAATTCAGGAAAAATCTGGATGATGTTACATGCTTATGAACATTTCCAAAGAAGGTGGATGCAAAATGAAAAAGGCCAGTATAAGTGTTTGGAGCATAAGGACATATGGAATGTAAGTATGTTTTTTGGTGTTTCCCATTAGAGAGTGCATGAGGATCACACTTACAACTGTGTTGAATATCATCCTGCACCAACCCCTGCCCTCCTGTTTTTAGAAGCATTGCTGCCTACCATCACTCTGTATATAGAGTTGTTAGATATATCATCCCACATGATTGTAAGAGTTGGGTGCCTAGACCTCAAGAATGCTATCTGTGGAAAGTTGAGAAGGAGTACTAGCTGCATTGTTGACACTTGGATGTTTGTGGATCATTCTAATTCACCACAGATAGTAAATATTTGAGGTTATTTCATCATTTTGGATGGGGATATATTTAATGTAAACAGCTTATATATAAAAGACTATTATGTGTAAATATTTTGCCTTCTTGATATGCAATTACTTTGCATAATTTTTGGATGGGTTAAACAATGTCAGGGAATGATATAAATATTAGTCCATACAAAGGAATTAATTAACATTTTAATTTAAACAGATATACTGTATTTAATTGTAAGCACACAATTAGGCAAGTCTTTGTTTGGGTGTTCACTATTATCCTTTTCCTAATAGTATACTACTATTAGGAAAAAACAGGTTTATTACTATTGCTAAATCATGTGGTCTGCACTACTAAATAAATAACTGCAGACCGCATGGAAAAGAATATAGTAGTAAAATTTGGTATGCACGATTTTTAAATTATATTCAGCAGTATTGAAAAAAAAAGTCAAAAATATTATTTGTAGCAAGAAAAAATGGATGAAAATACAAAGCCTAGGCAACACATAATTAATTAATTAGGTATTGCAGGAAGGTAAAATACGGAAAAAATGCATTTTGCGACTGAGAAAATGGACGGAAATGCAAACCCAGCCACAAGAATAAGATATTTGCTATAGGCTGGGAAAATTTATTTGCGGTGAACCTCTAGCCCCAAAACAAAAAAGATTGAAACTGGCTTTTTGCGACGAAGGACCACTTCTCCCAAATTTGTTATAGCGGCGACATTGGTACTTATTACGGTGACTCGTAACATAGCTATATGACTTCTTACGACGACTTTTATAGTAATTGCGACCGAATTAGTCATTGCAATAGAACTGTTTCAGCATTGTACAACTTTCTATCCTGGTTTTTTGCGTCGCCAATTTGATTTATTTGCGGCGACGTAAATTTGCCGCAAATAAACGAGCACTTGCGTCGAAAGTGATTCACCTATGCACTTGACTTAACTCAACGAAACAGTTGCAACGAAACTGTGATGTACGTATTTCGCCGTAAAAGATATAATTGCAACGAAAAAGGGGGGGCTTTTACAACGAAATTTGGCGCTGAAAAAGGTCTAAATTCTTGTAGTGACATCCAGTCACATCTAAATTTATTTTAAGTAAGTTTCATAAAACTCACTCTACCATCTTAACTTATTACTATATACATAAAGAATTAAACTCATTACTTTGAAGAATGGAGGACGAAAGCTACAATGGTTGTTTTAAAATATTTGCATTAGAAAATCAAAAAAAGAGGGAAAAAAGAACAGATTGAAACCTTTTTTTTTTAATTATTTTATATTCTTTTATATAGAAAAACATTGAATATGCAAGGTCAAAAGAAAAAAAAATTGAAAATGATAAGTCATATAAATTAGTGGCCGTGCGCCGTAGGGCTACTAAACCCGGGCCGTTCTCTAGCATTGCTCTATTCACAATACTATTAATGGCATATATATATATATATATATATATATATATATACTTAAAATTGCCTCCTTGCCCCAAAATAGAATCATTTGCTCTTACTTTCAAAGATACCCAAATGTTGATGTTGACATCTTTTTTATTCTAAAATTGACATCATTTTAAAGCCAACGTAGAACGTAGATGCACCACGGGGACTAATTAACACACATAGGGTGGTTCCCTAGAGTTATTCATTTTGTATGGGGTATAGGTAAGCTCTACACCCATCGCTCCCAACTACCACGGCTAGGAGCCACTATTAGTTCTAGGAACATTTTTTTTTCCTTTTGGTTATTCTTATATGTATATTTTAAAATTTTTAGTAATATTTTTTAAGAGATTAAATAATTCACAATATTATTAAAAATCTATATGTAGTAAAAAAAAAAAAATTAGATAACAAGATTGAGCGATGAGGTTGAGTGATAAAAATATATTTTTCTTTTATATATTGTCCAAGCTAACTAGCTAGGTAGGAAGCTTGAAGTCGTGACGATATGATGATCATGACGTGATGCCCACGCTCATGAACATGATGGGTTTGTGTACTAGTCTTACGTACATTATGAAGTTATATGAACTTTTTGCGACACTAGTGTTGGGACGTATTATATAATTGTACGCATGTTGAAGCTGGTTGCAACAATGAAGACCATGGTCCGTATCCTTAAACAACATTACTAGTATTGCACCTCTCGACCGAGAAAATCTAACCTACCAAATCACGGGTCGCATATATACGCAACTAATTAAGTTGTAAGTTGTATAAGTAATTGCCAATATCGTAGGAAATAGTAGTACCGCTGGGCCAATAAATAGATGATATTAATGAATGGATAAACACCCATAAATAGATGACACGTGACCCTGTGAACTTCTTGTAAGAAGTCAATGCATAGCACGACAGAAATCACCATGGAGTTGTCTGCAATTAATTATGAAAAATAATAGATGTAATTGTGAATTTACAAATGGCATATAGTTGTTTTAAAAAAAATAAATATATCTGAAATTTATATAAAAAAAAAATTAACAATAAATTTTATTATTTTTTAAAATAACTATATGCTACTTAAAATTTCATAACTGTATATAACTCTATTCATTAATTATATATAAATATGGTTCTGCTGAGGGCTGCTTGGAACGCATGCATGCACGTTAATAGCAGTAAGTACTAATTAAGAATCGAGCATCCTCATGAATTCCTGCCGCTACTGGACAGCTGGCTTTCAGTAGTAATTCAACAAACTACTTATTGCAGCTATCATCATTTTTTAGGCAAAGAAGCTAACTATATATTTTTTTAAATAACTGATATTCATAAATAAATTAGTAATTATAAAATACAAATTCAATAGAATATGAGTCTCTTACAATTTTTTTCAAATTCAACACGCATCACAATACAAAAAAAAAAAAGGTGATCAGAACTAAAAAATTCTCTCTCATTTATTTCTCTTTCATTCATAAGAAAAAATTACTTGATAACGATTTTTAAATAGTTCGATAAATAAATTATAAAATTATATTAGAAGCTAAGAGTGTGTTGCAACGTGTTATAGTCTAACTGTAAGGAAATGTCACATTCATTTTTATTCAATCTTTAGTTAGAAAACAAGATCAAAAGAAAGTAACACAGAACTAGACGAATTACTGATGAGGGGTCATCACTGTCGGGGACAACACGTGTGGACCATGCACCTCACTTAAAGATGAGTGAATGGTTAAAACATGAAAATCCAACGTCGTTAATCTTGACGGTGCCGCGCGTGGTGATAAGAGGCTTTCCCAAATGCGACAGCACGTGAAATTCGTGCACCACATAAATCACGAATGAGGCAAACGCGTAATTTGTATGGAAATGTTTCTTCTGTCTACTTGAATATTGGTGCCTAGGTAGGCTAATGGGGGGCACGTGTCGGATCTTTCTCATTTGGAAGCAGAATATCAACTAATTTCGACAAAAAACAAGCTGAAAAAAAAAGGAAAAAATAAACCCAAGTTACCTTAAGTTGAGATCATAAAAATTAAAAATTAAAAAAAATATATTCTAAGAGTATATATTTTAATATTATTTTTATTTTAAAATTTGAAAAAATTTATTTATGTATATTATTTTATGTAAAAATTTAAAAAAATTATAATAATTAGATAAGATAATAAGATGAGTTAATGAGTTTTCTTAAAACGGCTTAGGCCAAAAATATATATTTTCTTAAAACGTTTTAACAATTTTAATATATATTTTTTAAAATACAACATCATTAAAAAAAATACTTACTTAATTATTAAAAAATATATATATATAAATTTTTTAAAATGTAACTTTTATTTATGACTTTAGGGACTGACTCTAACCTTTCTCTTTCAAAAAACGAGGCCTTAATTAAATCATTTTTGACGTTGCTACTGTGCTGCTCATAGTCCGGCCTGCTGGGCGTGCCGCACATATCATATTTGAAGACTTGCAATAATGTTATATATATTTTAAGTAAAGAAAATGTTATTTGTAATTATTATTTTTACTTACAAATCAATTTTGTGGTGACTTGTGATAATTATTAATTAGTAGGTTAAAAATTATGTAAAATATGTTGTAAAAATTATTTAAAAAGAAACACAAAACATTTTTTAATTTTAAATCTATAATTTTTTTTATCTAGTCATTAACTAGTCAAAATTGGTATAATAGCTTTATTTATAGTATTTTTGTTAAAAATATTTTCTACAAATGATGTCACTACTATTATATTTTTTATGAAATACTCCCAACTCCCAAGTTTTCATAGAACCGGACCTTAATTGTGTGTGACTTGTGTGTAAGAGAGAGAGAGAATCATGTTATGTCAAAGTATAAAGCAATACATTCTTGGTGTAGAGAAATCTCATTGGATTAATTATATGTCAAATCTAATATATTGTTAACTACTAAAAGTTTAAATAAGTCTTCAGTAAAATTCCAAATATCAAAAATTTGGGTTTATTACTACAGTAAAATTAAACAAAATTTCAAATTTGAAAGTTTCAAACTAATAGTCAAATTCTTATTTTATTAATTTCTTTCTCTTTTCTTTCTCAATATATAGAATATAATTATTAATTAATCTTTTATTAGTTTCATCTCTCTTGGCAAACTTTTATTAATAATTTAATTTAAATAAAGTTTGATTATTAATTAATTTTTTAAACTCATAATTTATTTAAAATATAATTATTAATTAATATATAATATGTAGAATGGTAAAAAATGATAAAATAAAATAAATTAATAATTACAGATAATAAATAATTTTTTAATTATGAATTACTCATTACTATATATCTTCATAAATAAATAATCTATTAAGAAAATTTAATGTAAATAATCAAAATCAAATTATTGTTATATTATCTTATTATTATATAATTAAAAAAAAGTTATTATAATATGAGAATATATGTGAATGAAATGGCCACAAACTAAAATCTAAATTATATTAGTTAAAACTATCCTTTAATAATAAGCAATTCCATAAAAATGCTCTTAATAGTATTTTAATATTTCAATAATCCCATAAATTTAACTTGTTGCTAGTTGGTACCCAACAAACCCTTTATATGTTGTTGTACCACTAATTTGCCATTTCGAATTAATTCCTCGATGCCAGATGAACAGATCGATCGCTTTCCCAATGCAACTTTCTCCGAATATGATCCTTAGAAGATACTCAAGGATGATATATATATATATATATATATATATATATATATATATGACTCTTGTCTTAGACAAGTTAGGTAATTACTTAAAATTTCTTAGTGACAAAATGCCAATTTTCAAAAGGTTTAAACTATAATTAAAAAAAAAATTTAATAAAAAAATTAATAAATTTAATAATAGAAAAAAATTATTAAAAAGATATTATATGACATTATTAGTTTTAAAAGTATTCCATATTATAATTATTTCAAGTATTCCTTTTATAAGAACATATTTATTTATTTATCATTTTTAGTTTAATATATAATGTGAGAATTAAAAATAATAAAATTTAATTTTTGAATGTTCATAAAAAATTTTGTATGATATTTAGAAGAGGCAAGGGCTCCTTTTTTATATAATTTTATTGATAATTATTATAATTGCTTCTAGATCGCTTCTAGATATTAAAAATACTTCAGAATATCTAGTATGGTAGTGAAATAATTTGAATTAAAATATTTTATTAGATTTTGAGTAAGAAAAAAAAGTTGAATTAAAAATATATGAAAATATATAAAAATAGTTGTATTTTCAAATGACTTTTAAAATTTAAGAGCAAGATTTATAAATCTAGTTGGGTTTGATAAAATCTTTTTAAATCGATTGTTTTTAATAAAGATTTAAGTTGGTTATTAATTAAAAAGGTAGTATAAATCTTAATTACTAATTTTATTTGACAAATAATAGGCCTTTTTTTAAATAAAAATATAATATAAAAAAACATTAATCAAAATTTTTACTTTAGATCCCGTAATTTATTCAACCAACCCTGATAATATATATATTCAAGTGAAGTGCTGGATGAATAAATAGATGAGTGCTAAAGGGTTGATCCAAACGTTCGGGCTGTACCGTTACCCAACTTTGACTGCATACGAAGCGTATAGAATTCACTAATGGAAGATTCTATGCAAATAAAAGGAACTCATTCTAGCTGTACAGCTGTTATTGTTAATAAAATAGGTATGAATAATTAATTAATTTTACTCAAAAATAATTATTTATAATAAAAATAATTTATTTTTATTACAAATAATTATTTTCATTACAAATTATCTTTTTTATTACAAGTAATTAATTATATATAATCGTTTTACTTATAATAAATTTTAGTCAGTACCAATAACAATGGATCGATCTCTAATATCATATATCATATATATATATATATATATAACATGGGCTGTTGGCTGACCTAGGGAAGGACAAAGTATCATGGTCCTAGGGTCCTAATCGTGAGGATATTAATTGTCTACGCGACGAGTAACTACTAGGTTAATTTCGTGTAGGTTGCTGAAAGAAACAAGTACAACCTAACAAAACGTATGCATGCTAGCTAGCTGTAAGCTTGATCCTATATAATTATTTTAAAGGAAAGTACTTTTGAGGTGGAAATAAGGCATCGTTTATATTTGAGATTTACTTTAATTCATTTTAATTTATTTTTATTTTATTATTATAAATATTTTTAATTAAAATACAAATTTCTATAATTTTTTTTAAATTTCAATATATTTTTTTAAATTTTAATTAACTATTTTTAAAATTTTAAAATAATAATATTAAAAAATAAATTAAACTCATCTCAATTTAAATATTTTTATATTATATTTGTATGGCTGGACTTGGAGAGAGGAGGATTTAAATTAGGATCTTTAAAATTTAGATTTTTTGTTTGGATCATATATTAAAAATTAGATTCAGATGTCAAGCTTGAATTTCAAAGTTCATTAAAAATAAATGAATTTGAAATCATAACATTACTTCGTGATGGATATGGATAATTCTAAATAATTCCAACAGTCATGAAAAATTCTACGTTTACAAAATGGAGAATTGAAGATGGGATAGGCTTGGTTTCGAATGCATATACAGTAAAAACTTTCGTCTGGTGGTACTTATATAACTTTAGGCATCTGGGCCTAGCCCATTTGTTATTGTTATTCCAAATTAAGGGTATAATGGGCATTGGGTGGGTCTGTGTCTCGGCACTCTATATTGAGGCCGGCCTAGGCTTCGAATCTGCCTTTTGATATTTCCTTGTCTTCGGACGGCAATTGTATGCAATCATTGCAATGCACTAGCTACGATTACTAACGCAATATTTTAGATATATATTTCTATATTATTAATTATACTTTATTGATAGATATTCACTTTCCATATATTTTGTCTATTAAATCAGAAATTTGCATTATTCTAGTAATTAGTCTAAATTAGTTTACTTGCCATATGTAAATATTTTCATAGATGTCCCTTGTAAAGTCTATATATTTGTAACCCTATACACATAATATATATAGATCAAATTCAAATCAATTCCCTTCTCTTAGTTTGTGACGTCTCCAATTTATATTCATAACTCAACGCAAATTAAAATGTCAGGGTAAATAACGCTAGGCTACTCACCCCAGTATTTATCAAAATTTAATACAAATCACAACGGAAAAATTCTGAATAAAAATTAATTTCTAGTGATCATATGGTAGCATAAAAACTACAATAACATTTTATCATTGCATGTATAACCTAATTAATTTTCTTATATACAAATTTATCAAAATTTCAACTTAGAGCGGCCTAGGTTCCTCTTTCACTTCAGAAAATTCTTTCTCTATGCCAATGTCAGGTCCTACTACTATTAACTAGGTCAGAA
Source organism: Platycarya strobilacea (assembly GCA_036898215.1). Taxonomy (NCBI): domain Eukaryota; kingdom Viridiplantae; phylum Streptophyta; class Magnoliopsida; order Fagales; family Juglandaceae; genus Platycarya; species Platycarya strobilacea. The sequence continues at coordinate 16,062,044 of CM072549.1, read as the reverse complement.
CTTCTACAGAAAGGGAGTACTCCGAGAACCCCTCAGGGTTTTTCCGGGTCTCCGAGTAACTAGGGTCTTGCCCATGCTCGACATCGAACCTTGTAGTGAAGTTAAAATTCTAAAAGAAAAAAGAAATAAATAAGAATGAGATTTTTTTAGAAATTTCATTAAGTAAACATGTAACTTAATAAAAGCATAAATTTCATAAAATAATCACATATAATCCAGACAACTAGAGTATGCATTTATGGCATGTTTTATGTGACTAATGCATGATTTAAACTTATTTTTTATGTGAACTTACACTAATATCCTTCATTCCTAAACACACTTATATCATACATGCATTTTTCATTCTTATCTTAAAGTTCTTGTTCTTATAATTCTTTATTTATATCCACTATTATTACTCGTGGTCAGGCCATGCTACTATTATTACCCATGATCGGACTATGCCGCTATTATTATTTGTGGTCGGGCCATGTCCATTTTTGAACCTTGACATGTGTTACATATCGCCGTTCCTACCGACACGTCAGTCATACGGGCGTTACGTATCGTTGTCTTCGTTATGACGTGACTGACTTATTAATCTCGCCACTTGTAAAGTTTTTTTTAACGTATTTCTTATATCAAACATCATGACTTATGACGACACACATATGTGACGAAATGTAATCTACACATAACTTAGATTTATGACATGCATGTTCCATATTTTTATAATTCATGTGACATATAAAAATATATTACAAGAACATACATCATATATACATGCACTTATGTTACATAAATTCGTAACGTCAAAACTTAATGAATAATGTTTAAACAACACAATATAATATTAAAATATTATCAAAACCAAAGTTGGCCTAATATCATGGAAAACTAAATCGTATTTATTTATTTCTTTAACTAATTCAACTCAAGCCAAATTTCACATATCTAACATATCAAATTTCCCTTAGTCAATTTATGTATATTAAAATGTTTTTCTTAGTATTTTTTTTATAAATTCTTAGCAAAATGATTTTTGAAAACATTTCAAGTAAAATAGAGTATCTAAACCTACCATAATGATTAAAATATCATTCAAATAATTAAAATCAAGTCACTAAGAATTTAGAATAAAAGAAATTTGCCAATGAAGTCAAAGCCTACTATGATAAACTCACTTCTACCACTTTAATCTCAGTTTCTTCCTTTATTGAGTCTTTATTTCTTAAAACTCAAAACATAAAAGTTGTATATCTTTATCTTAGCTTTTCATAGTATCTTGAATTATCTAATTCCGACATTATACTAACAAATTATGTCTGATTTACTAAAAAAATATCAAATCTGCCAATAATACTCTTATTAAGCCCAAAATTTCCTAGAGTTGGTTTAGCATTTTTTTCTAAATAAATACCTCATACTTTCACATAATCCTCTTAATATAACATCATAAAATATATTTCTAAGGTCTCATAATTTTTCTAGTATTTTTTCATAACAAAAATCATTCCAAAATTCTATATGTTTTAATTTAACACATAAAAAAAGATTATGTTCAAATAAATATCAAACATGATCTAATGACCAAACTACTTATTCTATATCAAGATTAAGTTAATTTGTGTACCTAAAATTTCTTTCAAATCTAGATTGGAAGTCTAGGGTTGATCTTGCACCACTTTTTCTCCTATGCTCTAATTTAGCTCTCTTTAGAGGTTTAGAAGAATTGAGTGAGTTTTGAGTGAATTTTCTTAGGGATTTCTTACTATGGCCATGTGATATCACTAAAAAGAGATAAAGAGAAGCCATTACATATATATATATATATATATATAGTATGAGGGGCGACATTTAGTCATAGGAGGATAGAGAATTCTTCAAGGCAACAGGTTCTCTCCTTTTTGTCGTGTGTGTGTTTTGTTACCTTAGGTTCGTCATCACCTCTAGATCTTAGGCTTAGTTGGTGATATTGTCATCCAAAGGTAATGGTTGTACCACTTATATGCATATCTTGATCAATGGCTAGAATCATTCCAGCACATGAAAGGAAAAAGTAACAAAATTTCAAAATATCATTTATGAGTCGTCATTTGGCTATTTGGTTCCTCCAAATATTATCCTACACCTCTAGGGGTTTCATCCTATATTGCCATCTGTTTTCCCTCCTAGCAAGCCACTTGGATTAAATTGGGAATAGCTCTTATACTTGGTTGAGATATAACGTGTGACTAGTTTTGCTAAGTTGGTTTTCAACTAATTTCTCACCAATCAGATTTGTTTCTAGTTCCTCCCTAATTATAGGAAAATTATCTTTCTAGAAACTCTTCCACCACATGACACCTACCTCCCCACACATGTCTAGAAGATATAAATGGAGAGAACCAATTAGATTTAAGCTCTTAAGGTAAGTCGATAGTGCCTTTCATTTTCAGGCTTCAGTTTACGTAGTATTTAGGTCAGTCCACTTCCAGCCCAAATAGTCCATTAATCCACTATTATTCTCTGAAAACTAAAAACAATAAAGTTTTATATCATTATCTTAGGGTTCTATAGGATTTTGGATCACCTTATTCTGAGATCAAATGAGAGAGATATGCTTAATTCACCGAAACAAGTCAAAACTACCCGAGAACACCCAATCCAAGTTCTCCATTTGTTTTCCTTTGTTTTCTTACCTACCAAAGCTTCTAGATGAATTATTATCAACTTACCACATGTTCTCACACATGTCAAGACATTATAATGTTTGGTATCCAATCACAGTTTTCGTCACATGGCTGAATATAAGACAACTGATCTAAGTCGGTTACCAGTTGACTCCTATTCTTTTCCGTCCAATTCATACCAAATTTAGTCCTTGATCCATTCTTTATCTTCAAAAATCTAAAACATAAAAGTTCTATATATATTCTTCTTAAAGTTCTATAAGAATTAGAATTATCTTATTTGGACCTCATATGAAAAATTTATGATCATTACATTAAAACTCGTCGAACCAACCCGAGAACTCATTCCGGGAACACCAAATGCTTGATCTTTGGTTTTATCACTTCCTCTTGGGTTTTTTCATCAAATTTCAAAAATTTACCTTTATATATATCCAAAATGAATTTCTCTAGTTCATACCTTGTTACAATTCCCAAAGGTCAATCCAAAATTTGTCTTAAAATGCATAATTTTACCTTTTTATAGCTCACAATTATCATCTAAGTCTCCAATTCTATTTCCATGAAAAAATATATTTCCAAAAAAATTCCTTTAAAATTTCCTCAAGTAAATGCTTTATCTAAAAAATTTAGGCTATTACATAATTCTTAACATGGTATCAGCCTAATCGATTCATAAACCATAGCCTAATGGCTTTCAACCCTAACTCACATGTTCCCTCACCCTATGTTCTTCATCCCTTAGATTTTCCAAGCCTCATTCTCTTTCAAGAGGAGCATGAACGGTTACTAAATCTTTGCACTAGCCCATTCGAGAGCATGGCTATGGCTGTTCACAGTCCTGGGAGACCAAACCTCCTTCTTCCTCGATTTCATCTGCTAACTTTGCTGGTAATGCCTCTTCCTCTCCTTCTCTTTTCAATCGAGACCTCCACTAGGTGGTGGATAGCCGTGCCAGCCACCACATCTACCACCATCGTGAGAGCTTTGCCAAGATGAAAATCCTAATCTCTCATTACTGTGTTCGACTACCTAGAAGGGAAGATATCCCTGTTGAAGGCATCGGGACTTGCTTTTTGTCCCCTTTTCTCACATTGACCGATGTCTATTATCTCCCAAAGTTTTCTTCTAAGCTCTAATCTATTTCACAACTCACTCTTCACATTCTTATGTCATTTTATTATCCTCTAACAAATGCTTATTTCAAGACCCACAATTGATGAGGTCGATTGGAGTGGGTGTCCTTTACAATGAAATTTATGTATAAATACTCAAACCCTCCCTCACATTCGCTTCTAAACCCACCGTCAATAAGATCATATGCCATCAATGTCTAGGTCATCATTCTAGTTTCACCATTTCTAATCTTTTTAATTCTCCTTGTATTATTCCTAATTGCGGCATTTATACTCGTTCTAAGCACACTCGCTTGTCTTTTTCTCTTTCCACTAATAAAAATACTTCTCCTTTTAATTATATTTTTTGTGATATATGGCGTACATATCATACTCCCCTATGTGATGCTCATTATTTTCTCAATATTGTTGATGATTTTTTTCGAACTACTTAGATTATCTCATGCGTTTTAAATCCAAAGGATATACCCATGTAATGCATTTTGTTGCACTTGTTCAAAATCAATTTTACACATTTGTTAAAGTTATTTACACTGATAATGGACAATAATTTCTCTCTCACCAATTTCAAACTCATATTCAAGATCACGGCATTATTCATGAACACACTTGTGTTGAAACTCCGCAACAAAATGGTGTTGCGGAGCGTAAGCACAGGCAACTTCTAAATGTTACCAACAACCTCAAATTCCAAGTACACATATCTTTAAAATTTTGAGGTGATTGTGTTCTCACTGCTGCATATCTCATTAATCGTACTCCCAGTCATCATCTAAATAATAAATCTCCATTTGAAACACTTTTTTATAAAACACCCAATTATGATCACCTTCGTGTGTTTGGGTGCCTTTACTATGCTCTAATTCTTCGTGCTCAATGTGATAAATTTTCTCCTCGTGCTACCAAATGTGTGTTTATTGGTTATCCAAGTACTCACAAAGCATACAAGCTCTACAATATTGAAACTCAGTCCATTCTTTATTCTCGCAACGTCGCATTTCATGAACAACAGTTCTCTTTCCAAGATATTCCTGATTCTTACCTTCCCTCTCATTCTCTCATTCCCCTCCTTGTCCCAGAATCCATAGTGCCTTCTCCTTCATCTTATGAATCCCATATCATCCCAGATACCTCACCCTCACCACCTCTCTCTCTTTTACCTCCCACTACTTTTTGCCCCCGCCGCACCATTACTCGACCTGCCTACCTTTACGATTACGTTTGTCTGACTCTACACATGGAGCCCATGGCATCCTAAACTGTTCCACCGACCTCAAGTATCGCTCATCCTTTATCTATTTTTCTTTTATATTCTTGTTTCTCACCCTCTAATACCTCTTATATAAATGCTCTCACCACTTGTATTGATCCTTCTTGTTATTCTAAAACCACTCATCACCCTTATTGGCATGAGGCCATGTCCTCTGAAATTTGTGCCTTAGAGGACAATTTAAGTTAGACTCTTGAGGCACTTCCTCCTGGTAAAAAATTTATTGGGTGCAAATGGAGTTTCAAAACCAAGCTCAAAGTCGACAGTTTCATCGAGAGGTACAAAGCTCGCATTGTTGCCAAAGACTACACTCAAGTTAAAGGTTTTGACTATCATTAGACATTTGATCCAGTTGCAAAAATGACCATTGTACGGTGCCTGTTAGTTGTTGTTGTTGCAAAACATTGGATCACTCATCAACTCGACGTAAACAATCCCTTCTTGCACGATGATCTTGATGAAGAAGTTTACATGATTCCACCACCTAGATATTGTCCCAAGGGGGAGACCCATGTCTATCGTCTCAAAAAATCACTTTACAGCCTCAAATAAGCCTTCTGAAATCGATTTTACAAACTAACTATTGTGCTTCTTGATGTAGGTTTTTATCACTCCCAGTTGGATCACTCTTTGTTCATTCTTGCCACTACCACCAGCATCACCCTTGTTCTTATTTATGTTGATGATAGTTTGGTTGCTGGCAATGACATTTCTCATATTGAGGTTTTCAAAAGAGTTCTCTCCATTTACTTCAAAATAAAGGATCTTGGTTCTTTAAAGTACTTCTTTAGACTCGAAGTTGCTCGGTCCCCTATTGGCATCTTCCTTAATCAGCACAAATATGCCTTAGACATCCCCTCTGATAGTGGAGAATTTGGTCCCCAAACTGGTCCTTTTCCTATGGAGCAACACTTGAAACCCAATAATCAAGAATGATGACCTCGTTCCTAATCTTGAACTTTATTGTCGCCTCATTGGTCATCTTATCTATCTGGCCATTATTACACCAAATATTATTTACGCAGTCAATATTCTCAGTCAATTTATGCATGCTCCTTGGGTTCCTCACATGACTGCAACTACTAGGGTTCTCTTTTACCTTAAAGACAGCCCTAATCAAGGCATCTTCTTTTCTTCCTCTAACAGCATACGTGTCACAGAATATACTGATTCTGATTGGGCCAATTGTCCTACCACTCATCGTTCCACTGCAGGATATTTTATTTAGTTTGGTACTAGTCTAATATCTTGAAGCTGAATATTGGACTATGGCTGTCACCAACTACGAGCTCACCTGGCTCCAGCAGTTTCTCATCGACCTTAGCATTTCTCATCTAGAGCTATTCACTGTATATTGTGGACAATCAAGTCCACTCTCTACATTGCACATAATCTAGTGTTATATAAACTCACCAAACACATTGAAATTGATTGCCATATTGTTCATGGTAAGATCTGACCCGATCTACTCAAAGTTGTTGATACTTCTTCCCATTAACAAGTTGCTGACATCTTTGCCAAAACTATAGGGAGGGATCTCTTTCATCATTTTTCTCGCAACTTAGGCATTACGAATCTCCATGTACCAAGTTGAGAAAGAGTATTGACAGATATTCATTTTCCATATATTTTGTCCACAAAATCAACAATTTTCATTATTTAAGGAATTACTCTAAATTAGTTTACTTGCCATATGTAAATGTTTCCATAGACGTCTCTTGTAAAGTCTATATATGTGAGATCCCAGATTTACATGTATTTTTACATGTTATTTTATTCTCGGTACTAATTATTTTAATTTATTTTAATAATATTATTAATCGTGTTTTATTTCTTTAAGATATTTATTTGATCTATTGATTAGTTAATATTAGTTTTATGTTGTTCTTATTATTAAATATTGAGTTACGTTACTTTTCTTATTAATTTTAATGTAAGGTAATTATTTTAATAATTAGAATTAAATTCTTATATTTTATTATGTGATTTTATTTGATATACTTTCTTAATAATAATTATTGTTCTATAATTAAATTGTTCTTTAAATTAAATTAGTTTATTCTTGGATTTTAAATATCTTATTTTATTGATATTGAATGGTAGTATTTTTAATCGGCTTTTATTTAATTTATTGTACTTTTTATAGTAGTCCTATTTTTCTTCTTTTCTTTTTCTCTTTTCTTTTTTCTTTTCTCCCCATTTTTGGCCCCAGACCCGCGAGCCCTCCCCTGCCTCCTCTCTCTTGCCGTTGCTCCTTCCTCCCCCAGCGCCTCCGTCGGCCACTCTCTGACGACACTGCCCAGCCCAACCTCACCGCCACATGCCGGCGAGTCCAATGGTACCGGTGGTGTCCCCTTCGGCCACCCCACCGCTCCTGCACAGCCCCCTGCCCGAAAATGAGTTCTTGGCTTTTCATGTGGTTTCCGGCCACAGCTGGCCATCCCTTGACACCGGCAACCTACCAGCAGCCTCTCCTCACTTTGGCGAGCATAACCCACCGCCCAAAATCACTCAGCTCCGCCGATTGTTCGTCCACCCGAAATGGGTCCTTAAATGAGTTTATCCTCACTGCGCCGCCGTCCGGCAGTCATGCATCTCACCTCTGCCACCAAACCACTATTTTACCCCAGCCGGTCATCTCCCTAGCTTAGTCTCCCCATCCGTGGCTCCACCTTCCCTATACGACCCCAAACCCGAAAATGGGTTTCTACTCTTTTGGAGCCCGATCCGCCACCTTCCGGTGGTTGTGCCACCACACCACCACTTCATAAGATTCCCCACCTTCCAAAGAGTATCTCCCTAAATTTTGGTGTCAAACCAAACACTTTAGGCTAACGTACAAGTGACCGCTACGAGCGTTGCGAAATTACGTCTGGTCAAGGATTTATATTTTTACCCGCTATAAGTATTTTTCAAATAAAATTTAAGGTTTTAATATAATTTTGGCATCAATAGATATTGTGTTTGGTCATTATTGAAAATTATCAGTTGTTGGCTATTTGATATATGGTCGTCTGCGTTCTGTAATTACGCGCATATTTATGTGTTGGAAATAAAAACTGGGTTTTCATTGTAATTATGGTTTTTGGGAGCATGTGTATCACGACCCCAAGCTGAGATGGAGCATTATTTCAGTGGAGCTCCTCTGGTCACTCGGGAGCAGAATATACTGAGTGACGTCCCCTGGGTCGTCTCCAGGTGACGAAGAGATCGGACAGGATGCTAACGCTCTTGTGCCGACTCCGTGGCTCCTTTTCCGATGGGAGCTAGGGGATGCCTGGTCATGATACGTGTTGGGCGCGGTTAGCTAGGCATCGCCCGTTCTGAAGTCACATGTGTGGTCGTTACCTTCAGTGTGATGATGAAAGTCAGGGTGTGCGAATGGTCCTTAGGGAAGATCATGGTGCATACGGTTAATAAAATAGATATTTAGACTATTTTCTGGAAAAGTGGCGGGTTTTAGTTATTAGTTTTATGTGGACTATTTTCTGGAAAAATGGTTGTGGTTTTAATGGATTTACGGACATCATTTTCTGGAAAAATGATGGATGATTTTATTGGAGTTTTAATTTGGGCCAAATTGAGATTTTGGCGTATGTGTTTATTGTATTTGTTTTGAGAAAAACGATTTTAAGTTTCATGCATACAGTGTCCTGTTCATACACAATGTTGTTGTATGAATGTATTTCTGTCTTTTAGTTTGTTTGGGTTGTACTTACCTACGATGCCATTCCTGTCGCTGTAGTTTTTGGATACAGAGTTTTGTAGAGACTGAGCCTGAGGAGGCGACTCCGCTGTTGAACTATTCCTGTTATAAATTATTATCTTGGAAAATTATTTTTCCATTTTTATAAATATGTATTTATTTAATTTGTATTTCGGATTACTGTATTAAATCTCCTGTCGAATAATGTGCATTAAAATAATTTGTAAAATAGTTCTAAAAATTCTGGTACTTAACTATTAATAGGGGTGTAGATGGTCCGGTCTGGTCCGATCCAGTCCGAAAAATTTGTGAACCGATTTCATTCGGTCCAAGAATTCTTTCACCCTGGACCGGACCGAACAAGAGTTTGGTCCATATTGGTCAGGTCCAATTTGGTTTAGGGGGGTCCGGTCCAGTCCAGGGGTGCCCCATATGATTTAATGGGCTAAATTTAATCTAAAATTTTATAATGATCAAATATTTTTTTGACCTAAATTTAACTACTATAAATTATAATATATTAATATTATAAGAGTATATATTATATATTAATATGTTAGTATATATTATATATTAATTATGTTAGTAAATTATAACTAATAACATTATAAATAACAATATGTTAATATTATAAGAGTATATATTATATATTAATATGTTAATGTATATTATATGTTAATATATATTATATATTAATATATTAATTAATATTAATATTAATATAATAATTTATCTACTATTTTTATATATACATATAAATATATATATGTGGGGTTCGGTCCGGTGTAAGGGAAGAAATCCTTTGTACCGGACCGGACCGGAATTAATCGATCTATGTAAAATTTGGATCGGACTAGACCGAATTTCGGTCCGATCCGATCTCGGTCCGGGACAATCGATTCGGTCCTTTTTTTTTTTCAGCCCTAGCTATTAACTTCAAATATCTGCTGCTTTTATTTATGCACGTTACGTGTTCACACACTTGGTACTTGACGTTGGGAGTGCGTGACCCGTGTTGTCAGCATCCTAATGCCTCGATTCCCGTATTTATTGTAAATAGAATTTAGGGGCGTCACAATATATTTGAAATTGTATACACAAAATATATACAGGTCAAATTCAGATGATTTCTCTTCTCTTAGTTCTTAACATACTTTGATTACTTATTAATAAACAAAATGTTGTATTCATTTGACAACTCTCTTAATTATAATTAATTAATATTTTATCGATCTGCCTCATTGTTTCCAATTGCATAGGCATTTAGTGTGAATATTTGGTTGGTGTGCAAGGTGTCCAAATTTTGTTGTGGTATATATTGGAGTTATAACTAGCTTCCTAACTGTGGTTTGAATTGTCTTACTTGTTAGATTCGAGAGCTGCATATGATGAATTCATCCAGTATTTTTGATGATATATATGCACTCGCATGTGGTATCGACAAGTGGGTTGCATTCTACGCTAAGTGTATAATGAATGGAATCAGGTTTTATACAAAGAACTGTGAACATGCTTGTCAAACCCAGAACAGTGCATGGTTGTCTATGGAGAGCATCAATCAAATCCCGTTGATTTTTATGGGGTGTTGAGAGATATTTTAGAATTATATTAAATGGGTTGGCATAAGGTTGATTTGTTTTAATGTGATTGGTGAGATCTTGGTGATAAGAGAAGAAGGATACGAGTTGAAGACTATCTAAGGAGTGTGAATACTGTGAGAATATGGTACAAAGACGAGCCTTTCGTGCTTGCATGCTAGGCTCATCATGTGTTTTACCTAAAAGACATTAGTGTGCTGGGTAGTTGATACGTGGTTCATAAGATAACTAATAAAATTGTATACAACATTCCTCTAGTTCAATCTGCTAAGGGTGAGGAAGATGATGAGAATTCTGCTGAGGGTGATGCTTACCAGGAAGGTGAAACTAATCATAGAAACATGTCAGCTGCCCAATCTAGTAACCCAGACTTGGTGAGTCCATTGAATATGGTAGATGAAGAACTTTTGTTGGTTGACCCTTCGATGATATCAAACCATCAAACATCTGAACTACCTGCATGAGTTGGGAGTTTATGCCAACAATGACGGCAACGAGGAAGACAGTGTTCATCTTGAAGATGATGCATTGTTAGAGTCAAGTGATGGTATGAGTTAGCATAATCAACTTGTTTTTTCTGTATTTTTAAACATGTCACATGGTTGTTGACACTATTGCCTAGTTGTACAAACCTTAGAACACGGAGCATCTAGTACTCTAAGTGTAACAAATATGTTTTGATTTTTCTATTTTTTATTTCTTTAGACTCAAATACTTGAGGATTTTATTTATTACATTCCTTGATATTTGCATTTATGTGAATCAAATAGTCAATGTTGGTCATGCATATAAATATTATTGTGTGATATGTCTGGTATACTACATAATACATGAAGCCATCACAATAGATATTTTATACTAATTTGTTTTACCTTTGTTTTCATGGCGGTTATACAAATGAGAGCTGATCATTCTAATTGAGATATATTGGTATCATTAGATTCGTTGGAGTTGCATTCTAGACGTATTTTGTATGGGGTGAATGCCAAAACTGCATGGTTGTCTTTTTTCTTACGTCTCATATTTCCTTTAAGTAATCAATACTTTATTTGGTGGTAGTTAGCTGGTATTTCATGAAGTCCTATTGTTAAAGAATGATATCCTTTGACTTGAAAATCAAGTTGATTTGATTTTCTTTTAATTAATTTTGGCAATTTATCAGGTTGAAAGGAATTGTTCAATTTATCTGCATTAGCTTCGATCAGCAACAGGTTACTACTTCTCCTTCTACATTCATGCGTCTTTTCACATATGAATACTAATACATATATTAATTATTCGTGAAGTCTGTTGAACATCCATAATTGTATTAAAATGAAATAACCTAGTGTTTGGAAAAATAAATTCAATCAAAGTAAACGAGCAATTAGGAACTGTGGAGTAATGATATTAGGCTTATTTGATGCCATGATAAAAAAAAAATTTAAAGGTGTGATACAGATAATATTCAGACAAAAGACCCCACTAATTACTTCTAACATTTAGTGGAACATAGAATGAGTTTGTTGTTGTTATCAGCATGAACATATAACCAATATTGTTAGAGAAATAGAGAGTTAATATGAAGCAATTACATTCAATCCAACTAAATGAACTATTTGGAATTGTGTCGTAAGTAAATTAAGCTTACTTGGTAGGCTGTCAAATATTTAAAGGTTTGATACAACTTATATTCATACAAAAGGCCCAACTAAGTACATAAAATATTTATGGCAACCATGTGTAATTTGTTGTTGTCGTAAGCATAAATATAAAACCAAAATTGCATAGTAAATAGGTATTTATTATGAAGAAAATAAAGTTTATAGAAGTAAATGCATTAATTGGTATTGTGGACCAATGACATTATCCACATTTGATAATGTCATTACGTCTATTTAAACTTTATTCATACAACTTAAATTTAACCAAAAAAGTCTCATATTATGAAAGAACATTTATTGAAAATGTGTTGATATTGTTGTTGTTGTTGTATTCACTATGAAACCAATATTGTAGAGGGAATAGGTATATATTATCAAGCAAATAAATTCAATCTAGGCTACTCTAGGCTAATTGAAAACATGGAGTAATCATGACATTATTATTGTATTGATAGGCCGATTACGTATATTCCAACCCGTAATACAGCCTAATTCAGACAAAAGGCTCCACTGATTGCATTTAAAAGTTGTTGCAAAGGTGTGGAGTTTATTGTTGTTGTCTTCAGAATAAATCATTTAGTTGTTGGTAAAATAGGTATTTTTTGTCGAGCAAATAACCTCAATCCTTTATGTTTTGGGCTAATTGCCAATGTGAAATAATGATGGTATGGGAACTTGGTAGTGAGGCATGAATGACCAGTGTTAATACAGCCTCTTAATTCAAACTGATTGCATATAAAATTTGTAGTAAAGGAGTCCAGAGTTTTGTTGTTGCTATCTTCACTATAAAACCAATAAGGTGTTCAAAAAGTTTAGCTTAATTTGACTGCATATGCTTGTGTAATACCATGCATATGATTTAGCAAAATGTTGAAAAAATACATATGGCAAGTTTTGTGAAGAGTTTGATGCATGTTTCAACCTATAGCAAGGGGGTTTAGAAACATCAACTCCTAAAAAATCTATCATTTCCCACCAACTCCTAAGTTCCCTAAACCCAACGACATTTAGAAAACAAAGACAGCAACTTGCGAAACAACCACTTTGCTCTAACATTTTTAGTCTAGTGATTCTCTAGAAATAAGAATCAGAGAAGAAACTTAGCAGGTTGGAACTTTAGCTGGGAAGGAAAATTAGAGTACAAACTCCAGAGGCATTGCTTTCCAGATCAGTGGGTGCATCATAGGATCCTTCAACACATTCTTTGACCACACAATTGGTGGATAGACCTTGGTTTGAGTTCTTCATCTCTTCCTTTCTGTCACTCTCTCTAGTCTGCCACACTATTTATTTATTTATTTATTTTGTCCTGCACTCACTCTGATTTTTGTGACTACTTTGCTTTAATGTCCTTTTTTTTACATAACTAAGAGGAAGATGCATGTCACTACATCTCTCTATATTTGCGGCCCTCTTGAGATTTTTTTTTTTGAAAAGCATGTGAGTATGATTATGTATGAAGTTCGGCTAGAGGGCTGGTGTAGTACGGTTATTGACTTCCAAAATTTAATTTTTCTTGTTTGTTTTTTTTTTTTGAAAGAAAAAGAAAGAAAAAACAGAGAGGTGATGCATGTTACTGCATCTCTTTATATTTGCATCTAATTTTTTGAATTCTTTGTATCATGCATGGTGACTTTGATCATATATGAAACTCAAATACTAGATTTGGTGCAGTATTTTTAATGACTTTCAACCCCTTTTATTTTTTATTTTTTAGGTTGATTTTTCTATATACTCACACATGTATGCAGGATTAAACATCAAATGTATTGAAAAACTATAACTTCTTTGCTTTAATGCTTTTTTTTTTTAATATAACAGAGGGATCGAAATGCATATTATTGCATTTGTCTATATTTGCTATCCTTTTAGGATTTTTTTTCCTGAAGAGTATGTGAGTCTGATTATCTATGAAGCTCGGCTAAAGGTTGGTGCGTTGGGGTTATTGACTTCCAAAATTTTATTTTTCTAGTTTTTTTTAAGAAAAAAATATAGAGGTGATGCATGTCAATGCATCTCTCTATATTTGCATCTAATTCTAAGCAATTTTTTGTATCATACATGGTGACTTTGATTATATATGAAGCTCAGATACTAGACTTGGTACAGTATTTTTAATGACTTTCAACCCCCTTTCATTTTTTTTTTCAGATTGGTTTTTCTAGATACTCACACATGCTTGCAGGAATAAATATCAAATGTATTGAAAAACTGTAACTACTTTGCTCTAATGTCTTTTTTTTTTTAAATATAACAGAGAGGAAGATGCATGTTACTACATCTGTCTATATTTGCTGCCCTATTGGGATTTTTTTTTTTGTTGAAGAGTATGTGAGTTTTAACATTTATGAATCTCAGCTAGAGGGTTGGTGCAATGGGGCTGTTGACTTGTCAAATTGTTATTTCTAGTTTGTTTTTTTTTTAATAGAGAGATGATGCATGTTATCTCTCTGTACTTGCATGGTGTTTTGTAACCATATCAATTCATGCATGAAGTCCTATCTTTCTAGATACTTGGTGCAGTATTTTTAATGACTTTCAATCCCCTTTCATTTTAATTTTTAGGTTGGTTTTTCTAGATACTCACACATGTATGTAGGGTTAAGCATGCATCAAATTTAATGTAAACTATTGTTTGAGCATTGACTGAACACATTGCTTACTTTAAAATATGGGTTAGAAAATGAGCACCCTGTGAATAAATTAGTGCATAAGAACATGATGCGTTCTGAATGTTTGAACTTAGGGCAATATGTGTGTGTTGATAGCAAGATGACAATAGCATATCAAATGTAACAAAAAGGCAGAAGATAAGTCTAATGTCCATGTAGGGAGTAAGCTATCCACTTCAGCCATCCTTTTCTCAACCTATGTTAAAGTTGGTAATGGTCACACATATAAGCGATAGTATTCAATGCATGTTACTTAATGCTCCTCTTTAATTATAACAAACTGCTCCATCCACTCTTTATTTTTAATCTAACATGTGATTCCTATTATTTATTAAGTGCAGCTACCAAGTTGGTGGAGTGGGGTTAATGAATTGTAACATGTTCAATCTATTTAATTTTTTCCCTATTCTACATACTACACATGCATCCAGGATTTAGCTTTAATGAGCCCACTACTTTATAGCATTACCTGAATACATTTGAGGTTTAAGTTGTATGAACCGATTGCAATATCAATTAGAAATTAGTAGTAAGTCCATTTTGTAAGGGTGGATTTAAGTAACCAAGTTTCTGGATTTATTAGTGGCAGTTTGTAGTTAATTGCAATTCAACATGTTGAAAATACCATGTGTAGGCATTCATAAGGGCAACATATTCATGCTTCACAAATATGATAACTTTCATGTGGGTGATACACTTAGTTTATTACCATGAATATATGTTCTAAGCATTAATAACTCGTTGGTACTCAATTTACTAGGATAATTCCATCTTGTATTGACAATGGTGAGATGGGTTACAGGCTGACTAGGTAGAGCACGAGGTGGATGCGGTGGCCATTTTGAACCATCCTTGAGGTTCTCAAAATTTCTATATGGACCTCCACTATTGTGTGATGTAGGAGATACATAACAGCAAGAAGCTTCAGATGATTTGACTCAACCACCAAATGCGGGGCCTCATGTGGAGGAGACCAGGGAAGAAGCTGATGAGATGCTAAGGGCATTAATTGATGCACATAAGTTGATTGTTGACCCTTAAGGCCACTTGTGAGATTTTTTTTTAATTTATATTCCCTTGCCGATAAATGTCTAATTTAACTAATCGTATAGGGGGGTCAAAAGGAACAAATCAACCCACTCAGAAATGTGGTTGGGGTCTAGCAAAATATGCTATTTGAATGTATTCGTAAATTTGGTATTGACTATCAACGATGGACAACGAGGACCATAGTGTGAGAATTACAACATATTTTCTAGGCGGGTGACCATCATGCGACATGTGACACGCAAGTTGGAAAACGATACCAAGAGAGGAGAAGGTAGAGCTGATTGACGGAGTGAAGATAATGCATCTGATATGAAAATTGGTTTTTCCTCATCCAACTTATGCATGTCATTATATAATGCATAAATAATTAACATTTCCTTAATTTCTGTGTGTCATAGGTCAACTTTATACTGGATCTAACACAAAGTTTCCATTGGGAGTGCGTGACTAACACACTTACTCAAAAATACAATACATTCTATTATTTTCTACGAAAGCAATACTTGAGGTATGGTTGCTTGAAGCAGCAATATCTAGTGGGACTTCTTGGGTGGAGAAGCTCGTGTGGGAGTACTTATGTGCACACTGGTCTAGTGAAGGCTTCCAAGTATATGTTAATGTGTTTTAAGTTATACAACATTTTGATGTTACATATATATCAACATATAACAGTTGAATCCATAATAGTGAATCTTGTCTTCATATATTTAAGTTATTGATATTGTTTAATTTTTGAATTCATTAAATTGCAGAGAATGTCGAAGAGGAATGTAAAGAATAAGTTTGTATAGAGCTACGCATTGGTCACATAAGAAAGATAGATTTATCTCCGACACGACAAAACGCAACTATTTAAGTCACCCTTAGGCATAACTATTAATGTAGCTCAAAAGAATTTCCAATTTTTTTTACACTACTTTCATACATAAACATTAAGCGGCATATAAATTGTAAATAACTTAGCATGTCAATAGTTGTTGCATGTAGAATCTAATGCTAGAGTGCTTGGAGGAGATCGAGGTGGATACATCTAACATTGATGAAGCTAGTAGTGTAGTTTTCAAGGAGGTTTTAGGACACCGCACAAGATATGCAACAAGGCAAAGACACTTTGTTATACCTGAACCCTCCATTGCAATTAGGAACAGTGAGATTATCAACGCATGGTTGAAAAGAGTGAGAAGAACAAGAACGAGGCATCCATGTGCAAGAGCCAGGTAGAAGCAATGAGAGCGGAAGTAATTCAAGAACCAATTTAAGGAGTATGTGAGCTCGATGAACACAAGAATGCTTGATTTGGAGGGTCAAAGGGAGTCTTATCAGGAGATTTACTAGAATGCCCAAGATGCCTACGCATCTTGGCTACATGCTAATCACCCCCAACTTTTGATTTTTTTGGATTGTGGATTTTTTAAATAGACATGTAATTATTTTGATGGAGAAGAATGGTATGTATTTTGACCACTTTTGGTGAGCAACTTAATTGGCACGTGGCTTGGTTGGAACCAGTAAGGAGATATTTAGCACTTGCAGAGTTTTGGACTCATGCATATTAGATTGTGGTCTGTAGCTTCCTCAGTGGTATGCACATAATTTATTTTCTGTTCTCTTACATATTTTTAGAGTGTAGTGCATATTTTTTACACTAGAGAATGCGAGTAAAGTTGACTGAAATTTTATTAGTCTGGAACTGGTCTAAGTATATAGTATTGAACCTACCCCTACTTCATTAATACAAACAATGCTAGTGCATATTAAGCCGCAAGTAGCCTCATTTTGACACGAGGCTAGGGACCATGCATCTCATGTTTCATTTGGTGGATTCTACCATAAATACCATGTTTGCTATGAAGATTTGCACATGTGATATCTTATATTTTGTATCAAATGAGTAATATCATGGGGAGTTGTGGGTAATGTGTCCTAAACTAAAATTTGCATAGCAGGTTTCTTTAATTAACAGCAAAGGAAACTATTTGAGAAGTTTTGATGCATGAAAGCAGAAACTGGGTGCTTGCCTTTTGGCTTGTTAGCTTGAATATCTATGGTGCTAGTGATAGTAATTGTTGGTTCTCTTGCATATTTATCAGGTTATTGCATAGTTCCTAAGCTAGAGATTTAAGTAATGTGACTTATAATAAGTTTAGTCTTATTCTGGTTGTTTCATATAGATTAGAAACTTTTCATGCTTTATTAATACAAACAAGCCACTGATACATACTAAGTAATACATCATTTTGACACAAGGCTAACTCACTTGCATGGAGGTTGAAAGTTAGTGGGTTATATTCTAAACTCTTGTATGATAGCTATAAAGAATGGTAGACTATGATGTCTTGGACTTTATATCACTTGAACATATAAATTGAACATGGTGCTTTCCAGTAGTAATATGCTGGTTCTCTTGCATATTTTGTAGAGTTATTGCATAGTTCAACCACTAAAGATTTAAGTAATATGACTGTTAATAAGTTAAGTCTGCAAGTTGTTGTCCACTATATAGATTTGTTCACAATCCTTGCTTTCTTATATGATTAAATTATCTGCATTGGATCTTGATTGCAAGTTACATCATTTTGAAATGTGTTTAGGGTCCTTTCAATGGTTGAAAGTTGTTGGTTAGGGACTATTTTATATTGCTATACTGTTAGTTTGTTTGATGAGGACTCTTACATATATATTAATAAATTGAACAAAATTTTGAAGGTTGTGGCTAATGTTTAAAAACTGTATATATGAAGTAGGTTCCCATAAGAAACAGAAAGCTGGGAACTTATGAGGAGAAATATGGTGCATATAAGCCACAATGATAACTAGTCGAGAGATCAAAGGGCATTGGAGGTTGTTGGTGTTTTTGATCCAAGCTTGCTTGGTGTATTAGTAGGGACACATACCTATTCCCCATGTCTCTAAATTGACACAAGTTGTATGTCATATATTGGCTCTGGACTTGTTTTATTAAGATTGCAAATTTTATATATTCTTGGATGTAGTTTATGCTGGCTAGTGCACCTAGCTCATGTATCAAGTCTTTTGATGACCATATATGGTTTGCTGAGAACATATCAATTATATGCTATATGTCAATGAGTGCTAGTGATTTAAACTTGTTTTGGACTTGATGTAGAGATTGTCTCCATTATTATAATCAATGCATTCCACGTGTTATAAGGAAGTAAAAACTAGCATTTTCATTTTTTGACCTATGTGGGTGATGGTTACTTATGATAATATTGTAAATCCTAATTAGATCAGCAAATATGGATCAATTATCTATATTTCACACAACCAACAAAATAGGCACTAATATATATATGTTTACACACACACACACACATATATATCTATGTATGTGAGGGGAACAAAAACATGGTTCATGATCATCAGGACCATGCAATTTCTAGGAATGATGCATGTAGCTAGCTAGGCCGCTTACAATCCATTTTCCGGCAATGTAACATGCAAGAAATCCAGTACTTATATCTGCTATAGCTAGGAGGCTGGCCAGTTGAAACAAATGCTGTGTTTCTACATAATTTTGTTATGGAGAATAAACATAACACCACATCAAATTTTAGTTAAATTGATGATGATGAAATGTAGGAATAGATTATTAGCAGCAAAGAACCCTTATTAGTTTACACTATTTACCAAGAAGAATGAGTCGAGCAATTATTAATTTTAAATATAAAAATTGTGCAAAAATTACACTTTAGCTACCAAACGATGTGAACAAAACAAATACATTTCTGAAGAACCTATTCATCACAAACCAAAAAAAATGGGAAATTGTTGTTGCCGCAAACACTGTTATTGGAAACGTTAAATTATTTGCAAGGAGTTGACTTGCAAGAATAGAATATTTACTAAGATTTTAATTGACAACAAATTCATTTTATCGGTGGGTATGAATTGTACCAATGTCACATTATCTACAAGCATGAAAATATGGAGTTTTTGCCAAATGGTCGTTAGTGGCGGCATTTGTTGCCAATAATATACATTTATCACAATATTTAGTGGTTGTAACTTGGAAATAACGATGGAATAGATTGACAAAAAACATGAATTACGGCTGTGTTATGATGTAACAATTTGTTATATTTCAATTCTGAACGAAGATGCAAGCATATTTCTGACAAAAATATATTATATTAGCTAAGACAAACATTGCCGCAACATGACAACATTTGCCTCCAATTGCTATGTTGCCTTTATATGTACTGGTATAATTGGCAGTTGTTTATCTGGCATAAAGATGCGGCAAACATAAATGGTCAAGATTGCATATTTTTGACAGTTTTCCCAGATTTTTGTGGCAAAACAAACTGCAAATATAAGTCCAAAATTTGTAGTGTATCTTCATCGATCTGATCTTGATCTTGATCTCTCTCGAGACTGACTCAAAATATTATTCACTTCAAGCAAAATTAAACTGAAAAAGAAGAACAAGAACGCTGAAAGAAAGAAAAAGTACAAATACAGAACATGATGCCCTTTCTGGGACAAGGCTTCTGAATCTTATAGTCAGAAGCCTGTCGTAGCCTCAGGTCGTTACAGTTACACTACACACGCAAATTTAATAGGAGATGCTGAGATGGTGAATGAAGATAATTAACGTGATAAGACACATACAATAAACTAACTATGCATTCTTTGAAGAATAGCGCTTCTCATAGCCTCTCCAGTACTTTCAGATCCATCAGGAACTTTAACCACAACGTCTTGAAGCATCAGCTCCTTCACGCTTGATATGCTAGCATGATGAATTGGAAGCTGAAGGTCTCTAAGTGCATTCATCAATCTTGCGTGCGGGTAGTTCACGTCAGGACATTGTACTCTTATCAAGGCTTCCGATCCAACAATCCTCACCTCCACCTCCATCGTATTTGTAGTAAAACCTGATGATCTTCTGCTTTGGTTTTCATACATAAAAGTACCCATACCGCTGTTAATGTTGGCTGATCTCGGAGATTCATATGCTTTAAGTTTTGCTTCCAAGTTGTTAACTTTGGCCTTGAGCTCATTGATGTAGACGACAGCATCAGCAAGTAAAGATGCCTTGTCCATCTTCGACACATTGGGAACCGCCGAGCGCAGCGCGTAGAACCGATGGTTAAGCTTCTCGCGCCGCTGCCTCTCCGCCTCCACGTGGTTTAGAGGCGATTCTCGACCCGTCGATGCTGGCTTTCTCCCTCTTTTCTTCAGCCGAACGTTGTCAGTATTTTCAGAGGGGAAATTGCCATCGGAATCAGAACGCCCCGAGTCAGATGATGAACGGAGAAGACTGGCACCTTCTTTAATGGCGTCGACTTCCGTTTGCTTCCCTTGAGAGGTGAAGTTCTCGGCCTTCTGAGGCTGTGAACACATTCCAATATCTAGAAAAGGAAGATCCGGACGTTTGGAAGTAATTGCCATATGACCCAGATGGCTTGCCTGCTTTAAGACTTGAGAACTTGTGTTATCAGCATCGAAAAGGGACTTGACAAGTTGCACCAAACTCCAATCTTCTTTAATCACATCCGAAGAACCCAATTCAATAACCCCACGTGAAGTTGCAACGCAGAATAAAGTCTGAATTCCATGCATACGAGCTTCTTTAACTCTCTCACACTCGTAGAACTGAAGGTCCTGATCACCAGTCAACCAAATGTACGCCCCGCAGCTATATGCGCGGCCCAGAACACCATCGCCGACAGCAAATGAACGTGCCTCTGAGAGGGCGTAAAAGTAGAATTGGGCGGCATGAGCATCCATTTCTCCATCTAGGTCCAGGTCCTGATTAGCAAAAAGAGCTTGGACAACTTTGCTCGTCTTCTTTTTCTCCAAACTGAACCCGTATATATGTGGGTCGTCGACATGATCGCCTTTGTTGGAGACGAAGTCTCTGGTGCCACGGAAATGACCATCATTCCATGATAAAACAACACAACCATTGCTGTCTTTGGTTGTTTGCCAAAAGATGGAGTAGACCCACCAATATTCAGGCCGGCTTTGAAGTAAGAACTGCAGCCGTTGTTGAAGCGTTGTTGAGGCCTCATGAGCAAAGGAAACAAGCGAAGAAGAAGAAGAGGAAGACATTGATCGATCTCCTCCAATATTTGCTTCTGATCTAGCAGCTGTGTTCTTATTGAGATTCTCTCACTCTCTTATAGTTAGCGTCCTTAACTAAGTACTGATCATAATAAAGGCGAAGGAATTGTCCAATTGTAGCAACGAAGAGTGTGAAGCCCCAAAGAATAAACCCTTAATCAATATAATTAACCACTGAAATTTCCCCTACAAAAGAGCTAACAATCTTTGGGTCGTCGCTTTCAGCCTTTAGTACTACTACTATTTGTGCCCACAAACCATGTGATAAACACCTAAACAGTTAAAATCACTATCGATTATTTTCGTGGGCACGGATGCTGCGTCATGACTAAATACTTTGTCTAGACTCAAAGCTGTTAGTTTTGGCATTTTTCATAATTAGGAGATCATCCGGTACTTGGTATTCTAGATGCAAATATTCGTTTCGGTGCTCGTAATAATTAATACCTTCACCAATAAGCATTTAATAATTTCGTACAGTAAAAATCTATTGTCTGTACAATATTGTTTATGCTGCTATTTACTTTGTTGTCTCTTTAGCTGGATCTTTATATTTGGCGAATGGCAGTTTCTATAACAACAAATGCTACAAGAAAGATTTACACTACACGTGATCCTTTTGATCCAGTCAATATGTGATATATTTTTTTGTACTTTTATTTAAATACACACATCGATCTAAGCATTAATAGAGTTGTCTCATTTTATCTAATAGTTATAATTTTTTAAAATTTTTATATAAAATAATATAAATAATTTATTTTTTTTAATATTGAAATAAAAATAATATTAAAAATATATATTTTAATATTATTTTATTTAATTTTAAACTCTCAACTTAATTTATTTCATCATATATAATTTCTTTTATAAAAATAAACAAGGCATAAATTTCGGTTTAATACTATTTTGAGGTCCCGCATGTGCAGGGAATGATAATGGAGATCTTTTCTCCCCCTGAAAGTATAAAATGAATGAGTAATATTATATATAATTTTAGAGTTGTAAGTGATGTATAATTATTTTTTAAAAAAGTAATATTTTTTTATGTGAGTCTTTTATATATATATATATTTTTTAAATAAGTTTATTCTATTTACAAATTCACAACTACATTTATCATTTTTTAAAATTAATATCCATCGTGTTTAGATCACTATATTTTATAAAAAGAGTAATGTTATTTTTTATTATTATTCTAAGATGTGTACTTACATAATTAAAAATTATTTATTTATTTTTATTTATAAATATATTATTTAATATCACATCATTAAATAATAATAAAATGATAAAAAAAGTACGATGAATAAAAATCTTATTGTAAAAAGTATCACTCTCGTAGCTTTTATTCATCAATCCAATCAACAATAGAGACGCGCGTATAAGAACATAGGGTTTTTTAATCATCGTACAGTTTATGCACTTTCTAAATGCACTGAACCTATATTTCTTTTTATCCCACCCTTGCACACGTTGAAAACGTTCGTGGTCGCGTAAATTAAAAGGTAGTAAAAGTATTTTATTTTATTTTATTATTATAATTGTTTTAAATTTTTATATAAAATATATAAAATAATTTCTTTTTTAAAAATTCTTAAAATAATAATAATCTTAAAATAAATATTTTAATAATATTTTTTTCAATTTTTATTTTAATCTATTTATTTTAACTAACTATTCAAATCGCACTAAAAAATCCTGTACAAAAATTCTATACAAGAGTTAGGTTTTAGTTTCTTAATTTTTTCCTATAAGAGAATTGACAAAATAGACATGATAAACTACTGACCTACAATTTTTTTCACAGTTATCTATATATAATAAATTTTTATTTAATTATATAAGTAAAGTACTTCAATAAGTTATTGATGAGTAAGACTCTCTCATAAACTGAAAAGTATTTTAAAAATTAATAGGAAGGATTTGCCTTCAATAAGATGCTAGATTTTATTTGTATAGTTGTTGGGTTTTTTATTATTGTTTTAGTTGGTTTTGTTTTGAATTTTTTGATGTATTGGTTATTGAGTGGAATGCTTTTATTTTTCACGCTTGGATTTTGGTCTTTTTAATATTATGTCAATTCTTAGGTGAATGATTTTTTATTAAGGTATTGTTTCATTATAAGTGATGATTTTATTAATAAAGTTGAGATAGGAGTAGGGTCATTATTGAATATGTAGATCTGACTCTTACATAATTTTTTTAAAAAAAAAATATTTCAATTATAATTATTCTCTTACTAGCTTATGATATAAATTTAGATAATTAAAAATTATTTATTATATTTCACTTATATACCTATTATCTAAAGCTACGTGATGGATGATAAAAAAAATAAATAATAAATACTTTTTTTTCATGTCTCAATAGTTTAGTACTTCAAAATTCAAATGATTATTTAGCTAATATCTTAAATTTTTTTTAATACATTTGGAAAAACGGAGTTTCAAAACTCCATACCTATATTTTCGAAGTTAAAAATTATGTCAATTAGGTCACAGACATTTGATATGTAATACCTTTACTTGCTCCTAATCGGTTGATTTATAATTTACTTGATATCTTCTCCTTATATAATCTTGTAATGATATTCACGTGACTTATTTCATAATTATATTGTGAAATAAAGATATTTTAATATATAGTGATGTTATTTTCATAATATATTTTATAAAATTATCTTTCATCATATAAAAATATAGTTGTCTATATTATGAAAACTATCGTGTTTTATATATTTCTTTTTATTCATGTTTTGATCTAGTTTTTATTTTTATAATAAATTTTATCTCATTTCAGCTCTTCTAATTATATTAATTTTTAAAATTTTTTTAAAAAAAAATAAAAATAAATTAATTTTTTTAAAATTTTAAAAAATAATATTTTATTAATTTTTAATTTTTATTCCAACATGAATTGATTTACTAAAATAAACGAACCGTTCAATATCTTCGCTGCCAATAATTCTATTTGTAAAAGTTAAAAAAGAAAGTCCTTTCTATCTTATCACATGAGATTGTAATTTGTAAACGCCATTTGATAAATTAAATTAAAAAACAAAAAACTTTGCTTACTCCAAAAAAGATTGCCGGCGTGGTTATTTGCTTGTAGTGTCACCAACCGCTGGGTTTCGGGTGATCAAACTAATTAGAGAATATTTTGTTATTTTAAAAAAAAAAATCAATACGTTATTTTTTATCATCTTATTATGACATGATTTTTTTATAAGTAAAAAATATAATAAATAAATTTTAGTCATTTAATATTATATTATAAAATGATAAGAAAATGAATTATGAGTAGAATTATTCTAACTACCTCAAGACCCTCTTCCAATCACACTAGTTCATTTTCAAACCTAGGGCTAACTTGGCAATTTGGTGCACTGCACAATTACACACTCTATAAATAGTTAAGGTTTCATTTGGATTCAGAGATGAAATGAGTAGAGATGAGTTTAATTTATTTTTTAATATTATTATTATTTTAAATTTTAAAAAATGTGTATATAAATTTATATTTTGTATAAAAAATTATAAAAATATAATGATAAAATTAAAATAAATTGAAATAAGTTCAACTTAGTTCTAAATCTAAGGCCTAAGTCTTCTAACCTCATCCCTTAGAAAATGATTAAATATCTTTTATAATCATACCGCAATTGATTTATTTACTTTTTTAACTTCGGTAACTATTATTAGAGCATCACTTTCAAAATTGACATTTTCTATACTATTTCCATGTAAAACAACACAACTCTTTGTAAGTCTAATGCCCCAGCCACAACTGAATTGTTAACATAGGTATGTTTGGATGCTGAAATGAGTTGTATTAATTTTAAATAAAAGTTACAAATTGTATGAAATATATTTAAAATATTGTTTTTAATATTAATATTATTATTATTTTATAATTTTAAAAAGTTAACTAAAGATTTGAAAAAATTGATTTATTTTTTGTATTATATAAAAAAATTATAATGATAAAATAAAATGAGATAATTTTTATTATAATTAAAAATTATAATAATAAGATAGAATAAATTGAGTTGAAATGTTTTTAAAACCTAAACTGTCGTTTACCTTTTGGCATATTCAAAGATCAAACGTTTATATATTCAAAGATCAAACGTTTTACCTGGGACCCCATTTTAGTCCAACGTTTTATATATGCGATTTTATGTTGGCTTGTGACATGACCAGCCATCTTGTTTGTTCGAGAAACTATTTTTTTCCTTCTAATTCAAGTCTGCTTGCATTGGTAATTGAATTTCGCATCTCAAACAAAATTCGTATATATCCTTTTGCCCATGATCTCTTATTCATCATCGACTCCAACAACATACCATAGATGACAGAGAAATGTTTTATATATCGAAAATTTGTCTCGAATTTTTATCCTGAATTCAAAATAACTTTTTTTTCTTTTTAAAAAATATTTAAAAATATATAAAAAAAAATGAATGAATAATGTTACACTAATAAACGAGAGGTCCTAAATGGAATCTCGTCTAGTTAAATAAAAAAATTTATGTATTTTTTATTATTTTTAAATATTTAAAAAAAATTAAAAAAAATTACAATGTTAATATATATATATATATTTAATCACCACATTTAAAAAAAAATTTAAAAAAATTATATTTTTACTGTCGGGATTCCCGATCGGGAATAGCATCTGTAAAAGTATCATTTCCGTTAGCATCAATACATTCTTGAGAGTGGTCATGAGTTTCGTCAGTTGGAGATGTAACCTCTATATATCGAGAGGGGTGGGCTCACTTTCCTACTTTCGGTCCAGCTTTTCATCGCGTCGTATTTGGGTTTTAACCTACCTCTTTCAAGTTATTAGATGTACTTTTGTTATAAAACTAGAATAAAAACTATTATTGTAAGAGAAAATATTTTGGTACTTTCTTATTTTATTTCTTCTTTTCTCTCCTCTTTCTTTCTTTTTTTTTTTCTTTCTTCTGCTTGTTTCGTTGTACAAAACTGAACGAAAACATTCATATTTATAAGCATAAATTACTATGCAAAGTTACTATGCACCTACAAATTTTTCAATTAAACCGCCCCCACCCTCCCTCAAAAGTCTTTGAGGGAGGAGGTAGGCTGATGGGGGGTCATTCATTGCCCCCCATCTGCATTATTAAAACACTCTCCCTTGAATGACCACCCATAAAGAATCTACCTCGTTAAAACATTGCTAAGAAAAAACCCAGTGGATAGAAAAATTAATGGCGAAGGAAAAAAAGTACAGTATTCTTATGTACCTCCAAGTGTTTTAAGATTGACTCATTAAAACTTTGTATAAAAAAACTTAGTGGAACAAAATCTCAGCGAAGGAAAAAGAGTACAATCAGTACAAGTTTTCAAGACATTTACTCTCCCTGAAAAGTGCATGTCAATAAATTTTTAAGTTTTCGCATTTCAATGTTCTGCACAATCTTCTTGAATATCGCAGTTGGTAATGCCTTTGTGAATAAATCTGCCAGATTATCACTAGATCGTATCTGATTGACATCAATTTCACATTTCTCTTGAAGTTCGTGAATATAAAAGAATTTAGGTGAAATATATTTGGTTCTGTCACCTTTGATATATCCTCATCTGATTTGAGTGATACAAGCAGTATTATCTTCATATAAAATTGTTGGGCTATCATTGATTATGGAGAGACCACACTTTTCTTGGATATGTTGGATTATTGATTTCAGTCAAATACACTCTCAACTTGTTTCATGAATTGCAATGATCTCTAAGTCATTTGAAGATGTGGCAGATAGAGTCTACTTGACAGATCTCCATGATATGGAAGTATTTTCATAAATAAATAAATATCCAGTTTAATATCTACCTCTGTGTGAATCTAAAAGATAGCTTGCATCTGCATACCCAATCAATTGTGGACTTGATCCACGTTAATAAAATAATCACATATCAATCATACCATGAAGATAACGAAAGACATGTTTAATCTCATTCTAATGCTTTCGAGTTGGTGCAGAACTATATCTTGCAAACAGATTAACTGAGAATGCAATATCAGGTCGAGTGCAATTTGTAAGATACATCAAAACTCCAATTGCATTGAGAAATGGTACTTCAGGAGTAAGAATTTTTTTATCGTCATCACAAGGACGGAATGAATCAGTCTTCACATCAAGTGTTCGAACAATCATTGGAGTACTCAGGAGATGAGTTTTGTCCATATAAAAATGCTTTAGGACTTTCTCTGTATACATGGACTGATGAATAAAAATCTCATTTGACAAGTGCTCGAGCTACAGGTCGAGACAAATTTTTGTTTTGTCAAGATCTTTCATTTTAAATTCATTTTTTAAATATGTAGTGGTTCTTGAGATCTCTTCAGGAGTTCCCATAATATTTAAATCATCAACATAAATCGTAAAAATGACAAATCCGGATTCTGATTTTTTAATAAAAACACATAGGCATATAGGATTATTCTCAAATCCTTCTTTTAAGAGATATTCGCTTAGGCGATTATACCACATGCGTCCGGATTGCTTCAACTCATATAAATGTCTTTGTAGTCTGATAGAGTACATATTTATATATATACTTGTAGATGCTTCAAGCATTTTATATCTTTATTTTCATATATATGTTATGGTTTAAGGATCCATATAAATATGCAGTGACCACATCCATCAACCACATTTCTAATCCTTTTACAACAACCAGACTAATCAAAAATCTAAATGTGATTGCATCCATAACGAGAGAATATGTTTCTTCATAATCAATCCAGGGTTTCTGCAGGAAATTTTGTGCGGCAAGCTGTGTTTTGTACCGCACAATTTTATTTTTCTCATTGCATTTTCGTACAAATACCCACTTATATCTAATAGGCATTACACCCTTTGGTGTTTGGACAACAGGTTCAAATACTTCTCACTTTGCTAGTGAATTTAATTCAGTTTCAATAACTGCTTTCCATTTTGGCCAATCATTTCTACATTGACATTATTCGACGATTTTTGACTCACTTTCTTCATTCTTTTTGGTAATGTCAATGGTCATTTTATATAAAAATATGTTGTCGACAACAGTTTTATTTCTATCTAGAATTTCTCCAGTATTCATGAAATGTATTAAGATCTCATTATTTTCAGGTACCTGTTCCTTTTCAGGGGAAAATATTTCATGAAATACCTCTTCAGGAGGTCTCTTTCCAAGTATATTCTCTTCAGAAATTTCTAGAATAGAAGATTTGATCTCTTCAGAAGCATCAAATATATTTATAGCCTATATTGTGAGTATGGATTCTTCAGGAATACCAAATTCATTTTGTATTCTTTTCCTTCTGAGAATTTTGTGTTTTACACTAATAGGTCTTCCACGCTTCAGCCGTGTTTTAGATTCACCTATTGCTGTTTTGACAATTTGCCATTCAGGGATTTCAATCCTTATTGGAACATTAACAACAAGAATATATGACTTTACTACACCTTTTGTGTCAGTAAATATATCCGGTAATTGATTTGCAACAATTTACAAATGAATAATCTTCTGAACTTCTAATTTATATTTATTTGTAGGAGGATCAAATTGAGATAGGGCCTTATTATCCAAAGTAATTTCTTGTTGTACTTTAGGCACCGACTTTTTTTTACCCATTAATGGAAAAATGGATTCGTCAAAATAATAATTCTTAAAACGTGCTTTAAACATATCTCCTATAAGGGGATCAAGATATCTAATAATAGATGGAGAATCAAAACCAACATATATCCCAAGTCTACGTTGAGGACCCATTTTTGTATATTGTGGAGGTGCAATTAGAACATATACAGCATATCCAAAAGTATGAGGATGAGAAATATTTGGTTATTGACCAAATGTAAACTGTAATGGAGAATATTTATAATATGCAGATGATCTAATGCGAATTAATGATACTGCATGAAGTATAGCATGTCCCCAAGTAGAAACAGGTAGTCTTGATTTCATAAGTAAAGGTTTAGCGATTAGTTGAAATCTTTTGATAAAAAATTCAGCTAAACCATTTTGAGTGTGTGTATGGGCAATGGGATGTTCAACATTTATTCCTATTGACATGCAATAATTATCGAAAGTTTGAGATGAAAATTCACCTGCATTATCCAATCGAATGGTCTTAATTGAATACTCAGGAAATTGTGATCGTAGTTTGATTATTTGAGTGAGAAGTTTAGTAAATGTAACATTTCTAGTAGAAAGCAGACAAACATGGGACCATTGACTAGATGCATTAATCAAAACCACAAAGTATTTAAATGGTTCACTAGATGGATAAAGAGACCCACATATATTTCTACGAATCTTTTGTAAAAACGACGGAGATTCAACAATAACTTTTGAGAGAGTTGGTCTGATAATCAACTTACCTTGAGAACATGCAAAGCACGGATATTCATTGGGTAAAAATATCTTTTGATTCTTTCAGGAATGCTTATGTGAATTTTCAATAATTCGTCTCATCATTATAGATCCTGGATGTCTAAGGCGATTATGCCAAGTTATAAATATTTTAAGGTCAATGCACTTCTGGTACACTACCACATATGATTCAATTGTTCTCATTTTTGTATAATACAATTCAGAATATAGAGCATACCATTTTTCTAATACGAGCTTCTAACCCGATATTGTCTTAGTAATAAGAAGATGCTCTTTACTGCCTTCATTAGTCGTTTCAATATGGTAATTATTATGACGTATATCTTTGAAACTCAATAAATTTTTTCTGGATTGTAAAGAAAATAGAGTATCATCAATACAAAATTTGGTGTCATTAGGCAACACAATATAAGCTCTTCCGGAGTCCTCAATTAAATTTGATGAACCTGATATGATATGGACATAGGTTTTGCTTAGTGTTAGATTTTAAAAATATTTCTTATTTTTGAGAATAGTGTGAGTTGTAGTACTGTGACTCAGACATACATTTTTATCATTCAACTCAGAAATAAAAAACTCATTAATGTGATCCATGATTCTATAAAATATACAAAACTTTCATTACAAATAATAAAGAAAATACATTAATTGGGAGGAACACTTCCATCACCAATTAAGTGATCAATTCTACCATCAGGATTTTCAAAAAAATCAAAAACATCAAGATGAGTGATATCTATATCTACTGAATCTAATGAATCATCTGATGGTTTTATTAAATTTATTTCAATCTTTTATTGATACTTGATATAAATCTACTAAGTGTCTGGCCGTACGATAGGTACGTACCCAATGTCCAGTCATATCACATCTATGACACACATCTTCACCTTTTTTTGAAGTATTATTCTGGGAATTTTTACCATTTTCTGAGTTGTACCACTTCTGGTAATAAGGTGTATTATTATTATCCATTTTATTGTGGTCACTTCTGGGATCAATATTTCTATAATTTATTCTATCACGTCCATGCCACTGATTTCTTCTGAAGGATGCATCATTCGCTTCTGGAAATGATGCAAACTTATTACCATTCACTTCAGGGAATAATATTAACCTAGTAGGGCATGACTAATAGTTTTTTAATAAGAGCTCATTATTCTGCTCAGCTACTAGAAGACATGATATAAGTTCAGAATATTTCCTGAATTTTCTCTCTTGATACTGCTGCTGCAGGAGCACATTCGAGGCATGAAATGTAATATAAGTCTTCTTTAACATATAATCATCGGTCACTTTCTTACCGTATAATTTTAGTACTGAGCTTATTTTAAAAAGTACGAAATTATATTCACTAACACCTTTAAAATCTTGCAACTTTAAGTGCAATTATTTAAAATAAGCTTTTGGGAGGATGACAATCTTTTGGTGTTCATACCTCTCTCTTAAATTATTCTACAAAATAAATGAATTTTTTATTATAAGATACTTAAATTTTAATTCTTCATGAAGATGGTGGCGAAGGAAAATCATTGATTTAGCACGGTCCTACAAGGACGCTTGATTTCCTTCTTTAATTGTTTCTCCCAAATTCATAACATCAGGATGAATTTCACCATCTAGTATTCAAGATAAATAATTTTTTTCAGTTATGTCAAGAGCAACAAATTCTAATTTTGTAAGATTTGACATTTTCTATACATATAAATAATGAAATAAATATGTGTATCTCAGAAATATATTTATAAAGTTACATAGATTTTAAATAATAATCATCAATAAAATATATCAAAGACAACAAATAACATCTTAAAAACTTACTGAGTAATAAGACCATTAGTTTCAGAATTGGTAAAATCGTCGTGCTGATAAAGTGTTATAAAACTAGAATAAAAACTATTATTGCAAGAGAAAATATTTTGGAAATCTCTTCTTTTATTTCTTCTTTTCTCTCCTCTTTGTTTCTTTCTTTTATTTCTTTTTTTCTTTCTTATGCTTGTTTCGTTGTACAAAACTGAACGAAAATATTCGTATTTATAAGCATAAATTATTGTGCAAAGTCACTGTGCACCTATGAATTTTTCAATTAAACTGCCCCTACCCTCCCTCAAAAGTCTTTGAGGGAGGAGGCATGCTAATGGGGGGTCATTCATTGCCCCCCATCTGCATTATTACAACAACTTTTACTTTTTTATATTTTTTAGAACATGAGTCTACTAAGCTAATATCGCCTATAATGAGGAACTTAATTTTTTCTGTTACTTAAAACACAAAAATAAGTAGCAAATTTATTGCTATTAAATTAAAATCTATGGATTTCTTTTGTTTAAATTTAAGAATCAATAACTAAGTCTAGTTTTGATGTTAAGTTAAGGTGAGATGACTTGAATTTTTTTATATATATTAGTCATGAATTATGATGATAGACTAAGCTTTGTGAGGTCCAATTAAAATTAATTTAAAGGCGTTGGGATGTTAATATATGAGTTTAGATATATGTATGAAATTTTAAAAAATCTGTGGGCCCATATATAAAAATGCTTTGAGTTAAAAAATATTATAAGTCAAACGTGTAAAAAGATTTTAAGTTGACATGAGTTTAGTGATTTAAGAATTAAATAATTAGACTGAACTGATCTAAATTCAATCTAAATTTCAAAAAAGACCTAAATACCCCCATTTAATTCATTGTACATATAATTCTTAAATGGTGACTATAAATAAAATTTCTCTACAATTTTTTTATTGAAAAGAATGCCAACCTACGATATTACTGTGTAGGATCCGGAGCTTCGACAATGTTTGAAAAATTGACGATCACGTCCAATCAGTTTTGAACGTTGGCACGTCGACAAGCGATCAAGCTAGATCCAATGGCTGTTTCTTCTTTATCATTATTACTATTCCCCACCAAATACGGTTGCTGGCCTCTCACATCTTCACCTTAAGCACATGAAACATGCCACTTACACTATATATATATATGAGGCATGCTGCGCTACAATTCTTGTGCGCTGCAACCCAACAGCACACAATCACAGCACATAATTTTAAAAAAAATAAAAAAATAAGGGTGGTACCCCTGTGTGCCGCTGGGCTGCAACACACAGGGACTGCAACCAAAATTTTTAGTATATATATATATACACTCCCTTATACATTTATGTGACCCTTCATTTGCACAAGATGAGTGTTTTGTGAGTGGGATCGGCTGCACGCGTGTTTATAGATATTTTTACTGACTTGCCTACGTGTCACTTCTTAATTAATTGGGTCCTGCTAGGTACAACCGGGGATGCGGAACTGGATGCAATCGACTGTTTATTTATTTATTTATTTAGTTTCTTGAATTAAAAAAAAAAAAAAAAAAGAGGAGACCTACCAAAAAGAGAGGGACCACCACTACTTTCTCAATCTTTTTATATGCGTACAACTCAATGAGAGAATTCTTAAGTAGGAAAAATCGTTGAAGCTAAGGAGAAAAAACCGTTAAGAGGCCAAAGAAGTTTTTAATGAGAATAGGAGCTTGGGTTTGAAATCCAATACAATTAGCTACTCAACTTTAATTAATTGCTTCTGTAGCCTAGAAAAACTTCCTTGTGATGGTATTTATCTAAACAAAGCTAGTTACATGATTGTTTTGAGTTTCTTGTGCCAAAAAGGTGAGAATAAAGTTACAAAGTTTTTGGATCTAATATTAGGTAGGGGCTTTCTGCCACATTATGAAACTTTAAATGAGTTACTAGTTTGTCTTGCCACCCAGAGAGTTTTTGGGCATGTTAGCATCACTGAACATTACCACCAAGAGGATCATAGCTAGGAGTTAAAAGAAAAAGTTACAAGCATGATTGGGCTCGAAAAACACTATCCCACTTTAGTTTTTGATTAAACGGAGCTCCTCTTCGTGGGGAGGGGAATGGAGGCTGGCTTGGGGGGGAAGACGGAGGGAATAGGGATGAGGGTTTCAACTAGGATGGATTCACCTCAAACCCACTTTAGTTTTCCTTTGAATTAAAATCAAAATGGCGTCGTTATGTGTCACATAGGACACAGTGACGCAGAAGGTTCCCCAGGTCGATTGTGAGTAGCATTTTTGTTCGTACAAAATGAGTGTTTTGTGAGTGGGGTCGGCTGCACGCGTGTTCATAGAGATTTTTACTGACTTGCCTATGTGTCACTTCTTAATTGGTTGGGTGAAAAAACGCTTTTTAAACCAGTCCGAAGCTTAGGTTTTCTCTTGTTTTAAGATGCAAATTTTCAATCCTCTTCGACTTTTTAATCTGTCTATATATACATACAAATATATATATATACACGCCCCTACTTTAACACACAATCTATATATATATATATATATAAATTAAAAAATTAGTATCTGATTTTTATCTTCTTGCAATATAGCTTATAAATACCTTCATTTTCAACTTATATATACACAAATTAGTACCTCTGTTAATTTAAAAAATATTCAAAGCAATACCTCGGTTAATTTTACGCTTAGAAAATAAATTCTAAGTCATGTGCCAGTCTCTTATTGACTAATATATGCGATATCAATACTTAAGTATAAAAAAGTCTCTGTCAACCGCTTTTCCCACTTTGGAAACAATGACTTGAGAAGAAGAGTAAGCATATATACACAATCTATATGCGATTTTGTTTTGCTCGCGAGTGTGAGAAGAGGAGTAAGATGGAGGAAATGGAAGAGGTCCAGAGTAGGTTGGAGTTGATTGAGGAGGAAGATTGTCTGATTGAGATTCAGCTAGAGACGCTAGGATCGATTAAATCGAAAGGAGAAAAAAGATTAGTTGGTAAAGTGATTTTGAATCGAAGGATAGGGAAAGAAATGATCAGATATATTATGGAGAATATATAAAAGGTTGGAAAACCACTAGAATTTCAAGAATTAGGAGGTAATTGCTTTGTTATCTCTTTTCCTAATCGAAGGGATAAGCATAGGATTCTTTGTGGTTGCCCTTGATTGTTTGATAACTATTTGTTGGTGTTGAAAGCTTTTGATGGCAAGGTTAAACCTAATCAAATTGGCTTTGATGATACCTGCCTATGAGTTTAAATGTTTAATTTGCTGTTAAATTATATGAATAAGCAAATGGGAGAACATGTTGGGAGGTCGGTGGTTGAGGTTTTGGAGGTGGATGTAAAGGAAGATGGATCTACATGGGGGAGGTGTCTAAGAGTGAAAGTGGAATGTAATTTGAAGAAACCTATTGTGCGAGATAGAGCAATCAAAGTGGATGGACAAAAACTTTGGGTACATTTTCAATATGAGAAGCTGCATAGGTTATGTCTTAATTATGGAACAGTTGTTCATGATAAAGATGGTTGCAAATAACCTGAAGGGACTATAGGCCAATATGGGGTATGGCTTCGAGCTTTGCCTTAAAGCAAAAGTGGATCAATGAAAGGGGGTGAGCAAAGAAGGAGTGAGAAAAAAAAAAGGATAAAGGAGAACCATCTGCTCAACATCCTGAAGATGTAGACAAGGAGGAAGAGGTTCAAAAGGAAGGGATAGAACAAGAAGCTGTTAAGGAGAGGGAGGAGATGAGTGGAGATGAATTTATTCATGTTAGTTCTAAAGGAGGTGGGAGGAATGACTGCTGGACAAATGCAAGAAAAATCTGGGTCGAGATTTGAAATTAACACTAACTTCTCTAATGTCCAAAGAGTTGAAATGGAAAGCAAGTTGCTGGTGGAGAGACTGGTCTCAATTGAAATGGAGTAGATTCAAGAAACAAATAGGAGTTCAAGATGGACGAGAAGGGCTAGAGCTAGGCCTAAGTCAAGTAAGCTATCTAGTTTTTCTTCTATTTTAAAGAGAAACCATGAAGATGTAGACGAGGATTGTGAAATGGTAGTAGAGGGGAAGAGGTATAAAGGCTGTGATGATTTGGTTTATTGTGATTATGGACTAGGGGTGATGGCTACTAGGCAGCACCACTAGGTATTATGAAAATCATATGTTGGAGCTGCCGAGGGCTTGGCAACCCTCGACAGTCTAAGACCTTAGCCTTATGGTTAAAGAAAGTAGGCCTATATTGGTGTTTGTATGTGAAACAAAAGCTAAAACATGTAAAGTTGGGAATGAAAGGTTGTTTTGCAGTGGATTCAAGTGGGTAAATGAGAGGACTTGTGCTGTTGTAGAGAGATGAAAAAGAAGTTGAATTGGTGAATTATTCGAGTTGGCATATCAGTGTGAGGGTAAGAGGGGGAAGTGAAGGCAGGGACTAGTTTTCACTAGCTTTTATGGCCATCCTAAAATTAGAAAAAGATGATTGTCTTTAGATTTATTAAGGAGCTTGTGCTAGTTAATGCTGAAGCATGGTGTTGGGGGGGGGGGGATTAATGAAATTTTATTGCACTATGAAAAGAATGGGATTAATAGGAGACCTGATTGTCAACTGGAAAAATTCAGAAAAGTCTTAGAATTGTGTTCTTCATGATATTGGTTGTCAAGGGAACTGGTTTACATGGTCTAATAAGCCTTTAGATTAGTCTTTTACAAAAGAGAGACTGGATAGATTTATTGTAAATGATAAATGGAGATATATGTTTAAAGAGATGAGAGTGGATACTTTACCCGAGAGATGTTCACATCATTTGCTAATATTACTCTTTTCATATGAGGGTGTTCAAAAAGGGAGAATGAAGTCTTTCCCTTTCAGATTTGAGCTTGTTGGATCAATCTAGAAGAATGTGATAAGGTAATAAGGGTTGGGAGAAGGGGCAATTTATAGTAGAGCCTCTTAGGAGAGTTTAGGCTAGTCTGGTACATTATAGTAGTTATCTAAGCCATTACTTCAAAGAGAGGGATAAGAAGAGAGGGGTAGAGATTGAAAAACTAACAAGAAAAATAAAAGAGAATCAAAATGATCTTTGCCAAAGTAAATATGGGGGAATTGAAAAAATTTCTAGAAGATGTTGTGTTGTGTTTGAGCAAGAGGATATAAGAAGTAGGTAGAGGGCAAAAAGAAATTGGTATAATATGGGAGATAAGAATACTCATTTTTTCCATGAGTGTGCTATTCAAAGGAGGAGAAGAAATAAAATTACCTCCATCAAAGATAACCTAGTTGTTGTAAAGGAAAGTGAGGAGGAAATTGCTGCTGCTTTTAAGAACCACTTCATAGATGTGTATACCAATTTTAGACCAACAAATGAAGAGGCATTTGATTTCACTAAAACCTTGGAACCTA
Source organism: Platycarya strobilacea (assembly GCA_036898215.1). Lineage (NCBI taxonomy): Eukaryota > Viridiplantae > Streptophyta > Magnoliopsida > Fagales > Juglandaceae > Platycarya > Platycarya strobilacea. The sequence goes on along the minus strand of CM072549.1, from coordinate 16,024,600 downwards.
GGGTTACAACTTCTATGAATGATTTTCTAGAAAAGAGATTTATCAGGGAAGATGTAGAAAAGGCAGCGAAGATGATGGGTGCTCTAAAAGCTTCAAGACCATATGGCTTTGGGGCTTGCTTCTTTCAATCCTTTTGACATGGTAGGAGATGGGTTTGTAATGCAATTTTGGGTTTCTTGAATGGAGGCAGTTTGCAAAATTCAGCGAGCCAGACTTATCTTGCATTAATTCCCAAGGTGAGCAATCCTAAAAGTGTGAATGAATTTCGACCAATAAGTTTTTGTAATGTCTTGTATAAGATAATTGCTAAGACTTTAGCAAATAGGCTGAAGAGGGTGCTAGATGAAGTGATATCTAGAAGCCAAAGTGCTTTCATACTTGGAAGGATAATTTTCAATAATGTAATGACAGCATATGAGGCTTTGCATTCAATGAAGTGTAGGTAGAGGGGGAGGGTTGGAAGCATGGCTGTGAAGCTAGACATTTTCAAGGCTTATAACAGGGTTGAATGAAGATATCTCGAGACTGTCATGAAAAGATTGGGATTTAGGAAAAGGTGGATAGGCCTAATAATGAAGTGTATATCATCAGTTTCATATGTTGTGCTTGTAAATGGGAAACCAAGTGAGTTTATCAATCTAACAAAAGGATTGAGGCAAAGAGACTCATTGTCTCCTTACCTCTTTTCGTTATGTGCAGAGGGATTGAGTTCTTGACTTGAGAAGGCAAGAGAAAGGAATAAACTAAAGGGTATTTCAGTGGCTACGAAAGGGGTTAAACTGGCCCATTTTTTTATTTGCTGATGAATGTATAATTTTTATGGAATTTCAAAAAATGAGGAGAATCTTGAAGATCTATGAGAGGGCATCTGGATAGAGTCTTAATAAGCATAAAATCTCAGTTCTATTCAGCCCAGTTATTGGTGCAAAGGTGAGGAATTGTGTAGTAAAGGATTGTGGGGCTTGAATACAGAGTAACTGTGTGAAATACCTTGGGCTTTCAATTATGGTGGGCAAAGCAAAATATCAGTCCTTTTGTAGTATTAAAGATAGAGTATGGAAGAAGATAAACAGTTGGAAGAATCGATTTTTGTCTCCCTCATGTAAGGAGGTGCTATTAAAGGCAGTGATACAAGTTATTCTTACTTATTATATGAGTGTTTTCAGTTTGCCTAAAAGACTTTGTAGTGAGCTTGCATCCCAAATGGAAAGATTTGGTGGGGGTTTAAATAGAAAGACAACAGGATTCAGTGGAGGCGTTGGGCAAAAACAGGGTTATTAGAAGCTGATGGGGGTATGAGATTCCGAGATTTAAAGGCTTTTAATAAAGCTCTCTTGGTCAAGCATGGTTGGAGAGTGGTGATGAATTCAAACTCTATGGCTGCTGTGATCCTTAAGGAAAAGTATTTTAGGAACTCTGATTTGTTACATTCATCTTTGGGTTTTAGACCATCTAATATATGGAGGAGTTTGTGGAACTCATTGGAGTTGTTAAAGAGTGGGTTGGTTTGGAGGGTAGAGGATGGTAAGCATATCAGGATATGGGAATATAAATGGGAGTTCAAGCTACAACTTTTAAAATTCAATCCCTTGTAATATATGATGCCAAATGATGCGAGGGTTGAGGAACTTACTAATAATGAAAGAAAGGTGTGGAAAGTGGAGCTGGTTCAAAGAGTTTTGAAGTAGGAGGAAGCTGAGATGGTTTGTATGCTGCCAATTAGCCACTCGAGTCTCCCTGATAAATAGATATTGGCATTCACAAAGAATGGGTAATTTAATGTGAGTAGTGCTTATCATGTTAAGGCCCATAGAAGAAGGAAGGAAAAAGGGGAATGATATGATAAATGTGTTATGGAATGGAAGAAGTTATGGAGGTTAAATGTTTCAAGAGTGACTAAGATTTTTGTGTGGAAGGCTATTACAAATTGTCTTCCAACAAAGTTAAATCTATTGAAAAGAAAATTGATTAATGATGCTCAATGTCCAGTATGTAGAAGCTCTAAGGAAACAATATGTCATGTTTTATGGAGTTGTTGAGGGGCTAGTGATGTGTGGGTAAGTGAAAAGAGTCCAATTCAAAAGTGGTATAGTAATGAGAAAGAATTCTCTGATCTCTGGAATGAATGGAATATAAAGCTACCTCATGACCAAGTGGAAATGATTAATGTGGTGCTAAGAAGAATATGGTTGAGAAGAAATTGTTTGATTTTTTAAAATAGATTCAAAGGGCCAAATGAGGTTTTCAATCAAGCTATGTTGCTGGGTTGAATGAGTATCAATAGGCTCAAGAACCAATAAAAATATGTCGAGGAGGAAAGGAGCAAGGTAGCAGAATGTTCTATTGGAAACCACCTGGTGTTGGGTAGTTAAGGTCAATTGGGATGTAGTTTTGAAAAAGAATGAGGATAGAGGAGGATTGAGGGTGGTTATCAGAGATAGTGATGGTGAAGTGTTGATTTATTTATCCAATCCAAGGGAGAAGATCTCAGATCATGTTATGGCTGAAGCCTTTGCATTATGGAGAGCATTGTTGTTATGTGGTGAAATGAGCTTCAATGAAGTGCAATTTGAAGGGGATGCTTTAGCTATGATTAAAGCGGTAAAATAATGTATCTCATTGAAGTAGTAAACAATTAAAGCCCCCATTGAAGCTCATTGAAGAATAGATGGTAGAGGATATGAAGGCTGTGTTAAAGAATAGAAGGAAGTGGGCAGTTGGTTATGTTAATAGATCACGTAATAGTGTAGCTTATTGTTTAGCAAAAATAACACTACATGTAAATGAACATGTAGTTTGGATGGAGGAGTGTCCTGCAAAGGTTCAAAGTTATGTTAACTTTGACAAAAGATATATAATTGTTAATACATAAAGACAATTAACAGGTTTCCTTTCAATATATATATATATATATATATATTCAAGTCTAAAAAAAAAATATTCAAGTCGGATTTGAATGTCACATGTTAATCATATTATTATTATTATTAACAATAAACTATTAATGAATGTATTAACTTTTCTTAAAACTCGTATATTATTGAAATTTAAATTTAAACATTACAAAAAAGTGAAAACTAAAAATAGAAATTTTGGAATTATTATTATTTTCATCTTCAGTTGGTGTAATTCCTACCAAAAATGATATTTGTACACGGTTTGAATACATTTTGTATACACGTCGTACAAAAATGTTATTTGTACACAACCTTTGGTTTAACTAATCGTGTTTCTAATTTTAGTTATCTTCTTATCATGTTTCTGTCTTTTTTTTTGTATTTTTTTAATATTTTGTCTGACGTGGCATTATTGTCATATTACCGATTCAGTAAAAAGTATGCGAGGCCGTGTACCTATAGCACTACTCAATTCCCACTATCCCATCCAATGATTAGATAATGTAGATGAGTCTCTCTTGAATGTTACAAGAATAAAAAAATCAAAATATCTGCAAACAAAATTTTATAAGAAAGAAATATTATATATAATTATAAATTATGTAAGTGTTTGTATTTTTTTAAAGTGAATTTTATTATTAAAAATTTAATTTTATCATTGTTAACGTAAAAAAATGGTGTGGTCTAGAAGGGAAGAAAGATCCAATCCTAGAGCGTGCTGAGGTGGCGATCGGGCTTCGGTCAATGTGGGGTAGAGCCCCCGATAGTAATCCGGGGCAGCTGTACAATGTATGCGCGTATGTCCATGGAGGTGAACAATATCTAAATGTAGAAGAAATAATAAAAGTAATACAAATTTACGTGATTCGGCACTAGGACCACGTCCACGAGAGTTTAGGGAAGGGAGTTTTCACTATAATAAGCCTGTTTAGAGTCTCTCCTGCTCTCTCATTCTCACTGTATAATGGAGATCTGAGTTCTCTCTTTGATTTTCTCTCCTCACTAGAGCCTTTCAATGGTGATGTTGAAGAAGATAAAATTTGGTTAAAAGTCCCCGACAAAAGGTCCCTCTCAAGTTGTGCGTGTTTGTCCCTTCTATCTCCTGACTCCCTTTACTCTATGTCTCTATCCTCGCTTTACCTCAAATTACACCTTTTACTCTCATAAAACGTTATATTCTCCATGCTTGAGATGCAATGCTTCTCATGCTTTTGTTACCTCTTTCTCTGATTTTTCCTATCTCCTAGTGGGTCCTTAATGGCCTAAGCCTATAAAATTCTTTGGGCCATTAAAAAAATACCCTTAAGTTATTCTGCCAATCCCTATTGGATTTGACAGATGGGAAGTTTTTCAAGCTGTTTTCCATTCGCTTTGCCTCATTCTATTGGGCCATTAGTTCTTTCGCTTGTCGGTCTTTTTTGTTAAAAAAAAAACTTTCTTCTCCATTCACTTTTTTCGGCTGATTTTCTTTTCCTTTTCTTTTTATTCCATTCCATTCCATTCATATTTCCTTAGCTACCTCTCATTTTCTATTTTCTTTAGCTGCCTCATATTTCTTTTAACTGCTTTCCTTGTCATTTCACCCTGCTAAGCCTTTTTCCTTTCCTTTCCTTTCACTTTGTCCCATTACTTTTCCTTAGTTTCCTTTCCATTTTTTTTCTTGCATTGCCAAAGTGTTAGTTTTTGTTGGCAGTGATTCTATTGGTGGAGATTCCATTGTTATATATTTCGATGATGAAGATTCCACTAATTGAGATCTCGTTGAATTCCCCTAGTGAAGATTCTGTTGGTGGAGATTCCATTGTTGGAGATTCTATTGTTGGCTATTCCACTAATGAAGATTCCATTTATGGAGATTCTATTGATAGAGATTCTGCTGATGAACATTTTGTTGGTGTAGATTCTGCTAATAAAGGTTTAGTGGGTGGAGATTATGTTGTTAGAGATTCCACTGATAAAGATTCTGTTGTTGGAGGTTTCATTGATGAAGATTTCATTGTTAGAGATTCACTGATGAAGATTCTGCTAATGCAGATTTCGTTGATGAAGATTTTGTTAATGGAGATTTCGTTGATGGATGTTGAACTCAAGGTTTCAAGTCTCGTATCTAAGTATGAATTTTGATGATAACAAATAATATTTAAAACTCAAGCTCAAGTTGTTTACGCATGAAGAGAGCTAAACGCATCAAGAAATCAAGCATGAGTAAGAAAGAGATCAAGTCTACAAATAATGCTCATAGAGTAATTTTGTACATCTCTTAAAATTTGAAATTGGATTAAGGCTCAAAATTAATATTTTCTTATAAAATATTAAATTACATTTTTTTACATTTGCATAACTTTATTAAAATATTAATTTCGAATTTTTTTTTCATATATACATAAAGATTTGAATTTGTAAGATGATTGATTGTTATCTTTAACATGTGTATGTGTTGCTTGAAAATCTTGAAGGATGATTGTGTGTTTTTTTTTTTACAAATGTAAAAGATAGATGATTTGTTTGAAAATCTTGAAAGGTGGTTGTGTGTTTTTTTGACATATGCAAAAAGAAGATGATTTAGTTTAAAAAATAAATCATGCTCATTCTGTTATGTATGAAAAGTAAAAAATTAGGTTTGATTTCCTTGAAAAATGAATGGAGTTGTCTTTGACAAATATAAAAAAGAGATATTTTTATTTGAATCTTTTGAAAAGTGAATAGTACTCTTATTTGACATGTGAATCTTTTCATATTTGAATATGAAGATTCATTTGCCTATAAATAGCTCACTTGAGTTTTGTAAAAATAACAACAAGAGCTTACACATCTATTACTAAGTTTTGCATCATTTTTTCAAAGCTCTCATTCTCTCTTTTCTAAAGTTTTGAGCCTTAATTCTTGTTTTTTTTTAGAGAGATATAGGTTATGCTGTATTATTTTTATCTCACTTATTGAGGAGTGTACTTTAATAGTCTACCCACTATCAACTCTTGTATCAGTAAGCACTACAAAAAAAATCAGTATTCTTGACGGACTATTTGTTGCGAATATGACTATTTGCTATGAAAATTGGTAGAGAATAGCCATTTTGGCAGGAAATAGTTGGTCATAGAAAGTCAGATTTCTTGTAGTGAAGAGGGTGCGTATAATCCTTATGTGTGTAGAAGATATTCTACACAGGGAATAGTTGAATCACCAAGTGTGAGGTGATTGGAAGTGTAGAGGGTGTTCTACACGCATTCTTTGGAGTTGTGCTACTCCAAGATGTAATAGGTTTCTATTTCTACCTAAAAGAGATTGACTAGTGAATTTGGAATCCTCAAGGGGTAGCTTGAGGTGAGGATGTAGGCAGTGGGGCTGAATTTTGTAAAAATACTGAGTTTGTTTTTTCTTACCCTACTCTTTACATTTCTTACTGCTTTATATTCTGTTTATATTTTATATTGTGTATTTGATTTATAAGTGTTAATTTTTATAATATAATCCAATTCACCCTACTCTTGTGTTAGTCATCTGGGTAACAATTGGTATCAGAGCAAGTGCTCTATTATAAGATTAATTATCTATTGAGTTAAGATTATATGGCTAACATTGCAGCTAGATTCGCTGAAGGTCAATCTAGTAGTTGGCCTTCGCTATTTTGTGGAGACAATTATACTTTCTGGAAAACTAAAATGAGAATATTCTTTTAGTCTCAAGGTCGTGAAATCTAGAAATGTATTGTAAATGGGCCTTATATTCCAACAAAAACTGTTGATAGAGTAAAGGTCAAAAAGGAAGAGGAAGAGTTTGATCGCGAAGACGATAGACTTTATACTGTGAATGTAATGGTTATGAATTTTCTATATAATACTTTCGATGGTAATGAATTTAACAGAATAATGACTTACAGGATAGCAAAGGAAATTTAGGACAACTTGGAAGTAACCTATGAAGGAACTTCGCAAGTCAAAAAATAAAAAATTTATATTTTTACGCATAAATATGAAATGTTCAAAATGAATGATGATGAATCTATCTCTTTTATGTATACTTTTTTTACTAATATTATAAATAGTTTGACATCTCTTAGTAAAGTTTATTCCAGCTTGGAGATAGTAAGGAAAATTTTCAACTCATTGCCAAAACGTTGAGAATCAAAAGTAACGGCGATTCTTGAAGTTAGGGATCTTAAAAAACTCGAAGTAAATGAACTCATCGGGTCATTTATTACCCATGAGAACACATTGAAAAGAGGAGAAGAAGAAGGAAAGTAAAAGAAAAGTTTGGCACTCAAAGCCATTCCTCATGAAAGCGAAAGCGATGAAGATGAAGAAAGCGATGACGAAGAGATTGCAATGATCACAAGAAGATTTAAGATATTCTTGAAAAATAAAGCTCCTCCAAGGAAACTTTTCAAAAAATCTTCTAACAAAGATACAGATAAAAATGATTCATTAATTTGTTATAAATGTAAAAAACCTGGCATATCAAAACAGACTGTCCCCTACTAAAGAAAGATCGATACAAAAGCAAAAAAGCAATGAAAGCTATATGGGATGATGATTCAAGTAGCTCAGACAGTGACACAAGCAATGAAAAGTCTGTAAATTCTTATCTCATGGTTAAAGATAATCTTGATATAACAAATTCTGAAAATATTGAAAATCCTTCTTATGAAGAGTTGTAAAATGTTTTGGAAGAGGTATATGAGGAATTTAAAAAATTTGGTATTAAGTATACTGCTTTGAAAAAGAAAATTTCTTCTTTAATAAATGAAATTGATATTTTAAGAAAAGAAAATATAGTTTCAAAAGATGACAATGATGAATTGAAAAAGAAAGTAGCTGATTTAGAAAAGATTGTTGAAAATTTCACAAATGGAAAAAGAAATTTTGAAAAATTTCTTAGTAATCAAATATGTGTTTTTGATAAGATAGGCTTGCGATATATGTTAAAAGAAAAACTCAAACCCTATAAAAATTTCTTTGATAAATCCATTAAATCAAAATCAGATTTTCAAAATTATTTTCTTAAAAATAGATTTATCAAAGAAAGATATTATTACAATCACTCAAGTTTTTCAAACATGTTACATGTTATTTGTAATTTTTACAATAAAAATGGTCATAACTATCTTACTTGTCTTATTAGAAGAAAACATACAATGACTATTAGGGCCATATGGGTACCAAAGAATCTTATTTCTTCTAATACTAATAAATAAAGGACCCAAAGAACATGGGTACCAAAAAAAATTATTTTAATTATTTTTGTAGGTATGCATGAAGTCTTCCGTAAGTAAAACAAGATGGTTTTTAGATAGCGGATGCTCAAGACACGTGACAGGAGATAAAACTAAATTCATTGATCTCACTCCTAAAGAAGAAGGACATGTGATATTTGGAGACAATTTAAAAGGGAAGATCGTGGGAATAGAAATATATTGATGAAGAATCAGAAGGTACAAATAACACAAATAGTTTTAATTTCGACAAAGAGAATACAATGGAAGAAGTCCAACATAGAGACATCAAGAAACATCATTAAGATATAGTATAAGATGCAACTAAACAGTGAAAACATATGAAAGATCATTCAGTGGAACAAATTTTAGGAGAACTTTCACGAGGTGTAAGTACTCGATCATCTCTTAGAAATATTTGTAATCACACTACTTTTTTATCTCAAATTGAATTTAAAAATATTGATGAAGCACTTATTGATGAATCATGGATTCTAGCCATGCAAGAAGAGTTAAATCAATTTGAAAAAAATAATGTATGGACACTTATTCCTAGACCCAAAAATCATGTTGTTATTGGAACAAAATGAGTTTTTAGAAATAAGAAAAATGAGTCTAGAATCATCACTAGAAACAAGGCTCGACTTGTAGCCCAATGTTTCAATCAAGAGGAAGGAATCGATTATGATGAAACGTATGCACCTATCGCAAGATTAGAAGCTATTTGAATTTTACTTGCATATTCATGTTATAAAAATTTTAAACTTTTTCAAGTGGATGTTAAAAGTATTTTCTTAAATAATTTTATAAATGAAGAGGTATATGTTGAGCAACCTCCAGGTTTTGAAAATCATATTTCTCCTAATCATGTTTTTAAACTCGCAAAAATATTATATGGACTCAAACAAGCTCCTAGAGTTTGGTATGAAAGACTTAGTGGCTTCTTAATTGAAAAAGTTTTTTCAAGAGGAAAGATCGATACAACTCTTTTCATTAGATATAAACAGAATGATATTCTTCTAATTCAAATTTATATTGATGATATAATATTTGGTGCTACTAATGAAAATATGTGCCAAGATTTTGCTAAGAGCATGCAGGAAGAATTTGAAATGAACATGATGGGAGAACTTAATTTCTTTTTTGGATTGTAAATCAAGCAAGTAAAAAGTGAAACATTCATTAATCAGTCAAAATATATCAAAGAGTTACTCAAAAAGTTTGGGATGGAAGGTGCGAAGGTAATTGGAACACCAATGAGTCCAACCACCAAACTTGATAAAGATGAAAACGGTAAGCCAGTTGACTCAAAAGTATATCGAGGTATGATTGGTAATTTATTATATTTGACAGCTAGTAGACCTGATATTATGTTTAGTGTATGTTTATATGCACGTTTTCAATCATCTCCAAAGCAATCTCATTTGATTGCAGTCAAGCGTATTTTTAGATATCTTATCGGTACCATTGACCTAAGGTTATGGTATCCTAAGCACACTTCTTTCGATCTTATTAGTTATTCAGATGCGGATTATGCTGGTTGCAAATTTGATCGAAAAAGTACTAGTGAAACATATCATTTTTTAGGTCATGCACTTGTTTCATGGTTTAGTAAAAAGTAAAATTATGTTGCATTATCTACTGTTGAGGCAGAATATATGGCTGCAGGCAGTTGTTGTACTCAAGTTCTTTACATGAAGCAACAACTTGAGGATTTTAAACTTATGTATAATCATATTCCTATTAAATGTGATAATACTAGTGTTATAAATCTTTCAAAGGATCCAATACAATATTTTAGGACCAAGCATATTGAAATTAGATATCATTTTCTTAGAGATCATGTGCAGAAGGGCGATATTGTATTAGAATTTACTAGCACACATGATCAATTGACAGATATTTTTACAAAAACCCTACCAGAAGATAAACTATGTATGATTAGAAGAGAAATAGGAATGATGCATGCCATGAATATCTGTTAGATACTTTTATTTCATATCTCAAATGACCTACAGAAACTTCAAACGTTTAGCCTCATCATTCAAATGCATTTGCTCCTCATAAATCATCATGCCATTATTGTCTAAAGGATTAGACAATCGAAATGAAGAGGCAAGCAAGAATTTTAAATCTTTATTCTATTGGTTTAACTCTACTATTTTTTTTGTTTGACTTATAAATAAGTCGTTGAAGTACAGAGACAGTCTCACTAAGCTTCTCAATTTCGCGAGTTTTAGACTGCAATCGAGCAGAAAACGCGATGATGGATGATGAGTATCGAGTTTCGAGACCCACAAGCTCGTAAATGGCGTCATAATCTGATTTATTAGCTAAATCAGTCTCTTATTGCTTCATGGCACCTACGACAGATGCAGAAATAGATTGAGAATGAAATGAAAAATACCTCAAATCTTGATCAAGAGAAGTACTGAAGGGAAATTATCGAGCCATTGAAAATTTACAGAATGAGAATGAAAGCAAATTACAAAGATGAGAAGAAGATTTGATGCGAAATAGATGAAACTAAGGATTTCTCTTATAGAAATGGAAATAAGAACAAGACAAGTTTACAAATCCTGATAATATCTCATTTTTCAGCAACATCAAGCAAATCATGTCTTTGCACCGAATTGTCAGAGCTAGGCCTCCAGCCTTTGCAGGTTTTGTCGGGCATGGGTGGTTCCAATTATTCAAGTTCAAGTTGTCTACGCATGAAGGGAGCTAAACACATCAAAAAATCAAGCATGAGCAAGAAAGATATCAAGTCTACAAATAATGCTCATAGAATAATTTTGTACATCTCTTAAAATTTGAAATTGGATTAAGACTCAAAATTAATATTTTCTCATAAAACATCAAATTACAATTTTTACATTTGCATAATTTTATTAAAATATTAATTTCAAAAATTATTATTTTTTTCACATATATATAAAAATTTGAATTTGTAAGATGATTGATTGTCATCTTTAACATGTGCATGTGTTATTTGAAAATTTTGAAGGGTGGTTGTGTGTTTTTTTTACAAATGTAAAAAAAAGATGATTTGTTTGAAAAATTTGAAAGGTGGTTGTGTATTTTTTTGACATATGCAAAAAGAAGATGATTTGGTTTGAAAAATAAATCATACTCATTTTGTTATGTATGAAAAGTAAAAATTAAATTTGATTTCTTTGAAAAATGAATGGAGTTGTTTTTGAAAAATATAAAAAGGAGATGTTTTTATTTGAATCTTTTAAAACGTGAATAGTACTCTTATTTGACACGTGAATTTTTTCAAATTTGAATATGAAGACTCATTTGCCTATAAATAACTCACTTGAGTTTTGCAAAAATAACAACAAGAGCTTACACATCTATTGCTAAGTTTTGCATCATTTTTTCAAAACTCTCATTCTCTCTTTTATAAAGTTTTGAGTCTTAATTTTTGTTCTTTTTGAGAGAGATATAGGTTGCACTGTATTGTTTCTATCTCACTCATTGAGGAGTGTACTTTGATAGTCTATCCACTATCAACTCTTGTATCAGTAAGAGGGTGTGTATAACCATTATATGTGTAGAAGATGTTCTATACAGGAAATAGTTGAATCACCAAGTGTAAGGTGATTGGAAGTGTAGAGGGTGTTCTACACGGATTCTTTAGAGCGGTGCTGCTCCAAGGTGTAATAGGTTTCTATTTCCACCTAAAGGAGATTGACTAGTGAATTTGGGATTCTCAAGTGGTAGCTTAAGACGAGGACGTAGGCAGTAGGGCAGAACCTGGTAAAAATACTGAGTTTACTTTTTCTTACCCTACTCTTTACATTTCTTACTGTTTTATATTCTATTTATATTTTATATTGTGTATTTGATTTATAAATGTTAATTTTTATAATATAACCCAATTTACCCCCCTCTTGTGCTAGTCATCTGGGCAACAATGGAGATTCTGTTGTTGAAGATTTTGTTAATGAAGATTTTGTTAATGGAGATTCTATTGATGAATATTTCCTTGGTAAAGATTCCATTTATGGAGATTTTGTTATTGACAATTTTGTTGTTGAAGATTTTGTTGTTGGTGATTCTATTGATGAAGACTTTGTTGTTGGAGATTTTACTAATGAAGATTCTACCAATGGAAATTCTACTTATAAAGATTTCGTTGGTCTAGATTCTATTGATGAAGATTCCATTGATGGAGAACAAAGGCAAGCATGTCGAGCGGTTGAAGGCCAACCTACACTGCTTTGAGAAAGGGATAAAGCCACCTCAAGCGTGACTTGTTCCTTTCCCTCACGGAAAGGCAAGTTGGAGTTGGTGGAGTTTTCTGTGGTGAAAACTTTTTTGGTGTAGATTTCGGGTGGTTGCTCTCCGTTGAGGAGGAGTTGAGATGCCTCAAGCCAATATACCTTTTTAGCCCCCCAAGGAGGTAAATTTGGATAGTGATGTGGCTGATTTGTTCATTCGCCAATGTAATCATTTGGGCCACCGTGGGATTGGTCCTGCTCTCTATCGTGTGAAGACAGGTCGGCCTCTAGCTCACCTATCCCCTTAATCCACGTATAGGTAATCTGTTCAAATGGTTTGATTCTAGACCACTCCCATCTGTTGACATCATAGGGAAGGCTAAGTTTGGGTCAAGCTAGTGCTAATCCCACATTTCATAGCCACAGAGGTTGGGGTAAGTATTAGGCTGCTTGGAGGCTAATCCAGCTCTTCCCTGTGGGAGGACAAGTCGGCTTCTTACTCGTCTGCCCTTTAATCCACATGGAGGTAGTCTATTCAGGCAGTCTGTTCCTAGACCTACTCTTGCCTGTTGACACTAATGAGGAAGGTAACTCTGTGACTTCAGGTAGCTAAGGACTACCCACACTCCTCTACCAAAGAGATGGGCCAACCTTTTGGCCTACATTTCTCTATGGTATGCAGGAGATAGGTAATTCGGACTTTGATGTGGTTGATCCACTCTTTTGTTGCAATGGGGTCGGGATAAGTATTTAGGCCACCATAGGGCTAGTCCCGCTCTCCTCTAGAGGAGGATAGGACGGTCTCTAGCTCACCTTCCCTTTAATCTACATGGAGGTAACTTGTTTGAGCAATCTGTTTATGGACTTGCTTCAGCATATTGACACTTATGACGAAGGTAGTATGTTGAGCGGTCAAAGACTGACCCATACTCCTCCTTGAGAGAAATAGAGCAGCCTTTGACGTGACTTGTCTCTTTTGCCTCCAGGGGAGGTAGGTTGGAGATAATGGAATTTTCCTAATCCATATGCGGATTTTGTGAGGTGTCCGAATGATGCTCAGTGAGACCAATTGGGTTAGTAAAAAAATAAAAATTTTGATAAAAACAAATACGGCTATGACTCAATCTTTGGAATTTTAGAAGAATTTTTTGGAATATCAACTTTTTTTTTTTAAGAATGAATCGATAGTTTTTAATTTAGACATCATTCATGAACCTAAGTTTAAAATCAAATTAAACATATAAAATAAAGTTAGATAAACTTCATAAATTAAAAACAAATTGATAATAAGGTGCCAAAAACAAAAGCCAAACAATTAAAAATTAAAAATTAAGCTATTTATCATTATACGTAATACTATCAAAAGCAATTAAAATCAGTACACATTTAAGTCGGTACACATAGTTAACATAGACTTATTAAGTATATATCACTATAAAATCATTACAAAAAAGAAAGACGGACAAGGAAGTAAGGACGGTGGAGCCGTGGGAAGGGCTAGTTAGCGCAAGTAGCTGTTTACTTCGAAAAAAAGACAATATCTAAACTCGTTAATTTATTGACCATAACCTTCAAAAAATTAAAAATGGGCATCGAACCTTTATATTATTTCCGACGTATTTATATAAAGTATATCAATTTAAAGATAATAAGAGAGAGAGAGAGAGAGAGAGAGAGAGAGAGAGAGAGAGAGAGAGAGGGAGAGAGAGAACAAGTAGTTAAAGACTAAAATAATTGGTTTGTTTATGGCTAACCCCATGGGCCATGGGAGGAGTTTTAGCAAATCCATTTGTTGATTTGCAAGAATATTAATTTGGAGATGGGTTCACCGAGCAGGTGAAGCAGAGAAAGAACAAAAATGCAGAAGACAATTAGCCCCAGCTCATACATTTGTTTCGATGGATGAAATACGGTGGTGTTGTGTGGAGTCTGCAAACGAAATGACAATTTGTAAGGTCTTAACTGTAAGTTAAGGACGAAATGCCAGTGGTAAACTGCCGTAAGCGGCATAACTTGTAGTGCTTTGAAAAACGGAAAGAGAGGTTAGAAACACTACTTCAGAATTATATGCTAGAAATCATCCAACTTCATTTTCTATTTTTATTTATAGTAAAGACGTGTCATTATGTTATTAGATCATTTTAATTTATTTGAAGTGTATTTTACTTTATTTTTAAATCAAATTAGATTTTGTAGAGGAAGACCAAGATAATTTTTTAGAGAGAGGGACAACTCAAGATGACATTAATATCATCTTATTAAATCATAAATTTAATAGGTCTGCCACAGTCGGCGAACTACGTGGTGGCCGCCAATGTCCTTTCCTGGCAACTTCGCAGTTGAGTTGAGGTCTATTTCGGTGTGCAAAGGGGAGGCACCTAACTATTGAACATTGTTCACAGCCTCCTGCTAGTGGAGGCCGGCGAGGTTGTTGTGAGAAACTACTGGTGGTCCAAGTGGAGGTTTCCATTAATAAATGGCATGGCTTGGAAGGGAAGAGAGATCCATTCCTTGAGTGTGTTAAGGTGGTGGTTGGGTTTCAATCGATGTGGTGTAGAGCCTCTAGTAGTAACCCGGTGCAACTGCACTATGTCAACTCGTACATCTATGGAGGTGAACAATATTTAAATACAGAAAAAATAATAAAAGAGACACAGATTTAAGTAATTCGACACTAAGTTTATGTCTATGGGAGTTTGGGAATGGGAGTTTTCATTATAATAAGCTTGTTTAAAGTCTCTCTTGATCTATCATTCTCATTGTATATTAGAGATCTAAGTTCTCTCTCTGATTTTCTCTTTTTGTTGGAGTCTGGCCAAAAGTCTCCAAATAGAAGATCCCCTATGTGTTTGTCCTTTTTATCTCTCGATTCCATTTGCTTTATGTCCCTGTTTATACTTTATATCAAATCACACCTTTTACCATATATCATGAACTTTATCTTTCACATGCCTAAAATGCAAAGCTTCCCTTGTTTTTGTCCCTCTTTCTTTCATTTTTTTCCTTTTCTTTTAGTAGTCTCGTTATGGGCCAGGCTGAGAACAAAATCCTATAATAATTTTTTTCTTTTAGAAAAAATAATGCTTACATATTTATAATTATAAATATAATTTCTACGCACAAAACAATTATGAGGGACTTCTGTATGGTTTTGGTTAGAAACATTCAAACATAATTCCTCATTCATCAAAACAGGTTTGTGTATGGAATTTAAGAACTGAGTTAACCTGCTAGCCATGTCATATTATTAGGGGTGGGCAACCAAATCTAAATCTAGATATCCAGAAGATTTATAGATTAACCATTCCAAGGTAATTTGCAAACAAAACCCATAATTTACAAGCAATATTCTAAAACACAAAAATCCTTAAACATCTATCATTTAGAAACAAAACCCAAAAGTCGAACACTCATAATGAAACTGAAACTCACTTGAAGACTAAGATAAGAGTATAGAAAGAGAGAGGATCATACCCATAAAAACAGAATCTAAGAGAGAGAGAGAGGGCAAAAGTGTCACCAATGACAAAAAATAATGTGGTTATGGACACCCGAGTGATAAAATCGGATCTATGACTGGATTTGGGTTTCATTAACCGCCCAAATGCACTCAAATTCTTGGTTTTGGACTAGACGGAGAAAAAAGGTTATGCCTAGTTCAACATCCCTACCTATATATATATTATATGGAAGACTAAAATATAAAAATTTCATTATTATTAAATCATCCTTCTATTATTTTAAAAATAAATATAAAGAATAATAGACAATATAATTTCATCATAATATAAATGTAAAAATAAAATGTGAGCTCGTGTATAAAGCTTTTTTTTAATATATATATATATATATCTATCTTTCAAAGTTATTCTCAAACCGTACGTTCCTTGGGTAGATCATACAATTTCTACAGAAAGATATTCTTCGCAGAAAAAATATTGGGGAAGTCCGACCGTTGCAACAACCAGACATATAAACAGTAAAATGACTGTTACATAAACCCCGATAAGTCCACAGGAAGATGGGAAAGTACGACACGGAAGCAAAAGGTAACCTGCGCGTGATTTCGAGCATGAAACATGCTCGACAAACACCACTGCACACGGCAGATTGTCAATAACGAATCACTACTCACACACACCACTGTTTTAATCTATAATAGCCAATCAATAATTCAACTTATACTGTTCCATATCTTCGTTAGGACATTTAGAGCACTAATATTGATTTTATCAAAATAAAATTTTAAATTTTGATAATTTATCATATTTACAAATTTTAAATTTATCATATTGATTTTATCATAAATTTATCAAAATAAAAAATTTATCATATTTAATTAAACATGACAAATTTTTTTAATATATATACAAATTTATATTTTTTTTTATCAAAATTTAATAATTTATTTTAATGAGATCAAGACTAATATTCTTAATCGTAAGTTCCAATATGATCTGCTCTTTATTCCTGGCCTCCCTTGTCTTTTTCGTCTTTCCAACTAAAAAAAGTTTTCTTTCGGAGCCATGAAAATCGATCTTAGCCAATCAACGAGGACTTGTGAGAGCATAACTTTTTTTTAATGATTTAACGAAAAAAATATAATAAAATTAATTTAAAATTAATGATTTATATGAAAATTAGTTAAAAGATTTCATTCTCTTAGTTATAACATTATATATTTAATGTTACTCAAAAATATCTAGATCTTATATAAAATTTGATAAACTAGTTTATATACCTAAAAAATCATTTGATAGTTTTTATTAAGAAAACAAATTCTAAATATATCATTACAACAATAACAATGGATTAATATTATTATATGAAATATTATCATTAGAAATTTAAGAAATATTATATTAAGTTGTATTTTTCAGAATTTAATTTATATATCTATTTAGCAAATTATTGAGATCATCTAATTTTATATATAATTCTATTTTTTATATTTTTTTAATTTCTTTTTATTTTATACAAATATGACTCACTATAGCAAAGTTGGCCCGGCCCCCTTCAAAAATATTCCTGATTCCGCGGCCAAGTGATTGTATCATTCCTCGTTTAACTTTCACAAAGTTAAGGAATCTGGCACAAAGTGACAAATTAAGCAGCTTTGCTTTCTTCTGTGATCATTTGAAAATTGTGAATATAAAAAGGGAAGACGCTCCTAAATCAAGGGTCACTGTATCTATTAAATGTGAAAGGGTAATTTAATTTTCATTGAGAAAAGACCAATGGAAGTTATATATATATCTAAATATATATATATATATATGTGTGTGTGTGTTACTTCCATTAAGGTTTCCATATGGTTTTGTCCAACTCCATTGAGAGGGGAGCAAGAGGTCCCAAAAAGGAAAATGAAGCATCCCCCATTTTGTTCTTTTTTTTTACATGAGGAGAATATGGGAGGCCATGCACACATGCATGTTTTGTGTGGGCGGCTTCAATGCGGTGCCCTTTCGCTTTCCCATTTTCAACCAACCTATCCTTTTTACTGCTAGTTCCTTTTTCTCACACATTTCACATGGACACCCCTTAATTATTTTCCTTCAAACCCAAAATATAAACATTAACTGCCGCAAAACTCAGTTCAACTACATCTAAATATGGGTAATGATACTACTTGTTTACTATTTTAATACTATTTGTTTATTATTCTTTGTGTATTTAAAATTTTTATTTTTTATTATTTTATTTTAAGTTTTTTTTTTTACCATCCTTAATTGTTAAAAAAAATTTAATTTTTACTTTCTTAACCATTAAATAAAATAATTTTTTTAAAAAAATTAAAAAAAAAAAGAATAATGAAGTTATATATAGAAAGGTGATAAAACTATCATTCTTCTCTAAAAATACCCTTAATTTGTAGTGTATTAGTTTCCTACAGAAAAAGGGAAAAAGGTCACCTTGCGCGATTTTTCAGATCAAATTAGGGGCAAGGCAAATGTAATGATCACTGTATTTGCATGAGTCCTGCTTTAGGAAAGAAAAATATAATATAACAGTAATTTAAAAAGATGTTGGCTGGCCTCCAATTCATCTTATATTATTATTAATATAACCACTACAATTACATAAAAATTTTATAAATAAACGTGATTTTATATAATACGTTAATTTTATTTTATAAAAAAAATAATTTTTTAATCTAATATATTATATCAAGATATATTAATTTTTTAATTTATATTTGTACAATCTTTTTATAGGTAAAAACATTTCTACTATTATGTATGAGGAGTTGTTGAATTCAGAGAACAAAGAAATTGATCAGTTTATAAATTGGGACTATTTTTCAGAGTCTAGCATGATGAAAGTGGTATGAAAAGAATATATTTTCGGCAATTACTTCAAAATGGTCAATCAGAAGTTCCATGGGCTTTTTGTTTCGCTCATCATAATCTCTTTCAAATCAATATGCTTTCACGTGGCCTGGGAGAATTTTCTCGACTTTTTTCAATTCATAATGGTCAGAAGATTCCAATGATCAGAAAAGATTGCTCTTGATTTAATTAGGATGGGCCCCGATAAATTTGGCCTTTTTTGTTTTTTATTTATATTTTCTAGAACCTTAAATATTAAACGTTAAAAATAAAAATAAAAAAGATTATTTCAGGAGCAACTGTAGAACCTTAAATATTTTCTAGACTCAATCCTGACAACGGTAGCTTTTTCCTTCAAAACCTAAGCTAAATCACATACCAATGATCGGTTTCAAGAACTTCAAGTCAGATCATCATTCTTTCTACGACACTATTTTGTGTCACGGACTTAAAAATTCTTCACACGTCTCGTGCGATCTTAAGAAGTTTTGTTCCGGATAAAACTTCCAAGTAAGCCTTTTAAGTGACTCAAGACAAGAGAGAATAAATCTAGAGAGAGGGAGAGAGAGTAGAGAGAGAAACTCTAGAGAACTTGTTACTCTTATTGTTTGGTGATTTACACAAATGAGACTCCCTTTATTTATAGGGAACTCTTGGTACAAAAAATGGATAGGATTGTGACAAGTGTCACAATTTTAAAGGTAAAGAACATTCTAGACTATTTCTAGAATTATGATTAGGATTGTGACAAGTGTCACAATTTTAAAGGTAAAGAACATTCTAGACTATTTCTAGAATTATGATTAGGATTGTAACAAGTGTCACAATTTTAAGGGCAAAGAATATTCTAGACTACTTCTAGAATTATCTACACTATTCTAGAGTTTACTATACAACTCTACAATAATTTACTACATTCTAGAATAATCTACAATGGAATGAGACTCTAGAAGGTAGTAGAATTCTCTAGAAAAATTCAGGTGGTGACATTCTCTCCCACCTAGTTTTGCGACGTCCTCAACGCGGTGTCTTCATGGAACCTTCGAATTTGATCTTCAAACTGTCACAGTGACTCCTTAGGTTCTCAGGTCGTCTCACTTGCGGACAATCCCTTCCACTTGATCAAATATTCTTGGCGTGGGTTGTGATCCCTTCGTCTAACTTCCCGATCTGCCAAGATTTCCTCTACTTCTGTATCAAAAGTGGTGGTTATGCCCAATGGAGCCCACTTAAACTCTCCCCGTGTTGACTCTTCATCATCACCATGATAAGGTTTTAAATAGTTTATATAAAAGACAGGATGAAACTTGAATTTAGGGGGTAAGTTTATTTTGTAGGAGACCTTCCTTATTTTCTTGATGATTGGGAATGGTCCTTCGTATCGCCGCACAAGTGCCTTGTGCAGTTTTCTTGTGAACTTGTGTTGGCTTGACAAGATCTTTACTATCACTAAGTCTCCTGTTGAACCCAAGGTTTCAAGTTTCATGTAAATGTACACATGGATTTTGATGATAACAAATGAATTCAAAGAATAAAGGAGTCTCAAACTCAAGTTGTCCACACAATATAATCAAGCACATCAAGGAAGCAAGCATGAGCAAGAAGGGAACAAGTTCACATTAAAATCATAGAGTAATTTTGTAAATCTCTTAAAAATTTGAAATTAGGATTAAGGTTCAAAATTAATATTTTATCATAAAGCATTAAAATACATTTTCCACATGTGCATGAATATTTTGAAAATTAAATTTGAAAATTTTGAAAGATGATTGATTGTCATCTTTCACATGTGCATAACATGATTAAATATTTGAATTTTGAAAATATTAAAATGATTGATTGTCATCTTTCACATGTGCATGACATGATTAAATGTTTGAATTTTGAAAATATTAAGATGATTGATTGTCATCTTTCACATTTGCATGTTTTATTTGAATATTTTCAAAAAATGATAGATGCTTTTCTTGACTTATGTAAAAGGTAGATGTCTTTGTTTGAAAATTTTGAAAAGTAAAGTGTGCTCCTTTTGTCATATGCAAAAAGTAAAAAATTACATTTGAAATTTTTGAAAAGTAAAGTGTGCTCCTTTTGTCACATGCAAGAAGTAAAAAGATTAGATTTGAAATTTTTGAAAAGTGAATGATGATGTTTTTGACATGAAAATCTTTTCAAATTTGAAATTAAAAACTCATTTGCCTATAAATAGCTCACTTGAGTTTTGCAAAAATCACAACAAGAGCTTACACATCTATTACTAAATTTTGCATCATTTCTTCAAAACTCTCATTCTCTCTTTTCTAAAGTTTTGAGCCTTAATTCTTATTCTTGTTGAGAGAGATATAAGTTGCGCTGTATTGTTTATATCTCACTCATTGAGGAGTGTACTTTGATAGTCTACCTACTATCAACTTTTGTATTTGTAAAAGGGTGTGTATAACCCTTGTGTGTGTAGAAGGTGTTCTGCACGAAAAATAGTTAAATCACCAAGTGTGAGGTGATTAGAAGTGTAGAAGGTGTTTTACACGGGGAATAGTTAAATCACCAAGTGTAAGGTGATTGGAAGTGTAGAGGGTGTTCTACACGGATTCTTTGGAGCGGTGTTGCTCAAAGGTGTAATAGGTTTCTATCTCCACCTAAAGGAGATTGAATAGTAGATTTGGGGATCCTCAAGAGGTAGCTTGAGGCGAGGACGTAGGCAGTGGGGCCGAACCTCGTTAACATACTGAGTTTGCTTTTCTCTTACTCTTACTATTTATATTTATTGTTGTTTCATATTTTTTTTATATTTTATATTATATATTTGATTTATAATTGTTATTTTTTAAAATACAACTCAATTCACCCCCTCTCTTGTGTTAGTCATCTGGGCAACAATTGGTATCAGAGCTAGAACTCTATTATAAGATTAACTATCTTTTGAGTTAAGATCTTATAGCTAACATTGCAGCTTCATTTGGTGAAGGTCAATCTAGCAGTCGGCCTCCACTCTTTTACGGAGACAATTATTCATTTTGGAAAGTTAGAATGAGAATATTCCTTCAAGCTCAAGGTCGAGAAATCTGGAAATGCATTGTAAATGGACCTTATATTCCAACAAAAGTAGTTGATGGAGTAAAGGTCAAAAAGGAAGAAGAAGAGTTTGATCGTGAAGACGATAGACTTTATACTTTGAATTTAACTGTTATGAATTTATTATATAATGCTCTCAATGGTAATGAATTTAATAGAGTAATGACTTGTGCTACAGCAAAGGAAATTTGGGATAACTTGGAAGTTACTTATGAAGGAACTTCTCAAGTTAAGGAATCAAAAATTTATATTCTTACTCATGAATATGAAATGTTTAAAATGAATGATGATGAATCTATTTCTAGTATGTATACTCGTTTTACTAACATCATAAACAGCTTGACAGCTCTTGGCAAAACTTATTCCAAAGTGGAGATAGTAAGAAAAATTCTCAACTCTCTACCAAAATGTTGGGAGTCAAAAGTGACAGCGATTCTTGAAGCTAGAGACCTCAAGAAGCTCGAAGTAAATAAACTCATCGGGTCACTTATCACCCATGAGTACACATTGAAAAGAGGAGAAGAAGAAGGAAATTCAAAGAAGAGTTTGGCACTTAAAACTGTTCCACATGAAAGTGAAAGTGATGAAGATGAGAAAAATGACGACAAAGATGAAGAAGTTGCGATTATAATAAGAAGAATTCAGAGGTTTTTAAAGAAAAATAAAACTCCTCCAAGGAAATCCTTTAATAAGTTTTCCAAGAAAGATTCAGGTAAAAATGACACTTTAATTTGTTATAAATGCAATAAACCTGGTCATATCAAGCCAGATTGTCCTCTGTTAAAGAAAGATCGAAACAAAGGCAAAAAAGCAATGAAAGCTACGTGGAATGATGATTCAAGTAGTTCAGATAGTGAAACAAGCAATGGAGAATCAGCAAATCTTTATCTTATGGCTAAAAATGACATTGAGGTAACAAATTTTGATAATATTGAAGATCCTTCATATGAAGAATTGCAAAATGTTTTAGAAGAGGTATATGAGGAATTTGAAAAATTGGGTATCAAGTATACTGCTTTGAAAAAGAAAAATTCTTCTTTAACAAACGAAATTGATATTTTAAGAAAAGAAAGTATTATTTTGAAAGATAAAAATCTTGAGTTGAAGAAAAAGAAAACTAATTTAGAAAATATTATTGAAAACTTTACGAATGGAAAAAGAAATTTTGAAAAACTTCTTGGTAGTCAAAGATGTGTTTTTGATAAGGCGGGCTTGGGATATAAGCCAAAACAAAAATACAAATCTTATAAAAAAAATTTTGATAATCCTTCTACATCAAAATCCAATATTCAAAATTCTTTTCATAAAAATAATTTTGTTAAAAAAGGATACTATTATAATCACTCAAGTTCTTCATATATATCACATGCTATTTGTAATTTTTGTAATAGAAATGGTCATAATTATTGTTGCCCAGATGACTAACACAAGACGGGGGGTGAATTGAGTTGTATTTAAGAAAAATAACAATTATAAATCAAATATATAATATAAAATATAAACAAAATATGAAACAACAATAAATATAAAGAGTAAGGGTAAGAGAGAAGCAAACTCAGTATGTTAACGAGGTTCGGCCCCACTGCCTACGTCCTCGCCTCAAGCTACCCCTTGAGAATCCCCAAATCCACTATTCAATCTCTTTTAGGTGGAGATAAAAACCTATTACACCTTTGAGCAGCACCGCTCGAATCCGTGTAGAACACCCTCTACACTTCCAATCACCTCACACTTAGTGATTTAACTATTCCCCGTGTAGAACACCTTCTACACACACAAGGGTTATACACACATTTTTACAAATACAAGAGTTGATAGTAGGTAGACTATCAAAGTACACTCCTCAATGAGTGAGATAGAAACAATATAGCGCAACCTATATCTCTCTTAACAAGAACAAGAATTAAGGCTCAAAACTTTAGAAAAGAGAGAATAAGAGTTTTGAAAAAATGATGCAAAACTTAGCAATAGATGTGTAAGTTCTTGTTGTGAATTTTGCAAAACTCAAGTGAGCTATTTATAGGCAAATGAGTTTTCAATTTCAAATTTGAAAAGATTCCCATGTCAAAAACATCATCATTCACTTTTCAAAAATTTCAAATCTAATTTTTTTACTTTTTACATGTGACAAAAGGTGCACACTTTACTTTTCAAAAATTTCAAATATAATCTTTTACTTTTTGCATATAATAAAAGAAGCACACTTTACTTTTCAAAATTTTCAAATAAAGACATCTACCTTTTGCATAAGTCAAGAAAAGCATCCACTACTTTTAAAAATATTCAAATAAAACATGCACATGTGAAAGATGACAATCAATCATTTTAATATTTTTAAAGTTCAAACCTTTAATCATGTCATGCACATGTGAAAGATGACAATCAAGCATCTTAATATTTTCAAAATTCAAACCTTTAATCATGTCATGCACATGTGAAAAATGACAATTAATCATCTTTCAAAATTTTCAAAGTTCAAACATTTAATCATGTCATGCACATGTGAAAGATGACAATCAATCATCTTTCAAAATTTTCAAATTTAATTTTCAAAATATTCATGTACATGTGGAAAATATATTTTAATGCTTTATGATAAAATATTAATTTTGAGCCTTAATCATAATTTCGAATTTTTAAGAGATTTACAAAATTACTCTATGATTTTAATGTGAACTTATTCCCTTCTTGCACATGCTTGCTTCCTTGATATGCTTGATTCTATTGTGTGGACAACTTGAGTTTGAAACTCCTTTATTCTTTGAATTCATTTGTTATCATCAAAATCCATGTGTAGATTTATATGAAACTTGAAACCTTGAGTTCAACAATCTCCCCCTTTTTGATGATGACAAATGCTTGATAGAACTTGAAACCTGTATGAATACTTAAGCTCCCCTTGAGAATGTGCGTTAGTTTTTCAAGCAAAAATATAAATATAATTCCAAGCATATATAACAAGTTTAGCAATTTAAATAATGTTAATGTTCTAGTCTAAAACTTCTTCCCCTTTTGGCATCATTAAAAAGGAATCATAATTAACTCAATAAGATATATTCCTACAATAACCAATAGACAAATAAAACGTTGCGTTAGTAGAGACTGTAGAAGTTAGAACCACCCGTGTCTGACAAAACTTGCAAACGTTGAAGCCGAATTTTATCATCTCGGTGCGGAAGAAGATTTAAATCCGCTTGATATTATTGACGAATTAGATGTTTCAGAGATTTGAAGATGAATAATTAAAATTATTCGTGTCCGACAAAGACAGCAAAAGATGCAGGCCTAGCTTTGGCAATGCGGTGCGGAGCCATGCATGTCCGACAAAACCTGCAAATGTTGGAAGTCTAACTTTGGCAATTCGGTGCGGAGCCACGCGTGTCTGACAAAACCTGCAAAGGTTGGAGGCCTAGCTCTAACAGTCGGTGCGAAAGCAGATTTAAATCAATCGCCTGATGTTGTTGACAAACGGGTTTGAAAGCACTGAGTTTCTATAAAAAAAATCATTTTCACCTATCAGATACAAAAAAAAAACATCGCTTCTTGACCTAAGTTCTGTTTCTCCATAACGATAGAATGGTCGAACAATTCTCTTCCACTAATGTTCCAGACTTGAATCAGGAACCCTTGATGCATCAACCATCAATCTTCTCTCCT
Source organism: Platycarya strobilacea (assembly GCA_036898215.1). NCBI lineage: Eukaryota > Viridiplantae > Streptophyta > Magnoliopsida > Fagales > Juglandaceae > Platycarya > Platycarya strobilacea. The sequence continues at coordinate 15,999,207 of CM072549.1, read as the reverse complement.
AAGGCCGTCAATGCCATGATAGGAGCAGAGAACCGTTTTTCTAGTAAGAAAACTTTTGACAATGTGTGTCCAGCATATCTTATATTTCTTTTGACTAATAAGATTTGAAGAGACAATAGTTTGTCTTGTTCTTTATACTATCTCTATAACATCAGTTTTAAAGTTCATCCGATTTGCATCAAATCTTATTCTCATCTCTATAACTCATCTGCTTTCCTTCATTATTCTCGCTTTAAGTTTTCAATTCTTTTCTCAATGGCTCATTCTTCTAACATTCCTCTAGATGCATCCATGAGGTATTCTACATCTCAATCTCATGTCCTTTCTGTAGCTACCATTGGCGCCATGTTGCAGCAAGAGAACAATAGTTTGGCTAATAAGCCAGACTCCGATGCTATCTACGACTTGGTGAGTCTCGGGACTCGCTACTCATCCTCTATTGTCGCTTTTTCCCAGCGGCTACAAGTCAAAAATCATGAGGTTGAAAAGCTTAAAGAACAAATTGTTGTACTTCAACAAATTGTTCAAGAGTCTCACACAAGGGAAGGAATCCTTTGGCAGAAGAATAAAAAGTTGAAATCTCTATTGGATTCTTCATTCCGCTTGCCAGTTCCCATGGATAGGGATGACATGATATTGTATGAAGAGAATGAGCGTCTTAAACATGAGGCTAAGAACCTCAAGTTTATGTAAAAGTATTTAAAAAAATATCTCTCTATTTTTATGAACTCTGATCTATCTTTCAAGAGATATTCATAACATGCATCATACCTATTTCTCTTCTAATCATACATAATCTATCTTCTGGTAAGGGTTTTGTGAATATATCTGCTAACTGATCGTGTGTGTTTGTGAATTCCAGTACTATATCGCCTTTCTGCACATGATCTTGAAAAAAAATGATATCTTATTTCAATATGCTTAATTCTAGAATGTTGTATTGAGTTTTTTTTTTTGAAAGATTTATAGCACTTGTATTATCACATTTGATTGGAATGTTATTATACATAAGTTTAAAATCCTCAAGTTGTTGCTTCATGTAAAGAACTTGAGCACAACAATTACCCGCAGCAACATATTATGCCTCAGCAGTAGATAGTGCAACAGAAATTTTTTTTTTTTTTTACTAAACCAGGAAACTAGTGCACGACCTAAGAAATGACATGTTCTACTAAAACTTTTTCGATCATCTTTGCAACCAGTATAATCGGTACCTGAATAACTAATAAGATCGAAAGAAGTGTGTTTAGGATACCATGACTCTAAGTCAATGGTACTGGTAAAATATCTAAAAATCCGCTTGACTGCAATCAAATGAGATTGTTTTGAAAATGATTGAAAACGTGCACATAAACATACACTGAACATAATATCAGGTCTAGTAGTTATCAAATATAATAAACTACTAATCATACCTCGATATACATTTGAGTTAACTGGCTTACCGCTTTCATCTTTTATCAAATTTAGTAGTCGGATTCATTGATGTTCCAATTACCTTCGCACGTTCCATCTCAAATTTTGAGTAACTCTTTGATATATTTTGACTGATTAATAAATGTTCCACTTTTTGCTCGCTTGATATGCAATCCGAGAAAGAAATTAAGTTCTCCCATCATGCTCATTTCAAATTCTTCCTGCATATTCTTAACAAAATCTTGACACATATTCATTAGTAGCACCAAATATTATATCATCTACATAAATTTGAATTAAAAGAATATCATTCTATTCATACTTGATGAAAAGAGTTATATCGATCTTTCCTCTTGAAAAACATTTTTCAATAAAAAAAAACTATTTAAGAAAACACTTTTAACATTCATTTGAAAAAGTTTGAAATCTTTATAACAATCATATGTAAGTAGCATTCGAATAGTTTCTAATCTTGCGACTGGTGCATATGTCTCATCATAATCGATTCCTTCTTCTTGACTGAAACTTTGGGCCACAAGTCGAGCCTTATTTCTAGTAATGACTCCGGACTCATTTTTCTTGTTTCTAAAAACCAATTTTGTTCTAATAATAGTATGATTTTTGGGTTTAAGTGTTCAAATATTATTTCTTTCAAATTGATTAAGCTCTTGTTGCATAGTTAGAATCTAAGATTCGTCAAGAAGTGCTTCATCAATATTTTTAGGTTCAATCTGAGATAGAAAAGCAGTATGATTGTAAATATTTCTAAGAGATGATCAAGTACTTACACCTCGTGAAGGTTCTTCTAGAATTTATTCCGTTGGATGATCTTTCACATGTTTCTACTATTTGGTTGCATCTTGTACTAAGTCTTGATGATCTTTCCTTCTATTTCCATGATCTTTCATTTTGAATTATCTCCAAATATCACACATCTTTTTTCTTTAGAAGTGAAGTCAATGAATTTAGTTTTGTCTTCTGTCACGTATCTTGAGCATCCGTTGTCTAAAAATCATTTATTTTTACCTGTAGAATACTTCATGCATACCTACAAAAACAATTTAAAAAAAATTCTTGGTACCCAAATTCTTGGGTCTTTTATTTATTAGTATTAAAAGAAACAAGATTCTTAGGTACCCATATGGCCCTAATAGTCATTGTATGTTTTCTTCTAATAGGACAAGCAAAATAATTATGACCATTTCTATTACAAAAATTGTAAATAGCATGTGACATATATGAAGAACTTGAGTGATTATAATAGTATCCTTTTTTAACAAAATTATTTTTATGAAAAGAATTTTGAATATTGGATTTTGATGTATAAGGATTATCAAAAAAGTTTTTATAAGATTTGTATTTTTGTTTTGGCTTATATCCCAAGCCTGCCTTATCAAAAACACATCTTTGATTACCAAGAAGTTTTTCAAAATTTCTTTTTCCATTCGTAAAGTTTTTAATAATATTTTCTAAATCAGTAATCTTTTTCTTCAACTCAAGATTTTCATCTTTCAAAACAATACTTTCTTTTCTTAAAATATCAATTTCGTTTGTTAAAGAAGAATTTTTCTTTTTCAAAGCAGTATACTTGATACCCAATTTTTCAAATTCCTCATATACCTCTTCTAAAACATTTTGCAATTTTTCATATGAAAGATCTTCAATATTATCAAAATTTGTTACCTCAATGTTATCTTTAGCTATAAGACAAAGATTTGCTGATTCTCCATTGCTTGCTTCACTATCTGAGCTACTTGACTCATCATCCCATGTAACTTTCATTACTTTTTTGCCTTTGTTTCGATCTTTCTTTAACAGAGGACAATCTGACTTGATATGACCAGGCTTATTGCATTTATAACAAATTAAAGTGTCATTTTTACCTGAATCTTTCTTGGAAAACTTTTTGAAAGATTTCCTTGGAAGAGTTTTATTTTTCTTTAAGAACCTATGAATTCTTCTTGTTATTATCGCAACTTCTTCATCTTTGTCGTCATTTTCCTCATCTTCATCACTTTCACTTTCATGTGGAACAGCTTTAAGTGCCAAACTCTTCTTTGACTTTCCTTCTTCTTCTCCTCTTTTCAATGTGTACTCATGGGTGATAAGTGACACGATGAGTTCATTCACTTCGAGCTTCTTGAGGTCTCTAACTTCAAGAATCGCTGTCACTTTTGATTCCCAACATTTTGGTAGAGAGTTGAGAATTTTTCTTACTATCTCTACTTTGGAATAAATTTTGCCAAGAGCTGTCAAGCTGTTTATGATGTTAGTAAAACGAGTGTACATACTAGAAATAGATTCATCATCATTCATCTTAAACATTTCATATTCATGAGTAAGAATATAAATTTTTGATTCCTTGACTTGAGAAGTTCCTTCATAAGTAACTTCCAAGTTATCCCAAATTTCCTTTGTTGTAGCACAAGTCATTACTCTATTAAATTCATTACCATTGAGAGCATTATATAATAAATTCATAACAGTTAAATTCAAAGTATAAAGTCTATCGTCTTCACGATTAAACTCTTTTTCTTCCTTTTTGACCTTTACTCCATCAACTACTTTTGTTGGAATATAAGGTCTATTTACAATGCATTTCCAGATTTCTCGACCTTGAGCCTGAAGGAATATTCTCATTCTAACTTTCCAGAATGAGTAATTGTCTCCGCAAAAGAGTGGAGGCCGACTGCTAGATTGACCTTCACCAAATGAAACTGCAATGTTAGCCATAAGATCTTAACTCAAAAGATAGTTAATCTTATAATAGAGCTCTAGCTCTGATACCAATTGTTACTGACCATAGGCCGCACCTATGTCACCTAACAACTGTACCTACCAGACTAGCCGGCCATCGTCTCTACCGGTGCACCGTCACCCATGGTCGGAGAGTCTTGCTTCGGTGACACAGTCACAAGCGAGAGTTCCCATGAGTGATTTGCCTGTATGAACAGTACAGGTCAACTAGCTCTGATACCAATTGTTGCCCAGATGACTAACACAAGAGGGGGGGTGAATTGAGTTGTATTTAAGAAAAATAACAATTATAAATCAAATATATAATATAAAATATAAACAAAATATGAAACAACAATAAATATAAAGAGTAAGGGTAAGAGAGAAGCAAACTCAGTATGTTAACGAGGTTCGACCCCACTGCCTACGTCCTCGCCTCAAGCTACCCCTTGAGGATCCCCAAATCTACTATTCAATCTCCTTTAGGTGGAGATAAAAACCTATTACACCTTTGTGCAGTACCGCTCCAAAGAATCCGTGTAAAACACCCTCTACACTTCCAATCACCTCACACTTGGTGATTTAACTATTCTCCGTGTAGAACACCTTCTACACTTCCAATCACCTCACACTTGGTGATTTAACTATTCCCCATGTAGAACACCTTCTACACACACAAGGGTTATACACACCCTTTTACAAATACAAGAGTTGATAGTAGGTAGACTATCAAAGTACACTCCTCAATGAGTGAAATAGAAACAATATAGCGCAACCTATATCTCTCTCAACAAGAACAAGAATTAAGGCTCAAAACTTTAGAAAATAGAGAATAAGAGTTTTGAAGAAATGATGCAAAACTTAGCAATAGATGTGTAAGCTCTTGTTGTGAATTTTGCAAAACTCAAGTGAGCTATTTATAGGCAAATGAGTTTTCAATTTCAAATTTGAAAAGATTCTCATGTCAAAAACATCATCATTCACTTTTCAAAAATTTTAAATCTAATCTTTTTACTTTTTACATGTGACAAAAGGAGCACACTTTACTTTTCAAAAATTTCAAACATAATCTTTTACTTTTTGCATATGATAAAAGAAGCACACTTTACTTTTCAAAATTTTCAAATAAAGACATCTACCTTTTGCATAAGTCAAGAAAAGCATCCACTACTTTTAAAAATATTCAAATAAAACATGCACATGTGAAAGATGACAATCAATCATCTTAATATTTTCAAAATTCAAACTTTTAATCATGTCATGCACATGTGAAAGATGACAATCAAGCATCTTAATATTTTCAAAATTCAAACCTTTAATCATGTCATGCACATGTGAAAAATGACAATTAATCATCTTTTAAAATTTTCAAAATTCAAACATTTAATCATGTCATGCACATGTGAAAGATGACAATCAATCATCTTTCAAAAATTTCAAATTTAATTTTCAAAATATTCATGCACATGTGTAAAATATATTTTAATGTTTTATGATAAAATATTAATTTTGAGCCTTAATCCTAATTTCGAATTTTTAAGAGATTTACAAAATTACTCTATGATTTTAATGTGAACTTATTCCCTTCTTGCTCATGCTTGCTTCCTTGATGTGCTTGATTCTATTGTGTGGACAACTTGAGTTTGAAACTCCTTTATTCTTTGAATTCATTTGTTATCATCAAAATCTATGTGTAAATTTATATGAAACTTGAAACTTTGAATTCAATAATTATTTTGCTTGTCCTATTAGAAGAAAACATACAATAACTATTAGGGCCATATGGGTACCTAAAAATCTTATTTCTTCTAATACTAATAAATAAAGTTTCCAAAGAACTTGGGTACCAGGAATTGTTTTTAATTGCTTTTGTAGGTATGCATGAAGTATTCTACAGGTAAAAATAAATGATTTTTAGATAACGGATGCTAAAGATACGTGACAGAAGACAAAATTAAATTCATTGACTTCACTTCTAAAGAAACAGATGTGTGATATTTTGGAGACAATTCAAAAGGGAAGATCATGGAAATAGAAGGAAAGATCATCAAGACTTAGTATAAGATGCAACCAAATAGTGGAAACATGTGAAAGATCATCCAGCGGAATAAATTCTAGGAGAACCTTCACGAGGTGTAAGTACTCGATCATCTCTTAGAAATATTTGTAATCACACACTTTTTCTATCTCAAATTGAATTCAAAATATTGATGAAACTCTTATTGATAAATTATGGATTCTATTTGTGCAAGAAGAACTAAATTAATTTGAAAGAAATAATGTATGGACATTTGTTTCTAAACCTAAAAATTATGCTGTTATTGGAACAAAATGAGTTTTTAGAAATAAGAAAGATGAGTCTAAAATCATCACTAGAAATAAGGCTCGACTTGTAGTCCAAGGTTTCAATCAAGAAGAAGGAATCGATTATGATGAGATATATGTACTAGTCGGAAGATTAGAAGCTATTCGAATGCTACTTACATATGATTGTTATAAAGATTTCAAATTTTTTCAAATGGATGTTAAAAGTGTTTTCTTAAATAGTTTTTTTTTTTATTGAAAAATGTTTTTCAAGAGGAAAGATTGATATAACTCTTTTCATCAAGTATGAATAGAATAATATTCTTTTAATTCAAATTTATGTAGATGATATAATATTTGGTGCTACTAATGAATATGTGTCAAGATTTTGTTAAGAATATGCAGGAAGAATTTGAAATGAGCATGATGGGAGAACTTAATTTCTTTCTCGGATTGCAAATCAAGTGAGCAAAAAGTGGAACATTTATTAATCAGTCAAAATATATCAAAGAGTTACTCAAAATTTGAGATGGAACGTGCGAAGGTAATTGGAACATCAATGAATCTGACCACTAAATTTGATAAAGATGAAAGCGGTAAACCAGTTAACTCAAATGTATATCGAGGTATGATTAGTAGTTTATTATATTTGATAACTAGTAGACCTGATATCATGTTCAGTGTATGTTTATGTGCACGTTTTCAATCATTTCCAAAATAATCTCATTTGATTGCAGTCAAGTGGATTTTTAGATATTTTGCCAGTACCATTGACTTAGAGTTATGGTATCCTAAACATACTTCTTTTGATCTTATTAGTTATTCAGGTACCGATTATACTGGTTGCAAAGATGATCGAAAACGTTTTAGTAGAACATGTCATTTCTTAGGTCGTGCACTAGTTTCCTGGTTTAGTAAAAAAAATAAAATTCTGTTGAACTATCTACTGCTGAGGCAGAATATGTTGCTGCGGGTAGTTGTTGTGCTCAAGTTCTTTACATGAAACAACAACTTGAGAATTTTAAACTTATGTATAATCACATTCCAATCAAATATGATAATACAAGTGCTATAAATCTTTAAAAAAAAAAACCCAATACAACATTTTAGAATTAAGCATATTGAAATAAGATATCATTTTTTTCGAGATCATGTGCAGAAATGCAATATAGTACTGGAGTTCACAAACACACACGATCAGTTAGCAGATATATTCATAAAACCCTTACCAGAAGATAGATTATGTATGATTAGAAGAAAAATAGGTATGATGCATGTTATGAATATCTCTTGAAAGATAGATTAGAGTTCATAAAAATAGAGAGATATTTTTTTAAATACTTTTACATAAACTTGAGGTTCTTAGCCTCATGTTTGAGACGCTCATTCTCTTCATACAATATCATGTCATCCCTATCCATGGGAACTGGCAAGCGGAATGAAGAATCCAATAGAGATTTCAACTTTTTATTCTTCTGCCGAAGGATTCCTTCCCTTGTGTGAGACTCTTGAACAATTCGTTGAAGTACAACAATTTGTTCTTTAAGCTTTTCAACCTCATGATTTTTGACTTGTAACCGCTTGGAAAAATCGACAATAGAGGATGAGTAGCGAGTCCCGAGACTCACCAAGTCGTAGATAGCATCGGAGTCTGGCTTATTAGTCAACTATTGTTCTCTTGCTACAACATGGCGCTAATGGTAGCTGCAGAAAGGACATGAGATTGAGATGTGGAATACCTCATGGATGCATCTAGAGGAATGTTAGAAGAATGAGCCATTGAGAAAAGAATTGAAAACTTAAAGCGAGAATATTGAAGGAATGCAGATGAGAATAAGATTTGATACAAATCGGATGAACTTTAAAACTGATTTTATAGAGATAGCAGAAAGAACAAGACAAACTATTGTCTCTTCAAATCTTATTAGTCAAAAGAAATAGAAGATATGCTGGACACACATTGTCAAAAGTTTTCTTACTAGAAAAACGGTTCTCTGCTTCTATCATGGCATTGACGGCCTTAGGAGAGAAAATTGATGGTTGATGCATCAAGAGTTCCTGATTCAAGTCTGGAACATTAGTGGAAGAGAATTGTTCGGCCATTCTATCGTTATGGAGAAACAAAACTTAGGTCAAGAAGTGATGTTTTTTTTTTGGTATCCGATAGGTGAAAATGATTTTTTTATAGAAACTCAGAGCCTTCAAACCCGTTTGTCAATAACATCAGGCGATTGATTTAAATCTGCTGTCACACCAACTGCTAGAGCTAGGCCTCCAACCTTTACAGGTTTTGTCAGATGCGCGTGGCTCCGCACTGAAATGCCAAAGTTAGACTTCCAACATTTGCAGGTTTTGTCGAACATGCATGGCTCCACACCGCATTGCCAGAGCTAGGCCTGCAGCTTTTGCTGTCTTTGTCGGACACGAATAATTTTAATTATTCAACTTCAAATCTCTGGAACATCTAATTCGTCAATAACATCAAGCGGATTTAAATCTTCTTCCGCACCGAGATGATAAAATTCGGCTTCAACCTTTGCAGGTTTTGTCGGACACGGGTGGTTCTAACTTCTACAGTCTCTACTAACGCAGCGTTTTATTTATCTGTTGGTTATTGTAAGAATATATTTTATTGCGCTAATTATGATTCCTTTTTAATGATGTCAAAAGGGGGAGAAATTTTAGACTAGAACTTTAATATTGTTTAAATTGCTAATCTTGTTATATATGCTTGGAATTATATTTATATTTTTGCTTGAAAAACTAACACACATTCTCAGGGGAGCTTAAGTATTAATACAGGTTTCAGGTTCTATCAAGTATTTGTCATCATCAAAAAGGGAGAGATTGTTGAATCCAAAGTTTCAAGTTTCATGTAAATGTACACATGAATTTTGATGATAACAAATGAATTCAAAGAATAAATGAGTCTCAAGCTCAAGTTATCCACACAATATAATCAAGCACATCAAGGAAGCAAGTATGAGCAAGAAGGGAACAAGTTCACATTAAAATCATAAAGTAATTTTGTAAATCTCTTAAAATTTTGAAATTAGGATTAAGGCTCAAAATTAATATTTTATCATAAAGCATTAAAATACATTTTTCACATGTGCATGAATATTTTGAAAATTAAATTTGAAAATTTTGAAAGATGATTGATTGTCATCTTTCACATGTGCATAACATGATTAAATGTTTGAATTTTGAAAATATTAAGATGATTGATTGTCATCTTTCACATGTGCTTGTTTTATTTGAATATTTTCAAAAGTGATAGATGATTTTCTTTACTTATGTAAAAGGTAGATATCTTTGTTTGAAAATTTTGAAAAGTAAAGTGTGCTCCTTTTGGCATATGCAAAAAGTAAAAGATTATGTTTGAAATTTTTGAAAAGTAAAGTGTGCTCCTTTTGTCACATGCAAAAAGTAAAAAGATTAGATTTGAAATTTTTGAAAAGTGAATGATGATATTTTTGACATGGGAATCTTTTCAAATTTGAAATTGAAAACTCATTTGCCTATAAATAGCTCACTTGAGTTTTGTAAAAATCACAATAAGAGCTTACACATCTATTACTAAATTTTGCATCATTTTTTCAAAGCTCTCATTCTCTATTTTCTAAAGTTTTGAGCCTTAATTCTTGTTCTTGTTGAGAGAGATATAGGTTGCACTGTATTGTTTCTATCTCACTCATTGAGGAGTGTACTTTGATAGTCTACCTACTATCAACTCTTGTATTTGTAAAAGGGTGTGTATAACCCTTGTGTGTGTAGAAGGTGTTCTACACGAAAAATAGTTAAATCACCAAGTGTGAGGTGATTGGAAGTGTAGAAGGTGTTCTACACGGGGAATAATTAAATCACCAAGTGTAAGGTGATTGGAAGTGTAGAGGGTGTTCTACACGGATTCTTTGGAGCGGTGCTGCTCAAAGGTGTAATAGGTTTCTATCTCCACCTAAAGGAGATTGAATAGTGGATTTGGGGATTCTCAAGAGGTAGCTTGAGGCGAGAACGTAGGCAGTGGGGCCGAACCTCGTTAACATACTGAGTTTGCTTTTCTCTTACTCTTACTATTTATATTTATTGTTATTTTATATTTTGTTTATATTTTATATTATATATTTGATTTATAATTGTTATTTTTTTAAATACAACTCAATTCACCCCCCTCTTGTGTTAGTCATCTGGGCAACATCTCCTATGCGATACTCCATGTGTCGCCTCTTCTGATCAGCCCATTTCTTCATCTTCCTTGTTGCTTTATCTAAGTAGGAACAAGTCACATCTAACTGTTTGTTCCAAGATTTGGCAACCTTGAGTGCTGTTGGGCAGTTCCCCTAATAGCTCGTCTCCAACGATTAAGGAGTGAGTGGTTGTTGTCCCATTACAATCTCTAATGGGTTTTTATTTGTAGACTCACTCCTTTGTAAGTTGTAGGAGAATTGAGCCACATCCAATAGTTTACTCCAGTCAAACTAGTTAGCATCCACAAAACACCTCAAGTATAGCTCCAGCTAGGCATTCACTCTCTCAGTTTGCCCATCTGTTTGTGGGTGAAAGCTGGTGGAGAAATGTAAGGCTGACCCCATGAGTTTGAACAGTCCTGACCAGAAATTTCCTGTGAAGCGAGGATCTCGATCACTGATGATGTTTTGTGGTAAGCCCCAGTACTTAACCACATGCTTGAAAAATAACTTGGTTGTCTCCTCAGTTGAACAATCTTTGGAGGCAGCAATGAAAGTGGCATATTTAGAAAACCGATCCACCACAATAATGATGGTGCCACATTCTTCAGACTTGGGGAGGGCCACTATGAAATCCATGCTGACACTCTCCCAAGGATGGGAAGGAGTGGGTAGTGGTTCTAGCAAACCTGTAGGGCTTCGGTTCTTTACTTTGTCTTGTTGGCACACAAGACAAGTCTTCACGAAAAGCTCCACTTCACTCCCATATGAGGCCAATAATAGGATGCTTCCAACAAAGTTTGAGTGCGACGTTGGCCGGAATGTCCAGCCCACAAGGAATCATGGCATTCCTTGATAAGGTTCTTTCGTAGCTTCCCCCACTTCGGAACATATAGTCGCCGCTTGGTGGTGTAGAGTAACCCATCCTCTACCCAAAACCTCTTGGTTTTTCCCTTCTTAGCCAAGTTCATCAAGTTTTTGGCTAGGGGGTCATGCTCCAAGCCTTCATGGATCATCCCTAGTGTCTCTCCTTGTACACTAGTGATGTGGGCAAGCTCATCTTTTCTACTAAGGGCGTCAGCAACGACGTTGGCCTTGCCCGGTTTGTACTCTAAGATGTAGTCAAATTCCGCCAAGAAGTATTGTCACCTGGCTTGCTTTGGCTCAGTTTCTTCTGACTTTGGAAGTAATTGGTGGCAATATTGTCGGTCTTGACTACGAACTGAGAGCCAAGCAAATAGTGTCGCCAAACTCTAAGGCAGTGGATAATGGCCATCATTTCCTTCTCCTGCACTGTGTCTCGCCTTTCAGTGTCATTGAGCTTGCGACTCTCATATGCAATGTGGTGTCCTTCTTGCATAAGAACTCCCCCAATGGCGAAGTCCGAAGCATCCGAGTGCACCTCAAAAGGCTTGGTGCAGTTTGGTAGGGCTAAGACCCCTTCCTCCATGATGGCGGTCTTCAGGTCATCAAAGGCTTCTTGACACTTTGATGTCGACTCCCATGTCCTATTTTTCTTGAGCAAGTCAGTGAGGGAAGATGCTCTTGTAGAGTATCCCTTTATGAACCTTCTATAGTAGTTGACGAGTCCAAGAAAAGATTGGAGCTCAGTAACCTTGGTGGGAGGGACCCACTCATTGATAGCCTGCACTTTCCCTTCCTCCATGCTGAGTTTTCCTCCTTGGATCTTATGGCCAAGGAAATGGACTTTGTTTAGTGTAAACGAGCACTTCTCCTTCTTGACATAGAGTTGGTTTTCCCTTAAGACACGGAAAACAACCTTTAGATGCTCTACATGCTTCTTGAGGGTAGAACTATAGATGACGATGTCATCTAGATAGACCACCACAAATTGATCGAGATAGGGGTGGAAGATCTTGTTCATGAGGGTGCAGAAGGTGGCTGGAGCGTTTGTGAGGCCAAAGGGCATCACTAAGAACTCATACGCTCCATATCGAGTCACACAAGTCGTTTTGGGTTCGTCTCCTTCTGCGATCCTCACTTGATAGTAACCCGATCTCAGATCAAGTTTAGAGAAGTACTTTGCATGACCTAGTTGATCAAACAAGTCAGCAATTAAACGAATATGATACTTGTTCTTAATGATTACTTTATTGAGAGCCCGATAGTCGATGCGCAGCCGTAAAGACCCATCATGCTTTCGTTGGAACAACACTAGTGCCCCATATGGTGCCTTGGAGGGTTGAATGAATCTAGCATCAAGCAGCTCCTTAAGTTGTCTCCTTAGTTCTTCAAGCTCTAGAGGTGACATACGGTAAGGCGCCTTGGTAGGTGGTTTAGCACCAGGTTCCAGCTCAATCATATGATCCACCTCTCTCCTAGGTGGTAGTTGCTTGGGCAACTGGGGTAGCATGACATCCTTATAATCCTTGAGAACCTCTTGGATCTCCTTGGGTGGAGGGGAGGATATATTTACTTCACCTTCCTCCAATGAAGCTAAGTAAGACACCTCCCCTTTCTTCCAACCATTCTTGAAATGCATGGCAGATAAGAGTTGGGTGGTATTCGGCTTAGACACAGTGGGTATCATGCAAGGACCACCTTCTAAGATACACACTGAATTGTAGTGGGGAAGAGACATTACGTTGAATTGTCTCAAGAATTCCATCCCCAATACGACGTTAAAGTTGTCCATGGGTGCGACAGAAAAGTCCACTTTCCCATTCCATGTGCCAAGTTGTAGCTCTACGCCATGAGCTACACCATCAAGGGGTCTGGCTTCAGAATTCACAGTCTTCAACCATCCTTGACCCTTCTTGAGAGGGATGCCTAGCCGTGTGGCCTCTTCCTTCTTGATGAAGTTGTGAGAAGCCCCTGAGTCGACCATGGCATGGGTCTTCTTCCCGTTGACGATCACCTCGACAAACATCAAAGACCCATCCTTGGTGGTTGGCTTGGTGTTTGCCTTGAGTGAGTTGAGAAGTTGCAAACACCCCATGTGTGACTTCTCTTGAACTTCTTTTTCCTCCAGCGTGGCATTAAGGGCCTTCCTCTTAGGAAAATCTCTGGCCGAGTGTGGTCCATCACAAAGGAAGCAAGCATCCTTTGATTTCTTGTCTTTGGAGTACTCCTTCCTTCTTTCCCTCGACGTCGAGAGCCTATCTCCCTCTCTTTGTGTTGTGGGGGCTTGGACCCTTTTGCTCCCCCACCTTTGTTGTAGTTATCTTTCGAAGACTTGGGCTTTGAAGAATTGTCACTCTTGTGATACTCAAACTCTTCCAAGGTTTCAGCTACAGTTAAAGCGGTGGAGATGTCGTTGACCCCACGACGCTTGAGCTCTTGAGCCACCCATGACTTGAGGCCATCGATGAAGTTGAAGAGGATATTTTCTTCACTCATATTTGTGATTTGAAACATGAGTGCGGAGAACTCCTCAACATAGTTGCGAATGGAAGAGGTGTGTTTCAACTCTTTCATTCTCTTTCGCGCATAGAGGGCCACGTTCTCAGGATAGAATTGCCTCTTGAATTCATGTTTGAACTCATCCCATGAGTTGATGGTATACGTTCCCTTCTTTATTTCACTATGCTTACGACGCCACCAAGTACCAGCAAGACTAGTGAGGTAGAGAGAAGCAGTACGTACCTTTACATGCTCGTCTTGCATGTTTAATGCTTCAAAGTAGCGTTCCATATGCCACAGGTAATTGTTGAGTTCTTTGGCATCCCGCTTGCCGTCGAACTCTTTCGGTTTGGGGGTATCTACTCATGGTGTAGCCACCATTCTTACTCCGATGGTGCCCCCATTGGTCACAGCTCGCTTGCACATGGCCTAGTCCGCCCTGGTCTCCTCCAGACCGACGCGGTGTTCTTCCATTTGCTCCTGGAGTTTAGTAAGTTCCCCCAAGACCCGGTCTTGGAAGGCAACGTTCTCAACATGCTGTGCTTCGAAGGTGGGGTTGATGGTACTCAGAATGGACTCCTTGAGCGACTCGAATTGGCCCTCCAATCCTAACTCTTCCAAACTTTGCTCTACGATGTCAAGACGGTCCTTAACATCTGCCACAGCCACTTCCACCCTGGTCACGGTGTTGTCAAGTGTGCTCACCTCCCTATGAGACTGATCCCATTCTTCCATCTTGGCCAATATCTTGGCCATGGTCTTCTCGATGCTATCGAGGCGAGACTCCATGGACGAGGTCGACTCCTTCGACCTCTTGCTCTTTCGTAGCTCCTGGTTCTCCATGGTAACCACACTTGGTTCCGCCATCCCAAGCTCGAGGCTCTGATATCAACTATCACGGATTTAGAAATTCTTCATATGTCTCGTGCGGCCTTAGGAGGTTTTGTCCCGGACAAAGCTTCCAAGTAAGCCTTCTAAGTGACTCAAGACAAGAGAGAACAAATCTAGAGAGAGAGAGAGAGAGAGAGAGTAGAGAGAGAAACTCTAGAGAACTTGTTACTCTTATTTTTTGGTGATTTACACAAATGAGACTCCCTCTATTTATAGGGAACTCTTGGTACAAAGAATGGTTAGGATTGTGACAAGTGTCACAATGTTAAAGGCAAAGAACATTCTAGACTACTTCTAGAATTTTGGCTAGGATTGTGACAAGTGTTACAATCTTAAGGGCAAAGAACATTCTAGACTACTTCTAGAATTATCTACACCATTCTAGGGTTTACTATACAATTCTACAACAATCTACTACATTCTAGAATAATCTACAAGGGAATGAGACTCTAGAAGATAGTAGAATTCTCTAGAAAAATCCAGGTGGTAACATTTGGAACAGGCTGGGTTATGCCGTTTAACACACCAACCAATCTTAAGATGCCACATCAACATATTATAAGTTATAAAAATGAGATTGGCTGCGTAGGATTGTCTAGCAAATGAGAAAATAGAATTGAATTGCAGAGAACGGAATATTGTTTCCCATCTTTGTTTTTGGATCTATTCCAACACAAAAACAGCTGATCAAAGAAGAAAAAATCAAAGACTTTAAGAAGAAAAAGCTGTTCTCAAATTTGATCACTTTGTTTGAATTTTTTCTATTCCATTGCATCTTAAAAAATGTTGAAAAACTAAAAAGTAATGTTACATACAATCGTGGAGTTGCAAGCGACATGCAATCGCTTTAAAAAAAAAAAATAGGATCCACTATTAAGAAAGTTATTTTTTTTTATGTGGGTCCTATATATTCATTTTTTTAAATAACTGCACGACACTTATAAGTTCACAACTACATCTATCATTTCTCAAAACAAAATATGTAACCAAAACAAAACTGTCTCTCTTCCTCTACTTTTACTGCATAAAACTCTGTAAATTAGTTAGCTCATAATCTTTGGAATGTTTGGCAAATACCCCACTTTGAGCTTTGTAATCTTACAATTTGATTTTGTCACTTTTTCTCTCATGGCAGAGAGGAAGTGTGTTAGAAACTTACACCATCTAAGTGTTAGTTGAGAGTGAAACTAACTCTTGACATCAACTCATGCCTTTGAATGTTAGTCAAGAGTGAGACCACCAATGCATCCATATTTTCTTGCAGCCATATAGCGTGATGAACTTCATCTAGAATTAATGGACCAAGTCTCTTTGCCATTTTTGTTCGGTTTCAAGCTAAATCTCAAGTGGAGGTTTTCTGATTCAATCTCATGATCATTCCCCCTCCAATTCACCTTTTAGGATTTCTTCTTCTTATGGTGAGTCTTATCCCCCTCCGATTCAGTCCCATTTCGTACTTGTTCGCCATCGATGGGAGGAACGCTATAAGGATTAATAGGAGGGACTCGGGAGGGTTTCTACAAGTGAGGGGGTTGATGCGCAGAGGGGTGGAGTGTCTTGGTTTTAGAAATATTTGTGTGTTGGGTTCCCACAATTACTATCATGGGTGGTTTACGTGGCAAGTTGTTATTGGAGGGTGTTATTTGGCTTGCAACACTTCTTCTTGCTAGAATATTTTCTCTTCTATCATACATCTAAATATTTTCTCATTTGCTTCCGTAGTGTCACTCATAATACGTTGATAACATCAATAAAATCTAAATTTTTTAGCATAAAGTGAGATTCTCAAAATAAACCAACTATTTTAAGGATATAAAATGTAAGAGAATTTAAGCCAAAAAAAGAAAAAGAAAACATCTTTCCATTAAGTCTTCCATTTTCCTATAAATAATAGCTTCCAGTGATGGTCTCAAGTCTACCATATAGACACCACATTCCTTCAATCTTGAACAAAGAGGCAGAAATAAATTGGATATGCATGTGCCTCACTACCGATCCTTCCCCCCCTTCTCTCTCTCTCTCTCTCTCTCTCTCTCTCTCTCTCTCTCTCTCATGCCAAAATAATTAATAAAAAAATTAATTACTAATATTAAAATTAAGTAAATTATTAATGTTGGATTATGTAAATAACTCAATAAAAAAGTATTTAACTAAAATTATATTTATGATATTGATAGTTACTACTTACTAACTTAAACTTTAGTATGAGCGATTATTAATTTAAAAATTAAAATTAATTTTTTTATATATGGTTAATGAATATCAAGTAATTTTATTATATATAGATTATTCATACTTGTTTGCAGTATAGACATTTAAAAATATTTCTTAATTACTTTAATTTAAGTGGATATAGTATAATACTATGAATGTATTATGTATTTACATATATTATCATATATTTATGATATATTATTTAACATTTTATATGTTCAATAATAATATTTAGATGAGAATTACATAATTAAGTTATATTAATAGTAAATACAGTAATATAATATACAGATAAACAAATATTTATGCTAATTTGTTCTAGTCCAATTTGGTTTAAAAATTATAGACCCTGGATCAGATCAAAAACCATTTGGACCATTTGTGGGATCGAAACTAACCACTCACAACTTCGATTAGTTTGGTTGGTTTTTTTCGTGTCTGGACCGAAACTTCTTCAACCATATTAGTTAAGAGAAAACCTAAACACCGATCTGTCCAACAACCCTAAACTAACAGCATGCCAATAGTTAAATGACACGTAGACTTTTCATCACAATTATCATGTAGATGCACAACATGAGATTCCCCCACCATTTAAGAATACACAAGAGATAGGGATTAGGGTAGTTGCTCACCAAGGAGGGGTTGGGTACAACGGTGGGTCTAAGTAGAGCTCGACAAAGGTGTAGCTAGGGTCGACAATGACAAAACCCGAGAGAGCGACCTGTGGTGGAGTCGACGGCGGCAATAAAATGGCAGTCCTCTAATGTGATACCCCCTCGCGCAATGCCCCCCCCCCCCCCCTTTTCTTGATGCGAATCATCCCTTTCTCCCTTGCAGCCCTCCTCCCCCCACCTCTTGCCAACCCCTCACCAATGCTAGTAGTGCTTTTCCGCAAACAAAATGGTACTGTAATACCTTATAGATGAGAAGAAGGTGAAGATCAATTTCGGTGGTGATGATTTGTCTAAATATAGCATTACCCTCTCTCTCTTGCATAATTACAAATGAAATCCATCCAATTCAAACACAGAGCCAATAAACCAAAAGAAGAACAAAAGAAACAATCAACAAGATTTTTTTTTTTAAATATTGAAATAGGTTGAGCATTACCCTCTTTCTCATCTCTAGCAGACTAGCTCTTTTATTTTCTCTATATTTTTCTCTCTTCATAAGAGAATGGGTTTTTGTGACTGTAAGTTGTTTGTTGTCTCTCTATCTCTCTAAAATTGTTATTGCTGCCATGTGTGTCTATTTAAAGATATTGATGGAGAATCGAAGTTTAGGCCTCCCTCACCATCTCGCGGGATATTGAGGATGAATCTCGTGTTTTTTATATTGTAGAAAGTGTTTGGGTTGCACGGAGAGATTGCGATTTCTATGATTTGGCATGGTGAGGTCTAATGTGTATATTGTGTTTTTGCATACGTGTCATTGTGTGAAAGGAGGGTTGCATTTCTTTTTTTTAAATGTAAAACTTCTCATCTTCATTGCATTAAACAATAGAAGATATACAATATGCTGTTTCTTCCCGAGGTACAATAGAGTTATGAGATGAAAATGAGTCCTTTACTAATAAGTGGGCTATTATATTGCCATTTCTCCTAACATGAGAAATTTGCCACTTAGCTAAAGATTTGAGTAAAAGCTTGGTCTTGTTAATGAAAATGTTTGCACTGGTTCCTCCTTCATTGTTCGACAAAAGAGCCTTGATGAATTGAAGGGAGTCCCTCTCTAAGGTGATCTGCTGAAGGCTAAGTTGTAAGCTTAATTTTACTGCCTGGAATGCGCCAAAAGCTTCGGCTAGTAATGGGTCTGGAAACATGGATGTAGAAATCCTTTGAGTTGCTATAATCTTTCCATTGTTGTCCCTTACCGCCACTCCAACCCCGATTTTGCATTGATCTTTGTCTATGGCCCTATCCTAGTTTACCTTGATCCAACTGGCTAGGGGAGGTTGCCATGCCTAAGGTGAGTTACCTATGCTGCTTTTCTTGGCTTCCTCTGTTGGCACCTATACTGATAGCCACTCCAGAGAAGTCAGGGTTGCTTTAACCAGAGTATTTGGATGACAAAAGTCCCCCAAAAGATCAAGTTATTTCTTCTCCACCAAATCTTCATTTCCACTATGACAAACTCCAGTATTACTTGTTGATCCATTGTCAGCAGGAGGCTTTGAAAAAATTGGAGCATGGATGGTTGTGGCAGGGAACATTTTTGCAAAGTTTTAGAACATGAGCTCCACACGTCCTTTGCTGATTCAAACTGCCACAAGGCATGAAGTGTATTTTCTGTCGCCAAGTTACATATTGGGCATAGAGGGTTTTGAGACACCTTCCTTTTGAACAAATTGTGCATCGTGGGAAGAGCGTCGAGACAAGATCTCCATAGAAACATCCTATCACTTGGAGTTATTGGCAGATTCTCGATCTCCTACCACATTGACTTGAAAGGGTTGCTGGTTAAAGCTTGTCCTTGTTCTGTTAAGTTCCTCTCATTTTCCATATGATAAGCACTCTTAACTGTGTAGGATCCATTTTGGGACCCTCTCCACACCATTTGATCCTCACTATTAAGCAAACTTATTGGGATTTGTAGTATGGACTTGGCTTCTTCTGGCTCAAAAACTCTTGTGACCAAGACTTCATTCCAGCTATGCTATTCACTATTTATCAATTCTGAAATTGTAACCTCACTGCTTAGTGTCTTGGCTGTGCTTGGGACTCTTCGAGGAGTTGGTTGTGGTATCCATTTGTCTTTCCATATATGGATGTGTGTCCCATTGCCAACCCTCCAAAAAGATCCCAAAATTGATAGATGGCACGATTGATATCATGTAGGAGGGAAAGAATGATCTGGAATACATTCATGGTGAAGGTGGGAGGGATTGCATCAAAACTTTTAAAAGCATTCTGGACAAAATGAGCAACAGACTCAACAATCACAAAGTGAGGCAACTCTCATAAGTAGGGAAGGAGATATATATCAAAGGATGGCTACATTTCAAACATCAATAGCCACACAGCTCCACAACATTTCTCATTTGTTAATGTATCACTTAAAGTTATTTCAATGGAAGCCAAATCTTACGTACCAAGTGTGAGATGAAACGCATAGGACATGCAGGTAAGATACATACAGCATGTCATTCAACATATCATATGAAGATGTTTTGTTTATATATTTTATTGCTAGTCATTTTATTTTATAAAAGGCAGAGCTGGAGCCATCGATAGTCGCTCCTGACACTGCCTACATAGAAGGTTATTTTTATTTTTATTTGTCGTTTCTTCATGCATTTTTTTAATCTCCTCACACATTTTTTTTTTAAAAAAATCATAAATTATTAAAAAAATGCTTGCTTTAATCACTAAGTTAAAAAAAAAAAGTCTCAATATAAATGCTTGGGATCAAAAGTCACCCACAATGCCAAATATTTATCTTATATAAATCATACATCTCACACGGCATAAATTATGTAAACTTTCACACGATAAGTATTATGTAAAAACAATTGGAAAACCGGTTTAACCAAACTGGATTAGATTGAAATGGTGGATTTGGTTCAATTTGTAAGTGGTTTGGTGCAATATTAATTCTTAAGAATCAAAATCAGTCCTAAACTGGTGAGGTATTGATTTTCGTGTTTTAATATGAAAATTGGTATAGACTAGTATTATTTGAAAATTGGTACAGACTAGTATATATTTATAATTTTTTATACTATATTATACATATTATATGCTAAATTGCTAATTAATATAACATAAAATTATAATCTTATTATTCAAATTTTTTACTCTTATAACATAAAATTTAAAGAACATGTGCTAAAACATAAAATTAATCTTATAATTTTTAGTATAGCGTGGAAATTCTAGTCTTATAATATAAAATTAATATAATATAAAATTTTAATCTTAAACATCAAAATTAATGCCATACTAGTATATGCTAATTATTATAAAATAATGTACTTATACTATAATATAAATAGATTAATAGTTTAGTATATGTAAACATCATAGTATTACTGACATAAGTGATTCGTAAAATAGGAAAAATCAGAATGAACTGGATCGAAATTGTAAAAATCAAAAGTTTCAATTTCAATAGTGAATCAATCCGGTATCAGTTCTTAAATTTTCAAAATCAGTATATACCAACTTAGTTCTAAAAATATATAAAGTCGTACCAGTTACATCTCTAATATGTATAAAATAAGCCTAAGAGTAATAAGATATAACATGTCCCTAGAGATGTATGGTGCCAATGTAGATTATAGGTAGATATGTAAGCCACAGACCTAGTTAGGTGAGACCTACCACAAATGTTATGATGTATTTTGTGGTATACCTTGTGACCATATATAAGCAAATGAGCCAATGTATAGCCTTCCTCATGGGGATGATATGTGTTGGCCAATTAAAATAAGATAAAAGAAGATTAGTTTTGTAAGGTATCCATGAGTATGAATGGGTCAATATTTTATTTCAACCGCACATGTAAAATCTTTTGAAAACCTTATGTGTGTTATATTTATGGTATGATGTTTTCAACTCATTTGAATTTTATTTCTCGTTTTTAACCACTCAAGTTAGGAAGACAATCAAGATGAGCAAACGGTCTATGCTTAGACGAAGAAACATAATTTTACCTAGTCTCATACGTCTTTAATTTATATTTATGAAATTAGAAGTTACATAATTTTTTTCTCAATAAAAACTATGTTAGATTGCATTTTGAGACTATTTTGAGAGCTGAAAATTAAGAAACAAGAGTTGACTTGACACTCTTCTTAGGCGAAGTTCACTTGACGTGCCGTTTGAGTGAATATCGCAGGAATCAGAAATCGAGGTTTTCATTGCCTTTTTACTATAATTATGTCATATTTGACTTGTTTTGGATGAATTATTCAGTATTTTGAAAGGAAACAATTGTCAAATGAGTGTATATTGTGTGAGAGAGTAAATAATCCTACAGAGAGTGAGTTAAGATTAAGTGATCATAGTTTTCTCTGGTTAATAAAATTTTTGTAACTCTATGAACACAGGTAATTTGCTGAACCACGTATATTGTGTGTGTCATGTGATTGCTCGTTCTTACTTTCACTTTTATTTGCCATCATTGGTTTGTATGTTTTACACAACAACTAGTATCAAGAGCTAAGGTTGGATTTGAAGGAGAATGATGTTTGAAGGTAAAGTGAAATCACCCATGATCGAGAAGTTCAACGACACTAATTTTAAGTACCAAAAAATATAGATCAAGGACTATCTCTATGAAAAGAGGCTCCATCTTTCAGTATTGGGAAAGAAGTTGAAGAGCATGAATGATGCTGAGTAGATGTTGTTAGATTGACATGTTCTTGGAATTGTTCAACTGACCTTGTCCAGAACAGTGGCACACAATATCAGTAAAGAGAAAAACACGGTGAATCTCATGATAATTTTGTCAAGTATGTATGAAAAATCATCGACAAATAATAAAATTCACATGATGAAGAAATTGTTTAATATGAAAATGTCAGAAGGTATGTATGTGGCCCAACACTTGAATAATTTCAATATGATCACAAATCAACTATTTTCTGTAGAAATTGAGTTTGATGATGAGATCAGAGCATCGATTCTGTTGGCATCGCTGTCAAATAGTTGGGAGGCCATGATTTCGATGTATGTGACATGATCCTTATTGAAGAGGTACGTAGAAACTCTAGTGAGTTCTCAAGTTCGAGATCGGTCTTGATTGTTGACAATTAAGGAAGAGGACATAACAGGTCAAGTTTCAAGAGCTAGGAAATGAGCAAGATGAGATTTGAGTAGCAGATCACGTGTTGGAGTTGTAACAAGCCAGGTTACATAAAGAGAAACTATAGGGATTAAGAAAGTGTTGAGAATGATTTTGTAAATGTAGTGACAAAAGAAATTTATGATACCTTAATTCTTGCAGTGCATAGTTCGATTGATGATTGGGCGTTAGCTTTAAGAGTTTCATTTTGTAGCACTTCAAATCGAGAGATCATGCTGTTGATGGTGATTTTGGAAAGATGTATGCAGGTGATGGAGAGGCACAAGATGTAGTGAGAGTGGGTGTTGTGTGCATCACACTTCCAAATAGGAGTGTGTGGACTTTACAGCAAGCTACACATTCCAAATCTAAAGAAAAACTTGATTTCCATAAGACAGCTTGATAGCAACGGTTACGTAATAACATTCTTTGGAGAAGTTTGGAAAATTACTAAAGGTGTGCTGAATTTAGCACATGATAAAATATCTAACTTTTTGTATTTAACATCAAGATCCAATGATGTGCAGAAAATAGAAGAATGCAAAAAGACAAGCTTTATGGCATGAAACATATGAGTATGTCAAAGAGAGTCAGCTTTGTTGTTCCTCATGTATGCTTAGGGAAGTTGGCCAAGGTTGCCAAAATCGATTTGAAACTGGATACTCCTAGAGCTGTGGGAGTTGCAAATCACCCAGTGAATGTGCTAACTAAGGGCGATGTACTTCGGAGATTGAAGTAGGGGTCGACTTCAATTTGTTTTCTGGCTTGAAGACGAAAGTTGAGAGCTACAGAGTGATAGGCCTAGGCTAGAAATAGGAGCTGGCATGTGGAGACCCATCTCCAAGTGATATATTGTTAGGTTGCAGAGTGATAGGCCTGAACTCGACACTTTGTTCGACATTTCGATGGGACAAAGTTCGTAGGAAATCAGAAATTAGGATTTTCAACACCATTTTATTATAAATATATCATATTTGACTTGTTTTGGACGACTTCTTTAATATTTTGAGAGGGAATAATTGTCAAACGAGTGTATATTTTTTGAGAGAGCAAAAAATCTAAAGAGAGTGCGTTGAGATCGAGTGATTGTAATCTTTTTTAATTAATAAGATTTCTACAACTTTGTGGGTATAGCTAATTTGCCGAACCACGTATATTATGTGTGTCGTTTGCTTAATCGTGCTTTTCTTCACTTTTGTTTGTCATAAGTAGTGTGTGTGTTTAGCACAACAAGCTATTGAGTTTTTTTAATACTTTGTCCATTTAATAATATTTTTATGGAATGAAGAAATATTTTATTTATTTATATATATTTATTGTTTGCTTTCATTTATTATGAAAATATGTGACATCACGGACTCACGAGAAGTGAGTGTTACAAATGGTCTTCACTGTTTTTAGGATTTCCACTTTTTTAATACTTACAATTAAAATGTTTAGATTGTGTTTGGATGTCAAATTAAGTTGAGTTTATCTGAGTTTTTCTTAAATAGTAAGGAGTTTAGATGGTTGATTAAGTTTTGTGAGACTTATTTAAATGATTTTAAAATGTATTTGAATGTTAAAATTAATTTATAAATATTTATGGAGAGTTGTAAATTTTGTGGGATCTATGCACTGTTCACTGACAGTGGTTGTAAGAAGCTATCTCCCCAAGCGCAAACCTACGGTGGAAAAAATATAAAGACAGGGCGCAAAGATAGAGAGAGAGAGAGAGAGAGAGAGAGAGAGAGAGAGTTGGCATAAAAAAAACTGTCAAGATCGAAAATCCAAAAATCAAAAGGTGCAATTGTGTCGATCAGTTTGGTACAGTACGCTAAGTATCGCTATAGCATATTAAGTTCTCTTTTAGGTAAGTTATATTAATGTGCTTAGATAATGAAATAAGTTTAAAGTAGAGTATATTGAATAGATTTTGAGAATCAAACGAACCTTTAACTCACTTAATTATATGAAAAGACATAAGAATATGTTTGTTATTTCCTTATTTTTGAGGGTAAAAGATTTGCTAAAGTTTTGTGTAGAAAATAAATAAGTCAATAACAATTGACACGAGATTTTATATGAAATGAGATTTGTGACAAGGATGAAATTATAAGGATGAAATTTGAAGCATTACAAGGATGAATTATTTTCTAACTTCTTTCTTCTCGTACGGTAGGTCCCCCGCCCAACTCGATCTAAAGTAGTGATGCCCGTGGTTTTGATTATGACAGATCATGAAATTTAAATCCGAAGTTTAAGCCTAAACATTGGTTTCAACACCGGAAGTTGACAGATCCTGGATCAGACTGATTAGGTAGCTAGTGTCAGTTACTTAGACAACATGCAAAACATAAATCGAAGGTTTAATTAAAGCTAAAACAAATGGTATTAAGCTTTTAAATTCAGTCATGTTGTTACTAGGTAGGTAAGAGTCTTTTTTTTTTTTCATGTTGTTGTTTTCTTTGTCAACGTGGATTCTGCTCAGTCTAAACATTGAATTGTTGACAAGAAATTAACACCAATTTGGTCGTCATGTGTTTCACCGACCAAGGACAAATTAAGAAGCGTAAGTTGCCCTTTAAAGTGAGTTCTCGCTTTACACGATTGTCGGTGACGACACCCAGGTTGTTTTCGCCGTAGCAACTCCCAAATACATTGACCAATTAATCTCTTGCACAGTGAGAAGTACCAAATTCACCGACCAATGATTGTACGTTTTGAGTAAGAGAATGATAGAAAGCCTCTTAGTCCGAGAAAAAAACTTAAGAAAACGCTAGATGTAAGTTTAGAGACTGTAAAGTGCTATATACCACAAATCTCTATTATTCAGATGGTGTTATAATTAGTGATTGCAGAAAATGGGATGGATCTTTGAATACATTAATTGTTCAGTCCAGTTGTAGTTTTGGGAATCTAGGCCTAGCCCATTAATTGTTCATCCAAATTAAGAGTATAATGATGGGCTGTAGCGTACAACTTGCACGGCTTCGGTTGTGCGTCTAAGCTCCGCCTATTTATATATCTCTTCGTATATACAGATTACGGGCCTGGGCCTGCAACTTGGATAACTGGTAGTGGTGGGGAATGGTCTTGGTTTATTTATTTATGTTTTTTTTCATACCAAGATCATACTAAGAAGCTTTTTGGATTATATTTGAGAATTTTAGCAATAAACGAAACATACAACAAAACAAGCAGGAGCTAGGGTCGACGGGATATGCCGCTCTAGCTGTATGGAAATTTTAGCACCGATGCAAAAAGATTTTCTCCTTTTATGGTTAGTTGTGAAAATTTTACAACGGTCTCAAATTAACATATGTCAAAGGCCTGTAACTTGATTGGCATAACTCTCAGCCACCAAAATAGAGATCAAGAATTCGAAACACCCCTCTCTCAAATGTATTAAGAAAAAAACACAGAGAATGATGAATATATAGATGTTTTAAATTTTAATCAAAATAACAAAAAAAATACTGAATTAAGAATTGAATAATTACGCACCATAATTATAACAAAAGTAGAAAATTAATATAATTTAGCCTGAAACTTAGACAATTGACATAGCTAGTATGCATGCATGACGTCTGAAAGTCGATCGATCTCTAGCTAATTAGATGCACAAAATGTTCATCAGTCTTACATGTGTATAGATAGTCCACAACCATTGTAATTTAGTAAATCAAAAATTGATGAAGATGGCCTGGTTGGACTGTGATCAACAATGGACACCCCTGTTTTAAATTTTAGATATGATATCCCAGATGTAATAACCTAAATCCAGGGGGCCCGCCCACCCCTAAAAGACCCAACGCTCCACTTCCCTTTTTTCTTTTTTCTCCCACCTCCTCCCAATTGTCTCTCAAGACAAACCCCCTTTCTTTGCTCCCTCCCGCACATCCCCCCCTCCCTCATGTGGTCTCTCTCTCTTTACCCCTACAAACTCACTCTCTAACACCACTCTCTTTCCTTCTTGTAACAAGCCAATCCAACTTAATCCAATCCACGGACTGCATTTACCTTTTTAACTTGTACTTCTTTTATGGCCTTAGGCTATTTTATTGGACTTTTGGTTGTAATAGTTAATGGCGATGAGGCCCTTAGCGTAGTGTTCTCATTTTAATGGTTATTTTAGTGTGCTTTTAGACAAGGCCCATATGTGGCTTTTAGTCAAGGCCCATAAGAAGCTGCTAAGGGGCTCTATGAAAATCATCTAAAATGTTATAGAAGTTATTTCTCTCTTTCATTTTCTCTCTTTTTTTCTTGGAGCAGGTATCCTCAACAAGATTAAATCATTATTATTTCATTTTAATCCTTAAGGCGTATTACATTCTCCAATTCTTTCTCTCAATGATCTCCATCTCATCTCCCTCTTTCAACTCTCCCTTATATTTTTCTATTTATCTCATTTTCTTATACTATTTTGGTTCTGTTTGTGAGATTTGTATAAAATTTGTAATGGTTTGAATGTTTGAAAAAGGATATGTGACTTATTAAATTTGAAATTTAAATGTGAGTATGCTATTTATTCTTGAGCCCTTGACATAAATGTTGATGTCTCTCGTGATGTGATGTCTTCGTGACATAATATTTTTATGGTATATTAATGTCCTCTTGATATAATGTTTTTATGACATGATATCTCTATCGTATATTGGTGATTTCTCTATTATTATATGGTCTTGAATATGATATATGATTGAACATGTTGGTTAAGATAAAATTGTATTCTTTATATTATTTTATTAAGAACTTATTCACATTTTTATAGTCAAGACAATTTGCAATTTCTACATCCTATTAATTTGCTACTTATCGAGCAGCTCACCAATTCATTTCACATGGTTTTCATAGTGGTAGAAATTTCATTCCTTTGAAGTAATAGCTTTTGAGCCAAAGGTTTTAAAATGGAGTTGGTTTAGTCAATTGAGTTTGGAAGTTTTGGGCACTTGCTAGTTTTGTTTCTTGAAGATGTTTTGGGTTGAATAGAGAGCTTTCTTTATGAGCCTATATATCTTAATTATTTTTACAGTTTTTGACGGAGAATCTGTATTCATGTACTTATTTTGAATTTAATAGCTTTAGCCGAACTTGTGAATGGATATTTAAAAATATAGACGAGCAATGCTAGAGAGCATCCACTATTTAAGAATATCCATCACACTCATAAGTAATGTTTAAGGGTAAATTAGTAAATTTACCCTAAGCATTACTTATGAGTGCAATGGATACTCTTAATAGTAGATGCTCTAAAGATTTTTTCTTTAGCATATGGGATTGTGCTCTAAGTTTTGGCCTGGATCAACTCGTTGCATCGATCGGCGAGTAGATCAAGATGCTTAGCTTGTGCACCGATAATTTGGTACATTAATATGTATTATTGTATAACGGTTAAAATTTAAAAACGCACCAAATAAAGCTGGGAGAAATTAATACAATTAACTTCCACCTTCATTAAATATTTTTTACAAATTGTCTCAAAGGACAGAAAAAAAACCCACTCGCCTATATTTAAACGAAGCATGTTCCCTGTGTCCTTTTGCAGCACTTGACTCAAATGCTGTGGATCATATTTATTTTGAATATGTATATTGTGAATATATTTTATTTATTAATTATTTTTAATATATAAAAAGCATAGTACTTCTTAAATATAATCATTTCAATGAACTAAAAAAAGTATATTATTTTAATAGTCTCATCGAAATAATCTAAGAACTTAAAAATTCAAAAACTAAATTAAACCCAAGCAATTATACAAAAAATAATCTCAAATTCATATAAATAATAAAAATCATATTATTTCTTAAAAAGAATTATATAATTAAATTAGACAAACATGATTTGTATGTTACTTTTTTCTAGTATATATATATATATATATATACCCACACTAGTACGTACACTACATTCTCAACTTATTAAAAATTAACATTGTATAGTACGATACATTTGTTAAAATCATAGTATCAAGAGTGCTTATTTTTCATCTATCTTAATTTTCTAGAATTGAATCTTGAGTCCATGGTACTGTACGGAGTTTTAAATAGTAAGAAAGTGTCGTATATTTCAATTTTTAATAGTTTAAGATGCAAATTTACAAAATTTTCTGACAGATCTCAAGTGCTAATTTGTACCAAATCCATTTAGTTATTCAGCTTAGCTAACTGATCAAAGTTCATACAAGTTTGTATATTTTTCGTAGAAATTATGTATAAATCATTTAAAATATAGACCGTGCAGTTAATGCTAGTTTATTATCCTAAAAAAATTCAATCAATCATGTGTATTTTTTAATTTTTAAGGATAGTATATGAGGAATGCAGCTATTTATGGACCACCTATTCCAAATGAGTGCAGAAATTAATATTGCAGGTGATCATCGCTCTTTAATAATCGACGGACTCCGGATTAATTAAGGTTCATTAATTCCCAGGAAAGTGGAAACAGTAAACTTGCCGCATGGGAGTACAGACAGAGATCAAAGCCGCACACAAGTACGCACGCACAAAAGCTATAACATAATGTCAACCTTATTTATTACAATCTGCATGCGGTATTAATAGGACCGTCATTATAAAAAAAAAATTGTTTATTTATTATTATTTATTAATTATAAATAATCTATTTTAATCATTAATAATATTTTTCATAGCAAATATTTAATTATTATTATCCATTCTTCTTGTAGTATTCATATGTTATATACACATTTTTTTTTATAATAATGTAGAATATTCATAAATAAATTAGCGATTACAAAATAAAAATTTTAATGGAATAGAAATTCTTTACAGTATTTTCAAAACCAATAGGTTAAAACCCAAAAAATAAAAAAATCTTAAGCCAAAAGGTTGGCTCACACCTGTTTTCCACTAGTGGAGATGGTTTAGGACTTTTAATATATAGTGCGGCTAAAAGCTGCAATAAAGACTTTTAGTAATCAAGGTACACTCCTCTGGTAGAGTGGGGAGTTATCACTAGTTCTTTTAGAATGTAGAGGCCAATCTCACTTTCAGTCTGAAAAGAGTATGAGAGATTACGAATAGCAAGATAACCATTTTGTGAAGGGCTCAAGTTAACCGAAGAAGAGAAATAGGAGATAGATGATCTTGGGGAAGATAATGAACTCTAAATTGAGAAGAACAAAAGCTGTCTGGTTGCACTCAAAGTTGCAAATAGGAATAAATCAAGGTGCTTTCAAGGCTACTATGATGAAGCTTTGGCAGGTGGAAGGCAAAAGTGTATCCAAAGAGATGGATTAAATTGTTTTCTGATTGAGTTTAAAGAAGCTGAAGACAATAAGAGGATCTTAAATGGGGGACCATGGAAGTTGGACAAGTTTCTGTTTTGCCTAGCTAAGTGTGATGGTATTATTGCTCTTGGGGCTATTCAATTCTCTCATGAACCTCTATGGTTACAGGTCCATGAAATGCCTTTTGCTAAAATGTATTGGAGTGCTAGTGTAGAGTTAGGCTCTTGTGTTGGCCGAGTGTTACAAGTAGATACTAATGATGAGGGCATAGGCTGGGGGAAATTCTTAAGGGTGCAAGTATTAGTAGATCTTTCAAAGCCACTAGCGTGAGGAAGATTCTTGACAATTGGGAATAAGAAGTTTTGGATTAAATTCAAGTATGAAATTAGGTTACTAGTTTTTTGCTCTAATTGTGGTATGAGTAAACACATTAACCAAAAATGGTCTAAGATGGGTAACCACAGATACAATACATATGGAATGTCTAGTCAATATAGTCCTTGGCTTAGAGCCAATAATTCTCTCAAGTTTGGGGGAGATTATAGCAAGGTTGAGAAAGGAAAATTGCAGAGACGGAGAGATGGGTAGAGGAAGGAAAGCTCTGCAATGATGGAAGAAAATGATGGAAGTGAGGGGAAGAGTCCTAGACCTATTGGCAACTTGGCTGCTATTGAACAAGATCCCTGAATTTCAGGAAGTGATAAACTTAGGGGAGGCATTTCGATTTTAAATTTTGAGAATTCTAGTCTCAGTGCAAGTCCACCAACTGAAGTACTTATAAGGGATAAGGAAGAATTTCAAAAAGATGAGTTCTCAAAGGATAAGGAAGGAGGCCTAAAGATAACAGGTATGACTCAAGTGATGTAAATTCATTCAAAAGGCATCCTACTTTGACTTATTATCTACAAGAAGAAGATCTGAAGTATCTGGACGACTGAGTACACTTAATGATATTCCTTTACATGAATTCCTTGACAAAGAAAGTTACAAAATCACCAGAATTAACTGTCTCAACAGGGAACATTACAAAGAGACTTGTTAAACAAAAGACTAACTTAAACTAGAATAGGAGAGCAAGAAGCAGTGGATCAGTGCACCTACGGAACCTAGTGATCAGATTATGATAGACAAAGAAACTAGATCATAGAAAAAGAGAGGACTAGAAGGTGAGCAGTTGCAGAAAAGTAAACCAAACCCAAATTCTGATGTGAGTTATTAAAATATTATGGCAGCAACTGCTAGGCAACCCTACCAATCCCAACGAATATGATTAGTTGAAATTGTCGAGAGCTTGGAAACTCTCAAACAATTCCTGAACTTCACTTGTTAGTGAAGGAGAAACTTTCAAAATAGTCTTTCTTATAGAGACTAATGCAGAAGAGAAATGACGGAAAGAATCAGGAATAAGATTAAGTTGATTGTAACATTGTGGTTGACTGTATAGAAAGAGGAGGGGTATTGCTATGTTATGGAAGAAGGAAATGAAAGTAGAATTGAAAGTTACTGATCCCATTAACTTTCAATCAGGAGGGGTATTTACTTCTTCTGACAGTGACATCCCATTAAATGTTACTGATCCTATTATAGACCATATGATGTTGATCTCTGGTTTTTATTGAGCACCCAATAACAGCAAGGAGAATTGAAAGTTGGGGACTAATAAGACTAATCAAACTCTCCTTGCATGTTCCTTAGTTGTGTATGGGTAATATTAATGAAATAATTGCTCAAAAGGAGAAAATAGGGGCAGCCAGTAGACCATACTAGCAAATGGAACAATTTAGAGAAGTTCTTGATGACTGTGGATTTTGTGATCTAGGTTACAAGGGATCAATATTCACATAGAGTAATAAAAAGGATGTAGGGGAATTCACAAAAGAAAGACTTGATAGGGTTGTTGGGAATAAAGATGGATAATATGTTTCAACAACTCAGAGGTCCACATTCTTCCTATTTTGTGGTTAGATCATAGCCCTTTATTTATATCCTGCTATATGGATAATGTTGTTACCAACAAAAAGAAACAGTTATTTAGATATGAAGTGAAGTGGTCGAGACAAGAGGAATGCATCGAGATTGCTAAAGAGGCTTGGTAGTCAAGTGATGCTGTCAGAAATCGAAGTGGGGCTATAAAAAAAAGGGACTAAATATATCCAAAGATCAACTCATCAGATGGAGTAAACGACTCCATGATAACAGAAAGCAGTACACAGAGCAAAAGAGAGAAATGATGAAAGAACTCCAAAGTTTGAACCAAGGTGATTTCAACGAAACAATTAGAGATATGCAAAAGGAAGTTGATTTTCTAGAAGATGAAGACATTGAGTGGAGACAAAGAGCAAAGATCAAGTGGCTAGAGACGGTGATAGAAATACCAGATTTTTCCATCCCTTTGCAAGTCAAAGGCAACAATCTAATACCATTATGACTATCTCTAATGGTGAAGGTAGATGGCAAAGAATCAAGAGGAGGTCAGTGCTCTCTTCCAACAATTTTATCAAGATTTGTTCTCATCACCTCAACCTGCAAGTATTACTAAAAACTTAACTCATTTTGATAAAAAAGTAACAAATGATATAAATAGACAGTTGCTGAAAGAGTTCACCAATGAGGAGATCAGACAAGCTATTTTTGAGATGAACCCCCTAAAATCACCTAAACCTAATGAACTTTATGTTTCTTTTTACCAAGATCACTAGAATAATATTGGTAAAAGTGTCACAAAAATAGTGCATATTGTTCTGAATACTGGTAGTGGTTTTGAGAAGCTAAATGATACATTCATTACATTGATTTCCAAAAAACAGAAGTCTTCTTTGGCAACAAAATATAGACCCATATGTCTATGTAATGTTTCATATAAAATAATCGCCAAAGTACTAGCCAATAGACTACAAATCATTCTCTCAGATCTGATTTCTCATACCCAAAGTGCATTCAGACTTGGAAGACTCATCTCAAATAATATTATTGTGGCGTAAGCACTTCATTCTATGCAAACTCAAATGAAAAGTAGAAAAGAAGTTTAAACTAGATATGAGTAAAACTTATGATCGAGTGGAATTGTCTTTGTTGGAAGCTGCCTTAATGAAGTTGGGGTTTGGAAGGAGATCGACTAAGCTTATCATGCAATGTGTTAGTATAGTAAATTACTTTATTTTGATTAATGGTATTCCACAATAGAAATTTAGCTCTTCAAGAGGAATTAGATAAGGGGATACCCTCTCTCCTATCTATCTATTCTCTGTTCTGAGGTCCTAAGTTCATTATTGAATAATGTTGAGAAAAAAAGTGGATTTTTAGAGTATCAATTACAAAATGTGCTTTAAGAGTTAACAACTTATTTTATTTTTTGTAGATGATAGCCTTTTATTTTGTAAGGCAAACTCAATAGAATGGAATCAACTCTATTAGATATTACAATCCTAAGAAGCTGCCTCGAGCCAACGACTCAACCTAGAGAAGACTTCTATTCTATTTACCAAAATTACATGAAAGGAAGTGATGGATATTATCTTGGACCTAGCAGGAGTTAGAGCTACAGTTTCAAGTGAAAATACCTTGGTCTACCTTCTTATGTGGGTAAAAACAAGGCAAAAGCTCTCAATCCAATCTTGGACAAAGTAAGAGAATTAATAAGCAACTAGAAACACAAATTCCTTTCCCAAGCTGGTAGGGAAATTCTTCTTAAAACAGTGATCCAATCTATTCCTATATATAGAATGTGTTTATTTAAATTGCCAAAGTCAGCTATTAAGGAACTTAATAGGGTTATGCAGAAATTCTAGAAGAGTCAAGATTCAGATAAAACCAAGATTCATCAGATTTTTTTTTTTTGATAGAGAAGATTCATTGGATTAATTAGTAGCAATTGGGTAACTATAAACAAGCAGGAGGATTAGGCTTTCAAGAACTTGAAAATTAAAACTTAATATTGTTAGCTAAGTAGGGGTGGAGATTTGTACAAAACCCCAATTGTCTGGCAATTAAGGTTCTTAAGGCTAAGTATTATCAAATGATTGATTTTCTAAAGGCAAAATCAAGAATCAATGGCTCCTATATATGGAAAAATATAGTTGCTACAAGACCCATATTGAAAGAATGTCTCTTATGGAAGATAAGAAATGGGGAAGATGTGAAAATCTGGAATGACAGTGTGGTTCCCGTGCCAAGCTTTTATAAAATTAATTCACCTGTGAGCTTATTAGATGAGGAGTTAAGGAGCTTATTGATCAAGATACTAAGGTTTGGAACATTTATCGGTTGAGCAATATATTCACAGAAATTGAGTCCATGATAATATCAAGAATTCCTATTAGTATATGTAACAGTTAGGACAGATTGGCTCAAAGCTTGCAAGTCATGCACCATACTTGGAGTGAAAATGACAGTTGAATCTGGAAGATCCGATGCTGCTGGTCCTGAAGATCTTGTGCATGGCTTCTAGTGGAACGTGTGACGGTCCAAGGTCGTCGGTAAGAATTAGATCAACATATTTTGGTGCTATTGGGTGAAAACTAAAGGGAAAATTGAAAGATATAAGCTTAAACGAAGACAATGACCGGCAAGGAGAGGAGATGGGTGGACCCAAAGTTCCAGCCCCCCTTCACCCAGTGAACAAAGGAGGTAAGCTGGCTGACACAATGGAGACGATTTGCCCGTGGAGAGAGAGATAAGGCTCTCTCTCTCTCTCTCTCACACACACATAGACACACACAGAAACATATATAATATGAAGAAATGATATATACAAGTCTGATGCATGAGCTTCGCGTAAGGTATTTGTAAATAGGTAAATCTCAATATAAAAAAAGTATAGAAACTCATTTTTCTTGACAGAGCCCACATTTTTACAAACCAAACCTATACAAAATTTGCAAAAAAATATACATTTAGGATTTGAACCAATCAAAGTGTTTTTGCACAAAAATTACTCATGTTATATATATATATATAAGTTGACTAAGTTCATCGTCTTCAAAAATGGAAGCTCCAGCATTGGCAATGGCTTATGCATCTTCATATACATCTTATTTTCATAATATCAGAATTTTGCATAGCTATGGATACTATTCACTCTCTAAATATTATTTTATTATTTTTTCTCTCTCCTACCCATTAAATCCAACTAGTGGAATTTATATTAAGATGATTTTGATATATGAAATTTATACTAAGTTGATAATACAAAGTGTTTTTTAGCACATATTAGTATTTATTGATTAAATTGGTCATTTTGATTTTTGAAATTGGTAATATTTAGATATATGAAATTTGTATTTTTGAGTACATGGTGCTAATTGTAAAATATATAATAAAATAATTTAGGGAAAAAATAAATATTTTATTATTATTTGGTTAAAAAAATGCATAATCTAATATGAGAGTTTTTCTTAATTATTAACAAAGTCAATCTTTAAAAGATTTGATTTTAAAGATGCATATAAAATAACCAATGCTAGTGCTTCTAAGCTCCAAACGTTAGCATTTTGATGATCATAAATAGAACTCAGACATTGGCCACAGCAAAAACATAGCTAAACTACAACTTAATCTCACTTGCATGAGTGGAACCTTATCGATCCCTGGATCAAACAAGAATTAATCCCGATGCATTACTTTGGATCAGTACATTATTGACACAAAGGTATCGATCGTACGTACATGAGTTATCGTCTACTTACATATATATATATATATATATATATATACGTACACACACATATAGAGAGGGAGAGAGATCAGAGAGAGTAGTATTGAGCTGCATGAAAAGCATAGAGCAGCTGATTAATTCCTTGTCTAACTTTGGAGACACTTTCGGTCCATAATAAAAGCTTTGTCGTCCATGACTTTGATCTCAATGTTGGTATTCAATAATTCAAGAAAAATTGCGGGGAAGTATACGATCGATCTTCTTCCCTCTTTCGCCTTCCATCCCTTTATGACAGTACACATGATTTCATCATCAAGGCTTGCCTGCACACACTCAAGGCCGTGAGAGTAAAATGATCAAGTATATATGAAGAAACATATTCGGAATGCATTCAGCTAGATCATGAACGTACAACTTAGTTAATAGTGTGATATTTTGACTCTTAACTTAATTATAATCTTTGCCTATATTTATTTTTAGGGCCAGAGAAATGACAATTTTACGCTAAAGTGGCCAAAACGTTTTTTCTTTCTCGAAATGCACCTCATTGGCTCAGTCGACTTACTTTACACACTACAACTTACAGAAATATTTTCCTTTTTCACGAAAATTTCCATCCGAAAAGGACATTTCCTGATCAGTTTGCACACAATCACATCAGTTAATTATTATTTTTTATAATAAATTTGGGTGAGATGGATTTGGAGGTTAGGATTATGCCAATTAGCCTACAAGCCATTGGAAATTAATTGAACTTTTAGATATGAAATAATCTTATATAATTCTAGTGAAAAATTGTAAATATCCTCATTACAAAATTAAGAGTATTACTTAATAATATTGAAGTTAAAATAAAAATAAATACGAAATGAAAAAAAAATAGAGTCCTTCTATAGCCAAAAACGGCTATTCCCAATTCTCAATCCCTCCTGACCCATAATCACACCTTGGATGACACCTAATTAAAAAGTAAAATAAACAAAAGTCAATTAAGAAGCAAAATAAACGTAATTCAGAACAAATAAAACACGAAACTTGTGTGAAGAAGAACTCCTTGTGTGAGAAGCCATTTACTTGTTCTTCTTTTTTGTTTGTCTATTTAGCTTCAATGGTCATCGGTGTTTAGGGACAGTCCGGCACCAGCCTACTGCATTTCCAACATAATTTTCAAGCACGCAACTCTATTTCCAACGCCATCACAAACTTGGAGGTCTTGATTACATGATTATATTCTCTATTAACATTTTTTATTTTCCTCAAAAAAAAATTTATCTACAAACCGTGATTTTTCCTTTGATGTGTTTGATATAATAAACTGGTAGGTTTTTTTAGGTTCTATTTTCTTCCATTACAGAATGGTATTTTCCTTTTTTGTTTCGAAGGTCTATCTATTTTCTTTCTATTACCAAGAAATTTGAGTATTTTTTTTCTTTATATTGTAATCAATATGAAAATTTGGGTTCTTTGTCGACTAATTTATAGTTGCATTGTTTTAAATAAATTTCTATAAATTGAAAATAATCCCTCATCGTTATTCTTTTTTGTTAGACTTGAGTTGCTTTAAAGACTTTGCCTTTCCACCTACAAAACTCAAAAAACCATTAATTTCTTTTTTGCATATCTAAGGCTTATTTTCATTATTTATCATTTTTGTAGGTACTAAGAACTCTTGGATTGAAGATATTTGAGTTGAGAGATAATGCACAATCCGTCAATATTATGAGCTTTCTTTATTTTATTTTTTCTGTTTTGCTAAATACCTTGTCTTTAGATCTTATTTGATGGTGAAGTTCATCCCTTTTCACTTTTGACTGAGTTGAAACTATTTAATTGCATTCACGTGAACCTGTGGTGTTTCTTAATTCTTTTTTTCTATTTTTTGGGTAGGTTTTTGGTTTGAAAAGTTTGAATATGATTTGTAAGGATTTTGTTTGTTTGAGTTTGCCTTAAAGGATGCTTTGTGTTTATGTTTCAGTATTTTTCGTTCTTTATATTCCAAATGAAGCATTTTCGTTGTAAACTGTAATTTGAAAAACTATAAAAGCAGCTGCCAATTCTGTCTTTTATTTGACTCACTAGCATTTTAGGTTTGTGCTCTTGAAAAGTAGTTTGTTTAGGTGCTTTAAAATCTTGGATTTTCCTGTTTTGTTTATCCATGAAAAGAAAACAAAATAATTGATATGGTTTCAAGTCTATAAAAAATTGTAGCTGTCAGAAGAGTAATTTATAACTGTATTGCATTGAGTTTTTTGTACATGTTCTTTTGTGATTAGAAGTTAATTGTCCTTAACTATAAATAAATAAATAAGAATTATATCTTATTTATGTTTTAGTTGCAGCTTCTTAGATGGTAATTTGAAAGCTGGACTTGCAATGTATGAAAATGAATATGATGAGATAGGTCATGCAGAAGATGAGAATGTAGACTAGGACATGCAGATAATGAGCGTGATGAAACCATTGTATCTCTTAAGGCTGGAAAGGAAATTTCAGCTATAGAATAAATTTGGTCTTATTATATGAAATATGATAAGCAAAAAGGGTTTGGTGTGTGTAAAAGGAGTTCTAAACAAGATGACAATGAGAATGTCGAATGGTTTTGCTTCGCATGTACGCAAGGAGGTACATAAATAAGTAAGGCTGCGAATATTATGAAACTAAGAGAAACAAAAGAAAATGGGGTGTGTGGCTAAGATTAATGCTATATTTGTTGAACCCAAGGTTTTAAATTTCGTATCTACGTATAAATTTTGATGATAACAAATAAATTCAAAACTTACGTTTAAATTGTTTACGTACGAAGGGAGTTAAGCACATCAAGAAATCAAGTATGAGCAAGAAGAAGAACAAATCTACAAATGAAACTCATAGAGTAATTTTGTACATCTCTTAAAATTTGAATTTGGATAAAGGCTCAAAATTAATTTTTTCTCATAAAGTATCAAATTGCATTTTTTACATTTGCATAACATTATTAAAATGTTTACTTTTGAATTTTTTTTTTACATATGCATAAAGATTTAAATTTGTAAAATAATTGATTATCATTTTTGACATATGCATGTTTTATTTAAAAATCTTGAAGGCTACAAAAGATAGATAATTTTGTTTGAAAATCTTGAAGGGTGGTTGTGTATTTTTTTGAAATATGCAAAAAAAAAATAATTTAGTTTGAAAAATAAATCATACTCATTTTGTCATGTATGAAAAGTGAAAGATTTGATTTGATTTCTTTGAAAAATAAATGGAGTTGTCTTTGACAAATGTAAAAATGAGATATTTTTATTTGAATTTTTTGAAAAGTGAATAGTACTTTTATTTGACATGATGTGAACATTTTCAAATTTGAATATGAAGAGTCATTTGTCTATAAATAGCTCAGTTGAATTTTACAAAAATCACAATAAGAGCTTACACATCAATTGCTAAGTTTTACATCATTTTTTTAAGGCCCTCATTCTTTCTTCTATAAGTTTTATGTATTAATTCTTATTCATTTTGAGAGAGATATAAGTTGCGCTGTATTATTCTTATTTCACTCATTGAAGAGTGTACTCTGATAATCTACTCACTATCAGCTATTGTATTTGTAAGAGGGTGCGTATAGCCTTTGTATGTGTAGAAGGTGTTCTATACAGGAAATAGTTGAATCACCAAATGTAAGGTAATTGCAAGTATAAAGGGTGTTCTACATGGATTCTTTGTAACGGTATTACTCAAATGTGTTATAGGTTTCTATCTCTACCTGAACGAGATTGAATAGTGAATTTAAGATCCTTAAGGGGTAGTTTAAAGCGAGGACGTGGGCAGTGAGATTAAATCTTGTTAAAACATTGAGTTTTCTTTTTCTTATCCTTATTGTTTATATTTTCTACTGTTTCGTATTTTGTTTATATATATATATATATATATTATATTGTATATTTGATTTATAAGTGTTAATTTTTGTATATAATCCAATTCACCCACCATCTTGTGTTAATCATTTGGACAACAATATTGAATGATGAAGGTGGATACACCCTATCTAAAATAAAGTTGGTTCACACACACATTTGTAGTCTGAAAAAAGTAAGATACTTCAGATGCTTTAAAAAGATTAATGCGCGTGTGGCTAAAAGGATTGAAATAAATGATGAAACAAGTGTACCACTGGCCAAAAATTACTGTGACGTTTGTAGTTGGATACATTTTGGTGGATGCTAAAAAGTACTTTTTTAAATGACTATTATTTGGCAAAATATTGTTGGCAGAAATGTCAATTTTTTTTTATAGAGATGAATATGTTCTATTGAAGATGATAATTTTTTGGAGTAGTATTGGGCAAAATTTGTAGCTGTCTGTTGTACAGTATATCTAGTCGGAGCCATTCTTTTTGTGATTAGTTGGCAAATTGACAATTTGTAATAGATACAAGAACCATGAATTACAATGATATTTGTGGTAGAATGGTATTGAAAGTTCTTTTGATTTATTGGATTTATATATTTATATTTCAAAGATTTTATTTAATTGTTCTGAGGATTCATTGGAGTTGAGGGGTTGATGTACTAATTTTGGTTGAGGTCGGGAGCACTTCAAATCTGAAATTCAAAAGACTCCTCTAAATGAAAAAATCTTTAGAGCATTCACTATTGAGAGTATCCATTGTACTCATAAGCAATGCTTAGGGTAAATTTACTAATTTATCCTTAAACATTATTCATGAGTGTAATGGATATTCTTAAATAATAGATGCTCTCTATCATTACTCCCTCTAAATACATCTGAAAAGAAATATGAATTTGGAAAGGTAGCGTTATTACGGCGTGTTGGGATCAGCTGTCAGACTAAGCTGACAACTTTTGGACAAGATTCCCAACTAGTAATTGAACAGTATTAATGGCACTTATATATAATATATGAAAAATACTATTCTTACTCTCTAATATCACTGATTGAGATCCTATCAGACAGTTTTTATTTATTTATTTAATAAATAAATAAGTATTTTTAATAATTTATGATTTTTTTAAATATTAAAAAATACATAAAAATTAAAAAGAAAAAATAAAATACGCTGAATAGAATTTCACTCGGAATCCCATGGTCGAAGTACGTCTCAATATAATATATATAGTATGAAAAATACTAAATATATTTAAGAAAAATTTACAAAAAATTGATTTTTTTTATATGTTAGTTATTGATAGGCTAAAGTAATTAAATTTAAATAAAAAATAAAAAATTTAAATTTTTAAAAAAAATTAACAAATTAAATACTTTAAATCAAAATATAAATAAAATTATAAGTATTCGTAATACTACTCATATGCTATATATATATATATATATATATATATATACATATATAATACAATATAGGTGCGTGGTGGTGCGTAATAAATACAGTCGGGCCGGGGTAAAGGGAATCCATGTCGTAACAGCTGATGTTGACCCAACCACATTATGGTAAATAAAACACAGAGAGGGAAAGAGTGATCAGACCAATAAAGGCATTCATGAGTAGTGTTTTATCCCTCAGTGGCCACCATTAAACGAGGCGGAGGGCATGCAGCATTCCTCAGCTAGCTTCTGAAATTGATGACAGAATGATCCAGCCACAACACTCAACACACCAAGCCACAATGCACTTTAGCTACAGATCCATCGATCACCATTCTAAGGATATCTTTGAAACTGTGATAAAAAAAAATTATTTTTAATTTAAAGTTTATAGTTTAAATTTTAATGTAATAAATTTTACTGATAAAAAGTTATTTATTGTTTAGAATCTATATATCTAAAATATTTTGTAGAATTAATTACGATATTTTTTTAAAATATATAGTTATTTGCAGATTTGGTGCTGTTTTAAAAAAGTGATTTTTAGTTTTTCTAGCCGCCTAAAGGACTTTTGATAAAATTATTAAACACGTTATTTTTTTAAAGTATTTTTAACTACTTAAAAATACTTTTTAAATCTTAAAACGTAATCCCAAACATGTTTTATGTCTGCTTCCATGAGTAGGCTTCTCATCATCTGATTCCTCCTTTCAATTATATTAAAAAAAATTATTTATTTATGATCAATTATTTTTAATTAAATAATTATTTTCAATTAAATAAATATATAATAATCCTATTTATTGTAAATAATTAATTACAAATATCCATTTTTCTTTTGGAGTCAGTACCTGTTCTATTCCTTTATTTCTATTTACATATTTCTGTCTGTATAGAGTCAAGT
Source organism: Platycarya strobilacea (assembly GCA_036898215.1). NCBI lineage: Eukaryota > Viridiplantae > Streptophyta > Magnoliopsida > Fagales > Juglandaceae > Platycarya > Platycarya strobilacea. Next base: position 15,957,187 of record CM072549.1, on the reverse strand, counting down.
TTTCCATGGACGCCTGAACCGAACAAAAAATACTCGGTGATCATGTATCCTCATCTCGCCCTAACTCTTCCTATTGAGAACCACAGTTTTGTCAAGAAATGTTGTTTCAGAAGAGAAGTCAATTAATTAAAGATGTCATGTTCCCTATGAGTTTGACATCACATACGACGCGCCTTTTCCTGTCCAATCCTGACTGCTTGAATTCTTTATAAAAACCATAATTATTCGTAGTACATTGGTTTGTATTCGAAGATGAGTTCAATTCATCTCAATTTATTTTTATTTTATTATTATATTTTTATAATTTTTTTATATAAAACACAAATTCCTATATACTTTTTTTAAATTCCAATATGCATTTTTTAAATCTCAACACACTTTTTCAAATTCTAACATTTTTTTCAAATTTTAAAATAATAATAATATTAAAAAATAAACTAAACTTATGGACCCTTAACTCCAACTTAAAATTAATTACAACTTAAAATTAATTACAACGTAATCTACCATCGGATTTGATATAGCGATACGTAATTCTAACGCAAAAGGGTTTACAAATCACAGGGAATCCAGAAACCTTAATTGTGTCGTGGCCCGTAGGTAGAACAACATAAAAAGCTATCGATCATGTTGGATTCACAGAAAACTAGCACATATTTTCAATGTTGATTATTGTTGTTACTTGTAACAATCATGATAAATATACAAAATAATCAAAAGCGAAAATAAATGAAAAAATAATATAGAAATATATATTGTTTGATACTGTGTTTACATCCATAGAAGTGAGCAACGAAAATTTCACTATATCTTACTCGCTATGCTTACATTTCACTCCTTCCGACATGCTCTACTTATTTGCCGCTGTACACACATCCAATACAAATCACATACTTAAACAATTATCCTTCTCCCCCTTCTCCCCTCACATATTGCATATTAATGTAGGGTTTTGTTATATACTCAGGAAAAAAGTGAAAGATATTTATTAGTTCACAGATCTAAAACGTGGGTTAACTGTTGAAAACACCAGAACGTCCATAAGTTAAATCAGAAATCTAATCTATCACATATCATGTTTTTCTTTACTCTTGTGTTTTGTGTCAATACTCGCATACATGATCATCACAATCCTTCTCCACATTGCTCTGAAAAAAAAAACAAAACAAAAAAACAAACTGTAGAGATGATATAAATGCTGCAAATAATAGATGGGGAAAACTCAGAAAAAGGAATAGTAGTAGTAATTTCACAGTAGCTAGGGTGCCGTTTCTCTTTCAAGTGGGTTGCTTCTCAAATACAGCCTAGCTAGCCGTCGAACTTCTGCCAGCCTCGAGGCATTAAATATTCTTTCACCTTTCTTGAAGTAATGGTTGTAGTACTCATGTGTACATACGCATTGCAAAATTAATGTAGTAACATTTTTGGATCAGATCTTGCAATCATTATTGAGGGCAAATGATTATCAGCAAAACACAGGAATCAAAGAGGTCTTCCCTACTGCATAATGGAAACCTGATGATCTGAGATCTCCATGTTAAAACCTTACCCACAGATCAGATTTTAACCTAAGCATACCTCCGAAAAAGCTTAATGCTATGGCCATATCTCAGACCATGAAAAACGCATCAGCTCATGCCCTGACTCACAAGTCCAATCATTAACAAGAAAGTAAATATTTAATGAATGAGACATCCCCAAAAAAGACGGATAACACAAAGCTCCAACAGTCCAACAACCATCTCAGATTGCAACATATATGACAGATGAAACCAGACAGCACAGAATGGTATTCGGGAAACAATGATGTATTAGTACAATATTATCCACTATTAAAGACAAGTATATTTAACCAAATGTTACACTCCATTGAGAAAAAACTTGTAAATAGATATGACAAAGGAGATCTGAAGGGATTTAATATCAAGTACCACTTTTATGAGAATGAACACAACGAATCCTCAAGGAAAACCCTAAGTAAAAGTAGTACTGTTTCGGTGTTGAGGCTAGGAATGGAAGTTGAAGAAGAAGCCAATTACGAAGTAAATCTGGGAAAGAGCAGAAACGGACAGAGAAGATTCCTTTGAAGCCATCATGAGAAAATCCATCCCAATGATGAAACTTAAAGAGTTAAAAGACTGGCAGAGAAATACACAGCCCTGCCCGATCCATGAAATTTAGAGATAAAAATAAAAAAGTAATGATGATCCTTTCCCTCTTCGGTCAGAAAAGGGTGATAAAAGCAGTCAAGATTCATCATCATTGCACCAATCTGCTCATGCCCAACAACTAGAATTCCTCTAATTACAAAAAAACCCAAGGTATATACAAAGAAGTCCAAAAAGCTGATAAGAACACACAAAAATATGGGATAAAAGTACTTAAAAAAGGCAAGAATGCTCACCAGCAGATCAAGGCAAAAAAATAACAAGAAATCAAAGGATCAGATTTTGATCTAACTGAATGGAAGCAGAAATTGGGGGGAATGAAGCCTGGTCCGACGTCATTAACTCATGATCAATGATGTGATCGCTCTCAACAGAGTATCTCAAAGATCTAACTTTGAAATTTTGGTAAATTGAAATAACATCATAGATCTAGTTGATGGCCTCGAGCCAGACAACATTCCCCTCAAAACAAAAAGCTTCTTCTTCATCTGTCACCTTCCTTCTCCTCTATATCACATACCCAGCTATCCCTAGCTAGAGCCTCTCAGGCAAGCACTAGAGAGAGAGAGAGAGAGAGAGAGGCATGGGGTGTGTGTGATCACTGTGGAATGAAATGGGTGAGTGAGAAGTGAGAGGGAAGAGATAGAGATAAAGGCCAGGGGAAGGAGAGATAGTAGGTGAAGAGGACAAAGAAAGTAATAAGAGTAAGCAGACCCCCCCGGCCCCACCAGCTGGGTCTTGGGTTCCAGAAATGACTACGACGTCTTTCTCTCTCCCTTTCTCTCTCTCTCTCTCTCCGTCTCTACCATGCAGTATATATAGAATTCAGCTCCTCTCTCTCTCTCTCTCTCTCTCTCTCTCTCTCTCTGATCTCTCTCTCTCTCACGCGTACTTTACTTCACACGTTGATTTCAAATCCCAGTACGTCTACCGCGAGATCATCATGACCTAATCACACAATCAGCTATACTATTACTATATATTGAGCACAATAAGCAGTATCTGCCTGATCTTAACTAACCCATATATCTCTCAATTACTAACTAACATGATTTCAAAAACCCTTAACCCGGATATTACTAGGATTTAGAGTTTTACCATATATGTGCTATGGCCATGATGATGATTAGGACATATTGACATAACCCTAAAATTTAAAGGCACTAATTTGTGCTGCATGATGCATGATGTTGATGAGACAAGAACGAGTGCATTAACCAAAGATCAGTCAAAGAAATTAGTTGAACTAATTCACCGAACAGTATTGGAAATTTGGTTCCTCTCTCTCTCTCTCTCTCTCTCGGTTTACTTCTTTTCTCTGTATTATAAAAGCTAAGGATAAAAGGATGGTACAGACTTTTTACGTTTTTATGGGTACTGTAAATTTGGGCAACACTAGAAATAATTTACGAGAAAAAAGGGAAGCCCTCCTCGTTCAGTGCAATTCACTTCTTTTACTACGGTCGCGGGGGATTCGAGATAACGACAGGCACATGACAGACATAAAAGATAAGCAGAGGAGTCAGCGACTCTCTGCGTAGTACTGATCTATCTATGCTCAGATGCTCTCAGGTCTACTGCTCCTAACGTGCTCTCAGTCTCACATCATTTTGATTCAAAGAATTATTTACGAACATCATAATTAAGTACCTAATTAACACATAATGCTCTAATAACTTGTTTACACGAACGTTATTTACAGAAAAAAGAGACTGTACTCTGCAGGAATGAAATTATAGAGGTAGGATGCATGCTCGCTTGCTTGCTAGTAGGAGTGTTAAATATTATAACTTCTAACATTAATATTAGAATCTTGGATTTTTTATGATCCAAGATTATAACTTCTAACATTAATATTTTTATCGTGTTCCACCATAATAAAAATAATAACAGTTAAAAGACTATCTCTCTACATATAGGAGTCTTCAATTTTTTATATCTAAATTAATAAAGAATATGATCTAACTATGAGAGTAAGATCCTTCTAACAATTTTATCTTTGAGTATCTCCTGATAGTTAGAGGTATAATAATATTATAGGTAAGAACTCTTACACTCCTTAGTGCATAATTAAGATTGCAGTGGGAAATATAACTTATAATTTTAAAATTTATGTATATGTTTGAGATTGAGGTGATAAATATAATTTATAATTTTAGGGCTTAATACTTTATAACTTAAATAATAAGTTCTATATTTCAAAAATTGATTACTGTTTGATAAACATGTGTCTAAAACACTTTTAAAATTAGTTACAATAAAATTTTCAAAATATACAATTATCTGCAAGAGTATTTTTATAAAAAATTTTAATTTAGTGCTTTTTAAAAAAGTTAACTTTCAATTTTTTTAACCAATTAAAATATTTTTTATAAAATTATTAATATGTTTTTTTTTAAGTGATTTTAATTACTTAAAAATACTTTTGAAGATTCGAAACGCAACCCCAAGCAAGTTTAGAAGCTTTATACTTTAAAAGTTGTTTACTAAATTGGTAAATATGTATCTAAAGCATTTTTTAAGTTAGTTACAGTAATTTTTAAAAAATATACAATTATCTATAAGAGCTTTTTAATAAAATTTTAATTTGATGTTTTTTAAAAAAACTGATTTTCAATTTTTTAACCGTTTAAAGTACTTTTTTTAAAAAAATTTACCAAACATATCAATTTTTCTTTAAATAAAAATTTTTAAGCAATTAAAAGTACATTTTAACATTCCAAATGCAACCCCAAACATACTCTTAATACTATTATAGACTTCTAGCTAGCCATCATTAAATTTAGAGATCACTTCGTGTCCTATTGTGATTAGATATAATGGTATTCTTGTCCCGTTATGACTCAATAATTAAGTGATAATATTTGATCTAGTCTAAACCCATTAAAATTTGGGTGTATGGGACATAAAGTTTAATTTAATAAAACTCTTACAAAGAAATCATAAATAATATATATAATTCAACAAACTTTGAGTACTAGAGTACTCTAATTAAGGCACTCATGAATCTATTACCCATATGTATGCCATATTTCTAACAAACGCTGAAAATTAAACGTGTTACATATATAGAAATTAAATATATAGACATAAATGTACCATTATTTACTAGTCCACTCTCATGTTCAATGTAGGTTCGAACTTATAAATATGACATGATTTCCAAAACGTGTTGGAATGAAAGCGCGCTTTAATTAATTATAGCTTGCTTGCGGGTAAGGAAATATTTTTATTTATATCCGGTATTGTTTAGAGTAATCAATTTGCTTTAACCTTACTACTTTGTTAAGAAAAGCTTTTACCAAAAACAAAGGCATGGACGAGTTGACAGCCTATTCTATCATTCTTCTACTTTACTCCAAGTAATAAAAGTTAATCTTCTATATTAATATGGAAACATTCACGAACACTTTCTGGCAGATATAAGAGTACTAATCTGATTAAATGGCTATATTCCTTTGCCCATTAAACTTTTTATAACCATAAAAGAGAAAAGCATAACAAAAATTAACCTAGTTTTTGTGATGATATTAGCAATGCGCATATAAGAAAAATGCTTATATATATGAGCCAGTGGTTTATAACAAAAAACAAACATTTCTTATCAAAGTGATTCAATTATCATCCCAAAAATGTTGATCTGCATGAACATTTGAACTTTAGCCAGACCCATAAATAAAATATATTACCAGGACGAACTACAAGAAATGGAACTAGCTAGGCATATATGCAAGCCACTATCGAGGTTCGAAGTACCCGCAGGCATATATATATATATATATATATATATGTGTGTGTGTGTGTGTGTGTGTGTGTGTGTGTGTGTGTGTGTGTCCCATTGACCTTAAGTCACGTCTTTGACCCATAACATATGAAAAATATGAAAGCATTTCTGATTTGATTTCTCTTTTCCAAAGCGCCCTAATTTCATGGTGATTGACCTAAGTACCTAACCCCATATATTCATACACCAAACTTTACCTAGATTTTTGTTCTTGCCGAATTCCCACCATAAATTTAACGGCATTGTCTCCGCTTTCCGCTAATTTTTTTATTTCTTTAACGCTCATTTATATCACCTTTTCAAAATACCTACTAACTTTGATTTTCTGTCACAGCCCCCATTTCCACCGTTGATCGGTTAATCAATTTATGGGTCCCATGTTTATATGACCTCCATGGACCTTTGGCTACATTTGGATGAAACCACGATGAGGTAATTTGTGAATTAATGTTTGTCACAGCAAGATTTGATGCAAAAATGCCCAAATCTACTTCCTTTAAAAGAGTGCAAAATCTTCATCAACAGAATAATTAACATCCCGCCCTCTTGATTCATGCAAATAACCATTAAGAAGTGTATGTGCAAGAGTTGTTGAAAAGTGAAAAAGGCAAGAAACCTTTTGTGTACAGCATGTTGGCCACCAAACCCATGCAGGCCTTGATAGCCCAAATATTTAAAACAAAAAACAAAAAACAAAAAACAAAAAACAAAAAACAAAAACAAAAAACAAAAGTAGGCCTTGATTGAGAAAAGAAGATTCTTTGCAAACTAGACAACGTAGAAAATAGAACCAAAAGCTTTGGTGTGTGTTTTTCTTGATGTTAGGAAAACAGTACAAAAACTCAAACATATATACATACCACGACACATTGAACCTCGTTTCCAAGTTTATAATATAATGGAACACCGTGAGCGGGTGTTGGAGACTGTTTTTACTGCCAATGTAACGAATATTTTAAAAAGCTTAAATTACCATTATTTTAATTAAAGCTAACAACCGGTCAGCTTTAAATTTGTTTTTACCAGAATTTTGAACCTATTTGGAATCAAGCAATATATGTATTAATTAAGTTTAGCTCAATATAGAATGATATATATATATATAATTATATTTTACTAAAATCCGATCTCTCAAAAAAAAAAAAAGAATAAAAAAAACTAACAAACGCTAACTCATGCACTCGAGTCATTATCCATGTGTCCGAGGTGTCGCATAAGTTTGGACCAGGCCTATGGGCTTATAATTAAGGCCCAATGGCTGCTGCCTATGATCTGCCATAGCAATTATAGAGATCCTTAGTAGGGCTGTTCCTAAGGCCTAAAGTGTAATTGGAAGTGGGCTGTGGTTTGGAAGGCCGAAAGTTTTCATATCTTCAGAACCTTTCGTGATAAACAGCTAAGAAGAAATAAAGTTGAGACCCATAATAAACGTTTCGAATCTTTGAAGCAGACAACGTCACAACAGCAGACGTGTTGTCGAAATTAAATAGCACGGTAAATCATCTCTTAATTGCTGCTGATTTTTCATTATAATTTATAGAAACTTGATTAAATTAGCATGAATTTATAATCGAAAAAGTTGGTTTTTTGTAAATATTAAACCAATCTTCTTTTTAAGGTTTTGTTGAGGAGACTATCTTTCTTACCAAAAAAGATCCAAAGCAAAGTAATATTTTGTAGCTAAAGATAGATTTTTAGATACAAAATATTTTATAAAAGTAAAATTACCAAAATTTAATATTATCTTTATTATAAAATTAATATAATAAATTATATAAAATTAAATTATATTAGTATGTAAATTAATCATTACGAAATTTCTGTAGTGATGCTTTAAAGAGAGCGACCTTTTAAGCTGACGTGCCACGTTATGACAGAGAAAACGAAAAGTTTTGTTACAATTTGGAGATAAAACCACGTGGGTGGAGCCATAGGCAGACATACGAGCCTGGTGGTGCAATGACATTGGTTAGATAGGGACAGCAGCCTGACTTTGTCCTTAAAGCGCTGACTGATTGGTGCATCTATTTCTTTCCAAAGTTACTTTAGATCTGCAACGTGGGAGGCAATGAAATGTTGCAGGATCCAAAAGATTTTTTATTTTTATTTTTATATTTTCCAATCAGATAATGCAGTACTGTCACTTTCCGATGTATAATGTCTTGAAAAATTACACACACGGCATTTTATTATAAGATAAAAATATTTTTATAAATTATATATAAAGTTAATTTCGTTTTATAAAAATATTCTCATTTTTATAATATTATAAAATATATTATGTATATTATTTCTCGTATGTATTCATTTGTATGTGTCTTATGATATCTTCGCGGAAAAATTAGGACCCAATTGAGAGTTCTTGTTATAATATTCCAACGTAAAATAGAGCATTTCAGATTATTTTTCCACTTTGAGTATAATAACTACTGGGAGGTATGTGAAGGTTCCTTCAGAGCAATTTAGGACCCATTTAGAGATAGAGGTAAAATAAATCTCTATTAAAATATGATTAGATAATCTAATCATTGAATACTAATCATATTTTAATAGAGATTTATAAGTCATTTAAGGTGTACCGCATCGCCAGATGTGATTATGAACAATAAAATAATCGATAAATAGCCATAAATTACACACTATCATTGCTACATCACTTTCTACCTCAGTAGGATATTACTCGAGTACTTGGGATATATTACTGAAGCAAAGACCAGCTTCAGGCCCACATTGACACTGCTTCACCTACTCACTCTCTCTTCCAAAGTCTGAGATCTCTCCTAAACAGCAACAAAAAAAAAAAAAAAATTGAATCTTGAAACACTGACAAGTATGAGGAAGAATAAGAACATGAGAAGATTCAACGAAGAACAAATCAAGTCGCTGGAAGTTATGTTCGAGGCAGAGTCAAGACCAGAGGCTCAGATAAAACACAAGCTAGCTAACGAGCTTGGACTGCGACCTCGCCAGGTTGGTGTATGGTTCCAGAACCGGAGGGCTAGATTGAAGACTAAGCAGGTTGAGCGAAATTGCTGCACATTAAAAGCTAGTTATGATAGTCTAGCTTCCAATTTCGAGTCACTACAAAGAGAGAATCGGGAACTCCTACTCCAGGTATCATTTATATCCATCCCTAGTTGACTAAAAGAGTCTTAAGAAAATAACTAGTTAACTAAAGAAATCGCTGATTAAGTTTGTTTTGAGGTTTACAAAAGTTGCAGAAACTGAAAAAACAGCTCGGCAAGGAGCATGGGAACGAGAAAGGAAGAGATCCTATGTTCGAATCAAAAGAAACTCCCAGAATTCTATCAGAAAGTGCTGACAAAAAAACCAACATGCTTCTGGGTGATGTTAACTGCAGACAGGCTGAGTGTACTACGGAAGAAACTGGCATTCAAAACATGGCACAACCCACAGATGGTTCCCAAGCATCATCAGGAGATTGGCGCAGTTTAGAGTGCTGTTGTTTACCGGATGAGTCAGTTGGGAATTCACAGTGGTGGGAATTATGGTCTTAATGAATTGCCTACCACTTCAATTTCCAAACATATGTATGAAAGTATATTCCTAGGGTGTAATGGAATCCTTTGGTCAGCCATTGCATCTAAATGAAACACGTCTATTCAAATATAAGAATTTAACACTCCAGACAAAATTTGATAGTGGTAAGAATAACTAAATCCAGGATTTTAGAAGTTCAGTCCTATGAGTGAAGCTCTCTACCTTCCGTCCAGGTAAAATCTCTGAGTAAAATAAAGTCCAAAGCGAATAGGAAAGGTTTTGAAAACAAGAAGAGAAAGTCAACTCATGATGGAAAGGTAAGATGAAAGGAATTATAGCAGTAGGAAGAAACTCCCGTCAGCAGATGTGTGCTTCCATGCACGTGTTGTGAATGCATAGGTATGAACTCCCTAATCGCGTATAATCTATGGGAGGACTGAACTTCATAATCGACAACGAAGAAGTTAAAAGCCTTCAAGAACTTCATAATATTTAGTAGGGCTATAATAACGGCAGATCTCTCCTCTAAACTCTTGCTGGGTTTTTTCAAATAGATGTAGCCATTTGCATGGATTCAGGGAAGATTATATATCGATCAATCAAATTAGGATTCCCTCACAATGCACCAAAAATCTATGACTTATGGCCATGTTTTTCGCTATTGATTTATTTTTTCCTCCTAACAAAATCACCAACACCGACTAAAAAGCTCAGATATCATGTATTGCATGCATATCCCGTAACCCTTCTTCCATTTTTGTTCCACTGAACAAGCTATTTCCAAAAGTATATAATTTATCCAATGAGTTTGGTTTTACTTCTGCCTCAACTCTTCGATTGCATCTTTTCACCAGAAAAGAATCATAAGATAACATGACACAAGCGTGCATGTGTTCAGTTACATGGGTAGAGAAGTTTTGATTTCCTAACCAAACAAATAAATCTGTAAGCCTAAGTACATGTTATGTGAGTAAAAAAAGGTTGAAGTTATCGCATTCACAAATTTAAGACCAGCAAGTACTGAAGAGAGTTAAAAAAAAAAAATCTGTTGTATTATCCATGTATCCATTTGGCTTTTATCAACAATCACAAGATCACAGACATGCCAAGAGATGGACACTAAGAATAACAAAAGACAATACTGACATGGACACCTAAAGCTCGGGTTTGACCTTCATATCTCCATTTGGTAATATGCTTTGTGCTTGTGCAAGCCTCTTCAATTCCTGCATGAAATGTAAAGAACTCTAAGCATTAGATGGTAAGAATACACAACACTACAAGATATATCTAAACCAGTCTCAGAATATACCTCAAGGTATATGCCTTTTAACCACCTACTAATAACTTGAATAAATAATTAAGTCAAAAATAGGGTGTTAAAATTTCTCATGCCAAGAATTCAGTTACCAATCTCCATCTGAGATTATGCACATAGATATTCCTATCCTTTCATTCTTCTTTTTCGATAATTTGTTGAGTTGCCTTAGTGTCATTTCATTCATAAACTACTTGAAGTCATAACCACCAATAACTAATTACCCTCGTGAGTGAAGGAAATAAGAGGCCAGACTATTTTTTAAGGAAGGTGTGCCAGTGCTTCACATTCTATGTGACAACAGAAGATAATATCAACAAAAGATTGATAGCTAAAGAGGTACCCTTCCCAAATAGAGTGGCCTGATCTATAAGCATGGCGGAAAGGAAATTAGGGAGAGGAGGGTTGGAAGAAGAAAACAATTGAAGAACGGGTATGGACCATTAGAAGAAAATCTGTAGAGACAACCATTCCGAGAAGTTAGTTGGCCAATGCAATATAACTTACAGCAGCAGAGGCAGCACGCATTTCTCTGTATGATTCAACTTCATCAGGAAATGCTTGTTCAAGTTCTTCCAAAAGATGTCTGCGTAAACCCTGGAAAAATAAAACCATACACAAGCACAAAAACCAATACCTCAACCTTACTTACAACATTGAAATGGGAATAAGTAACTATGCAAATCTGTCATATCTGAGGATATCAAGGTGACCTTAAACGCATCAGTTTTGCCTTTTGTCATCTGATTTTTGGAAATACAGCTATTTATGACATCCCTTGTGAATTCATCTGGATTCTTTCCATCATCTATCAAACTAACAGCAGAAGTATAACATCTTTCGATAAGTAACAGCAGAAGTACAGAATCGGGGATAAGAAAATAAGGAAAAGCCTGAATTCCATCATAAAGAACAATCTCAGATGAAGAAGAGGCAATCGTGGGAATAAACTCACTTAAGAACCTCCATAGGAACCTGGATGTTGCACTTCTCAGCTATTTTAACCATGTTGTCGAGCTCCATAACAAGAGAATTGCTGCAGAATAAACCCATAGCAATCAATTTCTTGACAGACCAAGTAACAACTAAAAGAAAGGATCACAAAAAGGACTGCAGAGTGGTACAGGCGTTGGAGAAGAGGAAGCTGAGAGGCAGGATTGAAGGAAGAGACACTAAGGTAGAGCTGGTGAAGGAGGCCCAAAGTTTTCTGGATAGAGTTGATGACCTGGTTCAAGTTTTGCTTTGGATCGTCCAAGGCATTTAATGCTGCCGTATCATTGGCCTGAGAGATCAGCCCATTGCCACCACCACCAGTCACTGCCGTTGCAGCACCCTGTGATGAATCCATGATGTGTTTTACTTCAAAGACCTCCTCAAATCTCTAGAAATATGTATCTGTCACATAAAAGATATGAATATGAATTAAATAACAGAAGATTTAAATTGTTTATTTTCCCTCAGATGTCAAATTTATCAATTTCACTATATTAATAATTCAAAAAATGTGCAAAACGGAATACCAAGCTGCTTTAAATTATGTTCAAATGGATTTCTCTTATCTAGTCCTCTTTTCAATCTACCAAGAGAAGCAGAAGAAATTTAAGGAACTTAGTAGCCTCAAGTTCTTGGCAATGCAGAGTTATTTGAAACCAGAATTGCTACACTTTGAAATTAAGACCTGAGCATTAAGATTGTGGCATGTCGCCAATTTTTTATCTTTATTAATGACACAGAATTAAAAGAGAGTGCAATGTAGTCTTTGATTGTCGAAGGATAAATGTGCTATTTTTAGTAGTTTGGGTGACAATTACATAATTCTTATAGTTTGAGAGTGTGCAGTGTACTTTTCTTCAAAAATACCATCGGTTGGCATCAACACTGAAAATTGTGGGCCAATTGGGCATTATCAAGCATCACTTTTAACTCTAGAAAACAACAAGAACCTAACTAACTCTAGATCTAGACTTTTCCATACATTTGTAGAATTTCTTTTACAATTAATAAGAAATTTTATTACTAAGAATAGGCACAACTCAAGTACACAGGAAGCATATAAAGCAAATACCTACTACACTCTAGAAAGCAGGAAAACTAAAACAAGTTCTTTACATTATCATCATTCCTTGCAAAGATTTTAGCCCACAAACACAAAGTAGAAAAGAAAAAATTCTGAAGATCTTCAAAAGAACGCTCTGTCTTCAAAACATCTCCCATTTCTTTCTAGCCAAAGACCCTGCCTTAAACACAAAGGAATCATTCTCCATCTGGCGGCTACACAATTCCTTTCCTCAAAACCTTGCCAACATGCAAGAAGATCAAAAACTTCTTTAGGCATCACCCAATATAAACCTATCCGACCAAAAACCTCATTCCACAAAGACTTTGCCACCTCAAAATATAGAAAGATAGGATTTACAAATTCATCATTTTTCTTGCACATGACACACCAATTAGCTATACACAAACCACATTTTCTAAGGCTATCCGTGGTCAATACTTTCCCTAGAGCAACCACCCAACTGAAGAATGCCACCTTAGTAGTGTAGAAAATAAGTAATTGAAAGGAGAAAGCACTGAATAATATTTTAATTAGCCATCATCAAGCATCACTTCAATTCTAGACAACAACAAGACCAAACTGACTCTAGACTTTTCAATAGATTTGTAGAAAATCTTCAACTAAAAGAAGAAAGTATATGAATAATATTTCCACAGACAGCCATCTGTTTCTTACATTAAAAACTTGGAAGTTCATTAGACATGCAACCAGATAGATCTTTTGTCACTGAACAACAAACTCAACCACTCTAAAGATAAATATCATCCGCATGATAAAGAAATCTCGTTTGAGATTAGCCAGCAGCCTTAACTCATCAACCGCAACATTTACACCACAATATCAACCTCGAGAACTACATTGCATTTTGAAGTAAATGAAAAATAAACCGGCCTAAAACAGTAAATCCAAGAAACGGGTTGAAGAAACCAATATAATCATAAAGCAGTAATAAAGCATAAAATCCCAGAATCTCGGGAACTTAATAAAGCATACATAATGAAAATTCCTCGCATTGATTGCTCCGAACAATTAAAAAAAAAAAAAATCTAACACTATGTTCTATAAACCTTGAATGCCAGCAATCCCCAATATACCAGAGAATCAAATTGAACTTACGTATTCGAATCGGACCCAAACTTGCTCGCCGGAGTCTTCTTGTGAACAGCAAAGATGGAGTTCTCGAGAGAGAGACCTACACGATCAAAAGGAATTTGGGACTGGTTTCACAAATTATCTGTAATTATTTATTTGTGGGCCTAATATTTATAGTATCAGGCCTAATATTTGTGGGCCCAAAACAATATTAAATCTACAGAACCACGGAGGCCCTCAGTTTTGGTTTGGTTGTTGGTCCATGGAATTGGACACTCACTACAGCCCAAAGAAAAGTTTTTTCTCAGATGGGAAAAGTTAATCAAAGTGATTGATCAAACGGCAAAAGGATTTGTAAAGTGGCCGGAGTTGATCTTTGCAGCTAAAGAAAACTAGGGATGGGTCTTGCCTCGTTCGTCCTATCCCTACCTAGGAGAGGCAGGAGATCCGCCCTTTATGAAAATATCCATGCACAGGTAGAGGATAGAAGGGGCTCAGTCTCGTTCTACACATCCCCACCCTGCATGACTTTGATGTATATAAATAATATATAATATATATATATATAAGAAAAGCCCCCACAACATAAAACGACATTGTTTTGTCTTCAGAGAGTTTTATTTTACACCCCAGACTAAGTTTTTTTTTCCTCCTTTCCTGATACCCCCAATTCTCTCTCAATCTCTTGAACTTACCTTTCTTATCCTTTTTGACCTCTGTGTGGTTGTGTGCGACGTCTTCAAGTCTTCGTTCGTCACTATCGTTGTCTTCCTATGTCATCATTGCCAAAGGTAAGCCCCGGCCCCCAATCTGTAATTGGGTTTATGGGAGGGCGGATGGATGCCCTCCCTACGCCTACACCTGCTACCGAAGAAAGGTACCGCCTCCACACATTGGAGGCAAGGAACAGGGTTCAAAAGTGAACCTTTATCCCATGCGGAGTGTGGGAGGGGTGCCCCTGATGCCGGTAATACCTTTAAAAAAACTATGCAAGTTTTACATAACGAGTGAGTAAAAGGTGGTGGACGTTGGCATGCACTCTAGCCAACTTTGGTCATGCTAAGAGCCTAAGAAATTAATGCTATATTTTGTTTGAGAAAGTATTTAATTTACAAAAAAAAAAATTATAAATTGACTTGACGTGATTTCATGTAGTAAGTAAAATTTATTTTATAAATTTATAAATTGACGTGACATGACGTGACATGATGTGTAGGGGTGTAAATGGTTCGGTTCGAGAAAAATTTGGACCGGTTCTATTTAGTCCAAAAATTTTTCCATCCCGAACCGGATCGAACTCCTATTCTATCCATATCGATCTGATTCAACTCGGTTTAAGGGCAGTCCAGTTTGATCCAGTGGCACCTGACATGATTTAATGGGTTAAATTTGATTCAAGATTTTGCAATGATGAAAAATAATTTTTAACCCAAATTTAATTATTTTTAGTCCAATCTACGTATTTATCACATATTTAAACCAAATAATATTAAAAAAAACTTACTCTTAAAATAATTGGTAAAAGATAAATAATCTAAATAAAAATGAAAAAAAGAAGCAGTCCTTAAAAACTCAAATAAAATAAAAAAAGAAATTAATTCTTAAGTCTTAAGAGTCCTTATACTAGAAGTTATGACTAATATTCTATATTATATAAAGCTCATAATCCCATAGGTTGATTAATTAATTTAATTCTTATAAGTTAATAAAGAACGCCTAGATAAAGCGTTTATGAATGTACAATCAGGGAAGTACTCATTCATCTTGATTATAAATGGCATTCTTAAAAAATATATAGTTAAAAATAATATTTATATTTATAATTGATACATGTAATCATAAGAACTAAGAAGAGTAATTAATAATTTGCTAATAGTGTTTTAGTGATACATCATATGTTGGTAAATTATAACTAATAACACTATTATATTAGTATATTATAAATTTATATATTAGTAAATAATGATAAATTAGTAATAATATATTAAATAATAATACACTTATTATTTATAAGTTATTACTAATATTTTATATAGATATACTATAATTTATATTTTTATACTAGAACTAGTCAACTACTATAAATTATAATACATTAATATTATAGAGATATATTATATATTAACATGTTATACTACCACTCTTAATCTATATTAATATTAATATTATAATTTATATACTATTATTTATATACATATATATATAATATACATGGTGTGCATTCGATCTAGTCCAGTCTGATCTAGAGGAAGAAGTGTCCTAGATTGAGACCAGACAAAAAATGTTCGATTCATACAAAAATTGGATCGAACTGGACCGAAATCCATCCGGTCCAGTCCACTGGTCCAGTTTGATCTTCTTACACCCTTGATGATGTGGTTCGAACTGGTTAGAACAAAACTGATTTCTACATATTAAAATCCTGCCAAATCTAGTTTGGTATCAGTTCTACACTTTCTAGAAATGGATCGATTTGCATATTTATATCTTTAAATTAATTTTTAATATTATATTATATTAATATATAATTTTTTATATATTAATATCATTTATAAATATATATAAAATGATATTATATTATAATTTATAACATATACTTGTAAGTTCGTCTTTAAATTATGAGTGTAATCAGTCTGATTTTGAATAAATTTTAAGATAACCTCAAGAATGCCTCCACCAATGAGTTTGCTGCCACCCATAATATCAGTCAAAAATATGGCACCACCAAGGAAATCAGAGTAGCACAAACGGTGATAAAACAGCAGTAAAAAGCCTCTAACTCAGCACAGTTTGTTGAGTAATAATTATGTTATTTTCTTGTACAGAAAAGTAGATATCCATAGGGTCATTCTTTCTATTTTTTGATTGGCTAAGAGTTATTGCTCGAGGCATATATGTATAAGGATTATGTGTACATTTTTACTACTGAAATGAGAATAGCATTTTTCTCGGCACTTGCTCTTCTTCTTCATTTATTCTCCATCTTTGACATGGTATCAGTGACCCCAGATTTTGAGTCATGAGGTTCTTCTTCTCATTTTCTTTTTCATCACTCCCTCAAACAGCTTTGATGTATCACTCTCTCTTGTTCATGCATTATTAACTCTCATTCGATTCCTTCACAATGGCAAAACAATGAAGATCCAAAGAGCCATTTCTATTTACACCAAAGTGACAATGCCAATACTGTGGTAATAGTTTCACCTCTTTCAGGCCCAAGCTATCTATCATGGCATAGGTCATTTACCTTGACTATTTCCGTAAAAAACAAGCTCAGATTTATAGAATGTAGCATACCAACTCCAAATCTAACAGACCCTTTATATATTCCTTAGTTGAGGTGCAATAGCCCGATCTTGTGTTGGCTACTCAACTCAATCTCGAAAGAGATAGCAACAAATGTGCTCTACATCAACTAAGCAAAGGAGGATATGGGACAACATGAAAACTCGTTTTGCTTAGTCATAAAATGAGTGCATTTACCAACCTCAGCAACAACTCAGCTCCATTCCTTTTTTTTTAGGGGAAACACAACTTCTTCATTGAAAAGAGAAATAAAACCTCAAGTCATAATACAAGATAACTTATCAATATAAATAACATGCACAATAATGCTAGGAGTTGAATGCCACCATAATTGAATATGGAAATTTATCCATGCATTTCGGGCTAAGGAATGCGCTGCAGAGTTAGAAAATCTGCTATTATACTCCAAGGTACATTGCTCAAACTATTGCATCAATCTTCGAATCTCTGTAATGACATTACTCATAGCAACCATAGTTGGGTCAGTAGTGTTCACCTCTTGCACCAAGTTAGAGCAGTCACTAACCACTTATAGGTTCTTTAAACCAATATTAAGATTGAATTGCAGACCCTTTAGGATTATTGAGGCTTCAACTATCTCGAATTCTTGAAAATCTGCCTCCCTTTTACTAAGTGCCTTGATAACATTACCTTTAACATCCCTTAGAATTGCTCTAATTCATGTTCTGTTATGGTTATAGAAAAGGGCACCATCAAAGTTAAGTTTAAACCATTCATAAGGAGATGGAGACCATTTATAATTGATAACTTTGATACTGTCTTGTTGTTGCATATCAGAAGGCTGTCTTGATTTCTTTAGCATAGCAAACTTAATAACATGTTGAGGATGTAATTGGACCTGATCACAGATCCTCTTATTTCTTTTATCCCAACAGGCCCAAGCCATTAGAATAAAATCTGCTAAGCCTTACTTTGATCCTACTTGATAAATCTGCATAGCTAAAGCCATAAAACAAGAAAATTGATCGAGTGGGATTAACTTGGGAAATCTCTATATCCACAAATCTTGAATAGATGGGTAATAAATTAATGCATGTGCCAAAACCTCACTCCCTTGATTACAGAAGCAACAACCAGCATCAACTTAAACTTGCTTCTTCAAGAGATTAGATTTTGTAGGAAGTGTATCTTTGCATGCTTTCCATGCAAAGACACGAATCTTATGAGGTATTTTTAACTTTCACAAAACATTTCAAAACCTTTTGGTAACAACCCCATTTTGAAGAGTCTCCACCCTGAGAGTTGGTTAAAGCACTGAAAAACTTGTAAGTAGATTTAACTGAGAAAATTTCACTCTTTTCATGCTCCCATTGCCATAGGTTAGAATCATTGGAATAGCTTGGATGAAGTCTCAAGATGGCTTCAAATATGTTTGGATTGAAGAGAGATCTAACCTTGGAAATATCCCACCATTTAGAAGTAGAGTTAATCAGAGTGTCAACTTGCAAATCTAGTATATGGATATTGCTTCCCCTTCCCACATTCCATCTTCCTCCCTTCTTCAATAAGTTTTTTGCTTCCCATATCCTTTTCCAAGCAAAGAAGTGGGAATTTTCAATTTTAGCATCAAGGAAATTTCACTTTGGAAAATATCTAGAGCTATAAAATTTATAGAAAAGGGAATTATGGTCCTACAATAGCATCCATGCTTGTTTAGCAAGCATAGCTAAATTGAATGTCTCTAAATCCTTGAACTCGAGACTACCTACTGGCTTCAACTTGCACAGATTTTTCCAACTAACCCAATGTATCTTCCTCTCATCTAGCTTTTTTCCCCACCAATACTTGGTCATTAAACTCTCAATCTCTTGACACAACTTCTGAGGTAGTTTAAAACAACTCATTGCATAAGATGGAATTGCTAGGGCCACTGCTTTGAGTAAAATTTCTTTCACACCTTGTGAAAACATGTGTTCCTTCCAACCTTGTAATTTAAGCCAAATATTATGTTTAATCTCAGCAAAGGCCTGCAATTTAGATTTACCTACCGTGGTAGGTAAACCCAAATATTTATCATAATGTTGGATGACTTTATAACCCCATAGCTCCATAATTTACTACTTTGTGCAGTAGGAGTGTTCCCATTAAAAACCATTGTTGTCTTTGCTTGGTTAATAAGTTGTTCAGATGCCCTCTCATAAATTTCTAGTAACTCAAGCACTTTGGTGTTAGTCTCCACACTTGTATCACAAAAAAAAGACCATCATCCGTGAAAAGTAAACAATTTAACCTAGGGCTCTCTGATAGATTTGAATTCTAGCAATCGACCTTGTTGCAGTAGCAGGTTTCATCAAGCCAATTAACCCCTCTGTGCACATTAAGAACAAGTATGGAGATATTGGATCTCATTGTCGCAGCCCTCTAGTAAGAATAATATGACCCGTTGGTGTTCCATTAATAAGAATAGAGAAAGAGACACTTTGCACACATCTCATAACAAGTTGGGACATTTTTTCAGAAAAACCCAATCTTATGAAAACATCATATAGAAATGGCCACTCAACTCGATCATAAGTTTTCCTTATGTGAAGTTTTAAGAACATAAACTCTCTCTTCCCTTTCTTTTTCATCTTTAGAAAATAAAGAAGTTCATAAGCCACTAAGACGTTATCTATGATAAGTCTACTAGGGAGGAAAGCAGATTGAGTTTCTAAGATCACTATGTGGAGCACACTCTTAATTCTATTGGCTAGTACTTTAGATATTAGTTTATAAAGGACATTATAAAGACTAATAGGTCTAAAGTCAGTGACTTTTGTTGGGTTTTTCTTCTTTGAAATTAGGATAATTAACGTATGGTTTAATGTTTGAGGGAAGTTTCCAACATTTAAAGCACCTAACATTGCATATGAGATTGAAGTACCAAGTAGAGGCCAGAATTGCTTGTAGAACAGTGGATGTAGCCCATCAGGCCCTGAAGTTTTTGATGGCTGCATATCATCTAGTGCTTTCTTCACTTTTTGACCAGAAAACTCCTTGAGAAGATCTACTTGCATGTTATCTAGAATCCTCCTATCAATCTTATCAATAACAACAACGAGATTGCTTGTACCTATAGCATTAAACAGAGAAGCAAAATGGTTAATGATAAAAGAGTTACAAGCCTCCCCTTCTAGCCATAAACCGTCGTCATCCATCAGCTTTTGAATGTGGTTTTTCTTCTATCTTTGTGTAGCTTTAGAATGAAAATAGATGGTATTTTGGTCACCCTCAGATAACCAAAGAGCCCGAGACCTTTGCCTCCACATAATCTCCTCTCTTAGCAGCCACTTGTTAACCTCCTCTTGAGCAATCATCACTTTAGAATGATCTTGACTAAGAGGAGATTGTTTGCTATAGAAATTTCAATTTCTACTATGCTACACGCAACTTTTGGTACAACTGACCAAACTTGATGCTATTCCACATCTATAACTTCGAATTGCAATCAGAAATTGTATCAATTAAACCTTGTAGTTTAGGGCTCCTTCCTTGGTTTCTCCAAGAGGTATGAACTATCTTTGTGCAAGCAAATTCTGCCAACCACATTGCCTCAAATCTGAATGGTTTTAGACCTCTTTTCACAGCAGGCATGCCAAGTAAATCTAACCAAATTAAAAGGTGGTTAGAGTATGATGAGTATCCATGATATTACACCATACATATTACACCATAACAGATTACCAAAAAATCAATCAAGCCTTTCAAATATCATATTTGATTCCTTTTAATTACTCCAAATAAAATTTGAGTCTTGATAACCCAAGTCTTTCAATGCACAATCAATAAGTACATCTTTAAATTACTACATATGTTGATCTAGTCTGTGATTACCTCCCCATTTTTCATTTTAACACAAGATTTCGTTGAAATCTCCGAAGAGCAACCATGCATCCTATCTTCTACATAATCTTTAAATAAAGGACGATATTTTATATCTTCTGCATGCCTTGGGTTGACCATATAGTCCAGTCAAAAACCATTGTTTAGAATCCTCCTCAACCATGGCATCTATGTGAGATTTAGAGAAACTTAGAATGTTTAGTTGTATATCCTTCTTCCACAAAAGTGCCAACCCTCCACTACATCCCAAAGAATCAACAATTAGACAATTATCAAATTTCAATTTCACACAACAATGCTCCATTCGAACTACATTAAGTTTTGTTTATTGTAAAAACAAAACTTCGGGACTTTCCTTTCTGACTAAATTAGAAAGATTTCGAATACCACGAGAGTTTCTAAACCCTCTAGTATTCCAATTTAATATTTTTATAGTTGTCGGCGAGAGTATGGAACAGCCACCGCTGATAACAATTGAGAACAACTATCATCCTTCTCATACATCTTAACTTTCTTCTTTAGCCTTGCAAAATACCTAGAAGAATCAACGACATTTTTCTCTTCCAATGGTCGTCTAGAACCAGACATTTATGAGTATGAGGAACTAGTTTATTACTAGTAAGATTGATCTATTTAGATCGAGTGAGTCTCTTCCATTTTGGTTGATTAAATATGCATTGAGAGCAGGTGTAGAAATGGAGTCAGTTATGACAGTCAAGTCATTCAACCATCAGTCTTCCCCAAATGACATGTTGCAGTAACTGTTTCCCCAACCACTCCATATGCAACATGTGGATAATTGTCACATAATTGCGTCCTTTGATTGATTCCTTGGGTTGCTCTGGTAGAATTGGTACTCTGACTTCTAGAATCTGATGAAAACATCATCGGAGGGATAATTGAAACATAGTTACTCAATCCAACATTAGAGTTGACTCCAAAAGCTCTAATCCAACTTCCATACTACAATTGTGGATGCATTGCTTCAGGACCAGCAGCAACTCGTTTTGGACAACCCATAGTGGGATGTGATATTAAACAACAAATGAAGTAGACTCGAGGCAAATGTTCATATTTGAAAAGAATAAAGGTCCTCTTACGATTGAGATTAAGAGTCTTACCACACATAGGGGGCTTTGTAAAATCAATTTTGATTAACATTCTCTAACTCCTTCCCCAACTAGCACCCTTCTCATCCACAACAGCATGAATTATCTGTCCACAAGAACTCCCAACCCTTTTAACTATAGTATCATTCATACATTCAAAGGGTAGATTATGTAACTACACCCAGGAATATGTTTCTGTGAAAACCAAATTAGAAGGAGAAGTAAGACCATCAAAATACTGTAGATAGATTAGACATTGATCAAAGAGCCAAGGATGACCATCCCAAACCCTGGTAATGTCTCCTATAGAATCAAACTCCAACAAGAACAAAACTTCAGTAAATTTCACAATCGAATCTAGTTTCCATAACTTCAACATAGTAGTTTTTAGGGCTTCAAGATTAACATGTTTCTCAGTAATAACCTTACCAACAAGGAAATGTTTACCATACTCTAAAGTCGCAAGCAACGCCTCATTGTCAACATATACTTCAAAAATTTCTTTGTCAGTAAGGTATAGTTTATCCCATAAAGTAGTGATATCCTTTACCATCAAAGGATTAAATAGCAAGAAGGAGCACGAAAACCAAATGAGGGAACCAAACACGAAGGACTTGATGAATACAAAAGCATTGAACAAATGAAACCTTCACAAGAAGAGGAAGGAAAGTTAGTTTCGCCACAATCACCCTTGTCGCCAGAGAGAAAGACTCACGATTCCTTGTAAATTGCATGAATGTAGCAGCTAAAATTTGAGATTTTGAACTCAGCTCCATTCTACAAGAGAATAAAATTATAAGTGAATATTTTACTCAACTTAATGGAATTTGGGAGGAAATGTATAACTATCGATTTATCCCTTGCTATTCATGTGGGTTGTGTACTTGCCAAGCTTTTAAATCAATTAGTGATGTTGAGTGTAATGTTTCTTCAGATTGTAATGTTTGTCACGAAGCAAAATAGAAACATACTCCCTTTCATTTAAGAAGGCCATCATTATTTTTGATTTAATCCATTATGATATTTGGAGATCTTACTCTCAATCATCTCTACAAGGCCATCATTATTTTCGATTTAATCCATTATGATATTTGGAGATCTTACTCTCAATCATCTCTACAAGGCCATCATTATTTTCTCACCATTGTGGATGATCACAGCTAAGTAACTTAGGTATTTATATGAAATTTAAATATGAAACCCGACAACTATTGTAGAATTTCATCCTTATGGTACAAACTCAATTCAAATCCAAAATTAAAATAATTAGGACAAACAATGGGACTCAACATAAAATTTCAGCGTTTATACTTTACAACAAAATGGTGTTGTGGAGAGAAAGCACCAACATCTTTGTAATGTGGGTCGAGCACTTCTCTTTCAAGCTTCTCTTCCAACAAAGTTTTTGGGAGATACAATCTTGACAACCACCTATATCATCAATAGAACTCTCACTCCCCTTTTAAACAATAAATCTCTATATAAAATCCTCTTTTCCTCACTACCCTCCTATAGCCATTTGAAAGTCTTTGGGTCTTTGCTTTGTGTCAACACTTAAGCATAACAAAACAAAATTTGAGTCTAGAGCTATAAAGTGCATCTTTATTGTCTATCTTGCAAATATGAAAGGATATAAGTATGTAATTTAGACAGTCATACCAGTTTTGTCTCTCGGAATGTTAATTTCATTGAATTTGCTTTTCCTTTTCAATCCTGCATTTCCACTCAACATCCATTACCATCTGATTTAATTATTCCACCAGCACTATCAGACTTTAATTCCCCTCTCATTCCTGCTAATCCATCCATCAAAAGCTCAGACAACCCCATTGAATCCCCAGATCCTTCTAATCCCTCATCTGATCCATCCTTAAATAATTCTCATCCCAACATATTAGAATTTGATTCCTCCATATATGTTCCAGCTTTGGAAGTAGATTATATTTTTAGTCCTAGAAGGTCTACTTGACCAAGAAATACTCCATCCTATTCGCAAGGTTATCATTATAATCTTGCATTTCAAACCCCCACCTTGTGCACCCCATACTTCCAATCATATCACATATAATCATCTATCAATATCTCATAGAACATATATCTTAGCCCTTTCACTTACATATGAACCCGAGTCATATGAGGAAGCTGATCACTAATCATTGGAAAGTTGTCATGTAGTCTGAAATTGATTCCCTTGAGGCCAACAACACCTATTCCATCATTGCTTTACCCCCTGAACAGAAAACAGTTGGCTGTAAGTATGTGTAATAAGTCAAGTTAAAATCTGATGGAACCATTATAAACATAAGACTAGATTGGTGTCAAATTGGTACACGCAAAGGGGGGAATTTGACTATCAAGAAACCTTCAATCCAATGGCAAAGTTAACTACAATTAGATTTTTTTTCTTGCTTTGGCAGCAGTTCACAACTAGCATTTGTCTAAATTTGGTGTGCGTAATACTTTTTTAAATACGGTTCTCAATGAAGAAATAATCATGGACTTGCCACCGGGTTCTATGATTAAGAGGGAGTTTCAACAACAAGGAAAGCTGGTTTGCAAGTTAAGTAAGTCACTATATAACTTGAAATAAATCTCTTGACAATAAAACTCTAAGTTCACCACTGTTTTGCTCTCCATTGAATTATACCAATCCAAATCTGGTTACTCACCCTTCACCAAGAATGATCAATATGGTTTTACAGTCCTTTTAGTTTATGTGGATGACATAATTGTGGGGAACAATAATCGAGTTATCATAAAGATTATTAAGGATCTTCTACATAGCCATTTTAAAACCAAGGATCTCAGACCCTTGAAATTTTTCTTAGGCATCGAAGTTGCAAGAACAACAACTGGAATCCACATATAACAGAGAAAATACACATTAGAGATCTTAACGGATGTTGGCTTACTTGGCTCTAAACCAGCTAATATCCACATTGAATTAAATCACAAGCTTGCACATTCTTCCACTAGCATATTGGCAAATATTATAAGTAATCGAAGGCTAATTGGCAGGCTCATTTATTTGACAATTAGTAGACCAGCCATCACTTATATAATGAGTGTTCTAAGTCAATTCATGGACAAATCAACTCAGATGCATTTGCATCATGCTCATTGAGTTTTAAGGTATCTAAAGGGCTCAATTAGTCAAGGTCTTTTCTTCTCAGCTAGTTCCTCCTTACACCTCAAAGCATATAATGCTTTAGATTGGGCAGTATGCCTTGAAACTTAAAGATCAGTCACTGGCGTCTCTATCTTTCTTGGAGACTTTTTAGTGAATTGAAAATCCAAAAAATTTGCCATAATATCTCAATCATTTGTTAAGGAAAAATACCAAGCACTTGCCTACACATATTGTGAGGTAGTGTGGTTGATTACATTTTTGAAGGACTTCAACATACAACACAAATAGCTAGCACTTTTATATTAAGACAACCAAGATGCAATTCATCTAATCAAGAATTCCATCTTTCATGAAAGGATGAAGTACATAGAAATAGATTGCCATTTCATTGGAGAAAATGTAGCTGCTGGTACAATTATTTTAGTTCATATTAGCTCCAAGTTTCAGTTGATCTCTTCACAAAGACTTTATCCTCAACACAGTTTCACTTTTTATTGTCCAAAAGATGAGCATTTTAAACATATATGCCCATCCTGAGGGGGGGTCTCAGCAAAAGGAGGATCATGCCTCTACCAACAAGTATGCTGCCACCCACAATATCAGTCTGAAACATGCCACCACCAAGAAAATCAGAGTGGCACAAACTTTGATAAAGTAGTAGCAAAAAGCCTCTAGCTCAGCACAGTTTGTTGAGTAATACTTTTTTTGTTTTCTTGTACAGAAATGACCCGCTCTCGACCTGACCCGACATACGTGGGTCGATTCAAGTCGAGTTGGTGCCAAATTGATACTATTGCGGGTCGGGTTGGTTCTAAATCCAACTTTAGAATGTTGGGTTGCAGCTCTAATCCAAGGGTGATTCTTTCTATTTTTTGATTTGCAAAGAGTTATTGCTAGAGGCATATATGTATCAAGATTATCATGTGTACACTTTTACTATTGAAATGAGAATAGCATTTTTCTCATCACTTACTCTTTTTCTTCCTTTGTTCTCCATCTTTAACAGGTTGGCTGGAACCAACAAAATAAAAACAAAACACACGAAAAAGAAGATGAATTGAAAATTTCAAGATCGACATATATATAATTAATTAATATTAATAATAATTAATTTCTTTAACTTAGTTAATTTCCATGAAAAGCTTAATTTATAATAAGCATATATTCTTTACTGATCATCATGATCTGCTTTAAGTCGCCTTTTGAATCAATTCAAATCGTACGTCTCCATTTCTGGTCTTTGTTCTCCTATAATTTTTTCCTTTAGTCTAATTACTGGAATCCAAAGGAAGAGAAAATATTAAAGGAAAACCCTGATTCTTAAAGTACGACGTTTGAGGCGGTTGAGGCCAGTATACCTCCAGAGCTTGACTGGCCGGTCTAGAATTTTGACCTTCCTTTTTCATGATCTGATCTCTCTTCTCAACAAAATCATGAAAGCATGAATATTATTTTCGAGGAATAGTTGACAACATTTATATATACACCATCCAGGTACGTACAATGTCAAACATTAATTTGGTCCGTGCATATGCAACTTGAGATGATAGATATTATAGAAATTAATATATACTTAATTTGTTATATTTTTCCATGATCTGATCTCTCTTCTCAACAAAATCATGAAAGCATGAATATTATTTTCGAGGAATAGTTGACAACATTAATACACCAGGCCGTACGTAGATGAATGTCAAACAATTTGGTCCGTGCATATATATGCAACTTGAGATCATAGATATTATTATATAAAATAATATATATTTAGTTTGTTATATTACTGGAGAATAGAAGATCGATCGGCTTTTCTAAAGAAAAATTGTAGTCCTAATCAACAATCCCAAGTTGTGTAAAAAAGCATCTTGGCCTTCATGCATCTTCTTTTCTTGGATATTCTCGATAGAAAGGAATTAGATGGGGATTTGTTATTACAATTAACAAAAAAATCTACTTTCCGAAACAGTAGTGTGAGATCTGATGCATTTCAAGTTTCAACCCCATATCAGAATCATCATCAACATGGTCAAAGTTTGGCATTGACGGAGAAGGCAACCCCAAAAGCAAAGATAGATACACCTTTGCTTAGCAATATATGGAATATATGCCAACAATATAGTGAGTGAATGGTGGAAGACTACTGGCCGGAATAGCGCTCTGAAAATGAGTATATTAATGCTTTTCCTCATAAAACTTGATCAGAAAATAATTTGAGGTCATTTTTAAAAGCAAGTGTACCATTAAACATATATAAATAATAAATATTATAATTAAGTACTAGTAGAACAGGCCGAAGACCTAAGCATATATGGTCGAAAATAAAGGTGTTGACCAGTCGCCATTTTTCTAGATCGATGTCTGTTTTCACCATTAAGCTGGAAACTTTTTGCAGGCGCAATTCAACATTGAGCCAATAATGATTAGCGATTTTGAAATATATATATTAAGATAATAAACTTTTTGCTCCACCACTGATGATTATCTTAAGGCCTAATGATAAAAGTAAATACCTTTGCTCTTTGCGTGGAATAAAATCTTTTTACCAATGCAAGCTGGTAATTAAGAACAATATTCTTATTCTCTGTCTTACATGATTTTGTTATTTCAAGTTATATTTATTATATTTAATATAGAATATTTTAAGTGATTTTATATAGCTACCATGAATTTAACTAAGTTGACCGTCAGTTATTACAAAAAAACTGTTTATCTGTGACTAGGTATCTTCTGTAAAAATGATTATTTCCTATAAAAAAGAATCTGTTTTCAAAGCAAATGGTCATTTTTTCTACAAATAATTCGTAATTGATATTCGTTTTTCTTGTAATGAGTCCTTAAAATGTATTATATTAATGTGTGTGATTGTGGATAAAAAAAAATAGAATGAAGAACACCGTCAATTGATCTTAAAGATCATGATCATATTCTCTGAGTATACAGCATTCGTAGATCACAAAGAATATGTATGTTTATTTTAATCAGTCCATTACCATTATGCAGTGTCAAAGATTAAAGACCTAATTCACATGAATATATATAAAGCTTGTCCATAACTCAAAGTGGCCGTAATAAACTTGATTCGATACAAGTAAAAAAATCAACAAGGTTAATAATTAATTATCACTTCCATGAATTTTCTTTATGCTTGTTTTGAGATTTCTACTGGCCCAGCAATTGAGCGATTTGCATTAATCCAATATGTGTCATGTAACGCATGATATGCCATTAGCTAGCAAGTAGTCGTTTCTTCATAACCAACAATTTAATATATTGAATTATACATGAAGAAAATTATGAGATTGGAGTGGAGATAGAGTCCGTTAACATGATTTCACGCACATGGTGGGAAACTTTTATAAGCTTTAATTTCAAGTTGAACATAATTAAATTACTGAAACAATATTATTCTTAATTAATTCACCGCATCAAATCTTTCGAAAAAAATAAGCATATATATATAGATCGGCCATCAATTCGATGTATGTAATGAATTCGTGAGATTATTAATTTATTCATTCAAATAGATAGTGCTCCGTTTGTAAATTTATAAAGTTAGATATAGCACTTCCACACCAATTAACAACTTGATCAGGATATGCGAGTTTACATCCATTGTACAATATTCATGTCCAAGTCATGAGGAATTTTTTTTTTAAAAAAAATGCCATGCATAATGTTTAAATTAATTCACAATCTTGATTCAATAGTTATATATCCACACGGACGGACAATATAGGGTTGTGAGAAATTCATAATAAACAACAGATAAATATAAAAGAAATGTCCCGGGAATGACAATGCCCCTAAACTATTTTTATCGCAAATAATCGTTCAGGTTACCATTAATTGATAATAAATGTCAGTTTTTTCTTGTTGGGTACATACACCAGAAAAATATATAAAAAAATCCTATTAATATTTGGAATTAGGATATAAACATTATAAATAATGTTTTCATAGTCATGCATATATTAAATTAGATCGTAGTACGATGCTACTTAATAAAATGTATATTTTCTCACCAATTGAAAGCTCTGTTATTCAAGATTCAGTTGAGTTTACGCCATACAAGTGGCCGGCCAGTACGCAATATTAATGTTAATTTAATCGTGTAATTAGAAGTATATATCAAAATGACCAGCACAGCATATTATATATATATATATATATATATATCATCATCATCCCATCATCAATTAATCAGCAAGGCACGCAGATGAGAGCTGGCAAAGGAAGAATTGACCATGACTTGGTTCCTGGACTAAGGAAACTAAATAAAGGTAAATATATATGTAGCCAGCAAAGTTTCTGATCAATTCAGAGTGCAGACATAATTTCTATGTAATTTCAATACTTCTCAAAATTAATTGAATATGCACATACATGAATAGAAATTAATGGAGGGAGGTCTATATAATATATATATATATATATACACATATTTATAGACAAGATAATTTGGCTGCTGACATGCTTGCTCGGATGGGATCTCATGGGACTACCAATTCTTGGAATTTAATACCGCATTTACCGAAAGAAATTCTTCATACTGATAGAATAGGTAATTTGCCTAAGATTCGTTAGTGTAGTTTTATGGTCTGTACTATTGGTTTCCTGATTTATGGGTCATGGTCTGTATTGGTTCATGGGTTATGGTCTGTATTGTTTTTTATTAGCGAGCATTGTATTGATTTGTATTGAACAAGCTGGTTGTGTCAGTAGTAGTATATTGCTTGGGTTTGAGCAAAATTTCTCAACTCTTGTAATTTTTAAGTATTAGATTGTTACCACGGTATTTCACTACCATAAGTGACAGTTTAATAAACTTAGGTCGGAATCACTTTTGAACATGTGACATTCGTCTCTTTACCAAGAAAAAAAATAGTATATATATATAATGTGCAAAATTATTAACTATCATAAATCTTCCATGTTGATAAAGTTAGAATGATTGGAAAGGCGAAACATGACCTGCAATTTGTGCGAATTGCCAGACCATATTTGCGGAGAATAATGATAGTTTTACCATTCATCTACCACCCTTTTACCACTTTTTTTTTTAATTTTTAAAATTTTTTTTACTTAATGATTTAAGAAAGTGATTATTAATAAAATTAAATATTTTTAAGATTTTTTTTTAATAATTAAGGACGTTAAAAAATATTTAAAAGAAAATAATAAAAAAACAAATACATTTAGAATAATAAACAGGTGAGAAATAAAATATAGGTGTATCACTAATCATTCGGGAACTCAAAGATGAAGAAAGCAACTAGTACTCCTGCATGCATGTTCAGTACCACTTAGCCAGCTAGCTTCTCAAACAAGAAAGAATCTCATGAAGCTAAAACAAGTACATATTCATTGTTTTTATGTCACCAAAGCAGTACACAGTATAGATTCTGTGTGTTTGTGGTCGTGCACCATTGGAATAGATATAGCTACTAGCTTTAATTAGCTTAGACTACAATTTGCATATATAATTAAATAATTAATTATATATATATATAAACAAGTGATGTACTTACATGTACTATTGGTTTAAATCTAATGGCGCTGCTCTAATAATTTGTATTAAATTTGTCGTTCTCAATCATACTGATAATGTGGCGGCATAGTATTTAATTAAATGATTTCTTATATTAAATTATTTATAAAAAAAAAAAAGATACTTAAAATAAAGTACAACAGCTAGCTGTTGGTGTGACTAAAAATAATATAAATCAAGGTGAAAATTAAACAACCTTTGTCATATGTTTTATCTCTCAAGCCTGTTATGCCAATTGGCCGGAATTAAGACTTGAATTAATCATGCATAATTAATGTTGCTCGATCGATAAGAAAATTAAGAATTAGAAGTATTTGATTCTCTCGTAGCGCGCACTTGCACTTATTCTATTGAAGAGAGTTGGAGGCCCATGCCAGATTTTGCTTTCGGGATTCGTCACTATGTCTCCATAGAAACGTATCTTAATATATATATATATATATATATATATATATATATATATATATTTTAATGATTGATTAAAGTGTGTTATCCGATTACGTTTGCATTGGTACTGAATGACTCTTCTGCATGGACGAAGTTTTGAATGATACTTGTATTCTCTCTATATTCCTTATCTCTAAGGGCATGCATGCCAATACACACAGGATCAATAGTTCTGAGTGCAGCTTCTTTTTTTTCTGGGAATATGTTCTATATATGGTGTTACGAACTATATGCATGGCACATGAATACCTTTTTGTAATCATTAAAGTTTGTAAAAATTTGGCCATGTTAGCTGGCCAGCAATAAAGCCTAACTGGCTTGGCTAGCTCTTTTATTTGAATGTAGCAATATTGAGATGTTTGAACATTAATTATTGTTCCATTAACACGGCTTGAAATGATTAGAAAGTAGGACCAAATTAATTAAGTTATAAAAGGTTTAATATTTTGAAATATGAACTATATGTATA
Source organism: Platycarya strobilacea (assembly GCA_036898215.1). NCBI lineage: Eukaryota > Viridiplantae > Streptophyta > Magnoliopsida > Fagales > Juglandaceae > Platycarya > Platycarya strobilacea. The sequence goes on along the minus strand of CM072549.1, from coordinate 15,925,416 downwards.
TATTTTAAAAAAAGTGCTTCATCAAGGAGGAATGCTAGGCATGACTAGTCCCAGAAAATGTCTAATTTTGCATGAATAACTTTACTATGCCACCTCACTTTATCCTTTTATTTTGATCGTTTATATATTTATTTTTTTTTAATAAATGAATTATTGGTTAAGGGAGTGACTATTAGTATATATATTAATATTTTTTTTATTTTTTATTTTAAAATATTTAAACATATTAATAAAAACTATTAAAAAAATGTAATTTATACCAGTTAGCTAGGGAGGCATACCAAGTAAACAAATTGAATAGATGTCAATTTTTTACAGCATGCCTAAAGATAAATAAATAAATTATGTATGTGAACATCTTTCACTGAATAATAGGTTCTGCAGTTTTATAATTAGCCAGTCAAAAGGTACTTGTGGTAAATAAAAATCACCAAGCCCATTTATATGAATAAACTTTGCCTAATTCAAGGATTTGAGAACAATTAATAAATAAATAAACAAGGTTAAAATAATTAATTCAAACAAAGTAAATTAATGCATCCTCTCTTCTTCCTCTTCTCGATCGACGTTTCCTTCCTCTTCTCGTCTCCATGTAATTCTTTTCTCTTCTTAATAATTTCTACCAAATTTTCTCATTTTCATCAGTATATAGAAGGTTTGCATGTTGGTACGTTGTACAAGGAATGTACGTACGTACGTGAAACTCATGTTGGTACCATGCATATATATATATTTACATACATATATGTATAATTAGTTTTAAAATTATAAAATTAGATACCTACATGCATATATATATATACATACATATAAACTCATGTCGGTCAAGCAATTTTAAAATTAGAGTATCATCAATAAACTAGTCTTCTATAATTAGTTTTAATCTGTATTGAAATTCTAACATTACGCATGGCCTTATTCGATGAGCAGCCAGCGATTATAAAATCATTATAATTTCATGTCTTTAATTTATCTCTAAATTAATTGCGATGACTCTAAAAAGTGGTGGCTACAAAAAGTGGGACCCAAGTATGTGGCATCATCATCCTGAGTTTTGGAGTATTCTGTGGCGTTAATACATGTGTACTATGATTCAGACGTCGTGACAATTAAATTAGGCCCTAAAACGAAGGTAACTTTGATGGGACGAAGGCTGATGAGACGTCTTCGATACGAATGTGAGATCCAAAAGATATTAAAAAAGTCAAGCATGCATGCATGGAGCAGGTGCTTCGGTCCGCGGGAAAGCTCAAATGTCACACATTTCGGAAAAGGAAAATGAGACAGGCCGGGAGAGGGCCGCGCGCCCGAAGGAGGAGGGTCACTGCGCTGTGCTTTTGGGAAGAACTTTACAGAATACAAAGTACCAATTGGCAGGGAGGAAGGGACACGACACGATACCCATCACCCACCTGCAATAGGCCTCTTGTCCGGACGCGTGTGTACTGTGTACTTCACATTTCAAACACCATGGCTCCAACCTGTGTTCCCAACCTCATCACCACCCGTTTCATGTTTTTTTTTTTTTTTTTTTACCTTAAAATCCTCGCCTTAAGGCAGGAAAAACACCGAAAGGCGAAAGGCGAAAGGCGAAAGACGCAGATTTTGGACAGATTTAAAAGCTACTCTCCAGTTTATATACGTGATTGTTAACTTCGATGATTACAATAATTTAATTTTTAACAATAATAATTATAGTCGTAAAATTATAAATAAAATATAATTAATTTTAAAAATAAATATATATAAAACTCATATAATAAAAGTAATTTTTTAACGGTAAATTTTATTTATTTTTTAAATAATTATATGATACTAACAATTCTATGAATATATATAATATTATTTTTTATTTTTTCAAAAATCAAGTGGAGTATTTATTTTAAAAAATTCCAGTTATACTAATTATTTTCTAATACCTGCGTAGCTTTCTCACATCACCGATTTGTCTTACCAAAATAAAGAAAAATCTTACTCTAGTAGGTCAACTAGAAAATTAAGGAAAAAAATTGATCATAATGTTAATCTTAAAGATTTGGATACTACTTATTTTCATTCCATCGTTTGGTAGTAAACTTTGATAAGTATGTTTTGACTTACTAAATTCATATGTATTTATATATTGAATCCATGTTATGTACTGTCTTTCGTTTTTCAACACTAAGGAAACAAATAATTTAGGCTTTGTTTAGTAATTGATTTGTCTTACAAATTAAAAGACACTATAAAACAAATAGTCAGATATAATCAATATTCAAAAAAAATAGATATAACCAATTTGATTATTTTTGTCCTTTTTAAATATATCAATTTGATTATATTTCACTATTTTTCTTATAGTGAAAAAAATAATCTTGCTCATAAAGGAAAATAATTCATGCTAAGATCGTAAGGAGTTTCACACTTATTTTCATCGGGTCTTTTCGTAAATTATCATTCCTTTGATACATATTTTTGACTTTCTAAATTCTGGCATACTCATTGATTAATCGATCCATGCTAGTTGCCTTTCGTTTTTCAATGCTTTACAATTTTTTCATATAACCATAACCTAATTATTATCCAAACATAAATCCGATATAATTTTTTTAAATTTTCAAATAAAACACAAAAAATAATATAATTCTTATTAATTTTAAAACAAAAATTATATTAAAAAGTTATATTCAAATAAATTTTTTAATTTTATAATATTTTTATTCAATATTTTTATTCTTTTTTTTTTTTCAAAATCTAATAAAAATAATTTAACTCAAACTATTTTATTACTATTCATAAAATTATAATATGTTTTCATTTCTTCTAATTATTCATGCATGCCCTTATAGCATGAATTATACGACATCAATAAGAAACATTAAAAAATCCTTGTCGGTAGTTAGCTCTTCTTTTTTGTTATTACCTAACTCATCATTTATCCAAGATTCATGTCTTACCTTTTTTGTAATCGCCTTTACGGCTATGCTACTGTTCTGCTCCCTCTTAACCGCTCAACCTTATTGCTCAGGCCACGTCACATAATTATTAAAAAAAATTATTTCAATTCAGACCAATTCATTACTTTAACAGAATTATCATATTTTCTTTCATCTAGTCTAATTAGTCATGCATGCCCTTAGAGTATGAACTATACGACATCAATAATAAGCGTTAAAAATCATTGTTGGTATAAGTTAGATATTCTTTCTTATTAGTATCTAACCGTTTATCCAAAATTAACTTCTTTACATTTTTTTGAATAAAATTTTAGAGTTTTTTTTTTTTTTTTGATAACAAACATTCCATTCATTCCACAATAAATCATTACAAAAACTGTTTATCAACCCATACAATGGACTCAATAAACTGTGGGATAGAACCTTTTCAAAAACATAAATCATCAACATGCCAAGCATATCTTGCTAATTGATGAACACATTCGTTAAAACTTCGACTAACATGTTTAATAGTGCAGCTATGAAAACGCATCATCATATCTTTAATAGTGCAGATATTAAGTTTTAGAGTTATGCTAGTGTGATGCTCCCTATTAACCACTCAACCTAATTATCGCTTGTGCCATGCCACATAAATATTAAAATAGAAGAAGAAAGAGGACAGAATCAAGCGAGAAAAGGATCTCCAAAACCTCATTACCCAACATGTGTTTGTTCTTTCTCTCTCTTCAGGCCATCGAGGCTCACTCTTAAATACAACTCACAGTTAAAATCTCCACTGCCAAATTGGGATTTCAATCTCTCTATCTTTATCTCTCTATCTAATCTTCTCCGAAAAAAAAGGTAGAAAACATTCTTTGTAAGTCATAGTCATAGGTCCTTTTTGTTTTGTTTTTGTGTTTGACAATCACCTGATCATCACCAAGAGCTTAGTTTAGGATATTTTAAATGAGTTGGCACGATTTCTTTTCTCATTCGATAGAATAAGAGTTCGGTTTTTTATATTTCTTTTCTATTAATTTCCAACTACATGGCAAACCATATCAAGCAATAAGGTCACGTGGTAAGGTTGACGAGACAGACTAGCATTTTCCTAATCTTTATATGATATTTTATCTTTTACATACTCTTTCTATTAATACAAAAGTATCATACTAACGTTATTTGATAAACATATAATAGTTTATATATATATATATCTACTTAATGTCTAATGATCTATATCTAAAAATGCCAAGTTAATAATTCTTATACATGCATTGAGTTATATATAATGTTTGTATATAAGCAATACTAACATACATGCATGATATTCGACATAAATCATTAGTTTTTATTCTCAATTTTTAAATTTTTAGATTTTATTTAAAGACTGTATTTAACCCACCTAAGTAAAAGTTTCAGTTTCATCCATGCTACCATATGGCCACACGGACCATTATCAGCATTTCTTTATTAGGCCTCGCTAGGATTCGAAAATAAGATGAGTTGAGATGAGTTTAATTTATTTTGTAATATTATTATTATTTTGAAATTTAAAAAAAATGTATTGAAATTTAAAAAAGAGTATAGAGATTTGTGTTTTATATGAAAAATTAAAAAAGTATAATAATAAAATAGAGATGAGTTGAGATGAGTCCCAAATTTAAACGGAACCTTAATCCTTTTTCTTTTCTTATTCTTTTTCATCTTTATATATTTTTCTATTTATTTAAATAGTCATTGTCATAGTTGTATAATCTATTTTTAATTTACGTGTCATTTTCTTATTTGTCCAATTGGACATATTTAAATATATTTAACAACTAAGAGGATATTTATGACGATTATATGCTTCAATAAAGGTAGTTGAAGAATCCAATTTAAATTTTATTAGGAGGGCTCCTCATCTTCATTTTATTATTATATTTTTATAATTTTTTATATAAAATATAAATTCTTATATATCTTTTTTAAATTTTAGTACATTTTTTTCAAATTCTAATATATTTTTTTTAAATTTTAAAATAATAATAATATTAAAAAATAAACTAAATTCACTTCTTTCTCCAAATTTAAATAAGCCTAATTCTTCCGTCAATGCGATAAGGTATATACCACGCGTTTTAAATAAGCGTGGGGGCCTGAGACCACTCCCTTTCCTTTCCGTTACAGGGCCAGGGCGGCGCACGCCGTTATTTCCGTAACTGCCATAATTTTTTTTCTTCTTCCGTTATGTGGTCGATAACTCACCCGTGACTTAACGGTTACGCTTACACTTTAGATCCCGAACCGTCCCTTTGACTCTCTATATAAACCCAACGACCACTTCGTGGTTTAACCTAAATAAGGAAACACACGCACATATTTCTTGGTCTGTCTAAAAATCTTTGTCTCCAATTTCCACCATGGAAACACAGGTTGATACCTTGTGGATTTTGGCTCTTGCTTCCAAATGCAAAGCTTTCTCTTCTCCAAACGCCCTTTTTCTTTTCGTTTTTATCAGCATGGCTTGGCTTAGTTTGGCTTTGTGCTACTGGGCTTACCCCGGAGGTCCCGCATGGGGAAAATATTGGTGGAAAATATCAAATAACACCAAAGCCAAGAAAATACCAGGGCCACGAGGTTTCCCCGTGCTGGGAAGCGTGAACCTTATGGCTAATCTGGCTCACCACAAGCTCGCTGCAGCCGCCGAGTTGCTCGGCGCTAAGCGGCTGATGGCTTATAGTCTCGGGGAAACCCGGTTCATCATAACATGCAACCCCGATGTGGCTAAAGAGATCCTAAACAGCTCCGTCTTCGCCGATCGTCCGGTGAAAGAGTCTGCGTACAGCCTAATGTTCAACAGAGCTATTGGCTTCGCTCCTTACGGAGTTTATTGGCGAACACTGAGGAGAATCGCTGCCACTCATCTCTTCTGCCCCAAACAAATCAACGCTTCAGAGTCTCAGAGGTTCGAAATCGCAGCTCAAATGGTATCCATGATTGCATGTCGTCCCGGCCGAGAGTTCTCTGTCCGCCAGATACTGAAGCGAGCTTCGCTTAACAACATGATGTGCTCGGTGTTCGGACGAAACTATCAGCTCGAGTCATCGAACAGCGAAAGCAACGTACTGGGTCAGCTTGTGCAAGAAGGTTACGAGCTGCTGGGGAAGCTCAACATGTCGGACCACCTTCCTTGGCTTGCCGGGCTGGACCTTCAGAAAATCCAGTTCAGATGCTCCAAACTGACCCCTAAAGTGAACCAGTTCGTGAACCGGATTATCCAAGAGCATAGAACCCAAACTGGCCGAAGAAACCATGATTTTGTGGATGTTCTTCTCTCTCTTCAAGGGCCTGATAAATTATCGGACCAGGATATGGTCGCCGTGCTTTGGGTAAGCAAAACACTGGCCTATTACAAAAACAAACAGTCGTATATTACAAATTCTATCTGCATATTTTCTGTTCCCTAGCAATAAAATAATAAGTATATTTGCTGAGGAAAAAGAAAAGCATGCACGTAAGATATGAAAAGAAACATTCATATGTTATAGAAGCTTAAAACTACTTGTTATTGAGTAGTGCTAAATAATCAAATGGTGTTTTGTTAATTAATACAGGAGATGATATTCAGAGGAACTGATACTGTGGCAGTTTTGATTGAGTGGATGCTAGCGAGAATGGTACTCCACCCTAACATCCAATTAAAAGTGCATGAAGAGCTCGATAGGGTCGTCGGAAGATCCCGGCCGTTGAACGAATCAGACATCCAATCAATGGTTTACCTGCCGGCGGTCGTGAAGGAAGTTCTGAGGCTTCACCCACCAGGCCCACTTCTATCGTGGGCCCGGCTCTCGGTGACGGATACTACAGTCGCTGGATATGACGTGCCTGCGGGGACCACAGCAATGGTAAATATGTGGGCCATAACAAGGGACCCACAGCTGTGGGCGGACCCACTAGAGTTTATGCCTGATAGGTTCGTGTGCAAGGATGCTACCGACGTGGAGTTCTCTGTGATGGGGTCCGACCTCAGGCTTGCACCATTCGGATCGGGTCGTAGGACATGCCCCGGAAAGGCATTGGGTTTGACAACTGTGACCTTTTGGGTAGCAACTTTGTTGCATGAATTTGAGTGGGTGCAATCGGATCACAACCCGGTTGATCTCAGCGAGGTCTTGAAGCTTTCGTGTGAAATGGCAAACCCTCTTACTGTGAAAGTGGAACCAAGGCGCAGATAAGAAATCATCAAAACGACACAATTGATGATCACAGAATTACTTCTATATTGTCTATAAAATATATATAAGCAGCTGGTCGTTTAAAAAAAAAATCTTAATTAAGCCTCGATCCACATGTCTCGGTTAGTCATGATCAGCCATTTGGATGATGAGGTTGCAGGCTTAATTTAGCGTCAATGTATGCCGTGTTTAATTATTTCCTATCAGTATCAGTACTTAATAACTTATGTATATTTACCTGAGAAGTAAACGTTCATGTATGTGTAATCAGGCTAGTAATTAAGTTGTTTGAAATTACTGCTCTTTCATTTTTCCTTTTTTTTATTTATTTGTTTATTTATTTTTTCTTATTCAAGATTAAGGGTGCCCAGTTTGATTATAGAGGTGAGATAAAACCATTCAATCTCATCGCATTCAATTTCATTTCAACTAACAATCTTACTACTATTGATAAACTATCTCAATTTATCTCATCTTATTAATAAGTCCGACGACATGAAATATATAAACAACAACTTATTTATTTTAATTGTTAATAAATGATACTTGTGTGGTGATGTTAGTCAGATTATATTTACATTAATTAATGAGCTAGCTAGACGTTCTAATAGTATAACATCAACCCACATTAATTAAATAACAAATGACTTGATTTTGTCTGTTGGTTTACTATAATATTCTTCGATATGGAATTCCTTTTTCCCTCATGATCATCATATTGAAGATTATGGCCGCCTGCTGTTTATTTTAATCCGGCCTGGCGGAACTGACGATTGTATATATATATATATATATTTATATATACGTGAGAGGTTGATTCTTTTTGTCTTTATCATGTACTCAACAAAAGGGCTTCAAATTACCTCACTAATTGACCCATTATATTGATTAAGACTATTAATTAAATGCAACGTACGTATACCATGGTATGCATAAATGAATAGATGATCATAATTACTTAATATTGTAGTAGTCCTGAATTCACTAATGATTTTACGCGCCGAATTAAACAATTAATTAAAATCGTTTGTATACGAGTAAGATTGTAGAAAATATTTAATGAATCCAACAATTACAAGGAAATTATTAGTTTGCTACATGATGCATAGATATGTGACATCATCTTTTACATCGAATATAATTTGTTTTGAATTGTGTACGTGCTGATAAAACTTCGACCATGATACTAATCAATATTAGTGATCAAAAGCGAACTATATACATTAATGATCTAGTGTGATCTCTCTACTCAGCTAAAAAAGCAAAAAAAAAAAAAGGGTAATAATAATAATAAATAATAGAAGTATTGTTTTTCATCTTGAATTGCATCATGATCTATATTAATTTACAGTACCAGATGAATAGATGCGTACCATTCATGATCTTAATTAAAGTCTACTTGTTCTATCAATTAGAAAGTATCCCTCTTATAAAATAATGAGGATGATTTATTTAATTAGTACATCCTATGAAATTATTATTTATCTTAAAAACTTAAATTGATAGGAAAATGTAGTTTTTATTATTTATTTTATATTTTAACACTCCCTCTCACTTATGAGCCAGATTTTTTTTCAATGAGTTGATTTAATTAGTAGAATATTTAATTAAATGGGGTAGATTAATATAGTGTAAAAGTTCAAAATAAGGACCTCTACTCTAATACCATAAAAAAAATCCCTTTCTCTCCTTTAAAGACCTTATGCATCAAACAAACTTGTTTTTCATAGCAAGCGATGTGCTTTTATAGGTTATTCCCTAACCACCATGGCTATTGATACCTTGACCTCATTTCAAAGAAAACATACATCTTTTGGAGGGTTGCTTTTGATGAACACTTATTCCCTGCAAAAATATGGCACTCCAACACTCTTCCTGCATCAGCAAAGGGCACCGTGACAAGTATGGTTCTTGATCCTCCATTTACTCATTTTTCAATGTCAAATGAGCCACCTCCTGAACCAACTCTTTGCAAAGAACCAACTCTTGATATCAATTTGTCCACTGATATAAACCTGCCACCTGCACCTCTTGATGCCACAGATACTAATCTCATTGATACATCTTCATCTAATGCTGCCAACACAAATAATGTCCTAGAGGAAAATCATTCCCAACATAATATGGTCACTCGATCCAAGACTGGTTCCATTCGGCCTAAACAATTTCTAGATTTTCAAATGCTTTATGCCTCCAAACATCCATTGTGTGCCTTTACTAGTATGCTTAATATTTCTACAAATACTAATTTTTTACAAGTTGTTTTATCTCCTGAATGGAAACAAGCTATGCAACAGGAGTATGAAGCACTTTTTGCAAATGCATCAAGGGATTTAGTTCCAAGACCATCTAATCATAATGTCATTCGGACCCAATGGGTGTACAAAGTGAAACAAAAATCAGATGGAAGTCTTGATCGATATAAAGCCTGCCTTTGTAGCGAAAGGGTTCCAGCAAGTTGATAGGGTTGATTTCACTGAGACCTTTTGCCCTGTCATTAAACCAGCCACCATCCAAATTGTTCCTGCACTCTCAATTCAATACAGCTGGCCCATTCGACAATACGATGTCTCTAATGCCTTTTTGCATGGTAATCTCGATGAACAAGTATTTATCGAGCAACCTGTAGGTTTTTTGGAACCACACTTCCCTCAGCATGTTTGCAAGCTAAAGAAGGCTCACTATGGGCCAAAGCAAGTGTTGCGAGCATGGTTCCTTAGACTTTTCACCAGCTTATTTGACCTTGGTTTTATTGGCTCATCTGTTAACACTTCATTGTTTACATATCATCACGAAGACATCCATGTATTTGTGCTCGTTTACATTGATGATCTGATTATTACAGGATCCTCCTTGTTATTTATTCAATCTATCACTTTTCAACTTCAAAAAAGACTTTGCTTTCAAGTCTCTCGACAACCTTGGTTACTTCTTGGGGATATAAGCTTCCCGTGATGATCATGGACTCCACTTACAACAAAGCAAATATATTATGGATGTACTCTATCGCATTCGTGTGGTGGGAGCCAAACCATACCCTACACCATATTTTTCAAAACAAAAACTCTCATATGGTTATGGAGAACCTACTAAAGACGTTACTTGCTATAGGGAAGTTGTGGGTGCATTGCAATACTGCACATTAACCCGACCAGACATTGCGTAGTAAGCAAACCCACTTTTGCCAACATCTCCATGTTCCTACTAATATTTACTGAAAGTTGGCCAAGAGAGTCCTAAGATACCTCAAAGGGACAATTGACCATGGTTTATATTTCAGTAAAGGAACTTTGGGACTCATTGCTTACTACAACGCTGACTAGGCTGGAGACCCCACGATCAAAGGTTAACTACAGGTTACAACATACTCTTTGGTTTGTGCTTAGTATCTTAGTGTGCAAAGAAACAGAGTGTAGTGTCTCGGCCCAACACTGAGTTTGAACATGAACATTACTAAGAGATCTTCAAGTTCCATTATCCTCTCCTCCCATTATCTGGTGTGATAACAAGAGTGCACTTGCTCTTGTAGCTAATCCCATTTATCATGCTCGTATGAAGCATATAAAGGTGGATTTTCATTTTATACGTGAAAAGGCTGTTAATGGAGATGTCAAGCTCAACTATATTTCCACCATTGATTAGATTGGTGATATTTGCACCAAAGATTTATCATCAACTAGATTCCAAATGTTGCACAACAAGCTCAGGGTCTATGACCTCCCCATTTGCTTGTGAGGGGTGTAAAGCAATCAACTAATGAGCCTGCTAAGTCATTATATATCATGAGATACAAGACAAAAGCTCCTCAATTGCAATCTCCTCAAATAAATCCTCAAGATTGTGGTTAACATCTCTCAAGACTGCAAAAGCTTATTTACTTCATGATTGTAAATAAAATTGATTTTAAGAATTACATTCATACATACTTACATTATTTGTTTACCCATAATTGTAAACATAATTGTAAAGTTTCCTTTTACACACTATTTAATTGTAACGTGCTATGACTCCTCTATTAATAATAAAACTCAATGCTATGACATGTTTTTTAGCACCCTTATTTTCAATGCACATTGTTCTAAAAGGCTTTACTAGAAAGGAGATATGATGTCTCATATAAAGTCCAAGGCAATCTCCTTCTTAAATAATGTGGGATTTTCTTTACTTCTCTCATTTGTGGATCGAACTTTACTGTGCTCCTACAAGTGAACCTCATTAGATCAATGGGTGGAGCACATTGTTGGAAGGTTTGACTTTGATACCATAAAAATAAGAGTTCTAGACAACTTGCCATAGCATTGAACTTCATTATTTATATAGGAGTTACAAAACATTAAAAGTAAACAGTGTATAAAAGGAACTTTAAAATTATGTTTACAAATATGGATAAACAAATAAGATAAGTATGTATGAATGTAATTCCTAAAATCAATATTTTATCTACAATCATGGAGTAAATAAGCTTCTACAGTCTTCAGAGATGTTAGCCACAATCCTGAGGCGTTATTTGAGGAGACTGCAATTGAGGAGCTTTTGTCTTGGAAAGCTTGATATTTGATGACTTAGCAGGCTCATTAGTTGATTGCTTTACAATATAATCTTCTTGAATTAAATATACACTAATAGCCTTCAATCGTCATATATGTGTACGTGTGTCATGATGTAACAACGACATGTGTATATATATAATTAACATGGTTGATTGTTAGGTACAAATTTTAAATAAACAAATCTCATATAAATTATCTCTAAAAAAAGTATTAATAAAGAATAACTTTTTATATTCTTTTAAGGTGTGGTCCATTTTCTTACAAGGGTTTGCATAAAGTTTGTTTATTTAACATTTGTACAAATCATTTCTTGCTACTTTGGACAAAATAGAAGTCATTGTATATGTAATATAGCACAGTTGACCTACACTTGAAGAAGTTAATTTATGTTCAAGCCATTAAATAATTGTCACAAAATTAGAATCATTTGGATATTCCATTTATATATGTGTATTTATACAAATAGATTGATGTGAAAAAGTTTATTTTATTATTATTATTTTTTTATCATTTCATAATATTGTATTAGATGATAGATTTACAAATAATATATAAATAGATATTTGTGCGCATGCATAGGTGTGTATCGAGACACATATATAATTTTAAGAGAAATGATACACACAAAACATATTATAAAGTATGGTTATTTTTATAAACTATCTTATAAAATAACATCACTTTACAAAAGGGAAAATCTTTAAACCGGTGTCACCTTTATTTAGAACTTATTGGAAGCCAATCATATTGTGCCACGTCGGATTAATAAGAGAAAATAGGGACATGTTTGTGGGTTGAGACGCAGGGTAACCACCCCCCTCAGAAACGATTTTCCCCCCTCTCATTCAAGCTCCGAAAACACTCCATTGAACCCTAACAATCTCCATCTCAGGGAAACACAAACCATCTCTCCTTCCCTAACTAAGAAATCTCCATGGCTTCCGAAACCTTAGAGGACAAGAAGCCCAAGGAGGAAACTCCCGCTCAAGAATTCAACAAGCAAACTCCCGTGCTGAAAAACAACAAGCAAGCCCCTGCCTAAAAGACAGTGAGAGAGAATCTATTTGGTTGCTACAAAAATGTGAGAGAGAATGTGAGAGAGAACCTGTTTGGCTGCTGCAAAATTGTGGGAAAGAAGTTGTTTAGCTGCTGCGAAAATGTGGGAAAATCTATTTTGTTCTCCAACTCTCATTCTCAAACTTCTACAACTATTAGACTTCATATTTCATGAAATATGTGGAAGTTGAAGGCAAAGAGAGTAAAGAGGTGGAGAAAGATGAAGCCAGCAAGAAGGGAAAGAGAGGAGTAATCATCTCTCCTTCACGGGGAAATCTCTCGCATTTGTAGAGTGAGTTAATTCGATGGTTGGAGGGGGGGGGGGGAGGGGGGGAGGGGAGGCGAATCACATGCTACATGTTTCTTTCTTCCTATAATCTACTCCATTACGTGTCGCATTTGGATTAGCTTCAGATAAACAACATAAAATGGTGACAAAGGTCTAAAATGCCTCTCTTTACAAAAATATCACTACTTTATAATATGTCTTGCGTAAAATGTTGTAAAACATATTGTGAGTTTATCATTTTTCTAAGTTTAAACTTTATTTAGACCATCTGACAACTTTATATTACAAGAAAATTATTTATTTGTAACCAATTAATTCTAACGAAATGACTATTTACAGGCAAAGTTGATCACAAATAATCTTTTTATTGCAATTAATTGATTATGAAAACTTATTTTCCTTATAATATCATCAAATTGATCACTGTTAACTACTTGTTAATTTAAGGGTAAAATAATCCTTCAACTTTTAAGAGTGATGGCCAGTACGTACATACTAGCCTTCACAAAAGTTCAACAATGGAAACCCCAACTTTGGATTAATAAAAACCACTTAAATTAGTTTGCCTCATGGACAACATGATACATAATTGGTTTGCACAATGACATTTTTCATGGATCTCAGAACCTCATGCCCGACTTCGCCATAAAAAATAGACAGCTTTCTAAAAAATAAAAATAAAAAACTATTGGATGTGGGACAAAAAGCATAACTTTGGTCATGTGTCGAGCACAAATTTTTCATGTCGATAGGGTGTTGAATGTACAACAGACCCTTCATTTACATTTTTTGTATTTTATGACTAAAAAAAAGGCCAGGGTTTTTAATTAATTAAAATATTTGCACACTACAAGAAAAATGAGTATTCGTGACGAATTATTTACAGCAAAAATGATTATTTACTGCAAAAATAAACTATTTTTGGCAGGGAATAGTCATATTGGCAAAAAATAACTGGCCATGAATAATCATTTTCTTGTAGTGGCAACCAAAAATATGATGGCATGATGAGAAAGGCTCGATTCTTCAAATAAAAAAGTTAAATTAAAAACCTTCCATTTTTATTATTTAAAAGAAAAAAGATGTGTGAGCAATATTAATGCAAAAAAATAGGCTTGTCTATTTCATTCAAGCTTCAAAGGGCATAATTGTATCATGGTCAACCTATGAAAATAAACTCTATGCACTAACGGTAGCTATACAGAAGTGAGGACCCTATCTACTTGGACAGATTTTCACTTTCAAAATTTATTTAGCACTTTCCAAGGCACAAGAACTGTCATTCTAACCCTTCTCAAGGGATTTCATGTATAAACACAAAATTTATGGCTAATCGATATTGCTCATCGTCAATAGCTATTGCATTTATTTTTCTCGTTGTTGATCATATGTATATAACTAACTTTAGTATTGGGCACAATATGATAGATCGTTTAGAAGCACATGTTCCTCCGGGGGTGATTAGGACGTGGACATCAATGTCTTTGTGACACAATCAATAATTCGATTCATTTTCAATTAGGCCTATCTTAGCCTCTTTAGGGGTTATTGCCTCCTTGGGAGCTCAACATATGTGTTCTTTACCTCTTGCGTTCATAACCCAATACTTTACTACTCAAGCTGCGTTATATATGCATCACAAATACATTGTAGAATTCATTATGATAGGACTTTTTGCTCATGGAGCTATATTTTTTTTATTAGAGATAACAATCTGGAACAAAATGAGAATAATGTATTGGCAAGAATATTAGATCATTAAGAAGCTATCATATCCCACTTAAGTTGGGCATCCGAGTTTGAAGTTTCTGATTGAGCAAAACATTAGGACTCCCTTACAGTAGAAATGGGTCTCCAAACTACTTGGTTATGACTTAAGGGTGGACTTTAAGAAAAGAGTTGAGAGTCGAGTAGTAGATGCCCTCACCAATAGGGATGAGAGTGAAAAAATAGAAGTGGGTATGACCCTTATAGGCTTGTTTATTCCTACAGTGGAATGGTGGGAACAGATTAAGTAAGGGTATATACAGGATCACTATGAATCCATATTAATGGAGCAGGCCATTATGGGTATGTTATTTTAGCAATTTTCTGAAAAGGGCTCTACTTTAATATAAGGGAAGACTGCTAGTGACTGGGTATGGTGACTCAAGATAGAAAGTTCTGCAGACATTACATAGTGGACCATTAGGAGGGCGCTTTGGTTATGAAAAAACCCTCCACAAAGTTAAGAAGGAGTTATATTGGCCTAGACTGAGAAACGATTTACGGGAATTCATAAAAATTGTGAGGTGTGTTAGAAAATAAAAACAAACCAAGCTAAGCCTAGTGGGCTCCTGCAACCTCTCCTAATTCCTTCCCAACCATGGTTGCACATCACAATGGATTTTGTTGAGAGATTACCCAAATCCCAGGGATTTGATAGCATATGGGTGGTTGTAGATCATTTAACTAAATATGCATATTTTACCCCTTCGCCAACCCTTTCTCAGCTAAAACTCAGACCCAATTATTTGTCAGACAGATCCTAAGGCTTCATGGATGCCTCAGTCTATTATTTCAAATAGAGTTAGTGTATTCAATAGCTTGTTTTGGCAAGAGATCTTCATAATAGAAGGAATTTAATTGGCCTTTAGCACCTCAAGCTACCCTCGAACAGATGGAAAAAGTGAGATGGTTAATAAATGCCTAGAAAACTACTTAAGGTGTTTTGTTAGGGAGAAACCTAAGGCATGGGCCTGCTGGATACCCCTAGTAGAGTGATGGTGTAAAACCACACACCACTCTTCTACAAGGCTTACTCCATTTAAGGCCCTATACTGCTATGCCCCACCCAGACTATTGCCTTACTCTCCTAGTACCATAAAGGTTGTAGTTGTGGAGCTTTGATCCAGAGATCAGATCTTACATTTACTAAATTATAATCTACAAAGGGCCTAGGACAGAATGAATAAGGATTCTAAGCTTAAGAGGAAGGAATGGCAGCTCGAGGTATGAGAATGGGTCTACTTGAGAGTCCAACACTACAAGCAGCACTCACTAGCTAGTAGACAAAGTCTCAGGCTATCCCCAACATTTTATAGACCCTATCAGATACCACAAAGGGTCGGGGAGGTTGCCTACAAGTTCGCCCTACCACTGTCATCATCTATACATCCTGTATTTCATACTTTGCAACTCAAGAAAAAGTTAGGGAAAAGCACATAAATTCAACCTATTCTACCACCAACAGATGCAAAGTAATCAATAAAGCCAGAATTATCTGAGATTATCAAAAGAAGAATTAAAAATGTGAAGAACTTACCGGTGAAGGACGCCTACCCACACCTTGTGGACAAAGTGTTCTAATGAGAGGACTTTGTGGGCTTAATGGACGGCAGTGGATGGGAGCTAAAATGAAGCCACGGGCTTAGGCCTTGGGCCCAAAAGATATGCTGTTACTATTTTTTTTTTCCTTTGTGCATTCCATGTTTATTGTGTTGCATTTTGATTCCTAAAGGTCCTGTATGCCAACTTGTTTTTTAGGCCTGGCTTGTTTTCACAAACCATCTCATCCCATTTCATTTTATCTAAAATTTATAATTACATTTTTTCAAATTTTGATATAAAATAAAATAAACAATTCAAAATTTTCAAATCCCAAAAGAAAGTTAATATTAAAAAAATACATCACATTAATATATATATATTTTAACTTTCATCTCATCTCATCTTTAAAAAATAAACTAGACCTAAAATCTTTTTTTACCGTGTTTGGACTTTTGTAAGAATGCCAACTATTGGATAGTGGTTAGTAAAAACTGTTAGAATGGTTTCCTTTTTAAGGCATGACACCCTCTTGTCGGGAGGTATCTGAAGAATATTATCGAATACAATTTTTAGAACTTTCCTCTGTGTGTGTGCATGTGTGTAGGTTCTCCACTTTAAGGAGTTGTCCTACAAGTTCTTCCTTATAAAAAGACTTCAACTTTCCACTAAACATAACTGGATCATTGGGAAAAAGAATGGGTAGTGGCAGAGCCAAGAATTTGCTTTAAAGGGGGGTAAGTAAAGCTAAAACAATATACATAAAATATTTTTTTCTCTCTTTCTATACAATTTTTTTTTTTAAATTTTTGCGGTATAGAACAATCTGATAATACAATTTAGAATAAAAAAATATGTTTAATATGACTTATAAGTAATTAAACTTATAGGTGATTAATCTATAAGATCAAAATAATTAAATTAAAAGCTTTTTTGCAGGTTTTAAAATTGAACTTATAAGTAATTAATCTATAAGATCAAAATAATTTTATACAAAGGGGTTAAGATAATATTTTAGAGAGGGGGCCAACTATAACATCCCAACCCAAATTTTTTTAGGGTTTAAATGCGAATAATTTATTTTTGATTTCTTATATTTTTTTATAATCCTCTTGCCGTTATTATTAATATTTTGGTCTAACTAGATTTTATGTTATTAATAAATTATTTATATCTTAAATATGAATTTTATTATAGCTATTGTTTAAAATTATTTTGATAACATTTTTTCCCAATTACGTTTAAATATTTTGAGATTCTTTCCATCATCTTTTGAATTTTAAAATGCAAGCTTTGAGATGTCATTATTATTTTTTCTCTATGATGATTTCTTAGTTCCGAATATTTCATATTTGTTCTATGATTGACTTAGCCATATCTGTCGATTTTTAATTCTTTCTCATTTACTTTGGTAACTGACTCACTCATCAAAAGACCTTCACTACAAAGCCCATGTACATACGTTGCGTCTCATGTGGTACTTCCCACACCATGCCTATTATTTTTCCACAATCCCTACATTCACAGATGAGTTGGTCATGGGATATATTCAACGTTATGAAGTTATCCCTTCTAAGGTTTTTCCGTTCACCTATATATACCTTATTTTACTCCTCTACATGAAAGAAAATTCAAAGTCGCTCTTCCAAGCACAACTTTAAACCACCAACTCCCACCTCTGATCCACCTTACTTAAACCCTTCCTCCCTCAAGCTGCCTTACACCACCAAAAGAGTCCACTGCCAAGCTTCACACTGATGACATGAAGGATGGTCCAACCCACAGCTCCGTTTTGTTCACCTCATGTTTGCCCACTAGCCGTAACAGAGTAGTCACAACCCACTTTCTCCTTGGACCACATGACCAACAATGACCCTTAGGCATCATCGTCGATAATGGAGGATGTCGAAAAACAAGACTTCATGGTCGGACTGTCGTTTCCATGTTACATGCCATCACCATGCATCACCACTGAAAAACCACCATAAGGATGTTGGAAAACAGAGCACTTGCTTTCCAAACCGTAGCCTTGCCTTACCATGGTTGGGGCCATAACGTCCCCGCCATCAGCAATAGAAGAAGCTGAAGATCAAGCCTCCACCACCCAGTGATGTCCAACAGCACCATCAGTAAGCCATGTCCACCGCACTCTCCCCTTCCCTCTTCTATTCTTTTTGGTTTAGTGCTCTCTCTCTAAAATCTCTCTCTCTCTCTCTCACTTTGTCGCTTCACCACTACCAGAGTACCCAGTTGGTGCCACTGTTGAAGCTTGTCTAGCCACCGTGGAACTCAACCCAGCTCATTCGTGCCTCACTTCCATGGCATCTCTCATCTACTTAGTAAGTCACTCCTGCCTAAGAACTCCCCTTCACATTTTACACTCAAGTTGAAACCTATTTTTACGTAGAGTAAATCTTATTTATCTAATTTTCATTATTTCTATGATCATAGCAAAATGTGTTTCGTGTTCTTCATTTTTATTTTGGACTCTTTAAGTTGGCCTTAGTCATTCTATTTTTTTATTTTTTTTTATTTTTTATGGGGAACGTTACTTTCATTGAAATTTCATTAAAGATTACAACAATTGATCCACCCAAACATCCTCGGACACAAAAGTTGGGTAGGAATCTGTCCACATTGCAATCAAAGGAACTTGCAAGGCATACTTAGCAAGCTTGTGAGCTACAAAGTTTTCTAGACGACCAACATGCCTAACTTCGAAAACTCTAAAGCATAATAAGAGGTTGCATATTTCCTTGATGATATTCTCCAATCAAATCCAGTATGCCCCACTTTGTTATACTGATCAACCACAAGTAGAGCATCACTTTCCATAATTATATGGCTCACGCCTAGGGGGAGAAAAAGTTGTAGTCCTCGAACCATCGCAATGGCTTCTATTTCCATAGGGTCTTGGATTCCTGTCTCCCTTCTACTAGCTGCCATGAGAATGGATCCAAACTCATCGTGAAGACAACTTCAACGCCTACACTATGTTGATCAGGGAAGATAGCGTCATCCACATTCAGTTTTACATAGCCCAGTATAGGTTTGCTCCACCCAGTTTTCTGTTTAACTCTGCTTTTTTGGATTTTATGGCAGTGTTGATAGGCGCTTAGGGAGGACCAGGCCTGGTTCAGTGCTTGGAGCGATGAGGGGTCGATGTCTTCATGTGTCCATTGGTTGCGTCTAAACCAAAAATCCTAGATGGCCATTGCAAGTTGCTCAATGTCCTTTTTTTTTACCTTGTTGTAACAAGGATTGCACTAGAGCTGTGAAGGAGTTGGATGAGCTTGGGTGAGTAGGCACCAGATGGCTGGATGCAGCTTTGTTGGAGATGAGCTGCCAAGCTTCTAGGAACTGAGGACACTTTATCACTGTATCGACTAGAGTTTTTGGGGCTTGGTTGCATAGGGGGCATATAGTGTTAGTGAGAACACCTTTCCTCACTAGATTCTAGCATGTTGGTAAGCTATGATGAGCCTGTTTTATCCGTTTTCCTACATGGCTAAAGACGCCTCTGTTCCAAATGGTCAGAAGCTCACTGCACTGATTAATCCACATCGTTTCGAGATCCTGGTCATTGTCAATGTCCTTCCAGATGTCAAAAATGATGTTGCCGCAGTCCTCCAAATCAATCCACATTGTTTCAAACCGAAATAGGTGTCTCGTTCTCTTCTTCGGTGCTTGGCTGTCTAACAAGTGAAGACAAAGAGGAATGTGATCTGAGTGAGCCGCATTTCTGTGCATCAGTTTTGCTTGAGGAAAACACTTGAGTCCACTTCAGATTGGCGAGCCCTCTGTCCAGGTGTTCGCTGACATTACCATGGGGACCTCTGCGATTGCTCCAGGTGAATGGAATCCCCTCATAGCCGATATCCTTCAGTGCACAATCACTTAAAGTCTCTTGAAATGTTGTCATCTTCCATTCAGGTCGATCACATCCCCCTACCTTTTTAGTCCTATCCAGCAACTCGTTAAAATCTCCTATGGCAAGCCAAGGGTTGTCCCCTACTAAGGTCATTTGTGCACAGAGTAGACTCCACGTTTTGGCCCATTTAGAAGTGTTCAAGTGGCCATAAACCCTTGTGATGTACTAGCTGTTGTCGCATTCTCCAATAAGCGCACTTATGTGCAACTTTGAATAATTTGAGATTGCTACTTTCATGGTGCTCTGCCAAAGTAAGTCCAACCCACCGCTTCATCCATCGCTTTGGATTGCAAGGCAATGGTCAAAACCAATTCTGAATTTCAACTTCTCCATTCTCCGCACAGTGAGCTTGGTTTCTTGGAGAAACACAAGCATGGGATCCTCCTTCGTGATTACATCACAAAGGGCTCTAACTCCCTGGGGTTTCCCAAGCTCCTGGGAGTTCCAACTTAATATTCTCATGGCGACCGACGAGGCTGCTTGGTAGCTTCCGCCGTTGGGAACTCAATTTTCAGGAGTGAGCTTTGTCCCTTTCTTCCCCGTTTGTGGCTCTACTTCGATTCAGCTTGCATGGGGAGTTTACATCGCATACCTCTTTTTGGTTGATGTTTCTGTTTCTGTTGGATTGCACTTTCATTTGGATTATGGGGCATTCAACTAATGTGCCTAGGATCTCCTTGGCCTGCGAGAGCCATTTAAAGGTTGAATTCTTCAAAATTGGTGTTGCTTCGATCTACTCATTTTTCCTTTCTTGTGAAAGCTTATTGATGAGTGCACAAAAATGCACTCTAAATACTCTATTTAAATACTAAAAGAAATGAGAAAATAATGGATATAACTCATGTTATTAAAATTAATGGTCATTTATCTTGAAATAGATATAAGCATGATTTAATATATTGATGAGAATATAAAATGCCATATTTTCCTCTCTTAATATTTAATACTTTATTCTTATTTGATGCCTAAATATACTCATTATTCTTATATTTTGATTTAGGACACAAATGGAGACATTAGGAGCAAATGAAGATAATTGCGGAATTTTAGACAGTTCTGACATCTTTTCGTAATATGGACATAACTCTCTCATCCAATATCCGATTGAGATGATTCAAGATGATATAGAACCGCAAGAGAAATATATATAACTTTTATGTTTTATGTTTGAAGAGATATCCACTCAATATAAGACAAAATCGACCATCAAGTGGACGCACCTGCACTTGACGTTCCTGGATATTTTTCAGCCACTTGCATCAAATCCAAATGTTATCATAATATTTTCCAGCAAGCACTCCTACACCAACTTGGAAATTCAATGATCAATTCCGATACAAGATGAAGTGCACTCAAGTTTCTTCAAGACAAATTATTTGACCACAAGATATTAAGTCATACAAGACAACTAATAGATAGAGAAGCAAAATTGAAACACTCAACCTACAAGCAAAATCCAGCTCATGCATGGTGGGAAAACAAATAATCAAAATGACAACTCACAAATCACTTGGATTCAAGAATGGCACATGGCAAAACAAGTTGAAATTGTGATGATTTTGTTATGACAACTTGCATGAAGGATGCTTATAAATAGAAGGAAGGGGTGTGTGTTCTAAGAAAATGTTTAGTGTGGGAGGATGCTTTGGAAGAGCCATTATTTTGAGAGCTTGAGAAAAGAAAAGAAAAACCAAAGAAGAGAGAAGAAAATAATGGTTGGCTCTTCCATATTATCCCTTGGAGAATTTTTGTTGCATATTTTCAATATGTGTAACTAAATTCTCAAGGAGGGTTAGGGATGAACTTGTGTGTGTGATGGTATTTGTAATTTATTTTTGATTCATGTATTTGGTCTTTAAATATTAAAACTCTTTATGTTAAACACTTTAAGTTCAATTTCTATTATTAATTTTTAAAGATGGATTTCAGTATTATATAGTAAATGATACAATCTTTATGTTAAACACTTTAAGTTCAATTTCTATTATTAATGTATCTTTAAGGTTATTATAGATTTTAATATATTTATGCCATTAAAGTTTTACTTTTCATAATAAAAAATACGTTTAGAATGATTAAATGATATTAGTATTTAATAGATTTATTGGGAAAGAGAGTATATTTCAAGAATTTAGATCCTTAAGACTTCTAAATATAGTTTTTATTGTTTTACTTAAGTATAATTTTAAAGTAAAATACGTTACTAAAATTTTATTCGCTTCTGCAATAGAATATTTGCGGTCTTTTGTATGGGCATAATATGTATTAAAATATTTCACCACAATACGTATTGATTCAGTGGAATGTTAACACACGTCCTTTTAGAAGTTTAGTGACAGTTCATATTCCATATAGTTAACGAGTTATGATGGAGGATTTAGGAAATAGCACTATGAGATAAGTGAATTTGATCACAAAATTAGGATCCTCACAGTTAGATTATATTATTAGTATAACCAGTTTGTTGATAGTCCTTTTTATACACCCCTTATGTTATGCAAGCATGTCATTCAATACAATACAACACATGGTCATATCGTTCAATATCATATTTAGATTCAACAAGTTATAGTTATTTATATTAGTAAGTCAACTATGCATCTCATGTCACGTAAGTTATATAGGTTATGTTAGGTTCAAGTATAAGATTAAGTTAGAACATAAATCAATGAATCAGTTATTCAGTCAATCAGTTTAGTAAATCAGTTAATTTAGATAGTTATTCTGATGTATGGTACCAATGCATATCAGATCAGGGTGGATGTGTAAGCCACAGATCTAAATATGGTCCTCCATAGTATAGTAGAGTACTATCAGCGGCTCCCCTTGTTGTAGCGAGACGTGGGGCCAGTGCACAATCTTGCATACAGGGTTAAGTGTGTTGGCCAATTAGTTCAGATAGTTTAGATTAGTGACTTAAGTCAGTTAGTCAATTGATTCAAATAGTTCAATCATGCATAGCATAAATATCAGCATGTACAGTTATGTTTTAGACCTCATCATAAATTTTATAAAATTTCTTATAGTATTATTTTACGTTATGGTGGATTTCATACCGAGTCATTGACTCATTTTAGATTGTTTTATATTTTTTTTAAACCACTTTTTTTTTATTAGACCAAGAATCTTGTGTCGGATTAAAGTTTTATAAAATTACATAACATCCTTTAGCCTATGAGAATGTGATGTTACACCAACATAAGATGATATTAATATTATTTATTAAATCATCAAAAATTAAAATGTATTATTATTTTATAAATTAATATATATTATAATTAATATAAATTAAATTATCATAAAAAAATTAAATAATTCTATTAAGGGGCATGGCCCTCCTGCCTCTTAATAGCTCTGCTCCTGACGATGGGATTTTGGAAGGGAAAAAAACAAGAACCACAAACCCAAAATCATTGAGGGAAAACTTACTTGCAGTAATCTATAATCTATGGAGTATTGACTATGCCACAAGTTCACAAATATGGGTTGAAAGATCAAGATATTGAGATTGTATAAAATGGAAGAGAGGATAAGTATTTGGCTCAATTTTGTGGATTACATAGTAGTGTGCTGTTGCAAGCAACTAAAAATAAAACATATACTCTTAAAAAAAATACATGTAGTAGTGCAAGTAAGGATTGTTCCCACATTGAGTACTTAGCTTAATTTTATGCTATTTGAACAGGGATTGGGGAATTTGAGTATAACCAAAACAATTTTAACAAGAACAACTAAGGAGCAATTCAAATTAAAGTATCTAAATCAATCAAAAGAATAAATATTGGTTTAAGTCAACATCCACAATCGGAATTTTACAATCGATCATCTATGCATATATATATATATATCAATTAATATTTTGAATATTCACCGTTGGAATTATTTTCTTATCTTTCCTTAGTCGTAACTAAGTAGAAAACAAGCGATCTAATAAACCCTAACTACTCAACAACCCAAGACAAGCGCTAAGGGTTTAATCTAGTAGCAACATTAAAGAAATCGATAAAACTAGACAATACAAGCACAAACGGTTGCATTTTATTTAGTCGAGCATTTTTCTTAAGATCTAATAATTTCTGACACAGTAAATCATTAAATCTTAATTGTTTCACAAATTCGAGGAATCAAAAATTACGGATTTAATATCTAATCTAGCAATAGATTGCAACGAATAATAAACTAGAACACCTCTTAGTAATTAAACGAGATAATCATGAAAATAGGCATAGAAAAACATTCGATACTCAAAGTATAAATTGAACAATAAAAACAAATTATATCTTATAGTTTTATTGATTTCTAGATTTTCGTTTCCTTAGACCAATTACCAAAGTTTAGCCACGCAGGACCATGAGGAAAACTCAAAAGCAAAAGTGAGAAGATGAAAAAAGATGGAATATATATGCCTCTCTCATGTTTGATAGGCTAGCCTAATTCAAAAAAATCAAGTCTCCTCCCTTGCATGTAATTCTCTAGATAAGATTTGGATGAGATAGAGTTCTTTTAAATTTTGATATATCTTTCATGTATTTCCATACACTTATAAGCTAGAAGGTAAGAGTCTTACGTCTTTAAATCCCATTTATTATCTTCTAATAAAATATTGAAAATCCAAAAATAATTCGAGTAAGATCTGCATATTCGAATTGCAGACTAATGCACGTTCTGGAACATTAGCAGTACAAGTGCGACAACTTCAAGACCAGTTTTGACCTTTATGAAGCTAGTATCTCTCAAAACTCAAAACGTGAAAGTTATAGATACTTTTCTTGGAATTCTATATCATTTTGAATTATCTCAATCGGGGCTCGTAAGAGAAAGTTATTCCTAGTTTACAAAGCAATGTCAAAACTGTCCAAAATCGCCCAATTTGTTTCATTTTGCATTTAACACCTCCATTTGCATCCTAAATAAAAATATAAGAATAATGAGTACATTTAGACACCAAATAAGTATAAAAGATTAAAGATTAAAGGAGAAAAATATGAAATTTTGCATTCTTATCAAATTTCCCCACACTTAACTTTTGCTCAAGGATGAGCAAAAGTCAAAATCACTTTCTCAAAAATACCAAGGTTGCAACGCCATCAAAAAAGAATAACCAAGCTTTTTAAATCTCATAACATATCATGAACAAACAACTTACCATTACTTATTAAGCATTTTCACTCGAAGATGGAGTGAACTAAATATGTAGACCCTCATAGAAATAAACACTCGACTCTCATGTGTTTGAAGGATATGAGTTTCGCTCAAATTCATTCCAATGGAAATAATCTACCAAAGTTTTGCATATCTTCTCATTCTCCACTACTAGAATCACATGCATGACACAAACCATAAGCACTTTTCAAGAGTTGTAACGGGGTTTAGGGTCAAGGTGGAAAATATTTGAGAGTGTAACTCAAAAGCTATAGAAACTAGTGGAGCAAAAATGAATAAACTTAAGTTCGAATATATAAGACATGTAAAACCAATCACTCCATTTAGCATCTTCTTCAATTTGACTTTAAAGCATTTAAACCATGTAAAATTCCTTCATTGAAAAAGAGATCATAAAAAGGAGCACTTTTCGTTTGCAGTAGGGAACGATCGTTTGCAACAACTTCCACTTTGTATATATCACATGTAAATAAACTCCTTTATTAAAATTTTAGGAGGAATTATGAACATGGATAATTTGTACTATCAAAAGTAATTTCTTCATTAGTTCATTTTCTTCTTTTCTCTTATTTTTCTCTCTCTCTTATAATTATTATTATTTTAATTCAGTAAAACTACATCAATAATGGAATTCACGAGTTGAGAATAAAAACATATTTCATTTCACCAGTCATAGCCATACCAAAACTTTAGACACCTCCACACTTATTTCCTGCACACCCATACATGTTATAATGATAAATAATATTCCACTAGCTCTATGGCTTGGGTAAAGGCATTATTTTCGAGTATAAATTTTGTAACGTGGGTTCACAACAAACGGAAAAAAAAAACCAATAAAGTTCAAAGGGGTTCAACAAAGGAAAATTTTAATTACAAGGTAAGATATTTGGCTTATGTAGCTTATAATAAAGAAGGCCTTAAACATGTTTATGCATGCATGTATCAATGTGATCTCAAAGAGAATCAAGGCAAATTCTAGATAAATAAATCGATGGAAGAATATCTCACATGAAAGAAAATAGTGAGACCGATATGGATGTGTCAATCTAAAGGCTCAAAATCTTACTGGCTTTTGTCTACCAAATTTAGTCACTACTATTC
This sequence comes from Platycarya strobilacea, assembly GCA_036898215.1. Classification (NCBI taxonomy): domain Eukaryota; kingdom Viridiplantae; phylum Streptophyta; class Magnoliopsida; order Fagales; family Juglandaceae; genus Platycarya; species Platycarya strobilacea. The sequence goes on along the minus strand of CM072549.1, from coordinate 15,898,879 downwards.
TCAAGGAAAATACCTACACTAATTAATTTGGAAGACTACTTATTCAATCATGTTATGATTTTTTCAAGCTTAATTGAATATTTCTCATGAGAAATACAACAAAAAGTCATTGAAAATCACAAAAATAAAAAGTAATTTTTTTTATTGAATTTAAAAAAAAAAATGAAAACACAACCTAAGTCCCCTCCCCCACACTTAAAACTGACATTGTTTCCAATGTAAGGTTAAATGTAAATACAAGGCAAAAATAATTAAAATATAAATGAGAGAATAAGAAAAAAAACTCCCTTTGAGTTACCTCCCAAGCAACGCTTTTGTTTATTGTCGTTAGCTCGACTCCAGGCTTTTTTCTTCATTCTCTTTCTCAAATTGTTTACTAATTGCAACTTTCAATCCATATTTTCCATCAAGTTCAAAAACTTTTTATGCTAAAGAATCAATTCCATCAATAGAATAAACAAATTTATCACCACCAGGATATTTCATAACATCATAGATGTTAAACTTAACAATTTTACCATCAAATTCCATAGTAAGTGTGCCATTATGAACACCTATCTTAGTTTTGGATGTCTTTAAGAAGGGTCGTCCTAACAAAATAGGAGCATTTTAATCACCATTCTCCATATTAAGCACATAGAAATCAATAGGGAAAACAAATCATTAACTTGCACTAAAACATCCTTAACTACAGCCTTAGGATAGACATTAGATCTATCAACCAATTGACTCACAACACCATTTATTCAAAAGCCCAAGTTTCAAACAAGCATATATAGAATATGGCATGATATTGATAGAAACTCTTAAATCTATCATGGCCTTCTCAAATCTAGTGGTACCTATCGTACAAGGGATAGTAAACATATATGGATTTCTGCACTTCATAGGGAGTTTTATTTGAATAACTACAGAAACATTCTCACATACTCTTACCTTCTCACATCTTTTAAATTTCTGTTTTCTCTTAATTGTACACAGTTCTTTCAAGAATTTAGAATACCGAAATACTTGTTTAATAGCATCTAAAAGTGGAATATTAACCTCACTTCTACGAAAAATCTCATGGAAATCTTTATTTTACTAATCATTTCTATATTTTTCTAAAGCCTGGGGAAAAAGGGGCTACCGGTTTATAATCAGAAAGAGATAGAAATTTACGCTTAGGTTCGTCATTGTTATTGGGAATGTTCCTGTCTGCAACGATGTTTTTTTCATTTTCTTGCTCCGACAATGCATGGGTTGTCTTTACTAGAATTTCAACCTCTTTACCACTTCTGAAAATGATTGCACTTGCATTTTATCTTGGATTTACTACCATTTGAGAGAGTAATTCTTTCAAACTTTGCGCCTAAAGTCGGCTAATTGTAATTGCCATCTAACCCATCTGATTGTCCAAACTTTGAATACTGGCCCTCGCCTCTTGTTGAAATTGTTTTGTCTTCTATTGAAATTGTAAAATATTAGTGTCAAGAGACTTAACAATATCTTCTAAAGATATACCATAATTAGAAGTTTGGCCCTATTGTTGTCTAGGGGGTATGATTGTTTATATTGCTAGAAACTTGGATGGTTTTGAGTCATGGGCTGATTTATTTGCGGATTTCCAAAGGTAAGATTGGGGTGATCCCTCCATCTTGGGTTATACGTGCTCGAATAGGGATCATACTTCCTTTGTGATTGTCCAGAAAAACTACCCGTTGCATTCACTTGCTCAATGGACTCTTCTTGAAGAGTTGGACACATATCGATTGGATGCCCTACTACTGAACAAATTCCACAAGCCTTCCCCGTTTGCATATTACCTATCGCCATTTGAAGAACAAGAGAAGTTAAACTCGTAATTTGTTTTTCAATGGAGGAAATATTTACCTCATTAACATGCTTAGATGGAAGGTCAGGCCTAGTGTCAAATTGTTGAGAATTGGTCGCCATATTTGCAATCAAGTTTCTCGTAGCCTTGACAGTTTTATCCACCAAAGCTCTTCCACTAGCAGCATCAATCATGCTCCTATCAGTAGGTAGAAGGCTCTCATAGAAATACTGGATAAGTAGCCGCTCACTAATTTGATGATAGAGGTAGCTTGTACATAATTTCTTAAAGCGTTCCCAGTATTCATATAGGGACTCTCCATTGTGTTGCCTTACACAACAAATTTCTTTTTGAATGTTGGCCGCCCTTGAAGCTGGGAAATATTTCTCCAAAAACAGCCTCTTCATCTCGCTCCACGTGGTAATACTATCAAAGGGTAGATAATAAAGTTAATCCTTAGCCGAATCCTTCAAAGAAAATGAAAAGGCTCTTAATCTAATTTGATCTTCAGCAACCCCGTGGGTTTCATACTCATGCATTCCACATGCAACTCCTTTCAATGTTTGTAAGGATCTTCACTTGCAAGGCCATAAAAAGTAGGCAAGAGATGTATTAGTCTAGATTTTAATTCAAAAGTAGTAGTAGTATCTAAAGTAGGAAATCAAATTAGGAGCGACAAGCTCTTTCAAATTTCGATTTCCAGCTATGACTTTTTCCTCTTCTAAATTAGAATCGCAGCAAATAGGGAATCAAGAGCCAAATCATTCTCTTCAGAATTTCTCCAAGCTTTTCTCCTTAACCTGCGCAAAGTTCTCTCTATTTCTGGATCGCACTAAAAATCACATTGATTAAAAGATCGAGTTACAATCATGAACAATCAAGGAAACTATAATAAACCATGAAAAGCAAATCAGGAAAATCTAGAGTAATGAATATCAGTAAATAACTATCGAAAAATAACCATTTCTTTTTAAATTTCAAAAACAAAATAAGGATTAAAGCACAAAAAAAAATTCAGCTAGAATCACTCAACAGCAACGGCGCCAAAATTTGACATGCTGTCGCAAATAACCAAAAATAAAACATATACTCTTAAAAAAAATACATGTAGTAGTGCGAGTAAGGATCGTTTCCACGGAAAATATTTAGCCTAATTTTATGCTATTTGGACAGGGATGAGGGGTTTGAATATAACGAAAACAATTTTAAGAACAACTAAGGAATAATTCAAATTAAAGTATCAAAATCAATCAAAAGAACAAACCTTGGTCAAAGTCAACACCCACAATCAAAATTTTACAACTGAACATTGATACATATATATATATATATCAATTAATACTTTAAATATTCACCGTTGGAACTATTTTTCTATCTCTCCTTAGTCATAGTTAATTATAAAACAAGCGATTTAATTAATCCTAACTACTAATGGTTTAATTTAGTAGCAGTCTTAAGAATTAGAGAGATCGATGAAACTAAACAATACAAGCACAAGCAATCGCATTTAATTTAGTCGGGCATTCTTCTTAAAATCTAATAATTTTTAATGCAACAAATCATTAATTCTTAATTGTTTCATAGATTAGAGGAATTAAACAATTACGAATTTGATATCTAATCTAATAGTAGATTACACCGAATAATAAACTAGTAGGCATAGAAGAACATCTAATATTCAAAGCATAAATTGAACAATAAAAACAAATCAAATCTCACAGTTTTATTGATTTCGAGGTTTTCATTTCCTTAGACCAATTATGAAAGTTTAGTTAGGCAGGACCATGATAAAAACTCCAAGAAAAATGTGAGAAGATGAAAAAAGATGGAAGAGATATGCCTTTCCCACGTTTGATAGGCTGGCCTAATTCAAAAAAATAAAGTCTCCTTCCTTGCATGTAATTCTCTAGATAGGATTTGGATGAGATAGAGTTCTTTTAAATTTTGAATTATCCTTCATGTATTTTCATACACCTATACGCTAGAAGGTAAAAGTCTTACGTCTTTAAGTATCCTTCATTATCTTCTATCAGATCTTGCAAACTTCCGAAAATATGCATAAGATCTGCATATTCGAATTGCAGACTAATGGACGTTTCGGAACGTTAGTAGTGCAGGTGCGGCAACTTCAAGCCTGATTTCGTCTTTGGTGCATCCAGTATCTCTCAAAACTCACAGCGTGAAAGTTGTAGATATTTTTCTTGATGTTCTATAGTATTTTGAATTATCTCAATCAAAGCTCGGAAGAGAGAGTTATGCTAGATTACAAAGTAATTCCGAAACTGTCTAAAATCGCTCAATTAGCTTTGTTTTGCATTTAACACCTCCATTTGCATCCTAAATAAAAATATAAGAATAATGAGTATATTTTGGCACCAAATAAGTATAAAAGACTAAACATTAAAGGAAAAAAAATATGATATCAAATTTCAGAACAAAAATAATAAAGAATAATATTTTATTAAACTTTCATTTAAAATCATCTCATCTCATTATCAAAATCACACATAAGAAGAATACTATTTAATTAGTAAAAGAATAGAATTTCTTATAATTATTTGCAAGATTTGCTTTTCACTGATTTTGATTTATTTTATTATTGAAATTCAAATATATCCAGATCATGAAGCTGGTGGGTGAGAGCCAATGGATTTAGTTTGGTATCGAGTTTGGTTCGGTCCACTACCAATTTTATTTTTCTCAAGACTGGTCAAAATTGGTTCGGATTTGGTTTTTGTTTTTCTAAAACTAAACCAAACTGGACCGAAGTGGTTCATATATACATTTTTATTTTTTATATTTTATATAAATTTTATATATTATATATAACTATATATAAAATAGTTTTATGTTATATAATAAATTATTAATTAAAATAATATTTAAATTAAAAATTTTATATCACTATAACCTATTGTATTAATAATTATACTAATAATATATAACTATATATCATTATATTATATATTATAATATACTACAATATATTATGACTATATTATTTTATATTATAAGATACTATGTTGTTTGTATTATATAATATATAATATAATATATTAAAACTAAAAAATCAGACTGAACTAGACCAGAATCGATAAAATTGAAACTACCGGTTTAGGCGGTATCCAGTGTGTAATCGATTTTTAAAAATGCAAAATGGATACATACCAATTCGATTTAGATTTTTTTCAAAACCGGATCAAATCGGATCGGTTACACCTCAAACTAGCTAACTTATTGAGTAATTAGTCTTTTGTGTGTGTGTGTGTGTGTGTGTGTGTGTGTGTGTATTTAGGGATATTAGAGATTAGAAATCCAAATTAATTTAGGATTCTAGATTAAAACCCTAAGTTAATTTAAAGTTCTAATCCAAAATACAAAATACAACATCAAAGACTCAATACCCATGCACAATCGTATCTCCATATCACACAGTTCACAAAGACACAATCTCATCCTTCAACTCCTCTATTTAATCACATCCTTCTCTAATCTCCATAACTATACACAAAAAACAAATATTTGCTTCGGATTCAAGTCAACTTACCTTCGACAACAGAGATGCAGATGAACGGCGATGGTGACGAAGATATTTGAGAGACTTTGTGTGTGTGTATGAGAGTGAGAGAGAGAGAGTGATGTCTAAAGAAATGAAAATAGAAAAGGGTCGGGGGGAGTAGGGAAGCAGGGGAGAGGGAGTCGGCACTACGGCTGTACAAAAAACTGAAACACCGACCACAACTGCCGGAAACCGACCACCGACGCCGAAACCGATGGCCGTCGACGAAGAACCGGACGGAAGGCAGTTCAAACAACTTCATTTTACCTTCAGTTGGCGTCGGCAGCGGTTCAAGCCCATACTAAACTGCTAAAACAATTAACAATGTGCCTTTTTTTTGAATGACACGACGCCATTTCATTTTTAAATGAAATAGCTTCATTTCATTCAAAGCCCAAACAACCCTCCCCCTCCCCCTCCCTCTCCCTCCCAAATTCCAATTCTTCAGTTCCATTTTTCGATTTCCTTCACGCCTTCTTAGGGTTTTTCTACCCTCCCCACCGCTGCCGTCGTTCTTCCAAGCCACCACCCCTCGTGGCTCACAGCTATGTCCGGCATTTGACGTCATCCTCTCAAAACCCAAAGGTATTTATTTTATCAATTTCTTAAATTTAAGGTGGCCCAAACCGATGGGCACTACCGACATTGACGCGCCACCGCCACTGTGAGATCGATGGCAGTCGGTGGAACAGACCATAAAAATGGTTAATGGCAGTTTTGCCACTGATGCTGACACTATATAGCCATAGTCAGCACCTGGGGAAACTCTTAACACCCAAGACCAAACCGACGTCTTTATATCTATGATAGAATGAAATAATTTTGGTATGAGGTGTTTTAAGAAAAAAACCTCTATGTCACAAAACGATGTTGTTTTGTGACATGGGGTTTTTTTGATAATGACATCAATATATAATTATAATATATATATATATTTATATATATATATTTATATTTACACACGGGGTAAAGAAACATTGGAGCAGGGTTGGGCCCCCTCCATCCCCCTCCTTAGCTAGATGCCTTAGATGCAGGCCGGGCTATCCGCCCCCTCATCTGCAATAAGAAGTCTTGGCTCATCCCATTTCCCTCACCTTAACCCTCATTCTCTAAAGTTTGAACATCGATTCTTCTTAACTTGAAGTTGTCGTTGCTGGTTGCAAGCGGCCATCATCGTCTCCATCTCTCCCTCAGTCTCTCATTCTCTCTCTCTCTCTCTCTCTCTCTCTGACACTGTTACAAGGTTCAGGAGAAGGGATTGCAAATAACGCCTTTAGGGATTTGGAAGTGATTTGGGAGAGAAATGTTCTGGTCTATTAGAATCGAAGTGGCTTTTGTTGTTTTAGTGGGCATCGAAATAGTGTAGCTTTGGGGAGTCCTTCAAAGTTCAAACGACGTCGCATGGGAGAGCTCGATGGGCATTGAAACGACATAGCTTTGGAGAGTTTTTCAAGTTGTATTCAACGCACTGTGTCACTATGGTTTTCATTTTCTTGCTATTCCAACAAACCATCATAGAATATGGGTTTTAGTGATGGCTTAGAGAGTGTCACAAATTTTAAACCATCACTAAAATTCAAATATGTTGTATTGGCATATACCAGTGAAAGAAAGCGCCTATGCACGACTTGTCTTAGAACTACAAATTGGAGCAAATTGGATGAATTAGAGATCTCTCTCTACAAGAAAGGATGGTTTTGACGGCTGATTTCTTTTTTCGGCAAGTAAAACGCGTGGCAATAGCTCATTTAAATATATCAACTGAAAAACATGCGGCGAGAGTGAAAAATGAGCTAAATTTGTTTTTTATTGCGACGACATATTGAGCTGCATAAAGTATTGCCGCAATAGGTAACATGTAACAGCGGCCATAATAGGTTGTGTTGAACAAAATAAAATTGGGGAAAAACCCAATAGCGAACGCCGTCCGTTCACATGTGCCTTCTCGGCTCCTCTCAACGCCGGTGAATTTCTCTGAATCTCTTACTCGATTTCCCTTGGCTGGTCCGATTTCCCTTCATCTCTAATTGTATTTATCTTCTCATTGCACATATGTCCTAACTTGTACCACGAACTAGGGCATATATTCCTCATTGTATTTATCGTCTCATTGTATGAATTCTTTGAACGTCGTATTTTATTTTGGGACCTTTTTTAATTGTACTTCTTTAGTAGAAGATGAATATAACATAGAGTGAAAAGGAAATGGAATAAGTTGGGAAATATGTAATGTTCTGAGTCGTAAGCAGCAATAATTGATAACGCTCATTCAAACTTTTGGATTTAATTAAATGTGTGCATATTTGTACTCACGGGACAAGGAACTGAGTCAGTTCCTCTGTAAATTGCCACATATAATGAGTAATTTGTTTCTTGAGTTAAAAATATCACGTTTACACTGCATATTTAGCTTAGCTTGTTGTGAATGATTTTTGTGATTATCTGTTATCCATTCTTGTCAGGAAACACTAATTACTTTAATTAGATTTTATAGGCACATCTTAGTCATGAGACTGAGTTCTTGCTATTTTTGACTCTTTTGTTGGTGCTTTTAGGAGATGCCTTATTTTGATATATTTTATCTCAATTTTCTGGTTTTCTATAGTCACTTCTAGGTCCTGAAGAACAGAAATGAGCTCAAGGTTTGATGCTTGACTCCTCTGAAACTGCATAGCCAAATCGGCATTGGACTTTTTCTGAAACTTCAATTCCTTTTGAATATGTGATATGCCTTCATCTTGCAATTTTGAATGCTCGTTCTCTGTGAAGAACTCTGATTTAAGCAAAAATCTTCACCTTATGTAAAACTCTCATCTTCCAAATACTTTCCTGAGTGAGAACAAGTACTGAAGTCGATGAGAGCTTTCTACTATAGGTTCAGTTTCTCTTGCTGCAGGCATCTTCTAAGCACTTTTCACACTAAATTTACCATCATTTTCTCTGCTCTAGGTTCTTTTATGATCTTCATTCTATCAGGACAGACTACTATCTTTATAATATCAGAGGCTAAATTTGGATTCATTTGAAGCTCTTATTTTCTGCACATTCCACCATTTTGTATGATTGTTAATGAGTGAATCGCTTCGCCTCCTTGAGATAATTATTTATCTTTCTAGATTTGTAGCTTTTGTTGGACTCGATGCTTAATAGCAAAAAAAGCATTAGCCTTTATCTTTTCAACTATAAAAGAAAGGTCTAAATACTTTTCATATTATTGAACACTACTGTCACCCCATAAATTTCCTTCTTAGTATCAATCGGCAGTTGTATTTTTATTAAATTGAGATATACACTTATTTCCTTAATTTGCCGTTTTCTTGTTGCATCCCCCAAATGAAATTTGTATCTATTTTAAAGATTTAGGTCCATAGTAGGGACTTTCTAAGGACTATGCTTTCAATATTGGATCGCCATGCTTTGTTTCATGGAGTTACTAATTCAAAGCAGAAACTTCACTCAGGAACATTATCACGTACTTTTGATTCCTCATCAACTAGTGGTATTCCCACATTCAACGAAATGTTCACATTATCACGTACTTGGAAGGCTTTAACAAACACTTCATGGATATTTGAATCCCAAAAAGCCATTTGGATGCTGCTCAATAAAGGTATGTAAATTTCAGTTTTTGAATAAAGGCTTTCAATAAAGGAATGAACTTTGCTTATGGAGCAACGGGTTAATTATCTGCAGAGGTTAATTTTAGTCTTGTGGGTAATGACTACTTTAGTTACATTGCCAGGAAAATCTAAGCTTCTTATAGTACTCCTCTTTTCAATCTTAAATCTTTTAGAATCTATGAGGATTTTTCGTTGCTTATGCAGATCGTCTTTATGGTGTTCACCCCTTCACTCGTATTTGTGAGTCTGTCCAAGAGTGTTACGCTCCAAGACATCAATTCATGGCAGGTTACTCTTTGTGCTAGTCTCTGTAAATTTCTCTTTTTCCCCTATTAAATTCGGCATCCTTTCTATCTCTTTGTAACAAAATGAAATGCCTTGGGAAGCAGTAATTAATCTAGAAAGAGTTTTAAGTTTGATATTCATTTCTTTATTTCAGAAAATAAAAGTTTTTCCCATAAAAAAAGAAAAAAAGAAAATAAGAATTAAGGACGAAAAAAAATCTAAGCAGTCTTTTTTTTTTTTTTACCTAAACATCAATTTTTTTCATTTTCGATGAATTTACGAAGTGAAAAAAACAAATTCAAAAGGTTCTCGTGAATGATATATATATATATATATATATAGCAGAGTTGGTACGGTAAAAGAAATTTGCTGAGAAGTGAGAAATGAGAGAAGAATGCCTGAAGTTGATCTATTCAAGTTCCAAAATATAAACGAGAAATGAGATCTTCTCAGAGCTTTGGCAATCTTGAGTTTTCACCAAAACAAGAAGCTAGGTTCAAGGATTGATATTAAGATGACATTTTGAGTCGATTCGAGAGTTGAGTCTCTGCCCCTAAAGAAAACTGCATTAGGCATTAATTTGAGCCCACTCAGAATGGAGTCATTCTATTTTTATTATTGGTTTATTGCATTTAGTTGGACCATTAGATTTCTTGAGGCGTCCGCGCCTTAATATTTTATTGTGATATTATTCCTTCAGGTGGTTTATGCCAATAAACATCGGTCATACCCTTTTACTTAGAAATTTTGGTGTATACTATCGTATTTCCCCAATTTAAATTGAGTGCATATAATGAAGGCAGCTTGTCTTGCAGAAAAATTAATGGAAACTTCTTTAATTTTACCTTACAAATAAGACCAACTATTTACAATTTTCATGCTTGACGTGTTTGTTTACTTATAAATTACTAGCTTCTGCATCCATCTTCAATATTACTGAATAATTTAATGTACATAGACTCTTCTTGTTATAGATTTTCTACAAAGTTAGTTCTAATTCTGCAAAGCCATTATTGCAACAGCACATTTGAATGGTCCAAATTAGTAAGGTAAATCGGTCCAATTTTGGAACAGCTTGTCATTTCATTTGAATTCAAAGACCTTATCATTTTTGTTCTCTATATTCATATTTGCACATATTTGCAGCAATTAAAATCAATGCAGAATGCATCAAATTTTGAGAAGAAGAGTTGAAGAAGGCAATTTTGAGATCATGAAGAAAATTCCAACCTGTGCCAAAAAATGATCACGACGTGCTTAGGAAACCTTAATTATTCTATTCTCAACACTTTTAAACCAATATTGATTAATTGTGGGATGTTAATTTTGAGTAAAATGTCATGAACTTCAATTTGAATTTTTTCAATTCAAAATGATGTTTGGGATGTTTAAACCTTCTATATATATATATATAGTTCAATGATGAATTCATGATATTGTAATGTTTGTTAGGAAATATTATTGATTAAATGCATAATGAATTAAGTTGCTATTGAAAGCAGGTTGAATTATATAATTTTTATAGCATTTATTAAAAAAATAATTAAAATAACGATTTTAATATTGGAATTGTAAAAATAATTTTTACAGTACATGTTTCTGGCCCTCTAAACTACTATTTTTGGCGAAATTTGGTCGCAGCGCAACATCAATTTAAGTTGCCTGTACATGTTGTATTTGTGGCCATTTTCACCACTTTTGCGGCGACTATATTTCTCCACAAAAAGTATTCTCTTCTGGTGTTTTCAAATCACGCCGGAAACTCTTTTTTCTCATCCAACAACTGCGGCTCCTTATCGACGGCGAGAAATGAGCCGGAAAAAACTATTTACGACGAATGTGGAGTTTTTTGCGTCGACCTAGTGTCGCCGGAAATACTTTGTTTTTTTTTTGTAGTGATTCGAGTATAAAGCTAGTAGGACAATTCCTGTTGACGGGTGTTCATGTTGTTTCGACTCAGAGACATTTGCTTATAATATAAGTTCATTCGAATGCGACCCGGCCATCACGACAAATATTAACTTCATATATATGTAATGTCCATGATAGTACTGATGCCACGAATGAATGAAAATATTGGTAGATCGTGATCTTATATTAATTATAAGGATAATGTTATATACAGTCATAGAATTACAAACAACGTGTAATTATTTTAGAAAAAAGTTAATTTTTTTCACTTAGATCTCAAACATATTTTTTTTTTTTAAATGACTGTACGTCGCTTGCAACTTCATAACTACATTTATCATTTATCTAATTATAATGCTAGTGCATATGTGGCGCTGCAAATTAATTAATTAGGAAAAGAGTGGTGAAGGTCTTAAATAATATTGCAGTACGGCTTAAAATGTATATATATATTAATGTATGGACGTACGTACACAGCTTATATATACATAGACCATTATAACTAGTTACCTCTAGTAGTACAAATTGCACTAATTAATTAACAGTAATTAATATATATCGTGGTTAGTATTTATATTAAATCATCATTTATTCCAAACATTGAACTTAATGGAAAGATATGAATTTTCTTATTTATGTTTATGTTTTTATATAATATTCTTCTTCACGTGTAATATTTAATCAACCTTACTATAAAAAAAAAAAAAGAGCTTTTGATTTTAAATAATCATTTGATCACAATTAAATAGTCATAAATAAATAATTTTCTTGTAGTAAATTTGATGAAAAACAAAGTTAAAATTCGAACTGACCTTTGATCTAATACTATAATAAATTACTAGTTGTTTCAATAGTTTAAATTGGTAAGAAAAAAATAAATTATATTATTTACATTTATGTCTTAATAATTCATGTAATTGACAAGTCAATTTAGCTCGTCTCTTTCTCCAATATATAATCTTAATAATGTATATATTTCACCCATTTCTTTGAATGCCAGGATAGATATAGAATTAATAAATCTTAAAATTTCATCATGTATGGTTTATAATTTTTTATCACTTTCCTAATAGTACATCAACTGATCATCACCAACTCCCTTAAAGCTAATTATAAATTAGTTTTACTCCACTAATTTCTAGAGTCAAAAGAGAATTATCAATCTCAAAACATATAAATATTATTAGTGGAATGGTCAGATAAAGAATCATATATATATATATATATATATATATATAAAGTGTGCCGAAATCAGACTTCAGTAGCATTAAGAGGAATCGATTTTGAACTAATAAATGATAATCTTTTTGTGCAGAACAATAATACATGACACTGATCAAGTGACAAACATGATATTGAAATTTTAGTTTTTTTTAAACGAAATTTTAGGTAAATGTACAATTATTTGAAGTTTCTTAAAAATGTTGAAAAAGTCTCACATGACTTAGAATAAACTCATCTTAATTTTTATAAAGAGTTACATCACTCTTTTATTAGGCATTTTAAAAAGAGAAATTGATATTTTTATATAAAATATTAGAACTAAGTTAACTTATGACCGATAATAGACTTCTATGACCTATTGACAATAATAATATATATATCAAAAACATCAACTCACATGTAAGAGGGTATGTTTAGAAAGTTCCACACGGCTTATGAATGAATTCGTTTGGGTCTTTATAAGGAGTTATACCTGTCTTCATATTATGTCTTTTAAGAAGAGAAATTAGTATTTCTATATAAAGGTACTTGTACATAATTAAATGATCGTTCAATTTTTTTTAATCCCGATGGTGTTATTTAAGAGACGGCTTACACAGAATCGAAATATTTCTGGTGCTATGACGTGACCAATTGAGTTTGAAAATAAAAAAATAGAGAAGAATATTATGGTCTTGAGATAAACAGATTAGAATGCAATAATATGAGACGAAAATGGTGGACAAATTGGGCCATGATGGACTGTAGTTTGCGAATATTAGAATATGTGTCTGTATTGTGGGTGACCTGATCCACACATGCCCACTTTCAAATGTCGGTCAAATATTGCCTCATTATGTTATAATTTGGGTGGAAGATTCTTGCTGGCCGAATAATCAACAGGAAAATTTAATCAGTTGCTTCTATTTTTTGGATTTACCAATGATATTACTTGATCCCCTCTCATTTCTAAGTTTTTGAAATTAATAATAATTTCATATGGTATGATTAAGGATGTAAATTAGTTCCGTTTGAAAGTTGATTGACCGAAATTTTTGGTCCATCATTTTCTTTGGACCAGAAGGTCCATCCTTTTTCTTTAGACTAGAACATATTGAACATTCCTAGGGGCCCAGATCATAAGTAGCTATCAATTCAGTGGTCCATTCGATCAAGTCCAATCATTTTTTTTTCTTTTATTTTTTAAATAAATTAATAAAAATGATTTAAAATACTAAATTAAAAATTAAATAAATTATTAATGTAAATTATGTAACTAACTCAATAAAAAAGTATTTGATATTCTATCAATGATAATAAATTAGATAAGAATTACATTACTAGCTTATATAATTACTATATAATTAGTTAATTGATATTACATTAGTTAATTGATAGAATATTAATATCTTAATAGCATATTTAAAATTTTATATTGTAAATGGTGATAGGTTAGATGAAAATTACATAATTAATTATATAATTATTATATAAATAAAATATATATTTTTTAATTCGATCCATTTTATTCTACTCCGAGGTGGAAAAACCCTAGACTGGGACTGGACTGAAAAGCTTCAGTCCTTTATTACATGGACTAAGACTCACCAGTCCCAGTTTAGTCCAATCTGGACTGAAATGACCAGTTTGATTGATTTCTTCAATCCACACCAACTAACTTTCACCCTTAATGGTATCGAAATAGAAATTTTGAATTTGAATTTTGACTCTTAACTCTATTATATTTAATTAAATATTTTACGTATTGAGACATCCATTGAAGGAAAGTCTGGCCTATACATGAGAGAAAATATTAAGGTATAAAATAAATAATAAAATATACATCTTTTCATTAATTTAAAGTTTTGGATGAAGTGGTAACTTCCACTACAAGGATTAAGACCTTAAAATAAAGGAAGATACTTATAATTCTGAATATTTAAATGAATTTAATAAGATTATTATGGATTTAAAGAACGTAGACATTAAGCTTGAAGAAGAAGATTAAACATTAATTGTTTTGTATTCATTGCCTATTTCGTTTGATAATTTTGTAAACTCAATATTGTATGGTATAGATACAATTTCCTTAGTAAATGTGAAATCTGCTTTGAATTCTAAAGAATTGAGAATAAAATTTGAGGGACTAGGCATGGAAAATCAAGCCAATGGTTTGTTTGTAAAGGGTTTCTCTGGTGATAGATCTTGGGAGAGATGTACAAGAAAGGGTAGGGGTAGTTTTAGTAGCTCTAAATCTAACAAGAAAAATGTTAAGTTTAACTACTACCATAAGTTTGATCATTATAAAAGTGAGTGTCTTAGACTAAAAAATATGAAGGAAGAGGAAAGTTCCTCTAACGTAGTTAGTATTGAAGATCAGTCTAACTACTCTAATATCGTCCTAACAGTCAGCAGCTCTAGCAGTTGTTTTAGTGAAAAATGGATTATGAATTCAGCTTGTATGTTCCATATGTGTTTCAAGATAAATTGGTTCATTAATAATGAATCAATCAACGGTAATTTTGTTCTAGTTGGAAATGATATGGCTTGTGATATTATTGGAATTGGTTCAGTCAAGATTGAGATGTATGATAGAACCATTAGAACTTTGTCTAACATTAGGCATATTCTATCTGTGAAGAAGAATCTCATATCTTTGGACACTTTAGATTCATTTGGTTATTAGTTTTCAACTGAATGGGGAGTCTTTCGAGTATTCAAGGATTCTTTGGTGGTAATGATAGAGAAGAAGAAGATAGATGGTCTTACTTCCTTGACGACAGTACAGTTTTGGTGGAGTATCCTCACATGCTCCAGATTCAGATGTCACTCGCATGCAGCATATGTGAGTGTGCCAGACAGGGTGTGGTCATTTATGAGTCGGCATCTTTTACTTGGTGTAATCAAAAAATAGTAATCTTGATTTCTTTTTATTTGCATTGTGTTCTTGAGAAATAGTGTAGAATCAAGTTTCCTGTAGTTGTTTATTTCTGATCAGGATACATCTTGTGTAAGGTTGTGCTTTGTTATACTTGTATTTGTTTTATGACCACTTGAGAAAGAGTTTGATTTTGTTTATCTATTTTTTTGTGATGTGTTTGATGTGTTCAAATACTTGAGAAGACTAGTGGTCTACAGACAAGAAGGTAGAGCGTTGTTTAGACCATACAGTTGGTTTTACTCCACAGAAATGGAGTAGCTGAAAGGAATGAGGTGAGCTCGTGTATCTGAGTCCACAGTTTGCTTTGGGTTTGCCAAGTTTGTCTACATATTGTGGTTGAAGCGGACAACACAGCTTGCTATTGGATGAATCTTCTCTCATTTTATTCTACAGGAAAGGAGATCAGAGTTATAGCAAAAAGGTGGAGTTGTTGAGAGAACTTCACAACAGAGTACATATGGTACTCTAGATTATACTTTTGTCTAAGTATAATTTTTTCTTTGTTTATTGGCATTTGTGCACAGTGAGAACAGGTTTACAATTGGTAGATAGAGGAGGCAGTTTGGCAACCTTCGGGATATGCTCATGTAGGTTTTGTGGGGTTTTTACTTTGACAGAGAATATTTGTTGGTTGTCTTCATTTGTATTTAGATGTCGTTGTTCAAGTAAGCAGTCTGTGTAGTAGTGCATTATCATTTGTATGAAGATGTTAATTTTTCAATAGGACCAAGCCTGTGATTTGGTCAATTCGTCTATGGAGTTGAAGACTTTTGTGTGAAAATTGAGTTCATCAAAGATAGACTTTGTGTTTCAATTGGGTATTCCCCTTTGTGATATGATCGAGGGATTTGTGAGTCTTTTGTAAAAAATGAATTTTGTGAGACTCGTGGAAATTCAAGCCAAGGTGGAGATTTGTTGAGATGTGTCTTGAATGGTTGAAAGCACATCTTCAATGTGCTCGCTCGAGTGGTAGCTCGAGCGAGACTCAACCCATAAGGTCGCTCGACCCTCGCTCGATGTCTAGCTCGAGTGAGGCATCAGACAGAGAGTTCGCTCAACTCTCGCTTGACTTCCAGCTTGAGTGAGATTCCAGAAAAAGAGTTCGCTCAACCCTTACTTAACTTCCAGCTCGAGCAAGATTCCAGGCAAAGACTTTGCTTGACACTCGCTCGACATCCCGCTGGAGTGAGAGTCAACCCTAAACATTCGCTCGAGCCATGCTTGATACTTACTTCGAGCTAATGTTCTGTTATTAGGGTTGACGCTGTTTCAAATAGTGTTTCGCTCGAGCGAGAGTAGTCTCGCTCGAGCGAGATATGGCTTATAAAAGCAACCGCGTTCATTTGAACGCAATAGTTTTGTGTGGAACTCCATTTTTGGTTTAAAATTTTGAAAGAGAGCTTTTGTGAGTTGAGAGGTATGAGAGAAAGCTTTGCAACTTGTAAATGAAATTAAGTGATTTTTAGTGTAAGAATCTTATGATTCAATCTCTGTACTCCATCTTTGTTCTATAGTAGATTTATTGATACCGACCTAACAATAGACATAGACTTGTGTTAAGCTGAACCATTTCAAATATTGATGTCCAGAGTGTTTTGTGTGTTTTGTTTTAATTTCTCTGTTATATTTCCGCTGCGCTACCTCTTATCTGCTGTTTGTTAACTGGTCCATTCTTAACACATACAAAATGAATATTGTGACGCCCCCAACTCCCTCTTACGAAAGCACAGGAGTCGAGGCGTCAGGATGCTGACCACTCAGGTCACACATCCTAACAAAAGTGCTAAGTGTGTGTACAAAGCGATAATGTAAAATTAACACCTCACAACGGACAAATTAAGTTAATTACTAAGCACCATAATTTTAAAATAAAACAAATAAGTTCAATACAAATTCTCCAACAAGATATTTAATACAGTCATCTCAAAATTAAAACATTAAAAAAAACATAATTATCGAAAACGGGAATAACATTTTCTAAGATAATGAATTACAACAAATTAATCCTACGACAGAGCCACCTCCTCAAGTTCAGCTTTCTCGCCATCTGCATCAAAATTTACGATACCGAAAAAGATAACGCAGGTAAGTAAAATCCAAACAAGCCACAAGATATAAATATATTCATGTAGCAACAAAAGCATGAATATAAAACCATATGCATGAAACTCAAAATTAATCTTTCTCAAAATAAACAACTTCCACTCACGCCAAAATCCCATTTTGGCCCAACATAAATCCATTTAAAACAACTACCATTTTTTCAGAAAATGGTACATATAAATCCAATAAACCAAAACTCGTCATTTTCCATAAAATGACCTACAAAACCAATCGACACTGTAGGTAGGAATCGCAGGCAGGACTCTACCACCATCCCTACCGCATGCACCGTAGGCAGGAATCACAGGCGGGACTCTACCACCATCCTTACTTACCACTATCCCTACCGCATGCACCGTAGGCGGGAATCACAGGCGGAACTCTATCACCATCCTTGCTTGCCCTCATATTCATGTCAGTCATACATGCGTTATATATCGTCGTCCCCGTGATGACATAAACACTCCAATCATAACGGGCGTTATGTATCGCCGTCCCTGTTATAACTTACACACTCTGATCATGGTGGACATTACGTCTCGCCGTCCTTATTATGATATACACACACAAATTATAGCGGGTGTTATGTATTGTCATCCCCATTATCACATACACACTTAATCAAGACTATTAAAATCCATAAATCCAATAATACTGTAGGCGGGAATCACAGGTAAGACTATACCACCATCCCTATAGTATCTCACTTTTAAAATCATTCAACCAAATCATTACAATATACCAAAAATCAAGTTTCATACTAAAATCTCAAACATCAAATATATACATGAACAAGCGTGCAATATGCAATGCAAACGACAATACACAAAATATCAACATCAACCAATCACACAAAGAGTCGTTAATGCAAAAATATATTTAAATCTTAAAAATTTATTTGAAAAATACTTATAGCGCTCAAATAGTAGATCATCGAATAAGTGTCAATCCACAACGCTCATACCGATCACTTCGTACGTTGAGGTAGGATATTCAATTTGAAACCAAAATTTAAGGAAATATCCACTGGAGGATGGAGAATCTCATGGTGGTGGTGATGAAGCGGTGAAACCACTGGAAGGTGGCTAATCTACCTCAAAAGTAGTGGAAACTCATTTTCGAGTTTATGCTCGTACATGAGAGGTGAGACCATGGATGAGAAAACTGAGCTAGGGGAGTAGTCGGTTGATGTGGATGAACGTTTTGGTGGTGGAGGTGAGACTCACAATGGCCGGATGGCGGCTCAACGAAGGGAGACTCGGTTGAAGACCCATTTCGGGTGGAGGAAGAAATGACGGAATTTGGTGGTTTTGAGCGATGGATTTTGCTCTCTAGAGTGAGGGGAGGTTGCTGGTAGGTCGTTGGCGTCTTGGGTGGTCGGTGGTGGCCAGAAAATATAAGAAAAGTCATAAAATCCATTTCGAGATGGCCGGAGATAACACCTTCAGTACCGGTGGACTCGCTGGTGGGTGAGAAGGCTGGCAGTGTGGGCGGTGAGGGGTGGCGGATGGCGGTGGCGCTGGTGGTGGTTGGAAGCCGAACAGCTAGGGGATGGGTGTGTGTGTGTGTCGTGCGGGCTTTTTTGGGCCGGGGGGGGGGGGGGGGGGGAGGAAAGGAAGAAAGAAAAGGAAATAAAAAGAATGAAAAATGAAAAAAAGAATGAAAAAGAAAAGAAGACCAACTAAAAATATAATACAATGAAATAAATAAAAGTCAAATGAAAAAGGCTATAATTCAATATAAATAAAATAAAATAATTAAAGTCCAACATTAAAATAAATTAAATCAAAGTGCAATATAATTACAAAATAATAATTAATATAAAGAAAGCACATCAAATTAAATTTCACAACTAATAAAAATATAAAACAATACAATAAAAAATACTTTTAATTTAAAACAAAAGAACCATTAATTATAATAATTTAAATAATTATTTAATAAAAATTCACATAAATACGAGATATTACAAATATGCAACAAATTTAGGGACTTTCAATTATTTACAGTTATCTTAATCTCTTTGTAATAATAATTATTACAAATAATTATTATTATCATAAATAATTTGTTATAAATATATTTTAATTTCAATTTTGTAGCGGCATACAGGAAGATGTGTAGTGGGCCACTAAACCTAATTAACCTCTTCTTATGGGCTCTTTTTTACCCACTCGGAGCCCAAATTATTGAGGCCATTATCCATTAGTATGGCAAGTACTGCCAAGGACTGTCGCAACCCCACGTCATGACCTCACACGAGTAACATGTTGAGATGTGCGTTCAAACTGATGATCAATGACAAGACTGGTTCCTCGGAAATTGGAATAAAGAGAAAAGTGAACTGTTGGTAGTGGAAACCGTTGACCCATGTTCACAATAGTGTGAAAGTTATTTATCATTTAACTCCGAGATGTGCTGCGCTGCACGGCCCAACTCATTACTTGTGTCTTTCAATTTTTCTTTTTTAAATCTCTTCAATGTGCCTCTAGACGACAGCATACAAGAACTGCAGTCACTATTATTTCTTCAACTCCTCGTTAATACCACTTCAGTAAGTTAGCTAACCACTCATAAAAAACACTCTTTAAATAAGAATGTTAGATACGTTAAAACTAAAAAGAAGTAGAATGAAAAAGTAAACTTATAAAAGAAAAGCTCTCATCTCTTCCAACAATTTCTTAAAAACATTCATCTAAATCTATTGATATTGAAGAATGAAGAGTGGAAATTTTTTAGAAGAATCTAATAGCCTATTAAATGAATCCGAGGTGCAAATAATGAAATAACGTGAGCTGTAAGATGAGTAAAAATATAAACTTGCAAAAATTTCGGCCATTGAAATAATTCGAATTAACCTTATTTAACATAAACAAACTAGATTTGAATATTATTTTATGATCTATATACTTGAAATTAAACCTACAAGTAACAAAATTTATACAGGAGGTAGATCCATTTTAAGATGATAATTTGAGGTTGACTGTTCTCCAAAACTATCAATAAAATTAATGTGTTCTCAGCTGGCCAGTCTTGTTTTAAACGCCAGTACTACGTACGTGCTGTACAACATGAATTAAGTTAGGATCCGAGCCATTTCTTTTTAGAGTGATGCCTTGCAACTGAAGATTTGGGCCATGGACACCCACATCATTTTTTTCTTTTGAGAACATATTTTGGAACTGATATTTGGTTCTCAGTATGTACTTATATTTGATCGACGCAAGCCACTTGAGCTGAAGATTTATACCCCCCTCGAATTTCTTGGCCTAATTTACTCATATTTAAGCATTTCCCTTTTCTTGGAGCTTCTTATTTTAAGCACCATTGTTTAAGCTCCAATTTCAATCTCCATACGGTGATGCAGCCGTATGGCAATGGTGGAAAATTGGAAATGGGCCTTGTCCACGCGATCAAGCAATTTCTAGATACAAGGATGATGGTTTATAAATTATGGAACTCTCATAAATGGCATGCTATTGTATTACTTCTATTGCGTTAAATAATAATAATAATAATAATAATAATAATAATGATAATAATAATAATAATAATAATAATCGTATAGGGAAGCTCGATTAATATTAATTATATACCATAGATGATTTCATTAGAGTGCTCTTCATGCAGGCAGATAAACCAGCAAAACATTACAGCATTATTCAACGTACGGAAAGCTAATTATATATGAACAACGATCGACCAACAGCTAGAACCCAGCTTACACAGATTATTTTTAGCATTGGGCTCTAGAAAATTGTGATATCAGTATTTATTGAAGGGAACCGAGTCCTGCATTCTGGAAATCGCCTTCTCGAGTTGGCTCCACCTCTGCTCCAATGTCCCAAGGTATCCGACGGACATCCTCACCAACCCTGGTGAAATTTGGGCCAGCGCCTTCTCCTCAGTATTCATCTCACTGCTAGTGCTACTGCCTGAGCAGGACATAAGGGTCTCATAATACCCCAGACTAACTGCCATGAACCCAAACTGGGTGCTATTTTGCAAGTGATCCATCAGCCTGTTAGCCCTTTCCTCGGTCTCCATGTCAACGCAGAGGACACCACCGTAGCCATACTCTTTGTTACCAAAGGACTTCAAAAGGGTGTGGTGCGGGTGATCCTCAAGCCCTGGGTAGATGACCTTAAGGCCCAGCTTCTTCATCCTTGTAGCGAAAACCAGTGCTCGGTGGCAATGCTCCTTCATTCTTAGGCTCAGGTGAGGAATTCTTTCAGATAGTTCGAATGCAATTTTGGGGTTCATTGTAGGCCCCAAAAGCATAAGAGTCCCTTGGTGGAGGTCCATCATGGAGTTCACCAGACTTGCAGGCCCACAAACAACTCCTGTTAATTGTCATTGGGATATTAATTTCATATACATTTTGTATGCACTAACACTTAGCGAGAAAACAAATCACAAAAATGCATCACACTTTTGTCATGCCATAAATGGTCATTTCTAAAGTCTCTTAAAATACTATACATTAATTAAAATAATTGGCTATGACACAATTGAAAACAAGAATTACAGCATTTTTCCAATGGGTTATAGGCACATGCCAGGCAACACACATCAAAATTAAGTAAAGAAAAAAAAAAGAAAAGGAGGTCTACAAGCCATTTATAAAGCTATGACGTAGGATCATTTCGTGCATATAAAGCTAATATTGGATAGATAGAGGCGTATATATTTCAAAATTATGAAATAGAAGCTATAATCACTTGTCTTATAAATAAGAATTTGTGACTGAAACTTCCCATTTATTAATTTTGTTAAGAACAATTTATAACTCGGGATTAAGATATGCTATCCAAGTAATTTGAATATATCGTAAGTAACCGTCATCCCATATGAATCTCTTTTAGGATAATGCTATATGTATGAGTAGGTTCGTAAAAGATTGGTTACGGAGTATTTTTAAGTATTTTTATAATATTTATTATTATTAATTAATATTTATTATTATAATTTTTTTATTTTTTATTATAATTTAATATTTTATTATTATTTTTTATTACTTTTTAACTATTATTTATAGAATATCTATTATCACCTCATTATCTAAAATATGATAAATAAAAATGATTATTCATAAAGAAATTTTATAAAAATAAATTTATAAATTAACGTAATAATTTAATGTATATATAAATTTAAAAAATTATTTTTATTATAAAATAAATAGAAAATATTAACAAAAATCACTATTGTAATTTTCTTTTCTTTACAAGATCTTTCAAATCACTTTTTTAGAATATATTTTAATGAAAGCTCTCGAGAATGGATAATGATAAGATTCTCTTCCTTCCCCTATTATTTTATTATTTTATAGTATATTTGAAAATTTTATTTTTATTATTTTATTTTAAGCATCTGAACATATTTAATTATTAAAAAAATCTTAAAAAATATATAACTTTATTAATAATTACTTTTTAATTATTAAGTAAAATCAAATTAAAAGATTATATAAATAAATAAATAATAAATAAATAATAAGATAATAATAATCCTATTATTATCTCCCTCGAGAATACTCTCAATCGACAAGACATGCTAGGCCCAGGTACATATTGGGTAACAATAATAAGATAATAATAATAATCCTAACATCAGTCATCACAAATTAGGTACAGTTCATGATCCACAAACAAAGGTAAATTATAGTATCACACACATGTATGCTTTTAAGCTTTTGCCCACAAGCCAACAAAAGAAGGCACACCATGCTCTGCGATATTCGTAATCTGGAAAATAATAAAACAACATGTAATTTATTTATTTCTTAATATGTGGCATGATTTCAAAGGGAGCGATAAAACATCAGTCACGGGTGAAATTAACTCATCACGTGAATCCAAAATGCCTTGTGGGTCTCACTGAAAAAGGTTTCAGACTTTCAGTACGTTTGTAACTGAAATTGAGTTTAATTTCTATGTGATTTTATGTTATTACGCCCATTAATGGATTAATTTCAACCTGTCACGGAGCATATGCAGAGACACGTGTGCGGTATAAAAATAGAAACACCAAAAAAGACTTGCTGCTTACCTGCGATAATGTCGGCCCCACCGCTTATGAATTTGGAGATACTGTGAATCACGACGTCGGCGCCGAGCCGAGCCGGCGAGACCACCATCGGAGCGAAGGTGTTGTCGACAACGACCTTGACTCCCTTCTCGTGAGCTATCCGGCACAGCTCGGGTGTGTTAGCCACTCTTAGCGTGGGATTCGAGATGGACTCAAAGTAGAGCACCTTGGTTCGGCCATGGACGATGGCGTTCCTCACCGATTCCAAATCGTTCATGTCCACGAACGTTGTCTTAATGTTGCACGCCCTGGGGAGGAAGTGGGTCAGCAGGGCGTGGGTCCCACCGTAGAGGACCGTGGAGGCGACGACGTGGCCCCCACTGCTGAGGAGTTGGAGTAGTACGGAGGATATCGCGGCCATGCCGCTGGCGGTGCAATAGGCGGCTTCAGTGCCTTCCAAAGCCGCCATCTGACGGCTGAGATTCAACACAGTCGGGTTGAAGTGACGACTGTAGATAAAGAAGTCGCGATCGGGGCCGAGCTCCCCGGTGAACATACGGCTCAGGGTCTCGGGCTCCATCACAGTGAAGGTAGCCGAGGCCTCGATGGACATGTTCACGCCTCCATGCTCGCCGAATTCGTGGCGAGCAGCAGCTAAAGCAGCTGCCGGATCATCCCACGTAGATGCCGCAGACAGCATTTGTTTCTTCGAGCTGAGGACATTGTCGCCATTGAATTCATCGGAACCGCTACGTTTCTTGTCGGAGATGGCAAAGCCTGGGGTTTTGGTTTCAGCCATGTCTTGCTTTTGGATATTGCAAACGGCAGAAGAGTATTGAGAGCTAAATAGAGAGTTGAGGAGGAGCCTTCGGATGAGAAGTCTTTAAATAAAGACTTAAAGAGTAGGACCTGCAAAATGGGCTGAGGCCACGTCAGTGCAATTATAATAAAAAACTAAAAAATAAAGAAAACAATCGAAATATGGAACGATGGGAGGGAAATCATATTCAGTCGACCTCATTTCATGCTCTTTTGCGCTTATCATCTCTATTTTCGCACGCACAGCTTTGCACTTCCATTTCGCACATACAGCTTCGCACACTACAAGAAATTAGAGCTTTTATCATCAATTTTTTTTTTCACAATATACTTTCTTGATAAAAAGTAACTTATTCACACCAAAAATTTTGATAGGTATAAAATCTTGGTTGTTGCTACGAAATTTTAGTGATGGATAAAAAATGGTAAGAAAAAATTATTTATCACAAAAAAAAAACTATTGCCACAAAGTTAATTTTGTAGAATAAAAAAGATACAAATATTATGATGATTCTTGAAAAAATATTTTTTTCTACAAGTTAAACTTCTTTTGCCACGAGTCTCACTTGCTGCAAAAGTTATTAATTAATAAATGCCTACTCACGTGGCTTTTTATTATTTGCGGCAACTTCTTAGTAATTGCCACGACCGGGTCTCGCGGCAAAAACAAGTTATATAAAAACACAAAATCAGAGTTCCCTTCGGCCTCAATACTTCTAATCAGTCAAATCCTTACATTTCAAATTACTTCCGTCTTCCCCTGTTTATATCGAGTCCTCCCTCAATACCCTAGGCCACAGCTGGCCCTACCGCCGGCCATTGAGTATAGCGCCGCGCCACGACCACCTCACCGACGACAACCACTCGTTGAACCCAACCCTTACACGATGCTTCTCTCTCCCTCCATCCCCTCCTTCCGCGAGACAAGCCTCCTGCCCTCTGAACTTCTCGCGTCGCCGTCACAACCCGCACTCAAGCCAGTGTCGTTCATCGTCGACGACACTGTTTGCTACGATTCGAGTTCCTGAAGCCGAGACCCCATCCCCTCTATTGCATTTTCGAGTTCCCTAGCCCCCACCCCCCAGGAAGCCCCCAACCCCTTTGGCACTACGATTTCGTGTTTGGGATGCGATTTCGACTTTTTCTACAGGTGATTCTAACAACTTACTCTAATTTATTCTTCTTTAAGATTTCTTGCTTTTCTCTGGGATTTCTTCTTCACTACGTGTTCGACACACTCAGGTTTACAAGAAGCACGCAGCCCACCGACGCGAAGCCCTCAGTCCACTGATGTGAAGCCCTCAAATCTGCGGGAAGGGTAATGTATCGTTTTTTGTAAATAAAACATAAAAAATTGCATGTATTTATCTGTGATTCTAGGGTTTTGGCATTCATTTATTTTTTCCTTTGTGTTTACAATATCTCTTTTTTCCTCTAGGGTTTAGTTATATTAGCTGTAAATTAATGGCATTTGGTTACAAATTAATGGATTTATTTCTGGATGATGCATATATAGTGTTAGTTAGAAATTGTAGGTTGCTGTAAAATCAATGACATTTTGAGTGCAGAATATTGACAAAATCCCACTGCCCAACTATCATGTTCTAGTCATTCAGGTAAGCATGCTAATCTAAGTGTATCCTGTTTTATAGTTTTTTTAAAAAAATGTTTCCTGTTTTATGATCACCAAGGCTAAAATGGTTCTTTATTTGCTAGGTCTTATCATCAACTTGAGTTGGACTCTGTCTCATGTTGCTTTTCCTTCTTTTATTTTTTGTTCATAGCAATATATTTTCATATGGTTCTTTATTTTCCTGCTATTCAATAATCAATTTAATAGATTGTGCTTTCCTTCTCTTGTCATTAAACTTTTCTTAATTGGATGTTCCATCGATTGCTAATAGTTACACTTATTAGAAGCTTAGGTAATTGAGTTGGTTGGATCACTTATTTGTGGAACCATTTGAATTGAATATTTTTTTATAAGTACATATGACTGCAAGAAGAACATATAATAGAAGAGCATATTTTTTTTATAGGTTATAATAAAGGAGCATATCATCATCGTTCATGTTTCATCTTTCAGCTATCCTATTTTTTTTTTTATCATTTCTTATTCATGAATAGGTGCATGAGTAGGCATTATGGGCATGATTTAAATGTACTAATATTCCATTTTGCTTTTAAATTCTCTAAGGGCCTCTATATTATTAAGAGCTCACTTGCCTATTCATGTCTCTAATTCTTTTTTTTTCAGAGGTACATGCAACAACATAATAAGGTGGAACTGTCTGTGTGGGTGATATCTCAATATATGCTTTCTTGTGTACCATGTAGTTCTAGTATCTCAATATGAATTTGTTTCTTATACATATGTTTTTTTGTTATTGATATCTTTTGAATGCTAGAAATGCATTTAATATTTTTTAGTTCAACCTCGATCTTGCTGATCACAAGCGTTTGGTGATGAGTTGGTTTGCTGATTGCAAATTAGGAATTCGATTTTTATATTTACTCTATTGAACTGTTGTGTTTTTTTAAAATGGATTTGTTCTGCTTTGATCTATGTTATGTTTAATTTTCTGAAACACTTTAAGCAGGACTCTTGTGTTGCTTTTTCAAGATATTAGTTTTAGGTATTACCTTTCATATATTTTGTTAGCTTTACTTATAAAAAAAATGATTTGTTAGCTTTCTTGACACTTTGACCATTTGTGTGTGTGTTTCTTTCTGTCTTTCTTTCTTGGTTTTTTCATAGACCATATATATATATATACTGAATGCATGCTTGAAAATATTTTTGGTCATTAATTATATAATCAACATGAATGTTCAAGAACAAAAAGTCTTGGAACTCTGTTCAATACATTGAAAGGATTATTTAACAGTAAATGCATGTTAGCTCAGATCTAGTTTTTCAAAGCCCAATGATTTTCTACCCGTAACTTATTCTTGTCAACTATTATGTAAGGTAGCAAGAAGACTCTTGTTATGTGACAAACTCATGCTAGCAAACTTTTGTGCTCAGTTTATTGCTTTGAATTCTAGTTACATAGGAATGTTAGCCATTGATGGAAGGTTGAAGATTGAATGCTAGTAGACTTACAAAAAAGAAAAAAATTGCCACAACTGAACATCATTCTTTTTTTTTTGATAAGTACAACTGAACATCATTCTAGATAGTTGAAGATTCAAGCAATAGCATGAATGCAAGAGGTAGGATTTAAAAATCAAGGGAGAAATTGGGGATGCATTTATCAATTTTTTAATAGGTAGTAAAGGGTTTTTATTCATACATTTAGGAGGCATAACCCAAGTACACGGGATGTTTTGATCAGGCTTTATCAACTAATGTGCATAGAAGTATTGTGTCTCACATATCTGTCCCTGTTTTGGCAATGTTGCAAAACAAGGTAGTTTGGTTTAAAACATGGAAGTGAGAGGTCTATTCCATTATACTTGTGTTGGCAGAATACCGAGCTTGGCTCCTTTAGTTATTTTTAATTCTCTAAAAAATTACATAATTTTTCAGATTGTGCAGATACACACTTTTTGAAGTTCAATGGTTTTTTTTATATAGAACATACTTAAGCTTTGGGATAAGTCGAAGTTCAGGTCCAATATTTGTTCGATCTATGGCTATATCTATATGTGTGTGTATGTGTGTGGATGGTTGTATCATACACGATATCATTTCAACTTACTTCTAGAACCTTTACATACACTATATCATTCTTTTCTTTTTCCTACTTTATGCTGAGCCAATCTTTTTAGTTATAGGAATAATGATTGTGTGCATTGTCCTTTGTTTTCATCTCATGGGCCCTTACAAATTTGGGAACCTATAATATATTTATCTATTTTAATGCATTCTCTTTTGACTTTGCAGATACTGCACTTAGAAGATTATCATGAGAATGCTATTGTTTCTATAAGAAGTAAGAAATCTCCCATAAAAGAATGAAAGCGGAAGCTGCTAACATTTATTCAAGGTATATAGTTCCCTCCAAGTATAGAATTTTATACTTTGATGTGCTGCACCTACTCTTTTGCTGATAATTGTACCAATGGGCTGCTTTCTCACATTTGTTATTGGTAATTGAATTTTGTTCCCTTTTAACAAGTTTGGAACAATGTGTTCAATTCTTAGTGTAGTTTATAGTTTCAATACATGTATACTTGTGTTCCACTATAGCCACAATCTATGTGCTAGCTTTTGTGTTAGAAATTAAGGGCTTAGTTGTTGGGTTTGGATTTTTTTTTTTTTTATCAACTGTAGGGACCCTATATTTTCAAAATTTTGTGAAGGGACCAAGTTTTTATTTAGAAATTAATGCCTCAATTGTATTGCACATTTTTTCATGTTAAAATTATTATGTGCTATAAATTCGAAATGCTCTATTTTTGGTTTCCCAAACCATCATTAAGTGGTTGTTTTGCTATGCTATAAAGTGTATTTCGAAATATAGAGGGTTGATGCAAAAATGGGCCATTTTTTTAATTGAAAGCTTTTGTCTTTTTCAGATTTTACCTCTTTTAATGTCATTATGGAATTTATTTAGTTGATGCCTTGCATGCCATGTATTTTCCAGATTTTTTTATATATAGCCGTGTATGTTGAAGATAGACACTATAGTGTTCTGTTTTGGATATTTAAAATGGTTGGGCTTTTTGTAGACACATTTGCTGTAATTTTGGGTGACTTCTTGAAATGATTGGTTATGTTGGAGAAATTATTCTTATGACTTTGTTTTAGGGAATTTTCTTAATTTTTGTATTGATTGTGATCTAACAAGTTACTCAATGAGAGGTAATTATATACGTGTCACATGAAGACAGTTACATTGTATTTATTGTATGGAGAACACATCAATATTACATAATCATGATTATTGGGATTAAGTAATGGAGTAGTAATGAGTTTGTAAAAGCATGATATTAATGTTGTTTTCTATATCTTAAATGTATTGGATATAAGTTAAGTTTGTAAACACAAATGTAAATCTTCCTAAGTGTCAATTCTAATCTCTAATATTAGGATTTATTTATGTTAGCCTATTTGTTATAATTTGTTTTGGCTCAAGTCTCATTTTTTTTCCAGATTTTTTTTTTCTTAAATTTGTTAGCATTTACCATGAATGTAATTTGTGGCAAATACTTTTTACCTACAATCCACTTGATAGCTAATACCTATTTGCAAGCAAATATATTGGTGGAAAACAATCTTTTTCCACGAAATGGTTTGTGGGTAAAGTCTTTTTCTAGCCTACTATTTCCATAGATAGCATCATCTTTGCACTATAATAGAGTATATGATAAGATTATTTGCCACGAATTTTGTATATCATACCCACAATGTCAGGTGGTGGAAAAAAGTTCACATTTGCCATGAAGCAAAATTTTGGTGGAAAATTATTTTTGTTCATGGATTATATGTCACCAACCTCCCACCAATAAATTTGGTGGAAAAAAAAATATATTTCACTAAACATGTACTTTTTGTCACCATATAGCTTTGTGGCAAAAAGCCTAAAATCTTGTAATGGCACCTCTATGAGGATGGTTTCCAACCGTCACACATTCCACATCTGTTTTACGATCGAAGTTATGGGTTTGAATAGAGAGTGCATTTCATGGCTATTGGATTCGAGGAGACCCACTAGGGCTCGTGAAGAAGATGCCGAGAAATTGACACAAAAGCAACTACAACAAACATGAAGTGGGTTGTGACACACTGAAACCCACCGTAAAATCACCCCTTTCCATCCATTGAACAAAACCTTTTCCCATTCTCCATTCTCAGGCCAGATAGATCTTTCTCAACTCATCTCTTCTCCCTCGCCATCTCTTCTCTTGTGTTCTCACTTTTCACCATCCCTAATTTGGAGGAATTTTTGGTCTGTTGCGCCGATTCCTTCCTTTGACTTCAACTTATTAGAGATATATATTTGAGGAAATACTTCCGTAAATCGTATTGCTGTATCATATTGCTTTACACACATTTGTACAATGTTCTAGAAAGGAATAAAAGCAGTTACATTGTGCAGTGAAAATAACAACAGAAATGGCAACAAAATTGCCTACGGTTCCTCTGTTGTGATATCTACTTTTCCTTTAATACCTTTTGTTAAGACAGCATGATCATCTATGTTAATACACCCCCGCGAGTCCAAGGGTGTATCAACAACTTTGAGACTCGAACGAAGTCGAAAGAATCTATCTGCAACTAAAGGTTTTGTAAGAACATCCGCCAATTGATCTTTAGAGCTGATGAAAGAAATATTCAGGGTCTTGGCAACAACCCGAGCTCTAACAAAATGGTAGTCAATCTCCATATGCTTTGTTCTTGAGTGAAGGACTAGATTGGCAGCCACGTAAGTGGCTCCAATGTTGTCACACCACAAGGTAGGAGCTTGAGTAAGGGAAATACCAAGTTCAGAGAGCAAAGTTTGAACCCAAATGAGTTCGGCAGCAGTGGTAGCAACCGACTTGTATTCGGCTTCTGTACTTGATCGAGCAATAGTGCGCTGCTTTTTAGAGCTCTAGGAGATAAGATGTTCTCCTAAGTATATGCAATATCCACTTGTAGAGCGTCGATCATCCGGGTAACCCGCCCAATCCACATCCGAGTAAGCATGTAAGGTTAAGGAGAATTGAGAAGAAAAGAAGAGTCCATGATTTATTGTGGCTTTCAGGTAATGCAAAATGCGTTTCATAGCAGTCTAGTGGGGTAGTTTAGGTGTGTGCATAAACTGACACACCTTATTCACAGCATAAGCAACATCTGGTCTAGACAAGAACAAGTATTGAAAGCCTCCAACTATGCTTCGAAACATGGTAACATCATCAAAATTAGGGGAATCAAATTTAGACAACTTCAGAGATGTTGCCATAGGAGAAGTGACTGGTTTGTTATGAAGCATGTGACTTCGACTTAGTAAGTCCTTAATATATTTTCTTTGGGACAACAATAAGCCATTCGGTAAGGTGAGAATTTCCAATCCAAAAAAATATGACAAGAGGACCAAGGTCCTTAACAGGAAAAGCTAGACTCAGATCCCAAATAAATGTATCAATGATAGAATATTGAGAGCCCGTAATAACAAAGTCATCTACATAGACAAGTAGATACATGTGTAGCCCTCTTTGTTTTAGGACAAATAAGGATGCATCAGAATGAGAAGCTACAAAACCATAATCCAACAACCACGAGGTTAGTTGAGCAAACCAGGCCCTTGGGCCTGTTTAAGGTCATATATTGCCTTATGCAGCTTACATACATGATCAGGAAACTGAGGATCAATAAAACCCTGAGGTTGATGCATGTATACCTGATCAGTAAGAGTTCCATGAAGGAATGCGTTCTCATAGTGGGAGCTTTCACCACAAGACTGAATGTCTCCTCAAAGTCAACACCGTGCTGCTGGTGATAGCTACGAGACGCGCCTTGCGACATTCAATTGAGCCATCGGCATGAAGTTTGGTTTTGAAGACCCACCTGCAACCAAGAACATTGATGGACGGGTTAGCAGGAACTAGGGACCAAGTCTGGTTTTGAAGGAGAGCATTGTACTCCTGGCTCATGGCGTTGTGCCATTTTGGGTGTCTAGAGGCTTCAGTATAGTTGGTTGGATCCTCGGAAGGAGAAACCGTAGCAGTGAGACAACTCGAGAAGGGATACGGAACGGTTCCATCCAACTGAACAAAGGGTCTGGATGAGTTTGTCTGAGCTCGAGTAATGATAGGTGACCGAGGTAGAGGAAGAATGGGGGGGGGGGGGGAATTTACAGGCGGTGGAAATGAAGGTGGGCTAGGGTTCGAAAAGATTAACGAATTGGGAATTTGGGAATCGAGGTGAGGTTTTGGAGAGTGTGAGCTGACAAGTCAAGAAGAAGCAGGCCTTGGTTAGGGAGTGGACCGAGTATGGAAGGTAAAGAATTTAGAAGGGGTAAATGAGTATGGGAAGGAGTGTTGGTGGAATGAGATTTAGGAGAATTTGGACTGGGTCGTGAGTAGGGAAATGTGGCTTCACGGAAAATGACATCATGGGAATAGTAAATTTTGTGGGTTTTCAAATCCATGCATTTGTATCCTTTATGAGTGGTACTATAGCCTAAAAAAAGACATGGAGAAGAGCAAAAATTTAATTTGTGGGACAAGTATGGGCGTAAATTGGGAAAACATTGACATCCAAATACCTTAAGAAAATGGTAGTCAGGTCCCGTTTAAAAACTTGAGAAAATGGAGATTTATTTTGAATAATAGATGTGGGAAGAAGGTTAATGAGAAATGTTGCGGTTTCAAAGGTATCTGCCCAAAAATGAAATGGAAGAGAGGCTTGTGCTAAAAGAGCGAGCTCGGTATCAACAATGTGTCGATATTTGCGTTCAACAAGTCCATTTTGTTGATGGGCATGTGGACATATGAAACGACGTTGAATGCCAATTTTTTTGACATAATGGAGTTAAGGATTTAAATTCACCACAACCATCTGTTTGAAGAGTAATTAGTTTAGTATTGAAGAGTCTTTCAACAAATGGTAGAAAAAGGAAAAAACATGAGAAACATTTTATTTAACTTTTAAAGGATAAAACCAAGTATACCGAGTGAATTGATCTACAAAGGAAACATAATATCCGAAACCATTTCTAGAAACAAAATAGGCTGGGCCCCAGACATCAGCATAGATAAGATCTAAAGGCTTGATGGAATGGGCCATAATACGTGAGTATGGTAACTGGTGGGCTTTGGCCATAGCACACTCGGTACATTGAAACAGAGAAGCTCTGGGGAATATCTTCAAACGGCTGGAATGCAGGATACAAGAGAGCACCGCAGGTTGAGGATGACCCAGCCTCCGATGCCACAAATTATTGAGGTCGTTTCGCCAAGATGAGCAGAAGGAGAAGGGGAGACATGAGAGGAAGACGCAGGAATAGTTGGGAAGACGTAGAGGCCATCATGAAGTAGTCCGGTGAGGAGGAGCCGACCTGTCGAGATGTCCTTCACATGAAAACAGGAGGCATGAAATTCGAAATAACACGAGTTATCATAACAAAATTTAGAGACAGAGATAAGTTTCTTAGTGATATGTGGGACATGGAGCAGATTTTGTAAAGTAAAGGAAGTAGAGGATGAAGGTAAGGAGGAAGAACCCCTGTTCTAGATTGATAAGCCCGAGCCATCCCCAACTTGAACTTGTTCACTGCCATAGTAAGGCTCTGAGGATAGGTTGAGATTGCCAAGGTCATGCGTTATGTGGTGTGTAGCCGTCGAATCTGGGTACCAGGTGGCTTCAGAATAGGTATTAGGGTTGTTGGAGTGGTGAAGTTTGTCGAAAAGGAATTGAGAGCTTCATATTGATAGCTATGATCAAATCAATAGTGGCATTGTAATGCCACATGTCCAGTCTTGCCACACACTTGACAGGTAGGGCGTTGAGACGAGGAAGGGGTTGACAGAGCAGGAGAGAAGCTGTGGCCCCCACTGTGACGACCCCGAATTTCCCATACTTTACTTTTATTTAATTAAATAGGTAGAGCTAAGTGACTTAGGCAATTTGATGGATAAAGCCTTAAAAAGGTGGACTTAGGAGTTTAAGGTCTTAAGGCCATAACAAAAGCTTTGGGCCTAAGTGGGGGAGAGACAAGCCCACAGGTCCATGAGAGGAAGTCCACTAGTTAACTCAAGCCCATGCTTGATGACACATGTCAAGTTAGGAGAAGTTTAGTAAGTTGAATCAAGACTAGTAGTTGAGAGAAGAAATGTTAGTAGGTGAGAAAGTTGACTAGTTGTTTTAATTGGAGAAAGGAAATAGAAGACATGAATGGAATTCTTCCATCTTTTCATACCTAGATAAGTGTGTGAGGTATAGGATTTTGCCAAATAAGATCAACATGGGATCCTACCATATCTAGTAAAATGATGAAATAGGATTTGAAAAGATTTAGAGATGAAAAAAGAAAGAGGGGTTTCGGTGGGGGATTTGGCTGAATGGCCTTAGGGTTTTCTCACCAAAACATTTCCAAATCTAGATGGAGAGGACATGTGAGATTTGTGTAAGATTAGATAAGACTTGATGTGTAAGAAGGTGTAAGAAAAGGTGACATGAGATGTGAGTTGATGGATCAAAAAGTGGGAGAAAAGGAAATGAGGGTTTCGGGTATGGCCTTAGCCGAATCCCCCTCCTCTTGTTTGACATTCTTTTTGCTACCAAATCTAAGCTATAGATTTATGTAAGAGTGACATGATAAGCTTGTGTGAGAGGTGAAGTGATTGGTTAATGGAAAGAGCATGTGACAAAAGGGAAATGAGAGAGAGATGAAGGGATGGTTTCGGATGGAGGCCATGGGATCCGAAACTCCACTTGTGCATTTTTCCAAAAATGGATCCTCAAATCCTTTGGAATGACGTGTGAGAGGATAGATGGGGAGACAAGAAATGATGTGAGATGATGGAAAGGGGTTGGAACCCTTGAGAGAGAGGCCGGCCATGAGGAGAGAAAGAACGAGCAAATTTTCAACATAGGATGAGCTAGATTAGGGTTGATGTGATCAAGTGATGGGAGTCACTCAAAGGTCTTTCAAGACCATCACAAGTCACCCAAACCTAGGGGATTGAGTGGCCTAGAAGCCTAGCAAGATGCCTTGGCTAAATGACCTTGTTTCCTTACCCTTTTGGTTTGCTCATTTCAGACACACACACACCTCACTCACCTTTGCACCTCACGGCAACCACTCCCCATTCCCTCCACTTTGTTTCACTTCTTTTCACCACTTAAACACCTAAACACTCCAAACTTAGAGGAAGAGGAAGATGGTGATTTTGGAAGGAGGAGGAAACCTAGAAGAGGTAAGTAACTTGGTTGCTTTAGAATCAAACCTAGAAGTGTAAGGAGGAACCTTATGTTCATGTTTTCAAAAAGAAAACATTTTCTTTTGAAAATGGTAAATTCTTAGCATGTTCTAATAAAATATTTCTTTCACTTTCAGAATTCCTATAAGTTAGCTAGGAAGATTTGTAAGTATATCCTTACTTTGCCTTTAGCATTTTTAATATATTTTTGAGTGAATGTGCTTGAATGTGTGTATATGCTTGTATATGCTTGTATTGTTTGGTTACTTACTTAGTATTGCCATGATGAAACCTTATGGGTAGAAATGTTATTTTGATTAGAATCCATGTGTAGAACCTATGATCTTCTTGATTAAAGAGTTATAAGATGATTGATGGTCTTGATGGTTTGATAAGGAAAAAGCATGTAAGCATGAAGATAATGAGTTAGTTGAGTATTGGGGAATATGGGATATATGCATATATGTTATTTGAAGAAGTATCTTGATTTTAGTTGTAAATATCTTGCCTATTGAAATGCCATACTAGGATGAACATGTATAAAGCATTGGTGGAATGTAGTTATATTGATCTTAGAAGATATTGTTATTTTTATTGCTTGATGGTTACAAAAAAATGCATGCTTGTGGAGTTATATTTTGGAGGATTTTCGTGGAGTGAAAATCTTGAAGTTTTAATTCCCTCTTTATTTAATATTTGTATTCGGATATTTTGGAGAAGTAGAAATATATATATATTGGGAGGATGACATATATGGATTCGGTTTCATATAGAGTATTCAAGTAGGACCCTATCTTTGAAGGGCTAAGAAAAGAAAATACAAAACTTGAGGGTTATATGTTTCGGGTTTGCCTACTTGTAAGGTTAGGAAGTTGTTTTAAATATTGAACTAGGGCTAGATGGTATTAGGGAGATTAATGGAAGAAGAGAACATCAATTGGAGACAAAGTGGGTCTCGGCCCAAACCCTAGGGGTGTAGGCCGAGCACCCTACTCACCCTATGATGCTTGTTTAAGTGTTTCCACATAAGTATGAGTTAAAAAGAAGAAGGGTTTGAAGGATAAACGACCAAATGTGTGTACTCGAGTTCGCCTCGAGTTTTGCATTCACAAAGTTGGAAGTTACATGTCCCATGCATAAGCACGAAAACCCATGTTTTGACTTAAATATGTTTTTGAAAGAAATGAATTAAAGTTTTAGAAGAACCCCAAAGGCTGGGATGGGGATGTATTCCAGTGAAACTCTCTGTTCACTCAGGAGTGTCTAAATGGAGTGAAAACCCCTGGGTCAACGAAAAACAATCGGTGGACCATGTATGGCTCCAAAAGGTGTCCGGAGCGTGGTCGCACCTTATGCTAGTGGATGCCATAAAAGCGGTGTTGGCTTAGGCCTTGCCATCTGATAAATGTTATAGTTGCTCAGTGAGAAATCTCCAAGTGACGAAGAGCGCGAAAGGGCACGAAACATATTCACCTAGGTTGACTTGGTCGCCGGGTGTGACGGCAACTAACGGGGTGCACACGGTGTATAGGAGAACCGTGAGGTGTCCAAAATATGAAGTTATGACGAAAAAAAAGGGCTTTCAGGCCGTATATGATATGATAAGTGCTACTTAAGATAAGAAAAGACAAAATGTTTTTGAACAAAGTGACTTTTGAAAGAATATGCATTAAAGAAGTTTTGTTAAGTGATTTAAACAAGTATGTTTTGGAAATGGAGAAAAAGATGAGAAAGATGAATTTTTGTCACGAGCATGTGCATTGGTCTAAGCATGAGTCCCATGTCTTTACTATATGCCTGAAAGATGAATACGTAAGAAATTTGTTTGTTATTCACTTGACTATATGCCTAAAATGCTTCCGTTAAAGTATAAATGTACTTGCTAGGAGAAATCTCACTCCCTCTTTATGTCTTTACTATCCTTCCCTCTTGGGAACGATAGAAGTACTTGCAGGTGAAGATGGCTCAATCGAGTACGACCCCCATGATGACACCTCGGATCCTCAGGGACCCGATTGAGGCTGCCCTTAGGGGACCAGTGACTCTGAACCTCCCGGGTCAGTAGGAGGTGGAGTCATTAAAAATGACTACGTACAGTTCTGTCGGTTTATACCTTGCGGGATGTTGCTTAGTATTAAGGGCTGACGAGTCCCTTCACTTGGGCGTATTTTTGGGCTGCCCTCTAGGGCGATAGGTGAGGTAGGGCCTAACCTAGACTTGGATCGACTTTGCTGGGTCCCGAACCTTAAGAAGATGAAGAAGGAACCCGTCGGTTGAATTCTATGGGTAGTGTTAAGACCCATTTTATTTTGTACACCCCTTAATTATGTATTTGGTAAAGTCTTCCCGCATGTGGGAAGTACTATTTTGATATTTTGGACAAGGATATGTAAATTTTGAAATTTGGCTATGCATGATGTTTATTTTGGGATCCATAGTGTAACCATGTTATGCATAATTATAGAAGGCTTGACCTTTTTCTTTCGCTGCGAGAATCTTTACTTGACGCTTAAAAAAAAATGTAAACGTATGATATGACGAGGGGTGAACTTCTTTGTGTTGTTCATCCCCGACGCTTCTATTCACGTGCGATCCTAAGCGTGGGTTGGGGCGTCGACACCCACGACAGGTAGATCTGCCCTTGGTATTGCGACCACTACGACCCCCACGCTGTTAATTTTGGCTACCCCTGTTTCCTACATTTGTGAAATTAATAGATGGCTCAAATAAGAGAGGTTTGCGGGCAGCATGGGCAAGATGGCTCTCATGAACCAGTAGGAGCTGATAGAGCTCATTTGAAGAAATGGGTTTAGCTCGAGTGGTGATGGAAATGATGAATGCATCATATGTAGGACGTAGGCCATTGAGAAGATAGGTAAGAAATTCTGGTTCAGATAAAGGGGAGCCAGTCGCAGCAAGCATATATGCAAGGGATCGAACCTTGCCAAAATAATCTGTGATGCTTTGGTCACCACGGGTAAGGTTGGCTAATTGAAATCTTACATGAAACTGTTTGGCCTGAGATTGAGAGGTATACATAGAGGAAAGGGAGAGCCAAAGAGCACGAGATGTTTTAGAAGATAAGACATGACCAAGAACAGATTCAGAAAGAGACGAAACAAGGATGCTAAAAACAGCTTGATCAACTTGTTTCCAGGAGGAATACGCTGGGTTTGGTTTGGAATCAGGTAGAAGCATAGAAGGAGCAGGGAAGGAGCCATCCACATATTGATAAAGATCTTGTCTATGCAAATAGGCAAAGAGTTGTATTTGCCATAGAGGATAATTATCTGTGGTTAACTTGGTAGTGACTACAGAGGAAAAAGAGGGTAAGCTTGGGAGGGTGGGCGACGGAAGAGGAGGTGGAAGAAAGGAGAATGAAGGTGATTCGGCCATGGATTAGAATGGTAAGTCAGATTTCTCTGATACCATATTAGAGACACATATTTGAGGAAATACTTCCATAAATTGTATTGTTATATCATACTGCTTTATACACATTTGTACAATATTCTAGAAAGGAATAAAAGTAGTTACATTGTACAGTGAAAATAACAATTGAAATGGCAACAAAATTGCCTACGGTTTCTCTACTGTGATATTTGATTTTCCTTTAATCTTTGTTAAGACAGCATGATCTTCTATGTTAATACATCTCCCAAACACATAATTATGCAAACCCTTCCAATGGAAATAAAAATATTAGATCAAATAAAAATAGAAACAATCGATCGGTTTGTTTCAAATTCTCTTGAGCATGTGAAAACGACGATGAAAACAAAATCATGAGTTCGATTTTTGGAAATCTCAAAAAAGATCAGCAATAAGTTTGAGCCCACTGTGAAATAAAAACTAAAGAAAATAGAAATGGATATTCATGATTTTGTTTCCGGAACTTGATGGATAAACAACAGGCCTGGAGTCTTCGATGGGGAGTGAATAATTACTAAAACGACGTCGTTTTAATAATTGCCACATAGCACGGTTTCGCAAATTACGTATTGGGTGGTTGTGTTTAACATTTTCCTTAAATAAAAGAGAGAATGTGAGAATGACAAAAAGGTATTCATTGGATTATGAGGCAAAGTTTCGAGTAGAAACACGATGGAGAGTTGAGACCCTATGGCCCATATATATATAGACTTGAGAAATTAATATTAATACCTTATTTTTTTGGAAGTGGGGATCAATCGGTGATCAAGATTTTACAATTTACCTTAATAGTGGATGTGAAGCTACAGTGAATCTGGTCACGTAAGTTGTAAGAGTCCAAACGTAGAATAGTACATATTTGATTTTCTCATGGGTGACCAGTTCGAATCCGAAGAGAAGAGGAGATATGGTAGGGCTCCAAAAATTAAGGGAAAAGAAAATAAACTAAGAATGTAATCTACGATCAGGCATGCACGCTGTTTTTACTCAGCACACGACACGTATATTGTTATCCTCTTCCTGCCATGCAACAAAATTGACATTGTGACCTTGGCTGTATCGGACTTGGCGCCTAATGATAATAATTTGTTATTTGAAAGACAAGAAAATAATGAAATTGGTCCACTGAGATATGTAGATTATGACACACGTGTTCATTAATGATCTTAATTAATTGAAATATATAGAATGATTACTATGGTATAAGATCTTTACTCTTAATATATAATCTGA
Source organism: Platycarya strobilacea (assembly GCA_036898215.1). NCBI lineage: Eukaryota > Viridiplantae > Streptophyta > Magnoliopsida > Fagales > Juglandaceae > Platycarya > Platycarya strobilacea. Next base: position 15,859,076 of record CM072549.1, on the reverse strand, counting down.
CGATCTAGCAAATATCTAGAGATCAAAATTCAAATTAAGAAATTTGTTCATTAAAACAATGTCGATTCTATATATTGCAATTTTTTTTTTAAAAATTACATGTTTTAAGCATAAACATATATTCAAAATTTTATGATAAACATATATTCTAAATTTTAAGCATAAAATTTAGAATATATACTTTTGGATATTTCCTCTCATGCCCGTACCGTAAATTTAAGAAAAAAAATTAAAATTTGCACACTTATCTCATCAAATATTTTTTTCTTTTGTGTTATAACTTCATTTATTAAGAATATAAAATTTAGAATATATATTTTGGGTCATTCTTTGAGAATATATGAAAGATATGATCAAAGAATATATGTTTATGTTTATCAAAGAATAAACATATTGCAATATATATGGTTATGCTTAAAACATATGATCATTTATTAAGAATATAATGTCACTACAAGAAAACAGAGAATTTTCGGCAATTTTCTAAGTGCCGCAAAACAGATCATTGTTCAAGGGGGTTTTTTTGCGGCAAAATATGGTCCACTGCAAGGTTATAACATATCGGTGATCACTCGATTTCTTGCAACGGTTTTAGTTACTATTGCGACTAAAAGAATCGTCATAAAAGGTGTTAGCATTGTTGTAGCTTTTTGTTTCGCCGTCCTAGCTAAATGCACATAAAATTAACCAGTTGTAACGACTTATTTCGCCACAAAAATACTCTTAATACTCCCGCGTGAATTAGTGTCTTATTTTTCCCCCACTCATGTTTTTCCTCTCATTTTTACCCCGGCCACCATTTTCCCTCCCACCCACGAAAGCCTTCCCCTACAAAGTCCTTCGTGAGACATAACTGCCGGATTCACCATCGAGGATCTCTACTTAGAACACCACCGATGCATAAACCCACCAGCTAGCGTACGGGTGCCACTAGCTCACCGGCAATACCCCAAAATCCATTCGCACGAGGATCTCTACTTCTCATTCTTGAAACTTTCAGGTAACCCAAAGTTTCTATTGATTATTTAATTAGAAACAACAACTTATAGCAGAAAATACTTGCTTTTTGTTTCCTAATCACAACTAGTCTTATTTTGCAGCTTGTTTCGATCGGCTGTTTTCAAATCCGGGACTGAGATTTGGGTACCACTCTCCCATCAGCACCTTCTATACAACACTCTTGTGGGCAAGCTGTGTACCTAATTTTGAACATGCTTTAGGTTAGGGCTTTTGATTTACTAGATATAAACATGCTTTATGTTAGAACTTTTGTTTAAACATTGTTTCAAGTTTATTCTCTGCTTGATTTACTAGATATTTCTGCCTGTTTAAACATGCTTCAAGTTTATTCAATACAATGTGGTATTTTGGATTTTGATTGGGAAAGAAAGCTGATGTAGAAAATAGATCACGCGCAACTGTAAATGGATGATCATATAATGATATATATATATATAACTCTTGTACAACTCTGTTAGCCCAATGGGGAGTTCAATAACTTGTAGAGTCTGAAGACTCCCAAGCAGTATTAAAGCCTATTCCTCAAACACAGATTCTATAAGTATTGCAGATTAATTTTATTTGTCTTCAACTTTTATTGTAGTATTTGAGTGGGGGGAGACAAAATTTCTTGTTTCCTTGGCCTTTGAATAACACTTCTTATTCTTGTCCAAAATAGTTAAAAGCACAAAATTGAATGGAGGTAAGATGGTTGGTGAGGGAATAATTTGGTCCATAAGCAAATGTTGAGTGGTTGGCTCTAAACTGAGTTTTATGGCTGGCTGATTTACTGAACCAACAAATAAATAAATAAATAAACATACCTAGGCAGTCTTTATTTATTCTGTCACTCTCTCCACTCTATTCCGGTAGTAATATAGTTAGCCTTTTTGCTTTTTGTCAAATATTAGTGCAACTACATATACCAACAAGCAAGAAGATGACTATTAAGAACAGATATGAAGCTAAACGTAAATGGCGCACCTAGAAAAATTTGCTTATGGTATAAAGTATGATACTGAAATGAGCCAATTGAGTTCATCTAGAGCCTTGGTGACATTTTAAATCATCTTTGAGGTAAACAACATACTCTTACACATTGATCTAGAAATTAGTCTTTGGTATGCAACAACATTATGAGATTTCATTACATCATGCCCTGAAGAAAGAAATACAATAAAAAATTATCAAAGGGATAAAACTCCTCTTACACTTTTTCAAATGCCAAACAATTGCATCCAATAACCCATTAACTTTGATTAGTTCCATGGCAGCTTTAGGATCTAGTCCCTACACCCAAAGCAAATTGAAGTCATGTTGTAAATGAAATTTGAGGAATGTTTGTACTCCCCTCCCCCTCCCCAAAAAAATAAAATAAAGTAAAACACAACCAAACCACATGATATGGGACTCAAATCACATTAGCTTCGGAAAAATGGAATGTCAAACATGCACCTGAGTGACAGATTCAATATGAAAACAGAAAACAATGTCAAACTTTTAATAAGGATGATCAAGAAGAGGCAGGTGAAGCCTCACTAACACAAAAAAGCATTGTTTTTAAACAGCACTTAATTACTTAGTACATCTCCACTAGTGTGTGTAAAATTGGTTCTCTAGCGAATAATTTAATACATTTATTAGATTTGACAATGCCAAGTAGCTGTTCTCACTGTTGAATTCTTGTTTGGCAGCATCATTCTCGCAAAAGGTAGTAAGGCCCCTTGGAATAATAAAACATTTCTTAACTTCTCCCTTTCACTAGTAACATTTCCTAATGCCCATGCACATTGCTCGGCAATAGACAAAGAACTATTTTCTACATCATAATTGCATTATAAATGCAAAGCCAAATGCAACATTACAATATAAAACTATTTCAGTTTTCAAGCACATACATATATACCTAACTTGATAGACAACATTTAAGCATGTATATTATAGATAACTAGGAGAAGCATGTGTTTTAATAATTATTGATGACATGGATCCTTGTATGGAACAAGGATTGGCTACCAACAATTTCAATTAAAATAAGCATTAACAAGGAACAAAGATGCATACTTATAGCCATAAAGTCCATCACATCAAAACGTTGATTGATGAACTTTTCTTATTCATTAGCATCATTGTACCTCCATCGACTGTCTTTTTCACTTTGTCGTAATCACATTTTGCTTTATTTTATGCTTCTTTATGTTGATCAATCACTGTACCAGAGGAAAATAAAAGTCATTTAACAGTAATTGAAAATTTCGTTTTATAATAATTTCTTTTAAAAATAAAAATGAAAATAAAAACCTCATGTGTTTTTTTATAATTCTCTTGAACAATGAATCAAATCTGCTCTATTTCTTTGAAGACATTTCTCAATTTCTCATTCTCTTCAACAAGTCTTTATTTCTCCTTCTTTGAGTCCTCAATAACTTTTGTTAATTTTTTCATCAATTTTTAACCAGTTTTCATCTAAACTCTATGGCGGTTGAACTCTGTGCTATTTTTGTCAATATCCTAACAGTTGGGTAGCATCAATTAGCACTCACTCAATCGTAGTAATGGATGTTTCATACCTCATTCACATACTTACAAGTTGTCAGCACGGAAGTTAAAAGTCATGACCTTTAACTTCTGTGCTTTCAACCTTACACCACCAGCATTTTCTATGGAATTGTGAAGCTCCAAAGCCTATAGCCAAAAAAATTAAGCACAAATCAACCAAATGAGATATAATATATAATATATGTCCTTCACAAATAAATAATAAGCACAGGCACCATAGTAGAGAAGCCAGAACAACAACCACGAACAGGGTGTAGCCACCAGCCTAGATTCTAATGTATAATTATTATGGGACAAGTATTCTAAGCCAGCCCTTCGGTCAAAGAAAGATGCTATTTTATTTTTTGCTTTTGCTTTTTTATATTTGTTGGTCATAGTGTTGAACAATGGAAAGAGTTTATTCTTTCCACATTGCCAAAAGTGACTAAGTACCACACAAGATAGAAATGAGGGCATATTTCATATTGGTGACCAGCTTGACTGCAGATGGTTAAGAACATGAGTTACGATTAGGCCAAGTTTTGCTTTTGTTTTTCAGTTTTATTTTCCTTTTTGGTCTTCTTGTCCAAATCTATGGACATCTTTTGTTTTATGTAAAATAAAATATTCATTATAGTGTCACATTAAAAAAAAAAAATTCTTCTAAAATGTTCACATGTGGATTCTTAATGCTAAAATTCATCAAATAAAAAAAAAAACAGCGTACAATTGAGAGCAAGCCGAATTCATTTTTTATATATGCTGCATGGTGCATCCTATAACTATTTGTGATGTTTAATGGGCACGCATGTGAATAGATGGGTACACGTGCATTGTTTTTATACAATGGAGATGACTACCTTGAGAGATGCAATTGACATATTAAATGCTAGCTAGCTAATCTTTATATTCCTATGTTTGCTGTCATTGGTGTTATTAGCTTGTTAGCAATTGTATATAGTTTGCTTGTAACAAGCTGAAACAAGTGTAGCATTGATATATTTTTTTTCATGATTTTCATTCATGTGTTCGCTTCCCAAATGAAAGTAAGTTTTGGCCAGCATCGCCACTTAATTACCATATGCAATATGTATATACATACTGCATACATATACATACACAAACTTCGTACATGATAACTGCATATATGCATGCATAAAGTGGACGTGTCTCAATTGATCTATATGAGAACCCCTCCTTCCAATTCTCTTAAAAAAAATAGAATAAATAGGATTCCCCCTTCTTCCACTATGGTTCCACATTCTAGTACCATATATTTCTTCATTTAGTAGTTTATTATCCACTTCATTTGCAAAATCTTTCAATCTCCATGCATGACTCGTACTCCATTTATCTAAAAGGAATTTTTCTACAATTGACTTTTCTTTATGAATTTTTCTTCTTAGATGGACAAAAGTTGGATGAATCTGAAAAATAGACTTGGGTCACCAGCATATGCTGAAGGTGTTAGAAATTTCTTCACAATGGCACAAAACCATTCATTAGGTAGTGATCGCATTCAGTGTCCCTGCCTTAGATATTTAAATAACCTTCACTTGTCTATATTTGAAGTGGAGTCACACTTGTTTATAAAGGGAATAAATCCAAACTACACTCAGTGGATAATTCATGGAGATAAGGAGACACTCCCAGTCATTGATAACAATGGGACAGATGATCCTGGGAATGGAGTGAAGGACGGGTTCATTAATGACATGGATCATATGTTAAATGAGATACGGGTAGGTACATACAGGGCATGCTTAGAAGACAACACTACATCCCTCACCCAACAATCAAGACCAAAACCACATCCAAACTTAACATTTGACCAACTACTCGAGAATGCCCAACGTCTTCTATTTGAAGGTTGCACAAAGTTTTCAAAACTCTATTTCATTGTGAAGTTGTTACACATGAAAACACTCAACGAGTGGTCAATCAAGTCTTTCGATATGCTCTTCAGCCTTCTACGGTCTGCCTATCCTAACGTTTCATTGCCACAATCATATTAGGAGGCACGGTCCTTGGAGCGTGGTCTGGGTTTCAAGTACTATAAAATCCATGCATGCCCCAACGATTGTGTCTTATTCTGGAAGGAAAATGCTAATCTTAATGAGTGCCCTATATGCATTGCTTCGCGTTGGGTACCAAATACTCATGGTTCACGAGTGATCCCTTAAAAAGTACAGCAACATTTTCCTTTGAAGCCAAGATTGCAGTATCTATTTATGTCAGACAAGATAGCAAGTGATATTAGCTGGCATAAGGAATAGTGGGTGACTAGGAATAATAATATTATGAGACATCCTATTGACTCTGAATCTTGGAAGACATTTGACTAACATCATTCTTGATTTGTACAGGATTCTCACAATGTTAGGCTCGGGCTGGCCAACAATGGCTTCAAACCCTTCAACAATATGTCTAAACCGTATAGTATTTGGCCGGTGATTCTTATCCCATATAACCTGCCACCATGGTTATGTATGAAAGACCATTTCTTTATGACATCCATTATCCTTGGCCCTAAATTGCCAGAGAATGATATTGATGTTTACTTTCAACCGTTGATTGATGAGTTACTTGAATTGTGGAAAGAAGGTCTACCTACATATGATGCATCTATTAAGGAAATGTTCGTGCTTCATACCGCCTTATTTTGGACAATAAATAACTTCCCTACCTATGGAAATCTTTGAAGTGGGTCAACAAAAGGAAAATTGACTTGTCCTTCATGCAACGGTAGCACCGATTCCAATTGGTTGAAGCATGGCAAAAAATAGTGTTATATGGGACATCGACGTTTCCTACCAACTGATCACATCTAGCGATCCAGAAAAGCATTGTTCAACGGTAAAGAGGATCATTGCATGCCACCAAATTTGGTTGATGGATCGTTACTTTTGACTCAATTACAAATGCTTGGGAATTTTCACTTTGGTAAGTCTGGTAGGAAGAGAAAACGGACTGTAGAGGAGTTGAACTAGACAAAGAAAAGCATCTTCTTTAGGCTACCTTATTGGTCGACATTGCAGTTTCGACATAATCGAAATGTCATGCATGTGGAGAAGAATATTTGCAATAACATATTGGGCACCTTGATGAACATTCCAAACAAAACAAAGGATAATATAAATTCCCGTCATGACCTAGAAATCCTGAGCTACAGAAAAGATTTATATCTAAAGCAGAACAATGAATGTATTACAATGCCACATTCATTGTACATGTTACATGGTGATGAAAGGAATAAATTATGTGAGTGGCTCGTAGAGGTGAAATTTTTAGATGGGTTCACCTCCAACATCACACATTGTGTGTCTATACGAGATTGCAAAATTTTAGGTCTCAAAAGCCAGGACTGTCATGTTTTCTTGTAAAGATTGCTGCCTATTGCTGTGGGAGGGATCTTAACGAATTAATTTTGGTTTGGCTCTAACTGAATTTAGTAGTTTCTTCAAAGAGTTGTGCGGCTGAACACTAGATGTCAACCGCCTTTCAACACTTCAACATGATATAGTCACCATTATTTGCAAACTAGAGATGATATTCCCTTCATCTTTTTTTGATATTATGGTCCACTTAGCCATCCATCTACCATGTGAGGCCATGCTCGGAGATCCAATTCAATATAGGTAGATGTATCCGTTTGAGCGGTATCTGAGCAAGTTCAAGCGGTATGTTAAAAAAAAACCTGGTCAAAAGGTTCAACAGCAGAAGTCTACATTCACAAGGAGTGTCTAACATTTTGCTTGATGTATTTCCAAAATGTTGAGACAAAGTTTAATCGCTCGGAATGCAACATTGTCACTGGCGAAGAAGAAAATGTTAATGGATTCAAAATTTTTTCTCAAAAACTTCATCCTTTGGACATAGATACTAATGTGCAATTAAAATATAAACTTCATACCTTAGCCATATGGTATGTGCTTAACAACTGCAATGACATTGGAAGCTATATAGAGTAAGTTACCATAACTTCCTTATGGATTAGATTGGTGACTTGAGATAATCCATCATACTTCTATGGTATCATATATTATATAATTGTTTGCCCGTGTCTGTTCTCCAAATGCAGGGAGCACTACGATAAATGCATGGTGGCAAACCCAAAAACTGCTGAGAGCACTCACCAAACTGAGTTCCCACCTTGGTTCATACAACGTGTACATGCTCCATCTAGATCATCTTGTCTATTTAGAATGAACTTAACTTTGGGGTCAATTATCATTTGCGTTACTATTGGTTGATAAATTCAACATAATATCATCTTGTAGGTCCAGGAGGAGCGTAGCCCACTAAGTGTGTCTGTTGATTTGTATGCGCTAGCTTGTGGTCCTGATCGTTGGGTTACCTTATATGCTGCCTGTATTATCAACGGTAAACGATTCCATACCAAATATCGGGAACTTCGCCAGTGATCACAAAATTCAGGAGTAGTGGTAAGTGGTGATACAGAAACTAATAACGAAGACTTGTATGGTGTTATCAATGATATTGTGGAATTACACTATATGGGAGGTCGAAGTGTATACCTGTTCAGTTGTTCTTGGTTTGATGTTGGAGATAAGAAACGGGGAGTTCGAGTAGAAGATCACATGACTAGTGTCAACATGGACAAGACTTAGTATAAGGACAAACCGTTTGTGTTGGCATGCCAGTCTTCTCAGTTTTTTACATTAGAGATTTGAGGGCCAATGGGAACTGGTTTGTTGTGCAAAGATATGATAATAGGGATGTCTACGATGTTCCACCTATGTCGAGGATTTTAAACGATATTGATGATGCATTAAGTGATGATGATGCCTATCAAGAAAATGAGCAATCATATGATCATCCACTTTTGCATTGCGATACATGCCCATTGTCAATTCCACTTATTAGGACTGATATAGAACCCTCCCATATCGATACGCGCGAGTTCCAAGTGCCTTCTGGTGATGGAGGAGGGTTGGATGACTTTATTAATGACCGTCTGGTAGCATCTAGTTCTGCAAATGCTTCTAGTGATGAGGAATATTTAGATGATGACATACCATCCACTAGTGAAGAGTCTGAGCCAGAATATGCAACCTTTATTGATTTAACACTACTTTGAGTACTAATTTATATATGCACTTAAACAGATGACCGTATGTATGATTAACCGCGCCCTATGGTGATGAGGGCTTATGCATGATTGACCAATTCTGTTATACACTACTTAGAGTACTGGATTCAAAGTGCATGCATAATTATCATACTAAATGTATTATCTTTATTACATTGGCTCGTTGGATTTAATTCTGTATAAATAGTTTCTTCTAATTCAAATATTTCTTTTTGTTACATATTTATTACATTGGTGATCCGATAAAAGATGATTAGAACTTCTTCATCCCCTTTAGGAGGTCATGCAGAGCGTCAATGGCCCAGGTATATATTTTTCCACTTCCACGACATTTTTGCTGAACGTGTTATACATGATCATCTGATCATCTGAACATGTAATTCTCTGTGTTTTTTTACACACAGGTGACCAGATGGGGGACAGTGTCTGTGGTCAGCCACGCAGATGGGTCGAGGTTTTCCATGTTGGATTCGTCCGAGATCTCGTGCTGGACAGCCATATGGTGCCCGAATAGGTGACTGTGACAGCCCAGAATTGGCTCTGGCTGAAGAGGTCGGGTCAGATAACTCCACCAAGCCTCCGAGCCAACCATTTTAGCTCTCGTATTCGAACCCAGTTCCAGAGGCTGAGCCAAATAGCGAACCCTAGCCGAATAGATATGTAGAGATAGACACGTTAGATACTCGACCCTTGCCGATGCGAGAACCAGTGGCTAATAGGACCAATCGGTATAGTCCACATATCCATTAGTTTTTAATTAAACAAAGTTTAATATGATTAGTGTCTTCTTTTGTGGTATGTTAAGAATTTAGGAATCTAACCATTAATTTATTGCCATTATGCCATTCAGGTGAAAAGGTTGCAGCGAACATGTAATCGACCCAGCCTGAGACGTCTAGGCATGGATATGGCCCCGCTAAGTTAAATGAGTTTGAGAAATTATGCAAGCATGGTAGGGCGGCCCCTAAAGATAGACCTTGGGGAAACCACTTCGTGCTGTGAGAATGAATCTATGTTTACTTCTTGTATAACATGGATAGTTGAACAGCATTGCGATATGAGCTACCTAAGATAGAATGACATACCCCAACCAATGAAGGATTAGTTATTCGACCGGATTCAGGTAAGACTTTTTCACATTAGCAGTACTTTTGTTTTTGCACAATGGAAATGATGGGTTTGGTGATTGGATACTAATGTTGATTGCGCAATGTGATTTTAAATTAGAATGGGAGCTGGAGATCCATTGCCTAGCAGTGACTAAAAAACTAAGGAAGCGCTTCAATGCATTCTACCACGAACTGCATAGGATCTATACCTCATTCCCAAATGAAAATGAAGCTTTGGCGATTAGGTGTAGTTTGGTCCCCCTCATGGTCTGGGTTAAGCTCTGCATGAGATGGGGGAGCAAGCACTTCAAGGTATGCCTTGTTTTTTTCTTCAATCCAATCCTGGGCGAGTTGTTTTGAACTAAATACTTGCAACCATTTTTTGGTGGTTTATAACTACATAAAAGTTTTCATCATATATGTTTGCCATGGCAGAAAATATCAGAGCAACACTGGGAGAATAGGAAAAAGAAAAAAATCAACCACACATCCAGTCGTAAGTCCTTTGTTAGGGCCCTAGAAGAGAAGGAATAAGCCTTAACGCAACCCTATCCCCATCTATAACACTTTGTTTCCTTATTTGACATACAAACATCGTCCTATGTCATAAAATCTTCTAAGAAGTAGATGATATAATGTTACTTTCTTTCCTTATTTGACTCAATTATACTAGTATCCAAATGAAGTGGCTATATATAGTTGGACCCTCTTACTATATGTTTGCTGGAACATGTACATCAATTTGCCATATTATGAACACATGTAATGTGATGACGGGAAAACTATGATGGACTTCTACTAGGCTACCCACTGGTCCAAGAAGAAATATTCATTTGTCACAGAAGCTACATGAGAAGCTTATGTGAGTAACATCCTTTAAATTTCCTTAATCTCTCTTTTTTATTTACCATGGAATTTCCTAGCGGGTTCTATATGTATGATCAATGCTATGGTGGATTTCTTTTTCTTTTTTTTTTATTACACAAGATTGTAAGTAATCTATTCATTATCTCCTATTGCAGAATAACATGGTTGGACAACTTGAGATTCTAAAACCGGAGCAACAAACTAAGGAAGCAGCCACAGAGGTCTTTAGGGAGGTACTTAGTCATAGACTTGGTTATTCAAGGGGACTAGGAGAGATGGTGATCCTAGAATCCAAAAGAAAGCATGACCAAGCTACGGAGAAAGAGTACCTGACTTCGATTGAGAAGCATAAGCAGGTAGCTGAAGGTTCCACCTGTGAGTTGGAGAATGTTAAGGTGAAGTTGGCTACAATAAAGCAAAGAAAAGAAGAAACCGATCGATTGATGCGAAAGTTGCTGGGGCAGCATTGTTCCACTAGTGCTGCGTCTCATCAAGATACGCCGTGAGCTAGTTTTCAAGAAATAATCATATTTTGATAGAATTTTTTGTGAGGTCTATGGGGGTGAATTTTTTTGTGTAGTTCTGAGATATTATTAACAATATACAGATATATATATATATATCTGTATATACCACAATGAGAGGCTAAGATTGATATATTTTTTGTCGGAGTGGCGACCTTAGGCGAAGAAACAGTTTTTTGGCCATTCCTAAGAGTATTGTCTCAGTAGAAGGTATGAAAATATATTGTGGATAATACAACGGTCTTAAGCCGTAAACCTCAATATCAGACATGTAAGTATCTAAGTCTTGTACATGCTTTTTAACATGGATATATAATTTTGGGTGTTTGAGTCCGAGTTTTTTAATCTTTCGGTTTGATGAGATTTTTTCAGGGGATAATTCGTTATGTTTCATGCAGGCTTCTCAGTACATGAGCAGATGGGTTGAACATTCTGCTACTTATAATTCAAAGTTTACTTATCTTGATGTTAGTTGGAGACTTTACGTTGTAAGTAAGTATCCAAACTAGACCATTTTAGTTTCCAAGCACTATATGGATCATATTGTGGTTGTGTATGTGCATTTGTTGGTTGCTGATGAGTGCACAAAAATGCACTCTAAATACTCTATTTAAATACTAAAAGAAATGAGAAAATAATGGATATAGCTCATGTTATTAAAATTAATGGTCATTTATCTTGAAATAGATATAAGCATGATTTAATATATTGATGAGAATATAAAATGCCATATTTTCCTCTCTTAATATTTAATACTTTATTCTTATTTGATGCCTAAATATACTCATTATTCTTATATTTTGATTTATGACACAAATAGAGGCATTAGGAGCAAATGAAGATAATTGCGGAATTTTAGACAGTTCTGACATCTTTTCGTAATATGGGCATAACTCTCTCCTCCAATCTCCAATTGAGCTTCTTCAAGATGATATAGAACCGCAAGAGAAATATATATAACTTTTGTGTTTTATGTTTGAAGAGATATCCACTCAATCTAAGACAAAATCGACCATCAAGTGGACGCACCTGCACTTGACGTTCCTGGATATTTTTCAGCCACTTGCATCAAATCCAAATGTTATCATAATATTTTCCAGCAAGCACTCCTACACCAACTTGGAAATTCAATGATCAATTCATATGCAAGATGAAGTACACTCAAGTTTCTTGTAGACAAATTATTTGACCACAAGATATTAAGTCATACAAGACAACTAATAGATAGAGAAGCAAAATTGAAACACTCAACCTACAAGCAAAATCCAGCTCATGCATGGTGGGAAAACAAATGATCAAAATGACAACTCACAAATCACTTGGATTCAAGAATAGCACATGGCAAAACAAGTTGAAATTGTGATGATTTTGTCATGACAACTTGCATGAAGGATGCTTATAAATAGAAGGGAGGGGTGTGTGTTCTAAAACAATGCTTAGTATGGGAGGATGCTTTGGAAGAGCCATTATTTTGAGAGCTTGAGAAAAGAAAAGAAAAACCAAAGAAGAGAGAAGAAAATAATGGTTGGCTCTTCCATATTATCCCTTGAAGAATTTTTGTTGCATATTTTCAATATGTGTAACTAAATTCTCAAGGAGGGTTAGGGATGAACTTGTGTGTGTGATGGTATTTGTAATTTATTTTTGATTCATGTATTTGGTCTTTAAATATTAAAACTCTTTTGTTCTATTATTCTCAATTTATTTGTGATGTTTTTTCGTATTCAAATAATTATAGAATCTATTTCGTTTATGGATTCAGTCATGTTTTTTCTATTGAGTGAATTAGTTCTATAATTATGTTTGGAGCAATTGATTATCTATATTGATTTAATTCTCTGCTGCAATATCGCCTCTTAGGTATATTGTCGTCGTTGGATTTTCTCAATATCGATAACAATTTATGAGAGTTAAGTGCGAAAAATGATTTTTCAAAGAGTTACATGTGATTTAAATTTTGGTTATTAATGTTATATCTTCCGATTAATAATTTGGACATAGAATTCTTAATTGAGTTATCAATGAATTAAGAATAAATTTGAATACCACAAATACATAAAGAATTCCCTACGCTCTACTTTTCGTCTCATTTTTATATTTTTCAAATTACTCAATTAGTTTTAATTTACATCACACTCTAAAATTTACTTATCACACTCATTTAATCTTTTTGTTAATTTCATTATTGTTCTTCAATTTCTCAATCCATCTCCCTGTGGAATCGACACCCCAAAGTTATACTGTAAATGACCGCGTTATTCTTTGGGCGTAATCAAATTTTGGCACCGTTGCCGGGGAGACGGTACAAGAATTTGTAGTTTTTTTAGTAGTTTGTAAAAAAAAAAAAAAAAAGAGCGGTAGCTTCGTTCATTTTCTTTTTAGCTTTCTGCATCTTTATTTTATTTTACTTTTCTTTTCGTAATTATTTTTTTTTCAGTATTACGCTTTTCTTTACTTTGCATGCGGAGGTACAGAGACGCTTTTGGACGGTTTTCTAGTAGACCCGTGCTAGAATCAGATTCAGAATCTAATTTTTCTAATCGCTTGTTTGATAATTCTTCCAATTCTGACGCGATGAGTGAATGAGTGAACACGTGGACCAACCTGTTAGAACCCTCCAAGATTATCTTCATCCCGCACGAACAGCCACACCATCCTGTATTATGTTCTCACCTAATGTTCGTCATGTAGATTTTAAAACGGGAATGATACAATTACTTCCGACTTTCCATGGTCTAGAAAATGAAAACCCCTATGTTCATATTAGGGAATTTGAGGAAGTAGTTGCAACATTTCACAGTCAAAATACCACTGACGAAACGGTAAGGCTAAAGTTTTTTCCTTTTTCTTTGAAAGATAAAGCTAAGAGTTGGTTGTACTCACTAAGACCACGGTCTATTGGAACATGGAGTGAGATGACTCAAGTGTTTTTCAATAAATACTTTCTCCAACATAAGACTAATGCTTTAAAAAGACAAATCTCTACCTTTGCACAAAAGGATAGTGAGACTTTGTACCAGTCTTGGGAAAGATTTAAAGAATTACTGAGTATGTGTCCCCACCATGGATATGAGAATTGTCGCTTAGTGAGTTATTTCTATGAAGGCCTTACGCCCAGGGAACGTCAATTCGTGGAAATGATGTGCAATGGAGAATTTTTACAGAAAAATCCCGATGAGGCCATAGAGTACCTCAATGAGCTTGCTGAAAAAGCTCATACTTGGACTGGACCTAGTGCTACTGATAGCACAAACAGGTCACGACTTACAGGAAACTTGAGTGGTGGTATTTACCATCTCAGGGAGGAAGATAATCTAAAAGCCAAGGTTGAAATGCTTACAAGGGAAATAGAGCTGTTAAAGATAAGAAACTTAAAGTCAACACACATGGCTAATCATGCAGACTCTCTTGTGCCATGTGCTGTGTGTGGCGGGGTAGATCATCATGCCCAAGAATGTCCTACACATGCTAACATGAGAGGATGGCATAATCACCCCAACTTCAGCTGGAAGTCTGAAAACCAACAGCCTGCACAACCTTCTAGATCATATCCTGCACCATACCATGCACCTCAATCTTCTAGAAATTCTTTAGAAGACACTTTGCATGCATTTCTTGAAGTACAGGGTAAGACTAACCAAAAATTTGAGTATTTAATTATGCAGGTTGTTGAAGAACAAAAGGAGATAAAGAGCCAGGTATCTAAAATAACGAGTTTCTTGAGTGTAAATGAGCAAGGTAAGTTCCCTTCTCAAGCTCAGTCTATACCTCATGGTCAACATATGGCACAAGAAATTGTGAAGAATCACGAGTGCCAGCAGATATATATGATTGACTCACTCATAGACAGGGAAGTTTTCACAACTCATGATTCTGATCCTCTTGAGAATTTTATTGTTGATTTTGAGTATAATCCTATCAGTGATTCATCTGATGTAGCTATTATTTGTGCAATTTTTTACAATACTCAAGATTATAGCACACGGGCTTGGCAACCGAAGTTTGAGGAGTTTCTTGAGAAAAATGAAAAACAGATTCCTTCAACTGGGCAAGTAACCAAAGTTAATCTTAAACCTTGCCACCTACCTGTGAAGTTCGAGCACCGAGTTTATTGGGCAAATAAGCGTTTCGTTTTTGACCCAGGAGGAATAGTTCAAGAAGTGGAAGATAGTCTGGATAGTATCATTTTGTCATTTCAGATCACTACTTTTGACGCTTAGCGAGCTATCTACATCACACATCAGGTGTATCCTACCCTTTTTAGTTACTCCCTATCCAATTTTGATTATTAAACATTGAGGACAATGTTTCATTTAAGTTGGGGGGTGGGAATACAAATCTGTTATCTAAACTCTGTGGCATATTTCAATCAATATATAAAAAATTGCCAAATTTTTTCACACAGGCATCTTTTCACACATGATACTCATGTTCATTCATAACCATCTTGGCGAATTCAATAAACCCAACTTAAATCATTTTGCTAAAGCATCCACAGAAAATTTTTTATGCACTTATCCAAACTTTGTGGTAATATGGTGATTTGACACATGTAACTAAAGAATTATTTTGCTCAAGTATTCATGTGAATTTTGTGAGAATTGAGAGCTTACAAATATAGACATTGTGATAAGTATCCATTGATCTGTTGAATTTGACACTTCTTTTGAGAATATCATTATATGGTTTGTGGTAAGATGGTGGATATACTTGGGATATGACGAAAGTCAACTTAGGATTAATGTCTGAGCCTTTCAAGCTGAGCCTTTTTATCATAGATCCCTAGTAGCCAATTTTGAGCCAATATACACATATGACCTTTTCTTTTCATATCTACATCATCCATACCTCTCCACATTGGAGTATAGCTTATACACTATATTTTCCTACCATTTTACTTCCAAGTGTGTACTAGTATGAAATTATAATTTTAAAAAAAAAAAGAAAGAAAAAAAGAAAACCATGACAAAAAGATGGAAAAGTGTACTTAGTCAAAAATCTAAAAAATTGAAAAGTACATCAAAAGAAAAGTATAGTCTACTGAAAAATTTAACAGATTCCCTTTTGTGTATACTTGGAAGTTTTTGAAATCTCTTCACCTTTTCTTCTTATGAACCCCAACCCTAAACCACATTACAACCCTTTGTGTTGATTTTTCCGATCCTAAGTATGCTTGTGGAAAGAATGGTGGAAATCTCATTTGTTAGTATTCCTATCATAAGATCAATGCTTACTTGTTACTTATATATAATTGGCTAAATTTCCATGAGAGTAAATGTACACCTTTGTCAACTCCATAGAGAGAACCCATACATGAAACACTTCTATATCCGTGAGTTATGGAGTTGAACCTTTCTGCTTAAGATATTCTAATGTTGCATGTGTCGAAACCTCTGATTTGATAAAAATAGTTTGGAACACATACACACTCTGTGGATTGCTATATTTGAATTACTTGTGAAAGGGTTATTGAATTTCTAAGATTGTTTTGATATGTAAATTTGAAAAATGTGTCTTGATGGCCCCTATGTGTGATTTTATTTGGTCTTTCTCATCATTTTGCACAAAAATTGCTAGGGACTAGCAATAAGTAAGTTGGGGGGTGTGATGAGTGCACAAAAATGCACTCTAAATACTCTATTTAAATACTAAAAGAAATGAGAAAATAATGGATATAGCTCATGTTATTAAAATTAATGGTCATTTATCTTGAAATAGATATAAGCATGATTTAATATATTGATGAGAATATAAAATGCCATATTTTCCTCTCTTAATGTTTAATACTTTATTCTTATTTGATGCCTAAATATACTCATTATTCTTATATTTTGATTTATGACACAAATAGAGGCACTAGGAGCAAATGAAGATAATTGCGGAATTTTAGACAGTTCTGACATCTTTTCGTAATATGGGCATAACTCTCTCATCCAATCTCCCATTGAGCTGATTCAAGATGATATAGAACCGCAAGAGAAATATCTATAACTTTTGTGTTTTATGTTTGAAGAGATATCCACTCAATCTAAGACAAAATCGACCATCAAGTGGATGCACCTGCACTTGACGTTCCTGGATATTTTTCAGCCACTTGCATCAAATCCAAATGTTATCATAATATTTTCCAGCAAGCACTCCTACACCAACTTGGAAATTTAATGATCAATTCATATGCAAGATGAAGTGCACTCAAGTTTCTTGTAGACAAATTATTTGACCACAAGATATTAAGTCATACAAGACAACTAATAGATAGAGAAGCAAAATTGAAACACTCAACCTACAAGCAAAATCCAGCTCATGCATGGTGGGAAAACAAATGATCAAAATGACAACTCACAAATCACTTGGATTCAAGAATGGCACATGGCAAAACAAGTTGAAATTGTGATGATTTTGTCATGACAACTTGCATGAAGGATGCTTATAAATAGAAGGGAGGGATGTGTGTTCTAAGACAATGCTTAGTATGGGAGGATGCTTTGGAAGAGCCATTATTTTGAGAGCTTGAGAAAAGAAAAGAAAAACCAAAGAAGAGAGAAGAAAATAATGGTTGGCACTTCCATATTATCCCTTGGAGAATTTTTGTTGCATATTTTCAATATGTGTAACTAAATTCTCAAGGAGGGCTAGGGATGAACTTGTGTGTGTGATGGTATTTGTAATTTATTTTTGATTCATGTATTTGGTCTTTAAATATTAAAACTCTTTTGTTCTATTATTCTCAATTTATTTGTGATGTTTTTTCGTATTCAAATAATTATAGAATCTATTTCGTTTATGGATTCAGTCATGCTTTTTCTATTGAGTGAATTAGTTCTATAATTATGTTTGGAGCAATTGATTATCTATATTGATTTAATTCTCTGCTGCAATATTGCCTCTTAGGTATATTGTCGTCGTTGGATTTTCTCAATATCGATAACAATTTATGAGAGTTAAGTGCGAAGAATGATTTTTCAAAGAGTTACATGTGATTTAAATTTTGGTTATTAATGTTATATCTTCCGATTAATAATTTGGACATAGAATTCTTAATTGAGTTATCAATGAATTAAGAATAAATTTGAATACCACAAATACACAAAGAATTCCCTACGCTCTACTTTTCGTCTCATTTTTATATTTTTCAAATTACTCATTTAGTTTTAATTTACATCACACTCTAAAATTTACTTATCACACTCATTTAATCTTTTTGTTAATTTCATTACTGTTCTTCAATTTCTCAATCCATCTCCCTGTGGAATCGACACCCCAAAGCTATACTGCAAACGACCGCATTATTCTTTGGGCGTAATCAGTTGCCATACATTAATTTCAGACTATTGCCAAGCTCATCACAAAATCAATAATTTCATTCAGTTTCTATTCTTCTCATTATTCTGAGTACAACAGGCCACTCTATTTATAACCAAGGTACATAACAAACACTAAATTCGCAACACTCATTTATGGCAGCTGGCTAGGTGGATTCTACATTCTGTTATGAGTCTAATTTCTAGAACTTGACATATTATTCTTCTTGGATATGCTTAGTTGAGCTGGACTTCTTCGTGGCACTGTGTTGTGCGATGAAGTGGACTGTGTTGCCTTAATGGTAATAATATAGTTAACACTAGAACTATTGCTTTTATTGTTATTATAAGTGTTGTTATTAACATCTATCTACACTAGAAGACTTTGTTGCTAGTCTTAATGTGCTATATTTATACTGTCAATGGTTGCTGGAAGCTATTTCAGATAACTTAAAATAATAAATAGCTTTCAAATCGGTTTGCTAGTCTTTATGTGCTATCTTTCACAAGAAAAATAATGTACTGTGCAAACTTTGAATTAGGAAAAAAGCAAAAATTCTTAACAAAAAAAAAAAAGCTTGGGGGTTGATGCTAGAATATACGTTATATTAATTAAGATAATGATTCCTTCTTTCATTGTCTAGCTAATTTGTAGCGGAGGAAATATATCAGATTACAGTCATGCAACCAAATCAGGAAAAACCAAAAAAAAAAAAACAGACAGAAAAGATAGAAAGCACACATGAGGCATGGGTATGTCCATATCTTCACTGAGGCATACCTTTCTTCACTTTCTTTTATTAATATTAAGATATATTTTCTGATGTTGCTTTGGGAGCTGCAGTACTTATTTTACTTGTGTACAAATACTGTTTTAGTCCACATATATGTTCTTTCTACAAATAGGTGAATGTACCTTATTGTTATAGATTTAGGTATGCATAATTATGAAATATGTGTCTGGCAAAATTACCACAACATCTTTCTTGTGAATTTGAAATCTAATTATCCTTCCAAAAGAAAACAATAAAAAAGAAAAAAGACCATAGAATCTATTATAGCAAAATGGAGAGATGCTAGAAAGGGTGGATACGCATGGGCATATATATTGAACCAAGGGCTGGGGAAATGTCTTGTCGAAGAGCAGATACTACCAATGAATAGATCAATCTATCCCCAAATATGCTCCATGTGTGTCTTACATTAAAAACTACTTAAACTTGCTAAAGTGATTAACTAAAAGGATGGTGTTACTGTGTGAAGATTCTTCAATCTTAAAAATTTCCACTTTGTTTATTATCCTTGCAATACCATGTGAGTCTTTTGCGGCGATTTTCATATAGGTTCATTGATCTTGACCTTCATACAACTCTATCTGAAGAGAATATCATCATTTCAACATATTGCTGCATTGGATACTAAGAAACCTTGAATTCCAAAATGGGCATTAGATATATTTTCTATGATTGTCATATCAGAGCTAGTGCCAAATCCTTTTCTACAAGAGAATAATATATTGCTATGCATGCTTGACCAGCACAGGCACCAAATTTCTTAATTATTGATTGTTGATGATGGGAACTATTTTATTCATGACCCTAAGTTCTTAAAGGAAATAATTGGGTCATTTAACGGCTCGAAGCGGTGTTTATTGAAAATTATAATATAATTTTAGGGTTGTAAGCAGGTTGTTGGCCCTACTGGTTTTACATATATTTTTTCCTACCTTAACCTTCTATGTTTTTCCTATAGTTTTATAATGAGAAAAGTGGCACTACAGAGTAGCCTGGATAAATAATTTTTGATTTTGTATGCTTCAGGACAACTTTTTTGCATGCTTTCAACTAATACTATGTTTCTATAGTGTAGTACTCTTTAGCCACATGGCAAATTAACGTTTAAAACCAGCTCCCTTATAAGATCTGCTTTCTTCTATTACCAGGGTTGTTCTGACATTTATATAAACTTATTTTGTATCATGTGTGATCATGTTCTTTTTACTCAAATTTTCATATACCTTTCGCTTGTTCTCATGTGCTAAATCTGAATGATAATTAAACGATTATAGGCTACAAAGCATTAAACTACAGAGGTGTAGTTTCAAACATTAAATGAGTTTATAAATAATCTCCATTGATGGCAGAAAGCATTATTTTTCTTACTCTTATATAAAAATAAAGTTTGCTATAGTTATATATATATACATTGACAAATTCAAACTTTTTTGATATAGTAGCATTTCTCATAACCCAATGTTTTGAAGCTAATTCACTTAATTACCATGACATAGGATTGGAAAAATATGTGGATAGAAGCAAGATGCGCATCTTGTACTGCAAACACTACATGACCTTCTTACCTCAAGGAAGATACATTGGTGAAATGGCAGGCTACAAAGATTTTCTTCATGTTGCCTTTTTTTTTCACTGAAATACAAATGGGCCTCATTATATGAAATAGTAATTGTTCCCTTATGTAGTACTTAATTGTCTCAATTAATGCACCCAGGCCATCAAAACTTTAGATGACCAGTACCTATAGTTTCATACAGATGACATTATCTATATAGATGAAATTAAAGTTAAATCAAAATTTTAATATTATTGGATGACCAATACTTATGGTTTCATGATGGATGATTGGTATTTTTGGTTTAATAAAAAACAAAAATTATTGTTTGTGGATATTTTTTAGGCAATTGGAAATATAGGTACATGAAACCCCCCAAAAACTGACTGATTTTCGATGAAATGGGCTTAAAAAAATGTAAGCAGCATTTGCAGCGCCTATCAAAATTGCTGTAAATGTTGGTAGTCAACCTTTTGCGGCGATTTTTACTGCGCCATAATATATTTTTGTAACATGATTATGAAATATAAACTTTCGGCGAACATTGAGATCTTTGCAGTGCTACTGAATTGCTGCTAAAAATATTTAGCAGCATTGAGTTGGTTTTTGACATAGTTATTTACAGCCACTTTTTATATTATTTGGGGCGATAACTTTTGCTGTGAATAATCTATTATTAGCAGCGATTTTGTTGTTTCACCATAAAATCTTTATATTAGCTTTTCGATAGTGAAGGATCACTGGCGCTTGTGAATCGTTACTAAAAGAATATTGCAACGATTTTGGCTATTATTTGCGTCAATTTTGGGCATCGCAAATGATGATCTTTCTTGTGGTGCGTAAATAATTAAATTTACATATTTTCATCCGTTTTATTTTTGAGATAAGTAATGATTTTAATCACCATGGTGTTAGAGCATAGATCATCTTTAGTTCAAAATTTACACTTTAATCTCATTGAATTAAATATTCGATATGTTATGCTGAGTCATTGAGGGAGAGTCTCACCCACAACTTAAGAATATAAATATACTATATATATATAATATTATATATACAAATAATTAAATCTAAATCGATATTTTTATTTTTACATTAGTTATTAACTAACCTTAAGTCGCTAGAATAATAGCACATGCGCTGATTCCTTCCAGCAATAAGCAAATTCAACATTTTGTTTTGTTTTATATGATATGCTTTAATCACGACATTTGCATGTAATGGATGGATTATTCTTATATATAATATATATATATATAGGCAATTTAATTGAATATATATGTACTTAACATATGTAACACATGCATCTGGTTTTGCAATAATATTTCTCCTTTAACTAAATTAATATTATCCGACTGAATTGTATCATTAATATTGATTTGGACTCAAAAGTCAACGGTACAAATGAGGGAAGGATAGTTATAACTATTTTTCTGTCCAACCTGAATAATTTGATTCTAAACAGGTAAACGCAGTATAATATGAATCTTACAACATTTAAATTATGTGATCTATACAATAATTTTAGGCAATATATTATGAAACTCGCAAAGACAATTATCTATTTGATTTGAATAAAGTCCATCGATCCGATCTTAGGATTACAATTATCTACCATCATCTGCGTTGCAAGCTGCCGAGCTGCGATAGTAATACTAATACTACTAGTCTAGTTAGTCACCCTTAATGGATGATGCACGCACATGACATGAGCGTAATTAAGAGGAAGATTATTGGGAGCGGGGCATTTAATTACTAGTGGTTGTGGGGGCTACAACTGTAAAAATTAACGATAAATTAGAAAATCAGTTCGAGCCGGTATGCATTCGATCTAGTTTTGGATTGATCCAATCTGGAATCAATTATTTTCTTTTAAAAATCGTTTAAATTCGATCTGGGATTGGTTCTTTATTTTTTGGGACAGAACCAGTTCGCATATTTATATATATTCTTAATTAATTTGTAATATTATCTATAATTTTTTTTATTCTATATAATATAAATTAGAATTATTATATAAAATAATTTTATATTATAATTTATGACAAATATTAATCTTAAATATGTAAATTTATTTGATCATATGTTTTAAGCATAAACATATATAGTAGACGAATTACATTTTTTAGCCTAATAAATTCTAAACATATTCATTATAATAAATTGATACTTTATTAAAATAGAAAAATCGGATTGAATCGATTTGGAACGGGTAAAATCAGAAGTATCAATTTCGCAAGTTAATCTGCGTAGGATCAATTCTTGAAAATACAAAATCGATATATATTGGTTTGATTTCAAAAGTTATTCAAAACCAGACTAAAACAGACTGATTACATCCCTAGTGGGGATTGATTCCACGTATATATATAATATTCTAGCAATTTCTATTTTGCATTTGTTGTCATGATCTCATGATCGTCCTGATCATCATGCAATATGCATGCACTTATCCAAAACAATGCTTTGAATACCTTAGAATTAATTAATAAGCTAATTTTTATTAGGTGCAATAAAATATGTATATATAGATATAATACTATATGTATATATAATGCTAACTAGCTAGGTAAGAGTTTATATGCAAAACACTAAAACTACAATAAAGATATTTGGATGAACTTTCAGTCACACATAATACGTGTGTCTGAGTGCCTCTTTGTATATTAATAGAATAAGTACTTGTACAATAAAGGAAAGTTATTTACATAGAAAGTAAATATAAAGGAGCAATATACAGCAAAAATCAAGGGACATGGTTTCAACTTTAGAGTCTTTGACTTTGGTGTAACTATAGGATTTGTGATGTTGGTCTGTGCAACAGCAGAACCATCAATGGCATCCATAATATTGTTAATAGCCCTCGTCAAGCCAATAGTGAGTGCAACGACATTGTGCTTGGACCTCAAAAGAAAAAATGTGTTGTAACTAGTGGCTTCGTAAGTAGATCAGTAATTTAGTCTTTAGTAGCTAAAAAATGTACATTAAGACCACACTGATGAACCTTCTTACGAACAAAATGATAGTCAATCTCAATATGCTTGGTGTAAGAATGAAGACCTGATTGCTAGTCAAATAGGTGGTACCAATATTATTATAGTATAAAATTGGACTATGAGCAAAAATACCAATTTCCCGAAGAAAAGATTGCAACCATATGACCTCGGTAGTGGCTTGTGCGACGACATGATATTCAACTCTAGTGCTTGAAAAAGAAACTGTAGGTTCCTTTTTAGAACTCCAAGAAATAAGATTTGGACCAAGATACAAAATAATCAGTACTGGTAAACTTTCGATCATGGGTTAATCAACCCAATTAGCATTTAAATATACAAAAAGTTATCAGGAGGAAGTGCACTGAAATAAGAGGCCAAAATTCATAGCCTGTTGAGGTAGCACAAAGTAAGCTTAGCTGTCGTCCAATGGACCTCAGTGGGATTATACCTAAATTGACATACATTATTCAGTGAGAATGAAATATCTAGATGCGTAAATGACAAGTATTAGATGGCGCGGCCGTGCTTCTATAGAGAGAGAGAGAGAGATATATATATATATATATAAACACGCAGATCAGTAAAGACAGATAATAAAGTGAAGGCTGACATTGGTGAAGTAACATGCTTAGCTTTCAATATATGTGTGTAAGAGAGAAGTTTCAAAATTTAGCCTTTTGGGACAAGAAGGGCCTATCTAGAATAGGTGTGGCCTCAACACCTAAAAAATAATGCAAATTGCCTATTTTCTTTAATGCAGACTCACGCCCAACAGCTTCAATAACCCAATAAACTAACTAAATCATGGAGCTGGTGATGATAATATCATCCATATATATAATGATGAAAAGAGTGACATCCGAAGATAAATAAAGAGATACGTGTTGTCTGAGAGTTATGAAAGCCAGGTGCAAGAAGTTTATGACTTAGGCAAGAATACCGCACCCAAGGAGTTTGCTTAAGGCTATAGAGGAGCACCTTATTTAATTTACAAACATGAGTTGATAGTTGAGGATGAACATAATATTGGGGTTGAAACATGTAGGCCTCCTCTATGAGAATTAAACTAATAATCGTTGGTTTGATAATTGGACTAAACGTCTCATCATAATCAAGAACTTCCTGTTGATGATAGCCTTTGGCAACATAACGAGTTTTAAGACGTTTCAGAGTGCCATTAGATTTTTTCTTAAATCGGTACCCCCATTTGTTACCAAGAATATTCAAGTTAAAGTCATAGGGAACAAGAGTCCATGTGCAGTATTTCATAACAGCATCAAATTCCAAGTTTATAGTGTCTCTACAATCTGCGTGCTTAACGACTACTGAAAAACAAGTAGGCTCCACAATAGAGGCATGAGTAGCAAGAAACGATTTAGGAATTGGATATCACACCATATCATTTGGGATTTTCTTTTGTTGAACAATGTTGTGTTGTGATCCTGTGATCATCTGGTGAGTATGAGTGGGAGGAAGGTGTTGAGCTGGAATAGGAGAAAGATGAGCCAAAGAAAAGGGAATTGTTGCCGAGTTTGGAGAAGATCTTGAAGGAGGTGGACTTAATATGGCATGAGAATTTAAATGTGAAGGAGAGCTGGACGCCAAATCAGGGGACATGGTATGATTGAGATGGCTTGTCGGTGTAGAAAATAGAGACTGGGGTGTTGAATATACGCATTGAAAAATTGATGTGAAATGGGATTTACAGGTGAGCTTGATTGAGAGTGTGACAAAGAATTAAGTGGGGCATGTCATGATGGAGAGTGATTATAAGTGGATAAGGGATGAGGAATTAAGGACTTATATTGGAAGGTTGACATGAAGTAGGAGAGTGATTTGTGGGTGAGCTTGACTTAGTAAGAGATGATGAGTGATTTTCGAATACATAAGAGAACAAGCCACGATTGGAAAGAAATTTTTGGGTGTGCAAGTAGGTAAAAATCGTTGCAGCATGAACAATGATTGAGGACGTCATACCTTTGGAGCGACCAAATGTTGTATAGATTTGAAGGGAAAAAGATTTTCAAAATATACCACATGCCATGATAGAAGTTTCTTTTTTTTTTTTCTAAAACCAGACCTTAAGCATTTAAAGTTATAATAATGAGGATTGGATCCAAGGAATACATTACTTTGGTTGGAAATCAAATTTTTGAGTATTAAATGGATGTAGATATGGCTAGCAGTGTTCCAAAAGACATGAAGTTGTGAAAAATCAGGGGACTGGTTCTATAATATTTCAAAGGGAGAAGTTGTACCTAAGGGAGATGTAGGTAAGTGATTTATTTGAAACATAATGAGTTAGAAAGCATGGTCCCAGTAACAAGTGGGCACAGGGGCATGTGAGAGAAGAGCATTCCAATTCTCATAATGTGATGATGCTTGCTTTCTATAGTGCCATTTTGAGGTGAAGTATGGGGCAAATATACGATGATGAATACCAATATCTTGAAAATATTTATGCAAATTTCATAATTCTCCACCCCAGTCAGTTTGAATGAATTTTATTTTATAATTAAGAAAATCTTAGCATGCACTTGAAATGATTTAAAGGTGGATAGATCATCAGATTTTGTAGGATTAGGAAAATGAGACATAATATTTACCCCAAAAGTTGATATCACAAGAGATGGACCTCAAACATTAGAAGAAAATTAAATCTAAAGGACCATTGGACTTAAAAGTAGTTGAATTGAATGAAAGAAGATAACTTTTGTCCTGTTGACATGCATCGCAGACAGCATGAGCATTATTGTCAGACACAGGACGGCCAAATTTTAAAATAATGTGACAAATAGTGTGATGTGCGGGATAACCAAGACTTGCATGCCTAACTAATAGAGGTGCCTGTTGACAAGTCAAGGATTGTGAGCATACGTTTTGAAAATGTCATGATGAAAATTGGTATAACCCATTTTTAGTCTTGCCTCACTCATCCTTCACAGAATAATAATCACGATGAAACTCAATAAAAACATTGTTATCACCAGAATTTCTGAATAGAAACTAAGTTCTTAATCCCAAGAACATGTAAGACATTATTCAAAAGAAAAATAGTTTGTGAATTTCAGATGAGATTTTTCAATGTGAGCAATCTCCAAACTTGTGACATCACCTACTTGGATTTCATCAATGCCTGTATAGGGTTCAGCTTGAATGTTGAGATTTTGAAACTCATGGCTAATGTGATTTGTTGATTCAGAATTCGGGTACCAATCTTGGTTTGTATGAGCTGGTGGAGTGGTGAGAAAAGATTACATTTAACCAAATTGCATTTGACCTTAGTATGCGCAATCAAAACAGTGATAGCAAGAGATAGCAACATGAACAGTTTTGTCATAAATTTGACAGGTTGGTCTTGATTGGCAATAGTTTTTGTAGCCTCTTCCATGACCCTGACCACGACTCCTTTTGCCTTGATGACTTTGAGAGTTAGAACTTCTACCACGTCCAGTATTGTTATCGTTGCCAGTTGTCATGTTGATTTAGCCAACTGAGAGTTCAATTGAAGAGTGTTGTTCAACTCGTAGTTCATAGGCCAATAAATGTCCAAAGACTTCGTCAAGAGACATGGTATCCACTCTAGTAAATACATAAGTGACAATTGAATCATATGAAGAATCCAAGTCAGCCAGCAAATAGAAAACAATTTATGTTTCTTTGAGAGTTTATCCAACAACAGCTAGAGTATCTGCAAACGATTTAATCTTATGAAAATAATCAGAAATAGAAAATTACATTTTCTCATAATAGAAAGTTTGAATCTTGTTTGCACGACTTGAACTTTATTTTCTTGCAAACATGTGTTGAAGGGCCGTCCATACGTCACGGGGATTCGTTAGACCAACTAGATTAGTTATTATACTTTTTGAAAGTGAAGACATCAAAAAACAAAGAAGAGCCTGGTCACACTAAAACCACTATGCAAATGTAGGATCTGGGATGAGATGTGGAGAAACATCACTTGAAGATGTCCCTTGGATCAATGGCGAAGGACAAGGGATACTTTCTTCTAAAGAGCCGTAGAGTTGCTGACTGTGTTGGCAAGGTACAACTTGCACCTACCAATGCAAAATAATTATCTTTAAGGAGTTTGGTCGTCACTAGATTCTAAATGCTCATAATGTTCATAGGCATATGATTGACATTATTGGCAACAAAGGTTTTGTTGGAAGAATGGGATGAGTTGGCAACTGAAGAGATTAAGGGTGCCAAGGAAAAAACAAGATTGAATAGAGTCTAATGCTCTAGTACCATAAAACAACAACGAAGATGTTTGGATGAACTTTCAGTCACACACAATACGTGTGCCTCTTTGTATATTAATAGAATAAGTACTTCTATAAGAAAGGAAATTTATATAGAAAGTAAATATAAAGGAAAAATATATAGCAAGAATCAAGCGGCAATATATGGTTCCAAGTTTAAAGTCTTTGAATTTGGTGAAACTGCAGAATTTGTGATATTGGTCTGTGCAGCAACGAATTCATCAATGGCATCCATAATATTCCTCATAAGCATGTATTCTCAATCAAAAGTTCTATTGTATTTTTTATATGATTAATATGAATTTTACGATTCATATCAATTAAAACAAACAACAACTATAATTAGGGGTCTAAATAGTCTGATCCAAGAAAAATGTGGACCACTTCTATTCAGTCTAAAAATTTTTCCACTTTGGACCAGACTGAACTCCTATTCGGTCTATACCGGTCTAGTCTAATTTGATTTAGGGGCGGTCCGGTCCGATCCAAGAGCACCTGATATGATTTAATGGATTAAATTTAATCCAAAATCTTGCAATGATGAAAAATAATTTTTAATCCAAATTTAATTATTTTCAACCCAATTTACGTATTTATCACAGATTTAAGCCAAATAATATTAAAAAAAAATTTCTCTTAAAAGAATTGGCAAAAGAAAAAATAATCTAAATAAAAAGTAAAAAAATACTATTACATTAATATATTATAAATTTATATGATAGTAAATACTGATAAATTAGTAATAATATATTAAATAATAATACACTTATTACTTATAAGTTATTACTAATACTCTTTATATATATACTATGACTCTATAAATTATGTTTTTATACTACAATTAGTCAATTACTATAAATTATAATATGTTAACATTATAAGAGTATATATTATATATTAATATATTATATTACCACTCTTAATCTATATTAATATTAATATTAATATTAAAATTTATATATTATTCTTTGTATATATATATAGATAAGAATCATTCGGTCCGGTCCAGGGAGGGAAATGTCCTGGACTGCGACTGGAACCGGATCGAAAATGTTCGATCCATGCAAAAAATGAACTGGACTGGACCGAATTCCCCGGTCCGGTTCAGTCTTCTTATACTCTTAACTATGATAAATGTAAAATAATCATAAATATATTTAAAAGACTTTATAAATGATAATAATTATATTTAGACTTGTTCATCTGGCTCGAGTTTTGCTCAGCTCGACTCTGAAATTTTCTTTATTTTTTAATAATTTTAGCATTTTCACGTAAGAGATTCAAAAAATTACTCATCTTTCAAATTCAGATGCTTGGATCCGAAACCCAAATTAACATGCCTAATTATAATTCAAAAAACGAAGGAAACAAAAAATGTAAATCTATTGAACATATAACAAATCAAATGTTTAGAATTCATTTGATTGAAATCCTAATAGGACATGCATTTTGCTTCTCTCATTATAAAACCAATTAGACATAATAATAATAATAATAATAAATCAATCAATCAATCGTTCAATCAATCAAACTATCCCATGCATCATCGCCAATAAAATCTACCTTTACATTATTTTTAGACAATTGACTATTATTCAAAACCAAATAATCCAAAAAACCAAGCATAAAAAATAAATAAAACAAATGAACTAACATGCCTAGCATCCAAGAAAACCAAATAAAACCAAATAAACTAAACACATATCATAAACCTTAAGCTAAACTCATTTCATATGACATAGGTTAGGCAAACCAATCCTATCAAGTCTCAAAATTCCTTTTAAAGCCATTGGGAGCTCCTCAACATTTGTCCATGTCTTAGAGACAAAATCACTTGTAGAACGAGCTAAGAAATCGGCACCTACATTACACTCCTGAAATACATGCCGAATCAAAACTTGCTTAGAAGAAGAAAACTCTTGAATTTCATCCCAAAAATCCTCAAGATACCACACACCACATCTATACCTCTTAACCCAATTTACCATCAATAATGAGTCCAATTCCACTTCCAACTTCCTTATGCCAATGTTTTTACGATGTCTCACACCAACAAAGAAAGTAATGAGTTTTGCTGAATTATTAGTGTCATGGCCAAACTCACTAAGAAGCCCAAAGTTAAGCAACCCTTATCATCTCGAATAACTCCTGTTGCCCCTATTATGCCTCGATTCCCTAAGTAACTACCATTTACTTTTAACTTATGCCACTTATTCATAGGTTTCTACCATCAAATAAGACAAATATGTCTATGTTTAATACCTTTTACCATAATAGAAAAGGCATTTAAAATGTGCTCATCCTCCATCTGAAATTTTTTCCCAGCCTCTAATCGACCCGCACTAGAGCAATAACAGCCTTAATAGAATGCCAAAGGGATTCTACTGAAGCCAAACATCCTTCCATCCAAGCCTTACATCTCTAAGCCCATAAAGACCATATAATAATAGATGGCACCAACCTAAGTAATGTACCCTTCTAAGAAGCTTGAGAAGCATGTTGAAACCATATCTATGCCATTTGTTCCCAAGTTCAAGATTAATCATATGGAACACCAACATTGATGGAAGCTTTACGCCAAATTTCTTTAGCTACCAAACCTGCAGCCAAAACATGATCACGATCCTCCTCATACCCCATCTCACAACACTCACACTTGGATACCGTTGGAATATCCAATTGAGTGACCTGACTATCAACACTCAAACAATAATAAAATGCCTTCCACATCATTACCAAATACTTTTTAGAAAAGTGAATGCTATATCCATTCCTACCATCGAAGTTGTGAAACCTTCAACCAAATACACTCCTAAGTACTTTTGAAAGAAAACTCAACACTTAAAGAAGGTGTCCATATTGCCTTATTGTTACCAAGGCATTCCAAAATTTATGCTGCCTTTTCCTCACCCACCAGATTAGTGATCATACGCACATCCCATTTATTCTCAACTTGACAATCGCTAACCTGCAGTAAAGGAATACCATACATAGCAGCCTCGGACACCAGAGTTCTTGAATTCAGCCAACTGTCATGCCAAAAGGAAACCTTCCCATTCCAAATTTGCCATTTAGAATTATTAAGAACTAAATGCATACATCTCATAATACCCTTCCAAAACCAAGTTCCTCTCATTTCCCCTGTTGATGTCATGAAAATCTCAACATACTAGGGCAGGAAAATAAATCATTTCCAGCCCACTGGAGCGAGTTGGGTTTCGATGGGTGTCGTTTGAGACCCCCAGCAAGACTCTGGTGCGGCCGTACGTGCGTGGATAGCATATAAATAAATATAGAAACACAGTATTTTCGTGGTTCGGCTTAAAGTCTATGTCCACGGGGTTTTGGGAAAGAGAATCCGCTATAATGAATATTTTTATAGTCTCTCAAGGCTCTCACTGTACATGAATAAAATACATGATTCTACTGGTATAAACTATTGGGTTCTTCTGAGAAGATGAACCAAGCAATCCGAGAGAAGAGATGAGTTGTAGTCCAGCCAGAGAGTCATCCGTTCAGCTAATCCCCCTGATATTCTGATCGTTACCTTTATATATATAAGCTGGATATTATTTCTTTCTTGCGTGTGTCAGTTGCTTGTTTTTATGTCTTGTCCCCCACGTAATCTGATCCACTCAACTCTTATTCACTCTTGTCTTCTAGTGCACTAAATAATAGGCCTGGGCCCTACTTGGGATATTTCACCCTCACATTACCCCGCGAATTCTTAGCAAAAGAACTTTGGTGGGAATTCTAAAATATCCAAAAACTGGGATGGTAGTAATTTGTCTTCCGAGCCTTATTAAACCTTAAGTGTGATGATTCGTGGGCGAATCATGGATAACGTCACCTTACCTTGTTATTGAAAGTTCTCATTCAGATGATCTACCAAGTGGTGATGGAGTTGTCTGAAGGCGAGCGGACCGAAGGCCGAGACATGAAGCCCAGACGACCCCGCGGTCCGAGGGGCGAAGCACCTATATAGTCCCTATATTCACATGCACTTCGTGAAGTGAAGCCTTAAGACAAAAATTCAAGTATGATGTGGAGAGGATCTTGTGAGCAGAATGTTATAAAGGAGAGTGTTCCTCTAGAGGTGTACTGTGTAAATGTTTCAAGAGGTGTGAAAGTTTGTGTCTGAAGCTGAGTATGAGTGAATTCAGAGATGTTCCTAAGTAATGATTACTGAGCTCCTGTAGGGAAGTCCAAGCTCACGGAAGTGTGCTTAAAGCCCGAATGAAGTTGCGAGCTCAAGGAGCGGGCGGTACCCTAGAGATTTAAGTGGCTCAAATCTATAAATTTTGAACGGAGGTGGGGGTTTCCAAGTGGCATGGTAATGTCATTTTGTTTCTGAGTGGTGGTTTAAGATTAGGCTAATCGCGATCGGGCTAGTGTGAATTTGAACATGCATGGGTGATGCAAGCTTGAGCTGACTAAGGGTACAACTTCGAGTAGGTTTCCCATGCAAGGGAGGGAATCCGACCGCGTTTTAGTAAAGGGAATCTAATCGTGTTGTGGTAAGAGGAGTCCCTGAGTTTGCACTTTCCGAGCTGAGCTTTCCGAGTTGGTGTCTTGGATTGAAGGAGTTTGTGTGACAAATCTGGGAGAGAGGGAAGTAGCTTAATGGATTTTCGAGCCGGTAGAGCTCAGACCGAAGAATTTGGAGTCAATGGAGCTCGTTTCGAGGGCGTTCCAGTTTGACGAATACCGAACTGGTATCATCCCTGAGCTAGGGGAGATCCGAGTAAGAGACCAGGTCTAGTGGGCGGCTGGGCTGGTTGGCGTGAGGTGTCCGTGTGTGAGAGGTGGCCCAACTGAGTTGAAGGTGTTCGAGAGGTGAAGGGTCCAGAGTGGGTGGTGCTAACGAATCCGAGTTGGTTGAGGGTGTCGACTAGAAGGGCTCGGACTGGAGGTCATGTCCGCGTTGGGATGGCATCCGTTTATGGTTCCCGAGTAAGGGAGGCTTGGATTGAGGGTGTCCGTGATCGATGAGTTGTGTTCCCGAATGTGTGTAATGTGAGAAAATTCTGATATGAGGGAATCTGATCCGAGCTGAGAAAAACCTGAGCAAGTTGGGAGAAATCCGAGCTGGAATCCGAGCTGCAGAGAGAACCCGAGTTGCAAAGAGAATCTGAGCTGCATTAGAGTAGTTTCTGAATGTGGCATGCCTTTGGTACGGAGCTGACCGATGGAAACCACCATTATACCCCCGAACATCTGTGAAAAGGTCAGCACAAAGCCGGAGTTGGCCAGCGGCCTTCTGAAAAACTGTGGGCTATTGAACCCGATCAACCATTTTTACTAAATCTTTTAAGAGGAGTCTCCTCCTTTCGTTCTGGAGAGAAAGAGAGTGTCGGTATGCAAAAGTATGGGAAAGACGACCCAAGAAATGGTAAGAGAGGGTTTGTGTTTTGTGTGGTGGAGATCCGAGTGTATCCGAGTGGTTGGGCCTCCTGTGTGGAACATTGAGCACTAAGCGAGCTCAGGAAAGTCTGAGTTAAGGGGTTCGAGGGGTGGCCAGACTACCCTGGAAGTCGCCGGTGGGCCAGCCATGTCCGAACGGGACAGGGCTTCCTGAATGCAGCCGTGCAGGAGGTGTTGAGCCACCATGTCATCTCTAGCGAGATGGCCAGTTGGCACCACAGTTGAGCTCGTGATCGATCGAGCTGGTGTTAGCGTCTTTCCAACCGTATAAGTGATAAAAGTAATAAAATATAAAAATAAGAATAAAGTGATTGAGTATACTTATCTGAAAAAATTTTTTGTTGAGTTGTTACACAGACGACCCCTTTGGCGCGCGGACCGAGGGCCGAGGCATGGAGCCCAAGCGACCCTGCGATCTGACGGGCGAGGCATGGAGGCCTAGGCGACCCCTTTGGTGAGCGGACGTGCGCGCCGCGCGCGTGTACCGAAAAAATTTGCACAAAAAGTGGAAGTCCTGAGTTCAACGAGAAAGCTCTTATGGGGCTTTTGATACTGTATGGAACCATCGTCGAGTATAGGCATAGCTGTGGAAGGGGACTCGGGTTGGGGGAGAGGTGGGTTACATTGCTTACTTATTAAATTAGAAATGAATGTTTCTCCCGTGAATCTCATTGCATGCGAGATTACTTCAGGCACCATTCCCGTTTTAGCAGGGGAAAAGAGCTCAGAAAGGTTCAATGGTCACTTACGTAATAACCGAGGGCTGAGGCATGGAGCCCAAGCGACCCCACGGTCTGAGGGGTGAGGCTAGGAAGCCCAGGCGATCCCTTGAGCAAACCGAGGGCCGAGGCGTGGAGCCCAAGCAACCCCGCAGTCTGAGGGGCGAGGCATGGAGCCCAAGCGACCCCTTGAGCGAACCGAGGGCGGAGGCGTGGAGTCCAAGCGATCCCACGGTCTGAGGGACGAGGCTAGGAAGCCCAGGCGACCCTTTGAGCAAACCGAGGGCCAAGGCGTGGAGCCCAAGCGACCCCGTGGTCTGAGGGGCGAGGCTTGGAGCCCAGGCGACCCCTTGAGCGAACCTAGCACCGAGGCGTGGAGTCCAAGCGATCCCGCAGTCTGAGGGGCGAGGCTAGAAGCCCAGGTGACCCCTTGAGCAAACCGAGGGCCGAGGCGTGGAGTCCAAGCAACTCCGCGGTCTGAGGGGCGAGGCATGAAGCTCAGGCGACCCCTTGAGCGAACCGAGAGCTGAGGCGTGGAGCCCAAGCGACCCCGCGGTCTGAAGGGTCTCGGGTATAGGCATAGCTGTGGAAGGGGTCTCGGGTTGGGGGAGAGGGGGGTTACATTGCTTACTTATTATATTAGAAAGGAATGTTTCCCCCGAGAATCTCACTGCATGCGAGATTACTTCAGGCACTATTCCTGTTTTAGCAGGGGAAAAGAGCTCAGAAAGGTTCAATGGTCACTTACGTAATAACCGAGGGCTGAGGCATGGAGCCCAAGTGACCCCGCGGTCTGAGGGGTGAGGCTAGGAAGCCCAGGCGACCCCTTGAGTAAACCGAGGGCTGAGGCGTGGAGCCCAAGCGACCCCGCGGTCTGAGGGGCGAGGCATTGAGCCCAGGCGACCCCTTGAGCGAACCGAGGGACGAGGCGTGGAGCCCAAGCGACCCCGCGGTCTGAGGGGCGAGGCATGGAGCCCAGGCGACCCCTTGAGCGAACCTAGGGCTGAGGCATGGAGCCCATGCGACCCCGCGGTCTGAGGGGCGAGGCTAGGAAGCCCAGGCGACCCCTTGAGCGAACCGAGGGCCAAGGTGTGGAGCCCAAGCGACCTCGCGGTCTGAGGGGTGAGGCTTGGAGCCCAGGCGACCCCTTGAGCAAACCGAGGGGCGAGGCATGGAGCCCAAGAGACCCTGCAGTCTGAGGGGCGAGGCATGGAGCCCAGGCGACCCCTTGAGCGAACCGAGGGCCGAGGCGTGGAGCCCAAGCGACCCCGCGGTCTGAGGGGTGAGACTTGGAGCCCAAGCGACCCCTTGAGCGAACCGAGGGCCGAGGCATGGAGCCCAAGTGACCTCGCGGTCTGAGGGGCGAGGCATGGAGCCCAGGTGAGCCCTTTGGCAAGCGGATCGAGGGTCGAGGCATGGAGCCCAAGCAACCCCGCGATCCGGTTGATTGAGAAAGTGGTGGTCCGTCTTCCGTACCTGAGATGATAAAAACATGCAATATATATATGTTATCAAGAAAATGCCGTAAGGTATGAGGTCACGACCCCGCAATCCACAAGCGGTCATTGGCAGGAAACCAGGTGTGCGAGGGTTTACGTGCAAGCCTGGACGTGAGATTCAACCCCGCGATTCGCAAGCATCCGAGATGAGACTTGTCGAGTGAGCTTGGTAGGTGATCGCAAGCCTCGAGCCTATCATGGATGTAAAGACTTGACGAGTGAACTTGGGTACGGGACCTCAAGTCTCGAGCCCTTGACGAACGAATCGTTGGGCTGGTCATGGGTGGCCGGACAACCCCGTGACTAAACCTAATCCCATATGAAGAGCATGGAACTGGCGTTGCCGTGGAATGAGCGCGTCAACTTTGAGCTGCAAAATAATTTTGTTAAATAGAAACATGAATTTTCAT
This sequence comes from Platycarya strobilacea, assembly GCA_036898215.1. Taxonomy (NCBI): domain Eukaryota; kingdom Viridiplantae; phylum Streptophyta; class Magnoliopsida; order Fagales; family Juglandaceae; genus Platycarya; species Platycarya strobilacea. Next base: position 15,822,960 of record CM072549.1, on the reverse strand, counting down.
GCCACTAAGTCCGAATATTGGGTCCGAATTTGTATATGCATTAGAAGTATAAAATTTGTGAAAATCGATTCGTAGTATTGCAGCATTTTTGATTTCCATAATCTGAGGTGACGAGTGACCTCTAAAAATAAAATAGAAAATAGGCAAATCCCGGATGAGACACTTATTGCACGTAAATAAATTTTTAAATGGAAAAGGTGAATGGTGGGAGCTGGAACACAGCCCCCATGTGTTAAGCGAGCATGATTATTCTAAATGTGGTGAAATGGGAAGTCTGAGTGAGCTAGGTGAGCTGAGTTGATCTGTACGTGAGCTATAGGCGTGCAAGGGGCAGTCTGAGCCCATGTGGTGACCGACTGGTGGTCATTAATAAGCAAATGTGTATTAGGCGAGCGCAGTGAGGTTGACGAGCTGAGGGAGAGTTCGTAAGCGGGTCATGCGTGGTGCGCATGAGGTGAGGGAGAAAGGGCGAGGGGGCGAGCTGTGTTGGCGAGAAGAAGTCTGGATGTGAGGCAGCGAGCTAGTGGGGGTAGAGTTCCGAGTATGATGTGATCTGAGCGAGCTATAAGAGAGGTGGCGAATCTTAGTAGTCTGGGCGAGGGAAGTGGCGAGCCCTCTGTGTTGGGTGAGCTTGAGTGTGAACTGGAGAACTTTTCCGTGAGATAGTTGGGCGAGCTGTGAAAGAGAAGGTGAACTGGTTTGGCGAGCATGCGTGGCAAGGTCTGAAGGCGAAGTGACGAGCACGATGCCCGTCAATAAACTGGGTGAGCTGGGTTTGGTGGTCTGTTGGCGAGCGGGTTGCATGGCGAGCAGCTTCGGCGAGCTGGTGGGCTACGGGTGAGCTGGACGAGCTGTGTGGTAAGCTGTTGTTTTCTAAATAAAGGTGTACTGGGCGAGCTGTGGTCTATTGGTGAGCCGTATGCTGAAGTGTGAGGGCGTGAAGCGTTCTTTGGGCGAGTTGTGAATATGTTGTGATGGCGAGTACGGTGTATGGCGAGTTGAGTGTTCCCGAGAAATAGTTTGGGCGAGATGTTTCCGAGTGTAGTGGTCGAGCTTAAGGTTACTGTGGACGAGTCCTTGATGTTGTGGGTGTGATGGCGAGTGTGAATTGATCCGTGAGATAAGGGTGGTGTTCTGTTGGGCGAGCGACGTGAGTTTGGCGACAGGGCGAACCAAGATGCCGTAGGTGAGATAGTCTCGTGCAGTGTAGCGAGGGGTTGAAGGAAATGTGGCGAGCTGAGTGCTGTGCAGCAGGTGTGTATGGTGAGGTCGACGAGGTGAGGAGTCACCGGCGAGTAAGGTGCATGGCGAGCTGAGTGCTGTGGGCAAGCTGAGTGCTATGGGCGAGCTGGGTCTGCTGCGGGCGAGCTGGATGAGGCAAGCCCGTTCGGTAGCCGTGTGTGCCACAGTGAGCTGGCGAGCTGGATTTGCATGCACGGAGACAGAAAACTCCGGCGGTCACGTGACTGCCGGCGGGAGTACAGAGCTCGCGGCGGGAAGCCGTGTGCTTGTGCTGTGAGTGTGTTCGCCTAGTTTTCACCTAGCGAGCTTGTATACAGACTATTTTTGTAAAATAAAAATAAAAATAATAATTGGCGAGTGTACTGTCTGTGAGAGAATATCAACTTATTCTCTATGAAAAAGAGACGAGAGGTAGGTCTCTCTTCTAAGCGAGATATTCTCTCGCCTTTGTTTGATATTATACAAAAATAATAAATTTAAGAATACTCATCTGGGGACATCGTTTGCATGTCTGAGAAGTCGTCCAGTGTTTCAGAAAATCATCATTTTCCCACTTCTGGTCTAATGAGAATCCCATAGACGGCACCAATGTTGATGTCATGAAAATCTCAACATACCAGGTCAGGAAAATAAATCATTTACAGCCCACTGGAGCGAGTTGGGTTTCGATGGGTGTCGTTTGAGACCCCCGGCAAGACTCCGGTGCGGCCATACGTGCGCGGATAGCATATAAATAAATATAGAAACACAGTATTTACGTGGTTCGGCTTAAGGCCTACGTCCACGGGGTTTTGGGGAAGAGAATCCACTATAATGAATATTTTTACAGTCTCTCAATGCTCTCACTGTACATGAATAAAATACATGATTCTACTGGTATAAACTATTAGGTTCTTCTAAGAAGATGAACCAAGCGATCCGAGAGAAGAGAGGAGTTGTAGTCCAGCCAGAGAGTCAACCATTCAGCTAATCCCCCTGATCTTTTGATCGTTACCTTTATATATATAAGCTAGATATTATTTCTTTCTTGCGTGTGTCAGTTGCTTGCCTTTATGTCTTGTCCCCTACGTAATGTGATCCACTCAACTCTTCTTCACTCCTGTCTTCTAGTGCACTAAATAATAGGCCTGGGCCCTACTTGAGATATTTCACCCTCACATCCCCCACCAAAGAAATATGCTTCTTTTTAACATATTTTACCTGAAAATACTGCACCTATAAAGATTTTTTAGTTACGATTTTCCAACATAATTTCATAAAAAGAGAAGTTTGCACTTTTTTCGACCATCGCAAACCCACACCACCTTCTCAAATTGGCTAACACAAATTATTCCAAGCCAACTATTTACGCTTAGGCTTGCCATCAGAAAAATCCCAAAAGAAATTATCATAAGAGAATATAACTTACAGAACATAGCTTTCAGGGCATGCACAAATGATAATATATGAACTGGTATACTAACAATATATTTAAGCAATAGAAGTTGTGCCTAGTGGAAAGCAGCCGATTCTACTATCCTCCCAACCTGTCTCTGATCCTCACAATTAAATCATCAAAATGACACACCTTTAGTCTATTAGTTATCAAAGGAGCTCCCAAATATTTTACCGGAAAGGACCCTGACGAATAGCATGTCAATTGAAGCAATCTCCGACATCTCGCAGCAGAAAAATACTTTGGGAAGAAAATAGAATTCTTCTCCACACATACAACCTATCCAGACCAAGCCTCATACTAAAAAACACCTTGTTCAGCAGAAATCAACCGACTCAAAATAGGAGATAATCTATTGACCAGGATTTTAGAGCAAACTTTGTAAACTACTAAGCATAAACTAATAGATCTGTATTTATCAAACCCCGTAAGATTTTACACTTTCGAAATTAAAACAAAAAAGAGGTCGTATAGAACCTTGGTAAAAAAAGACCCTTGAAAAAGTCTTGCTCTGCATCAACGACATCAAATTCTACGATATCCCAACATGCTTTATAAAATCATGAGCCGAATCCACCAGTCCAGGACTACTATTAACAAGGATAGAAAATATTACCCTTTGATTGAAGGGATCTGCAAAAGCAATTGATTTTCAGATTCCAACACATCAGCATCAATCAATGATGACAAATTTGATAACTCCTCCCAATTGAGGAAGGGCCCTCAGAAAATTCTCAAAAAAATCAACTACAGCCAAATGAATTTCTTCTAAACTCTTCAAAACTGTGCCATCTCTCATATTCATAATCTGCACCCTAGTTTTGGCCATTGAAACAAAAGAACAAAAAAACTGAGGAGATGCTTCACCATGTTCCGATCCAACCAATTAAGTTTTGCATGTTGAGACAATCTAATCTCTTTCCTCTAATTCCAAATAGCAAGTTCTTCTTTAGTAATCAATAGGTCCAACAAAGAATATATTATTTTAATTATTATTAGATAATAGAAAATTTTAAAGATGAATTAGAGGACAAATATGTAATCGTACAAATGAGGATGGTATTAACATTGAACTCAAATAAATCCTTTGTTTTTGTTTTTATTTATAATAAAATCATACTACATTCATTAATAACAGATAATATAACTGGACTTGAAACATACATTATCAACATACTATAACGTCTATAGCTCTCTAGTATACAAAGTACTGACTGTTGATATTACTGTTGATGAGGCTCAGGACCGGCTCAATATGTTAGGCAGCCTAAGGCTAAATTTTGATTGAGACTTTTTAAAAATATATATTTTTTATTTTTATTTTTATATTAGATTTTTATTTAAAATTAATTCTTCTCATTTGTTAAGTAAATTACTACTTAAGATTTTATACTAGCTTTTCAACCAATATTTTTAATTAATGATGTCATATATATGTAATATTTACTTGATATTTTTTATATTCAGTTAATTAATTTTTTAATTAATTAATTTTTTTTAAAAAAAAATCTTTAGATTATTTTTGGGGGTCTTCTTCTATTTGGGACTTTAGGCAATTGCCTGAATGACCTAATAGAAGAGCCGACCATAATGAGATTATAGCCTCTTTGATTATTGTAGGATAGAAATATATATATATATATATATATATTCATTAATCCTTGTCCTTTTTCATTTGAATATTCAATGGTTAGCTAAGACTAGAATTAAATAATTTTTAAAACAAGATTGGAATATTAATACACTTTATATATATAATATACCTGATCTTCAAATCCTCGGAACGGATACCAATTTTTGTTAAAAAAGAAAAAAGAAAAAGAAAACGTTAATGGTGGTTGTATCTATCAAGGTCTTATTCTCATGATGATGAAAACCAAGCATGTTGCATAGTCCCGGATGAAGCACTTTTCCATTTTGGAATATAATACTACAACAGGTCGCGGGGGTCGATCCTGACCCGAAGCTTATCTTACTTTGCAAAATCGACATTTCATTCATTTTTTCTTGCAACAGCTATTAAATACAATAGTACTTGTCAAACTAAAATATTCCACTATTAATCCATTAAGTTCCCCGCTCCTTTTTCCCCACTAAGAAAAATACCATTCAGCTTCATTTCACACTGCAATATTTAACGTTTCCAAGTGGATTCTGTCATATTATTCCACACGTACATATCGATTAGGACTTCCAAATTAGGGGGAATTGTGACTATTTGTGAGGGCCGGTTAGGATTTGAAAGAACCTGGGTCAAAGTTTGGGTAAATACATCAAGTGCTTCATCTCTTTATCATATAATATGTTGATAATAATTTCCTAGGGATCACAAGGGTTACAATGGACATTACATGCATCAACACAGCTAGCTTTATTGCGAATATAGTCCTGCAGGCTATTCTTATGATCAGCTTGTACGCAATATGGTCCTCGACCGATTGGATAAAGCAAAACCCACCACAAAAATCCCCATCTCTTTCTCTCTCTCTGTGGTTTTCTTTTTTGTTGATTAGAATATCAGACAACCACCCATGCGCATGCATCCATCCAGTGTCTCTCTTTAGTTTCTGCTTATCCACTTTTTCACTGTATCTTCGTAGATACGCAATGAATTATCATGTTTTGATATTTATTAGGTCATGTTGTTTATTTATATTGGGTCGAAGATGACTTGTCCATTTCATTTAGTCCCATCATCCAATGCTGTCAATATAGCACTAGCTTAAGAAGATGACAATAAGAAAAATATGTTACAAAGCCATGATCTCATACCAAATTAAGTTCCAGAATAAATGATATATAATATATATATATATATAACCTTGTTTGAATTGAAGATTGAGTTGAACTCATCTTAATTAATCTTTATTTCATCATTATACTTTTTTAACTTTTTATACAAAATATAATTTTTAATATAATTTTTTCAAATTTCAAAATACCCTTTTCAAATTCTAATTCACTTTTTTTAAATTTTAAAATAATAATAATATTAAAAAATAAACTAAACTCTTTAAAATTAATTCAAGTCAAAAGCTAGTTTTGCTACATATAGTACATATGTTACTTTTAAAATTAGTTATTACGCCTTCTACATATATAATTTTGGTAGCGATCATGTGTTCATGAGCTAGCGAACTCACTTCCCTACAAGTGAAATATAAAGATTATAATGAAATCTCAAGTGATCAAGATAACCCCCCATCAATTCATTGTGTTAGTTTTATTGACTGATCAGCAATACCACGCAAGCGAGCATAAACACCACGTCAGCACACAATAAAAATGATTAAAAAAATATGTTTATCTCCTAGACATGATATTTGCCCGAACAAGAAAGTTAAATCACTTATTGTGCTCCCTCATTGTGATAATGATCATCTGATTTATAATTCGATGATGCTGACTGTCGTGTTTTCATTAAACAATTATAGATATATCATGTAGCTATATTTTTGTAAAAACTTATTTTTGTAATGAACGAACGAAATACAGTCGTCTCCTATCCCACCACTAAATTATGTGAATGATCCCACCACAATTATTTTAAATTTTGCATAGTGACTTGTATTGTAACTTGTATAGTAATTTCAAAACCTATAAATAGGAGTTTCAGTTATAATGAAATTCATAAAAAAATATAAAGAGAGAAAGAAAGTTTCAGTTTTTAAGAGTTTCAGAGAGAATTTCTTATTTCTCTTTTGCAATAGTAGTTTCTTTCTTTAAGTTTCATAACACGTTATCAGCACGACGATTCTACCAATTCTGAAACTAGTGGCCTTATTCATCTGTAAGTTTTTCAATATATTATTTGAAGTCTTTAATATATTTTATTGATGATTATCTGTGTGAATTTATAAATATGAGATACACATATTTATTTCATTATTTATATGTGTAGAAAATGACAAATCTTACAAAATTGAAATTTGTTACTCTTGATATATCTGGGAAAAATTATTTATCCTAGATACTTAATGCTGAAATACATCTTGATGCAATGAACTTGGGAGAAACTATTAAAGAAGGAAATCAAACATCCCTGCAGGAACGTGCTAAAGTAATGATTTTCTTTCGCCACCATCTTCATGAAGAATTGAAAACTAAATATCTCACAGTAAAAGATCCCTATATTTTGTGGAACAATTTAAGGGAGATGTATGAACACCAGAAGACTGTCATCCTCCCAAGAGCTCGTTCTCAATGGATGCACTTGAGGTTGCAAGATTTTAAAAGTGTTAGTGAGTATAATTCCGTACTTTTTAAAATAAGCTCAGTATTAAAATTATGCAGTGAGAAAATCACCGATGATGATATGCTAGAGAAGACTTTTACTACATTTCATGCTTCGAATGTGCTCCTGTAGCAGCAGTATCGAGAGAGAAAGTTCAAGAAATATTCTGAACTTATATCATGTCTTCTAGTAGCTGAGCAGAATAATGAGCTCTTATTAGAAAGCCACCAGTCACGCCCTACTGGCTCAATATTATTCCCTGAAGTGAATGGTAATGGGTTTGCATCATTCCCAGAAGTGAATGGTGCATCCTTTAGAAGAAATCGGAGGCGTGGACGTGGTAGGAGAAATTATAGAAATGTTGGTCCCAGGAGTGACAACATTAAAAGGGATTATAATATACCATATCAGCAGAAGTGGTACAATTCAGAAAGGGGTAAAAATCCTCAAAATAATTCTTCAAAGAAAAGTGAAGAGATGTGCCATAGATGTGGAATGACTGGACATTGGTCACGTACTTGTCGTACGGCCAGGCACTTAACTGATTTATATCAAGCTTCTATTAAAGGAAAGAATAAAGTGCATGAAACAAATTTAGTAGAACCATCAGATGATTTATTAGATTCAGTAGATGTAGACGTTACTCATCTTGATGTATCTGATTTCTTTAATCATCCTGAAGGTAGTATTGAACACTTAATTGGAGATAGAAGTGTTCCACTCAATTAATGTATTTTCTTTCTATCAGTAATAAAAGTTTTGTATATTTTGTAGAATCATGGATCACATTGATGAGCTTTTTATCTCTGAGTTGAATGATAAAGATATATGTCTGGCTGACAGTGCTACAACTCACACAATTCTCAAAGAAAAGAAATATTTTTAAAATCTAACACTAAGTAAAGCCTATGTCCATACCATATCAGGTTCATCGGATTTAATTGAGGGTTCCGGAAGAACTTATATTGTGTTGTCTAATGACACCAAATTTTGTATTGATGATGCTCTATTCTCTTCACAATCCAAAAGAAATTTATTACGTTTCAAAAATATACGTCGTAATGATTACCATATTGAAACGACCAATGAAGACAGTAAAGAGCATCTTCTTATTACTAAAACAATATCGGGCCAGAAGCTCGTATTAGAAAAACTGTCTGCTCTATGTTCTGGATTGTATTATACAAAAATGAGAACAATTGAATCATATGTGGTAATGCACCAGAAGTGCATTGATCCTAAAGTATTTATGACTTGGCATGATCGCCTTGGACATCCGGGTTCTATAATGATGAGACGAATTATTGAAAATTCGCATGGGCATCCCTTAAAGAATCAAAAGATATTTCTACCCAATGAATCTCCGTGCTCTGCATGTTCTCAAGGTAAGTTAATTATTAGACCATCTCCCTCAAAAGTCATTGTTGAATCTCCATCCTTTTTACAAAGGATTCACGGAGATATATGTGGGCCTATTCATCCATCAAGTGGACCATTTAGATATTTTATGGTTCTAATTGATGCATCTAGTCGATGGTCACATGTTTGTCTTCTTTCCACTAGAAATGTTGCATTTGCTAGACTTCTTGCTCAGATAATTAAACTACGAGCACTAATTTCCTGAGTATCCGATTAAGACCATTCGATTGGATAATGCAGGTGAATTTTCATCTCAAGTTTTTGATGATTATTGCATGTCAATAGGAATAGATGTTGAATATCCTGTTGCCCATATACACACACAAAACGGTTTAACTGAGTCTTTGATCAAAAGGCTTCAACTAATCGCTAGACCTTTACTTATGAAATCAAGACTACCTATTTCTGTTTGGGGACATGCTATACTTCATGCAGCATCTCTAATTCGCATTAGACCATCTGCATATCAAAAATATTCTCCATTACAGCTTGCATTTGGTCAACAACCAAATATTTCTCATCTTCGTACTTTTGGATGTGCTGTATATGTTCCAATTGCACCTCCACAACGTACAAAAATGGGCCCTCAACGTAGACTTGGGATATATGTTGGTCTTGATTCTCTATCCATTATTAGATACCTTGAACCCCTTACAGGGGATATGTTTAAAGCACGTTTTGAGGATTGTCATTTTGACGAATCAAATTTTCCGTTAATGGGTAAAGAAAAGTCGGTGCCTGAAGCACGACAAGATATTAATTGGGATAATAAGACCCTGTTTCATTTTGATCCTCCTACAAATGAATGTAAATGGGAAGTTCAAAGGATTATTCATTTGCAAAATGTTGCAAATCAGTTACCGGATGTATTTACTGACACTAAAGGTATAGTAAAATCTTATATTCCTGCTGTTAATACTCCAGCAAGGATTGAAGTCCCTGAAGGACAAATTGTCAAAGCAGCAATAGATGAATCTAAAATACGCCTGAAGCGTGGAAGACCTATTGGTGTAAAAGACAAAATTCCCAGAAGGAAAAGAATACAAAATGAATTTGGTGTTCCTGAAGAACACATACCCACAATACAGGCTACAAATATAATTGGTGCTCCTAAAGAGCTTAAATCTTCTATTCCAGAACCTCCTGAAGAGGAAACTCCTAAAGAGTATAAATCTCCTAAAAAGGGACCTCCTGAAGAGGAACAGGTACCTGAAAATAATGAGATCTCAATACATTTCATGAAAACTGGAGAAATTCTGGATAGAAATAAAACTGTTGTCGCCAACATATTTTCATATAAAATGGCCCTTGACATTACCAGAAGTAATGAAGAAAGTGAGCCAAAAAGTGTCGAAGAATGTCAATGTAGAAATGATTGGCCAAAATGGAAAACAGCTATTGAAACTGAATTAAATTCGCTAGCAAAACGAGAAGTATTTGGACCTGTTGTCCAAACACCAAAGGGTGTGATGCCTGTTGGATATAAGTGGGTATATATACGAAAACGTAATGAGAAAAATGAAATTATGCGATACAAAGCACGACTTGTCGCACAAGGTTTCCTGCAGAAACCCGTGATTAATTATGAAGAAACATACTCTCCCGTTATGGATGCAATCACATTTAGATTTTTGATTAGTCTGGTTGTTACAAAAGGATTAGAAATGCGGTTGATGGATGTGGTCACTGCATATTTATATGGATCCTTAGACCATAACATATATATGAAAATCCCTGAAGGATATAAGATGCCTAAAGCATCTACAAGTACATCTAGAAATATGTACTCAATCAGACTACAAAGATCTTTATATGGGTTGAAGCAATCCGGACGCATGTGGTATAATCGCTTAAGCGAATATCTATTGAAAGAAGGATTTGAGAATAATCTTATATGCCCATGTGTTTTTATTAAGAAATCAGAATTCGGATTTGTCATTATTGCGGTTTATGTTGATGATTTAATATTGTGTGAACTCCTGAAGAGATCTCAAAAACCGCTATATATTTAAAGAATGAATTTGAAATGAAAGATCTTGGCAAAACAAAATTTTGTCTCGGCCTGCAGCTTGAGCACTTGCCAAATGGAATTTTTATTCATCAGTCCATGTATACTGAGAAAGTCCTAAAGCATTTTTATATAGACAAATCTCATCCCCTGAGTACTCCAATGATTGTTCGAACACTTGATGTGAAGAAAGATCCATTCCGTCCTTGTGATGACGATGAAGAAATTCTTGGTCCTGAAATACCATATCTCAGTGCAATTGGAGTTTTGATGTATCTTGCAAATTGCACTCGACCAGATATTACATTCTCAGTTAATCTGCTTGCAAGATATAGTTCTGTACCAACTCGAAGGCATTGGAATTGCATTAAACATGTCCTTCGTTACCTTCATGGTACGGTTGATATGGGATTATTTTATCAACGTGGTTCAAGTCCAGAATTGATTGGGTATGCAGATGCAGGTTATCTTTCAGATCCACACAGAGGTAGATCTCAAACTGGATATTTATTTACTTATGGAGATACTGCCATATCATGGAGATCTGTTAAGCAGACACTATCTGTTACTTCTTCAAATCACTCAGAGATCATTGCTATTCATGAAGCAAGTCGAGAGTGTATTTGGTTGAGATCAGTTATTCAACATATCTAGGAAAAGTGTGGACTTCCCATGATCGATAATAGCCCAACAATCTTATATGAAGATAATACTGCTTGTATCACTCAAATCAAAGGAGGATATATTAAAGGTGACAGAACCAAACATATTTCACCTAAATTCTTTTATACTCATGAACTTCAAGAGAAATGTGAAATTGATGTCAAGCAGATACGATCTAGTGATAATCTGGCAGATTTATTCACAAAGGTGTTACCAATTTCCACATTCAAAAAGATTGTGCATAATAATGGAATGCGAAGACTCAAAAATCTTTTGTCATGCACTTTTCAGGGGGAGTAAATGTACTGATTGTACTCTTTTTCCTTCGCTGAGGTTTTGTCCCACTGAGTTTTCCTCTGCAAGGTTTTAATGAGGCAATCTTAAAGCACTTGTGGATACATAAGAAAACTGTACTCTTTTTCCTTCGCCATTGGTTTTTCTTCCCACTGGATTTTTACTTGGCAAGGTTTTAACGAGGCAGATTCCTTATTGGCGGTCATTCAAGGGGGAATGTAATGAACGAACGAAATACAGCCGCCCCCTGTCTCACCACTAAATTATGTGAATGACCCCACCACTATTATTTTAAATTTCGCATAGTAACTTGTATAGTGACTTGCATAGTAACTTGCATATTAATTTCAAAGTCTATAAATAGGGACTTCGGTTGTAATAAAATTCATAAGAAAATATAGAGAGAGAAAGAAAGTTTCAGTTCTTAAGAGTTTCAGAGAGAATTTCTTATTTCTCTTTTGCAATAGTAGTTTCTTTCTTTAAGTTTCATAACAATTCTAATTATATTATTTGTACTTTGGAATTTAGAAAATTCATTTATTGATGTCGTATTTTGCGACCTGAACTATTTGACGTGGCCCAAATAATTCACATCTGTACAAAAAAATGGTGAGTAGGGTTATGGTGTCCTGAAACAACTTCGATGTTTAAATCAGTATGAGTGTAAGGAAAATCTGGAAGTATAAAAGCAGATAATAAAGATAGATCGCTTAACCTGTGGACCGCAAGGCTTCCGACTATTTATAGAGCTCAGCATGCCCTGGCTAAACCTCCTAAGTGGCATGGTGGTCATCCTTCCGACATGTCAGACCATTATTTCTTTTGCTGTGTTTGAGTATATATTTCTGTCTCCTTGATTCTGTTTCAGCATGTTGTTTCTCTTTTCGTACCGTGTCAGCCCCTCACTCCATCGCAGGGATATATTTGGACTCTTGACCTGCATTTAATGTGGTCAGGGGGACCTTATTCGTGATCGACTTGCTAGAGATTTAGGCACCCCTGCATGGTTTCGCATTTAATATATCGTGGTCGTAGCAAGTCTCCGCATTACATATGGTGGAGCTGCCAAGTACTTCACATTTAATGCAAAGTGGGTGTGCCTGCCTTTCTCTGACTATCTCGATCGTTACTTTCTCTCCTATACTAGCCTCCTCTTACTTGGCCTCAAAGGACTCATCCCCCGTGTTGGCCTCCTCTTGCCCGGCTTATGGGGAATCGTCTCTCATGTTGGTCACCCTGAAACTTGCCTCCTATAGACTCAGACCTTCTTTTTCTTTTAATTTTTTTTTATAAGATTGGGCTTGAGGCCAAATCTCCCGTAAGTGGGCCTCCCCTCACACCATTGGATTAGAGGCAAGACTCACATAGTGGAGGGCAAGACTTTAAGAGGAAATCTTGTTCCATTTAAGAAGGTAAAATCCTGTCTAGAAGAACCATTTGCAAGATTTAATTCTTTTTAAAAAAAAATCCATTGATTAATCAAGCACAACTTCACTTTTTAATTTTCTAGTGTTCTTCCTACTGGGCCCAGCTAGCTCCTCCTTATCCACCACATTCATAATTCTTCTATTATTTTAATTATATATGTGTACGTGTCCTAATTTTAATACCATCGTTATCCAAAAGGTGGAGTCTCTTCAGATTTTAGATTACATTTGGAGGAATATGATTTGTGTACTGACAAAACTCCACATCAGCAGCCCCACTGTCACACTAAGTGGCCCACCACCTCCCTAACCCATCGGCCCATCCCTTTGGGTTGGGCATTGATCACGTTTTACAGATTGTGATTGTGATTTTCTTAATTTCGTCGTGGGGTATGTATGTTTAGGGATTCTCAAGCACCATCATCTTTGGGGCCCCCAAGTTTGCATCCCATTCACATTTGCCATATCCTTAGATACACCGAGAAGCTGGTACTGCCAAGGAAACATGAGTTTTCACGTATATATTATAAACTTGGTAGATTTGTCAGGAAAATTTACATGAGTTAGATTAATTTGAAAAAAATTACACATCTTCCCGATTCAACCAATTCTTTCCATATGGGTTCCTGTCGAAGTCCAAATCTTTTGGGTTACTTCCCAAACATCATCCAACCATGGATTGAGGATTTTATGGAATTTTCTTTGATATGATCCAGACAAGTGCTTTGTCACCTTTCATTAAAAGAAAATTATTTAGTTGCAGTCAATTAATTACAGTCAAATAACTATTTATAATAAAAATTAATTATAAATAATTATTTGATCACAATTAGAAAACCCCCAATATTCATTTTTCTTATTATAAATTCAAATAGTTTTAAGCATTATCTTTTCCTTTTGGAAGCAATATTGATGCAATCAGTTGGGTGACCTTGACCAAAACATATAACAATAACAATGAGTGGAGGCGGCTAGAACCTCCACAGTCACCTTGTCTCATATCATCACGCCTGCTTCTACTTTGCATATGCAACATTACAATCAGCTTATTGGTCAATAATAAAGAGCAATATCTGAATATATAGGAAGGGCAATTGAATTTAGAGTAAGCAAGATTGTGAGATATTTATCTTTTTGTTTCATTGTTTTCCCATCCATTTTCTTTGCCGACCTGTGGTGGATAAATTTGAAGATTACGCAAATGCAACATATTATTTACTCAATTTAATCGATGACTCTTGTATCTCGTCCATGTTATACAAATCAAATATCATCGTTTTTACACCATGGAGCGTGACTTCTAAATATTATTTGCATCTAAAGGTTTAAACTTTAGACCTTATGAGAGAGAATATGCTACGGCCAACATCAAATGCGCGTAATACAACTTCTATTTAAAAAAAATATCACAACATGAAATGACTATGATGCATTTAGTCACACAGCACGTAGGCACACGCTGCACTACAAAAACTTCAATCACAAATTATGCTGGACATCACACCCACGATACAACAAGAAGCAACGCCTTCTAGCTAGAATAGAACAGTAGGAAAAACTATTATTTCCTCTCCAGTACTTATAACCAACAAATCACTACAAGATAATTAATTTTTTGAGACAAATTAATTTGTCTCAAAAATCTATTTTTCATCCCAAAATATCTTTAGAGATAAAAAAATTTTGTCTCAAATTTGTCTCAAAAAGTTTTTAGAGACGAAATCTCACTTACCCATCCAGATCCGTTTGGGCGGGTTTTTTTATTTGAAGCAAAAAGATTTCATCTCAAGAACTCGTTTGAATGAAAATTTCATCTGTCCGAAATGACACAGCTTGTTCAAACGAACAAATATTTGATTCGAACAGATTGCCATGTCCAAACGAGGTCAGCATCCGAACAAATCATCTCTGTTCGAATAAATTTATTGGAATTATTCTCGTTCGAATGGATTTGCGTGTTTTCGAATAGTGTCTGAACGAACTCTTTTCATTCGAATGAATTATTAGATCATAATGTACCATTCGAACAGTTAAAATATTGTTCGAACGATTTTGTTATACTGATTCACATTTAATTAAAAAATGCATTATTATTATAATAAAAATATAATTTATACATCAAATTTATTCAAATATTGTTGTTGAATAGAATATTAAAAGTACAATTAATAAAAAAAATAAGTTTTAAGATCGTGGTGGTGACATAGAGTTTTGGGACATCTTCAACCATTCTTCAAATATTGTTCAGGTTCTCGACTCCAGTCTCTCTTCTATTTTTGGCTCTAACTCCACTGCTTTATCTAATCTGGTTAGCAACTCATGTTCCTTTGACTTCAATTGTTTTATCTCAAATTCTACCGCCTAAAACTCCTTAGTCTTGTCTTTAGTGGCTTTGGCCTTAGAAAAGGATGATGAACTTGAGGATGACTTTACACAATGCCCTAAACCCCTCAAAGATCTAGAACGTGATTCAAGAACTTCATATAGGATCTAAGCATCATTGACAGATGATTCATTGGATGGGTCCGTAGTAGAGAAATTTCATCTTTATCTACAAAAAAATCATTAAAGTTAGTATAAATAATAAGAATATTGTATTAGACTTGACTTAATATATTTAAACTTATATAATTTGTCTTAACTTCTAGACTGGTTCAAACACTATCATGATTTTTATATACTTTAACATATAACTAGGTCAAATCAAAGTCATCAGAACTTTCAGCCTGCTGTAAAATAAATATTATATTATAATTTGAATGAGAGAAGTACATATTTTAATATGAGACCGAAACTAGTAGCACTGACTATTTTTTTTATGCAAATGGAGAAAAGATCGAGAACCTGCATAATGGTGTATCTTTAGATTTGATCTATTTGCTTTGTTCACAGCATTTTGTTGCTAAAAAAGAAAATATATTATAAGTTTCAAATTCTAATACATCTATCAATTTCTATTAAAAAAAAAAGATAAATGGGAATTTACCTTATAAGTAGGATTTTCAAATAAATCACAAACTTTCTCCCATTCGGCTGATGGTATTTCTTGTAATGGATTTTGACGCACCTCTACAGCAGTACTGAACTTTTCATAGTGTGCATGGTGCTGACCTTTGTACCTCTGAAATGCACTCAACATCAGTTCCTTAACTACTTTTTGATGCTCTCGCAAACTAAATCGAGATCAAACCCATGCTTGAAAAAAATTATAAGTAATTAGTATAAATACAATTAGTTTTAAATTTAATTTATGCTTAGTTTCTTGGGATGTAGCTCATTACCACGCAACGATTTTTCATGTGATTTTTTACATCTTCAGGAACGTTAACCCAGTATGCTGCTGACATCAAAGTATACGTGCGAATAAGGGTACCAACATAAGTAGAATGGCATGCTTGTGAATCATTGTGTCCCCCGGTATGACCTTCTAATATATCTAACTTTAATTTTACTCATTTGTTTACTTTCTTTATGCAGACACCCCTCGTAGTGTCTTGTCCTTGACACTGGCATATAACTATATGTACAACAATTAAAACAAATATATATAATTTGGTAAATATATATTAACTCATGTGTTAAATATCATAATTTGACAAAATACTTGACGCTAGGTCTTGTGATGTTGGCCCACTGTTGATGGTCGATGAATCACGTGCAGGGGAGTCGACAATGAATGGGGTGGGGATGAGACATGCACTGCTTTGCTTTTGGAAGACATATCTATTTGAAATTGTAATGAATTAAATATATTATATATAAATGTTGTGGATATTTATAAGATTTATACTTACACAGCTATTTTGATTCATTCACTATTAGTTTTGCTGGACTAGTCCCCTTCATCCTCATTAGACACGTTAATATATTCATGTTCTTCCAAAATTTCACTTTCAATCACTTCTGGTATAATGTCTTCTCTACATAGTGGGATCATGTCATATTGGCTTAAGTTAACAAAATAGTACTAAATAGTATTAACAAAATTAAGTCTAACACCCAACTATAATAGTACAATAAGCCACAATATTGATAATAACAAATAATATTATTAACAAACAATATATTATTAGTAATGGTATTCTATCTACATGAGTTAAGTTCGAAAGAAACTCAACCCTCGTTCAGATGTGAATACTTCTCTTCAAACAAGAATCGTGCAGATTAAATACTAGAACCAATTCTCAACACCAAGCAAATAAGCAATGAATGCCTAAATAAGTAAATCATGCTCGAAATGAGCGTAATAAAACCCTATAATAAAGAAATATCTAAACTCTATATAAAATCACTCCCAAATATGAGAAAATACCTAATCTATAAACCCTAACAATTAGAAAAATAACCTTAATTTTTGCAATTTTAACTCGAAATTCAATTCAATAACACTGTCCACAATCAGAAATCACAAGATGAGAAAACCATAAACCACTTTTAATGATGGAAAATAACAGCTAAACTCAAAATACACATAAAATAAAATAAAATTTACCTATTCTCCCTCAAAAACCCTTCTTCTCCTGCACCCAAGAATACTGTTACAGTCCCTAACTGTTATCTCCATCTCTTCCAGTCTCCCTCTCTCAAAACTAGCTCAGTCCCATGTGAAAATAAACTAAAGAGTCGGGTGTGTAAATCTTTGAAGTTATGTCTGGACGTAAAGTTTATCCGTCTGAACGTAAAAAATTCAAATTGCCGTTTTGTTTTCCTGCAAGGAATTTTAACTTTTGGCATCTGAACGAGATTTTTTTACATTTTGATGCTTTATTATGAGTATTTATTGTTCAACTGAGCGAGTTGCCATTAGGATATAGAAATATCCTCAGTATTTGAAGCGAAAATTTTCCTCCAAAATCAAAATACAAACTACGAGATAATGTACACTCGAACAATAGTAGATTACGATTCGAACAGATACTTGATATTAATATACTAAATAATATATTGGTAATATTATATTATTATTATAATAGTAATATACGAAGTAATTATACAACATACTAAAATTATATCATTAGGTAATTTCATACTGGTATACAGCATACTAATATATTAAATAATGTTAATTTAATATCATATTAATATAGTATTATTCGATTAGTATTATAATAGTAGGATAATGCTATATTGAGTAATTTATATTAAAAGTTATATAAAAAATCGAAGAACAAGTTATGAGACTAACTAATTTATATAAGTACTTAGTATATACTAAGTACTATGTATAAATAGTATAATATTTATGTACTAAGTATTCTGTATTAGTATAATAGTATTATAGAATACTGCTCGTGCTTGGTATATACGAAATACTAATTACTATAAGTATTATCTATAACACTATTATATTAGTAATATGTACAGTATGTAAGTATATTATATGAATGATATTAGTCTTGTTTTGTACTAAATATTTTCTAATACTATTACTATCATGTAGTAACTTTTAGTGTTATCATAACCACCCAAATTGATACTCTAAAACTCAAACCCTAAACTCTCTAATAGGCGTTCGGACAACTATCACATACGTTTGAACATACAACCTTGGCGTTCGAATGCTATAGAATGGATCATATATTAATTAAAAATATAGAATTATAAGTATAGTATAGTTAATTTTAACATAAGAAATTAATAATATTTTTAAAAAATATGTTGTATAATTATAATTATAATACATAATAGCATTAGAGGTGGCAATATGTTATATGACAAATCTCATCGAGAAATTATTGAATACACCACAATTTAATTGTTAAATTACGATAAATTAATTGCACAGTATCTTTCATTAAAATATACATTAATTAGTTGATGATAATTAAATTAAAAGAAAATATCATAATCCTATTAGGGAAAGCAATTTTTCAATGGTAATTAATTGTCACAATTACGAATAAGGCACACACACAATTACGAATGACACACACACCTAAAGATGTGTGTGTGCTTTTGAACTTTACAATTAGTTTTATAACTCCATAATACTATTGTAATACTTTAAATATAATTAATTTTATTGTTTATATGTCTTAACATGAAAAAAATACGAGCACCGATGCAAACTCGACATAACAGCTCGTTCGAATGCTAGTTATACTATCTAGACGAGCCAAACAGTTACAAGGCTCGTCCGATCGCACACTTGCTCATCTAAACGAGTATTGGGGTATATAATACCCAAGGCCTCCAAATGGTTTTATTTGTTTATTGAACAAAAAATTATCAAAACCACTTCCAAACTGTCGTCAATCGCCCAATAACAATCTACATTTCATTTATACAGCAAAATATCAAAGTAATAGACTTTCTAACACCCTTTATTGGTTGGAAATGGGTTATGAACACTGATTTTCATAACGGTCGGATTTTAAATCGAGTTTGACCTATTTTTCGTAGTTTTTGTTATTTTTTTCCAAGAACAAATAGTTTCAGTTTCGGACCTTTAGGAGTGAACTAGGGTTGATTTGGACCGAATAGGGTTAATCGACCATTTCTCCTCAATAAAGTTTTCTGTTTGGATGGAATTAACCCTCATTCGAAAGAAGTGAAGAAGAAGACCATTATTTGTTCGGACAAGTAATAACTTGTCCAAACGAGTAAGTGGCACACAACACATTTACAGCATTTTTAATTTCTATTATATATTTCTGGAAATTAACCACAGTCTAATTCTTTCCTCGCTCATCTCTTGAACAGTCTACAAATGGCAAGCAGAGGAAGAAAGCGTGGGAGGGACTGGACCATTATACCCAGCAGAACACCCCTCAAGATTGGCAGTAGTTCAGCTAGTGCTACAATCCGATGACACCATTAGCAGCTACCCCTATTGCCCCAGATGCCCATGTTGCCCTCGAAAAGGGTATCCTTGCAAAGCGGCCAGTGACTTTGACTGACTTCTAGGACTGGCCTGGGAAGGACACAACATCCCATAAATCTTCATCGAGCGAGGATGGGCGCTGCTATGCACGCCGAGTGGGGAGGCCGCATACCTTGACATGGTATGTGAGTTCTACTGCGCTCTGGATGATTAGTCTGGAGAGCTGCTTCACTATTTCTTGACGATGCAGGCAGTCTAGATATCATTCAGTCCAAGGATTATTATGGAGCATCTGAATATCTCACACATCCCAAACACATACCCACATCATCTGCAACTGCAGTGTTTACAACAGCTAGTGTAGATAGAGAGGCTGGATCCTCAAGGCAAGCTCCATTATTCACCTACGAGGAGCTGTAGGTTGACTCAGATAATATTGAATCTAATAGGGAGTACGTACTTGATGACAGTCTCATAAACGATCTGGTATGTGCTATATTGCGACATCTAGATGCTCTACCATATGACAGTGAAAAGATCATCAAATAGGTCAACTGCAATGACTTTGAGTTTTTTAGGATGTTTAATTTGATAGTCGGCTACAACATGGATCCGAAGAAGCATAAGATAGATTTTGGGATCGATCAGGCCAGACTTCTAGTGCGAGTTGCATGAATGGAGCCGATTGATCTGGCCCTCTACATCTTCTTCCGCATCCGGACAGAGTCGCGTTATAGGAGTGGAGACAGTGTTCCATTTAGACTGCTGATATCTGGCATCTTACTTTGAACGGGAGTTATAGCGTGGGTGGGTGAGAAAAGGGCACCCTAGTTATGTGAGTATTCCTGCTTCGGCCGATCTTGCGACGTCTAGTACCACTGCCCAACCTGCTGGCAGTCAGCCCTCTGGATTTACACTGCAGTAATTCGAGACAGTGGTGGAGGAAGTGGTGGAGAACCAAATAGATGGTAGGGCAGGCAGGGAGCGCTTTAACAAGAGGATGGTTGATATAGAGTTACGGGTCAAATCTATATAGAAAGACATAGATTTGATACTTAAGTAGTAGATGTGTTTTTATTTTATTTTTTTTACTTTATATGTTGTATTAAACAATGTTTAATTTATTTATTTTGGGATGTAATTAAGGCATTTTTTTTTTGTATTCATAACAATGTTTATTTATTATTTTTTTCATTTTACTTACCGCTTGTGATAAAATAAATAAAATTTTGAAATTAATTGTATAAAATTAATCTGTGCATCTATAAATTTTTTAAACGCTCCATAAATTATAATATGTAATATAAACATATTTTTTATATTTTGAAAACGATAAATTGAAATTAATGGAAAAAATATGTATACACAAATTAATGATGATGAACAATTAAAATCTAATTTCCAACTTGTTTTTCGTATGAATAGTATTTTTTCTATCCAGACGGTCTTGCAAGTTTCCCGCCACGTTTTTTCTCCAAATACATCCTGTTCGGACAAAGAATTATATGTCCGAAAAGCTTTTTATTTTTTGAGATGATTTTTTCGTCATCAAATGTCTTGTTCGAACGAATTTTTGTCTGTCCGAACGAATTTTGAAACTCCTCCAACTTTTAGAACAAAATTTAAAATTCAACTCTAAAAATCACTTTTAGAGACGAGATTTAATTTGTCACTAACAAATTTTGTTCCTAAAAGTAAAACTTCTTGTAGTAGATATTCTTGATTCCTTGTAATGTGTATAAATACACTCCATTACTCAATGAAATATTGATGAAAGAAATTCTTCAAATCTCATATGTCTAACAAAACACACACACCAAAGCTCTTACCACTTGAGCCAATCCACAAGGTTATCCAATCCAATTTTAGTGCAATGAAAGAATGAGAAACTCACATCCAAAAGGATAGGCATTGAACAAGCACTAGGTTATTCCTTGTCACATAAGGATAGGCCAAAAGGGTCCATTGCACCATTGACGGTAAATATTTTATGTAGGAGTAGAAAAAATGCCAACAGATTTGAACATGGTGTTAAATCAGGTTAATCTCTCCAACCTTACTCTAATGCTGATTGGGGTGGATGTCCAGATGAGCATAAATCAATAGGAAATTTTACATCTATTTAGGAAATCACCTTATCTCATGGGGTTCCAAGAAACCAGGAATTGTAGCCCACTCAGCCGCTGAGGCTACATACAAATCCATTGCCTCTTCAGCTATTGAACTCATTAGGCTACTAATTGTTATTCATGAATTGGGTCTACCACTATCAAAAGCTCAAACTTTGTGGTGTGATAATATTAGGGTCACTTACTTTTCTACCAACCTAGTTTATCATTCAAGAACAAAGCACATGGACATAGACTATTATTTTGTTTGGAGATAGAGTAGCTACCAACACATTTCAAGTCCCTTTTTGTAGCTCCAAGGGTAAAAAACTACATATGTGCTTAGTAATACCTCGGGTTCACATATTATTGCACATGAACTGAATTACTACAAGTTGCAAGGTCTTTGGATGCTCATCTCTCAAGATGCTAAAGGTGATCCATCACAACATGATTAGTCCAAGGAGCCTCGCGCAGAGCTTCAACACCCGCAACCCACCCCAGATGGCCACCTGGGAGTGTAATAATCAACAAACAATTTGGATTCTTCTACAATAACCGCAATTAGTATACTTAATACATACAAGACTACAAGAAAAATTCATAAATAGTAAGTCAAAAGTAAAGTTGATAAACAAATTCGATCACAAGGAGCAAAGTGCGCCATGAGAGATCAACACAATTCAAAACTAAAGTAGGAAAATAACTATATGGATCAAGAAACGGAGCAAAAAACTAACCTTGATATCTTCCCAAGGAATTCCTACAAATGGACAAATTGGATCACTTGCTACTTGCAAACCCACTCACACGTAAACTGCAATTTACCAAATGATTTTGAAACTTTCCTATAACTCACACCCTCCAATTCAATTATAAATAGCAAGCCAAAATAGTTCAAAGACTACCATTTTGAATCTCCTTCCTTATCCTTCACTCATTAGCATGTACTTCCAGGCATTGCAAGTTGCCTAGTAAAATAACTTATAAGTGCTATGAGTTACCGGACATTTTTAATCTTATTGCTTGCTTTCATGCCATGCATATTTAAAAGATTGTAATTTCTATGTTATAACCACATCACTACAGTTTATAATATCTATAATAACAAAGGAGTCTCATTTAACCATATTCTCTCTTGTTCTCTTCCTGAAGGCGAAGGCGATAACAGACTAGGTGGAGGAAGGATGATTTGCTCACGCTAGGTGGGGAAGTTGATGGAGTATCTGCTTACTCTGGTATGCAGAACATGGTTCAAATGGAAGGGCTGGAGGATATTTATGGGAAACTAAAGCTGAATGATGATGAGAGTGTCTCAATTGAGATCCCTGTGGGGGATAATGCTACACTACAAAAACTCGAGGAGCAAAGTTTGATCGGGAAGGTGTTTCCTGAGTGGAGGATTGGTGGAGAAATTATACGAGACACCATGGAGAAAATCTAGAAGATGAGTAAGCCTCTAAACTTTCTTGATCTTGGATCTAACTGCTTTGTTTTTTCTTTTGTGAATTGGAGGGATAAGGAGAAAGTTCTAAGGGGTGTCCGTGGTTATTTGATAACCATCTATTTGTGCTAATGTCGTATGAAGGTAAGATGACAACTCAATTGATGGATTTCTTCCATCAACATTTCTGGATTCAGATGTTCAATCTTCCATTGGACTAAATAAATCAGGGAATGGGGATGTGATCAGAGGAATTTTTTGGGGAAGTTACTGAGGTGGAAGTTTAGGAAAGGGATGTAGCTTGGGGGAGGTTTTTGAGGGTCAATATTACCCTAGATATTCATAAACAGCTGGCTAGGGGGAAGACTTTGAATATACAAGGGGAGAAGATGCATATTCCTTTCCAATTTCGAAGCTTTAGAGAATCTATTTGGATTGTGGATGTATAGTTCATGGGGAGAAAGGATGCCTATAGGAGAAAAGGGGGGCAGGGCAATATGGATCCTAGTTGTGTGCCAAAAAATCTGCAAGGGGAAGAATGTCAAGGGGTGGTGGGTTTGGAAGAAGAGGAAGTTAATACTTTATTTGAGTTGGAGAAAAGGATAGATGGGAATAACTTGGGGAGAGATGTAAAAGAAGGGGAGGGAAATGTTCCTAATTCTCAAAGAATCATTTGTGGTCCTCAAACAATGGTTAACCAGAATAGCCATGGGGACTAAGATAAAGATGTGCTGATGGTGCAAGAAACCTAAGGATAAATGGGAGGAGGGTTGGTGGTGAAGGAGAAGGGGAGAGGAATAAGTTGAAAAAGGAAAGCAAGTGGGAATGGAAAGAGAGTTAGTCATGGTGTTGTTCTCTAAAATAGAAAGCATGTTGAAGAGGAGGGAGGGATGAGGGAAAAGGGTAAGGAGAAAAAATAGAAAATGAAGGATACTTTGGAGTTGCTCAAGATTGAGGAAGGATACTCAGATAGTTCAAAACCTTTGCCGTATGGTAAAGGTGAATAAGTCTAGGGTGATTTTTCTCATAGACTTCATGATAAAGTCAAGAAGGATTGAAGCTTTAAAAAAAAGATTGGCAATGGAGAGGTGTTAGGTAGTTGAACCAATGGGTAAAAGAAGGGGTTTAGCTATGTTTTGGGGTAGGGAGTTGATTTGGAAATTGTATCTTATTCCTAGTGGCATATCACAGTTTCATCAGAGGAGAGGGGGGAAGTAAGAACTGGTTCTTTACTAGTTTTTATAGACATCCTGATGTAGGAAAGAGGAAATTATCTTTGGGATTAATTAGCATCTTTGAAACCAAGGGGAAAGGAGGCTTGGTGTGTGGCAGGGGATTTTAATGAGATACTACTGCAAAAAGAAAAATGGGGAGGGAAACAAAGGGATGAGAAGCTTATGAGACAATTCCAATAGGTGTAAGAGGTGATAAGGCTTTCTAATTTGGGGTATGTAAGATGCCCTTTCACATTGAGTAATAAGCATTTGGATCACACTTACACAAAGGAGAGGCTGGATAGATTTCTAGCCAATCAAGAGTGGAGGGATATGTTCTTGAGGGTAATTGTGGAAGCTCTTCCTCCACTAAGTTCTAACCATTCACATGTTCTACTTTCTAGAATGGAACCCTCCCTATGTGACTGGTAGAAGAGATCAAAGATTTTATTTTATAGCATCATGGGTGAAGGATGTTGAGTGTGAAGGGGTAGTTTGGGGTGAATGGTCTTGTATGGGAAGTACCTTTGGGCCTATGGGTAGGATTCAAAGGTTTCTTACGTCCTATATTGGAAGACTTTACTAGTGGGCCAAGGTTAAAGACAAGGATATGGGCAAAGAGATTGATAAATTGGAGGAAGAGATCAAGCTATAGCAAGTAAATGAGGGTCCAGGAAATGTGGAGGCAATTCAGGTGCTACAAAAATAGGCAGGACTCTTGTTAGCACAAGAAGATTTGAAATGGTGACAAAGGACTAAAAAGAGTTGGTATAAGCTTGGTGATAAAAGCACTAAATTTTCTCATGCATGTGCTTCTTAAAGAAGGAAGAGGAATCAGATTAAATAGGTGGTTGATTTGGATGGTAAGCTGTGGAATAAACAAAAGGATATTGAAGGGCTTTCTATCATCATTATTTGCAAACATATAAATCATCCTACCCTTCAAAGAGGGACATTGAGACCTGCCTTGCTGCTATAGAGCCTAGAGTGGTGCTGAAATGAATAATGCCTTACAAAAGGAGCTTAACAGAGAAGAAGTCACAGTTGCTATTCATCAAATTGGGCCTATGAAGTCACCTAGTCCAGATGGTTTTAAGACCTCTTTTTATTAGTCTTACTGTTAGGTGGTGGTTAGGGGGGGGAGGTGAAGTTCTTATGGCTGTGCTTAGTGTATTGAATGGAAATGGTACTTTGCAAACTTGTAATCACACACTTGTGGTTCTAATCCCAATGATAAAAGAGCCTAAAATAGTAGGAGACTATAGACCAGTTTGTTTATGCAATATATTATACAAGATCATTGCAAAAACATTGGCTATCAAATCCCACTAGAGTCAAGTTTGAATTCTTAGAATAACAAATCCCATGATCTATAGTAGCACTTAGATATTTAATGACTCTTTTTATTACTGTAAAATGTGATTCTTTAAGATTAGTTTGAAATCTGGCACATATACCGATACTAAAAGCAATATCAAGTCTACTTGCTATAATATAAAATAAACTTCCTATCATTATTCTATATAATCTAGAGTCAATATTCTTACTTGTAGAATCTGAGCTAATTTTTATTGAAGCGCTCATAAGAGTGCGAATCTAAGTTCTCTTGCAAACTTAGATTATGAGATAAAAATTTCTTCTTTTGTTTGTTTGATTTGAATGCCTAAAAAGAAACTCAACTCAACAACCATACTCAATTCAAATTCAAATTTCATTTCATTAGCAAATTCATGAGAAAATAAGTCAAGAGTTGCTCTAAACACAATGTTATCGAAATAAATTTGGCCAATAAGAAGTTATTAACTAGTTTTTCTTAAGAAAAGAGTATCAGCTTGTTCTTTAATGAAACCATTCTCAAGTAAGTAGCCTATCAATCTTTCAAACCAACCTATACAAATGGTAAAGATAAAGATGATTAATGAATCATTTAGTTTGCTCAACATATACTTCTTTATGTAAGAGACCATTTAAGAATGCGCTCTTAACATCAATTTGATAAAACTTAAACTTTAAGTGACAAGCTAAAGCAAGAATTATGCGAACAGATTCCAAATGGGCAACAGGAGCAAATGGTTCCATGAAATCAATCCCTTTTACTTGTGTGTATCCTTATGCAAGAAGTCTAGCTTTATTTCTAATTATAATGTCATGCCCATCGACTTGTTCTTGACGATCCACTTGGTTCCAATAATATTATAATTTTCAAGTCTAAGAACCAACTCACATACTTTCATTTCTTGTAAATTGATGAAGTTTCTCATGCGTGAAGTTTCCACAACTTTCATCATTTAAAACTTCTTCAATCTTCTAGGATTCTACCTGTGACAAATAACACAAAAGAAATTTGATTCAGTAATCTTTTTCTAAGTCTCGTTCATTCATCAAGCTCACTAAGAATATTTTCTTTTGGATGATTATAATTAATTCTTGTGGATGACTCTTTTTTCACGTGAGTGAGTAGAATTTGTAGGAGTTTACTCCACAAGACTTGCCTCCTTTTGTTCTGCTGAATTTGTTACAGCTATCTTGCCTGTATTTTCAAGTTCCTTCTTAGTCGTCTCTTCTAAGTCATCATCTATAATCACGTTCATTGATTTCCTAACAGTTTATGTATGTAGATTGTAAACTTTACATGCTTTGCTATTTGAGCAATACCTAAAAAATATCTTCATCACTCTTGTTGTCAAACTTGTGTAAATTTTCTCAATCATGCAAGATATAGCATCTTTTCCCAAATACTCTAAAGTACTTGACGGTAGGTTTTTTTTCTTTCCATAGTCCATAAGGGTGTGTTTTGTTCCAGGTCTAAGCATCATTTGGTTCATAATATGACCAGCTATGTTAACAGCTTATTCCCAAAAGTACAAGCCATCTTTTTGTGCTCAACATGGTTCAAGTCATTTCTTGAATTGCTCTATTTTTTTTTTTTCTACTACTCCGTTTTGTTTAGAGGTAGTTGAAGCAAAAACATCTTGACATATATCATGTTCATCACAAAAAGAAGAGAAACTATCATTTTTAAATTCTTTACCTTGATTGCTACAAATTCTAAATATAGAAAGATACTTCTTGTTGCCCAGATGACTAACACAAGAGGGAGGGTGAATTGAGTTGTATTAAAAAAATTAATAATTATAAATCAAGTATACAATATAAAATATAAACAAAATATAAAACAATAATAAATATAAAGAGTAAAGGTAAGAGAGAAGCAAACTCAGTATGTTAACAAGGTTCGGCCCCACTGCCTACGTTCTTGCCTCAAGCTACCCCTTGAGGATCCCTAAATACACTATTCAATCTCCTTTAGGTGGAGATAGAAACCTATTACACCTTTGAGCAGCACCGCTCCAAAGAATCCGTGTAGAGCACCCTCTACACTTCTAATCACCTCACACTTGGTGATTTAACTATTACCCGTGTAGAACACCTTCTACACTTCCAATCACCTCACACTTGGTGATTTAACTATTTCTCGTGTAGAATACCTTCTACACACACAAGGGTTCATACACACTCTTTTACTGATACAAGAATTGATAGTGGGTAGGCTATCAGAAAATACTCCTCAATGAGTGAAATAAAAACAATACAGCACAAACTATATCTCTCAAAATAAACAAGGGTTAAGGCTCAATGTTTAGAGAAGAGAGAATGAAAACTTTGAATGAATGTTGTATGCTCTTGGTGTTGTAAATGTGAAACTCTCAAATGATCTATTTATAGGTATATGAGACTTCATATTCAAATTTAAAAAGATTCACATGTCAAAGACATCATCATTCACTTTTCAAAAATTTCAAATCAAATCTTTTTACTTTTTGCATGTGACAAAAGGAGCACACTTTACTTTTTAAAAATTTCAAACCTAATCTTTTACTTTTTGCATATGACAAAAGGAGCACACTTTACTTTTTAAAATTTTCAAACAAAAGCATTTACCTTTTGCATAAGTCAAGAAAAGCATCCATCACTTTTGAAAATATTCAAATAAAACATGCACATGTGAAAGATGACAATCAATCATCTTAATATTTTCAAAATTCAAACCTTTAATCATATCATGCACATGTGAAAGATGACAATCAATCATTTTAATATTTTCAAAATTCAAACCTTTAATCATGTCATGCACATGTGAAAAATGACAATCAATCATCTTTCAAAATTTTCAAATTTAATTTTCAAAATATTCATGCAAATGTGGAAAATGTATTTTAATGCTTTATGATAAAATATTAATTTTGAGTTTTAATCCTAATTTTGAATTTTTAAGAGATTTATAAAATTACTCTATGATTTTAATATGAACTTGTTCTCTTCTTGCTCATGCTTGCTTCCTTGATGTGCTTGATTCTATTGTGTGGACAACTTGAGTTTGAGACTCCTTTATTCTTTGAATTCATTTGTTATCATCAAAATCCATGTGTAGATTTACACGAAACGTGAAACCTTGAGTTCAACAATCTCCCCCTTTTTGATGATGACAAATGCTTGATAGAACTTGAAACCTGTATGAATACTTAAGCTCCATCTGAGAATGTGCGTTAGTTTTTCAAGCAAAAATATAAATATAATTCCAAGCATATAAACAATGTTTAATATTCTAGTCTAAAATTTCTCCCCCTTTTGGCATCATTAAAAATGAATCATAATTAGCTCAATAAGATATATTCCTACAATAACCAATAGAAAAATAAAACGCTGCGTTAGTAGAGACTGTAGAGAATTCGGTGCGTAGCTACACGTGTTCGACAAAACCTACAAAGGCTGGAGGCTTAGTTTCGGTAATTCGGTGTGAAAGGAGATTTTGTAAAGAGCTGAATAATTGAAAACACCCGTGCCCGACAAAACCTGCAAAGGCTGGAGGCGTAGCTCTGGCAATTCGGTGCAGAGATTTGATCCGCTTGATATTGCTGAAAAATGAGATATTATCATGATTTGTAAGCTTGTCTTGTTCTTATTTCCGTTTCTATAAGAGCAATCCTTAACTTTATCTATTTCGCATCAAGATTTCTTCTCATCTTTGCAATTTGCTTGCATTCTCATTCTACAATTTTTCAATGGCTCATAGATTTCCCTTCAGTGCTTCTCTGGATCAAGATTTGAGGTATCCTTCACCTCAGTCTCAATCTATTTCTGCATCTGTCATGGGTGCTATGAAACAACAAGAGACTGATTTAGCTAATAAATCAGATCATGACGCCATTTACGAGCTTGTGGGTCTCGGAACTCGATACTCATCATCTATCATCGCGTTTTCTGCTCAGTTGCAGTCCAAAACTCGCGAAATTGAGAAGTTTAGCGAGACTGTTTCTGTACTTCAACGACTTGTTTATGAGTCAAACAAAAAAATAGTAGAGTTAAAGCAACAGAATAAGGATTTGAAATCCTTGCTTACCTCTTCATTTCGATTGCCTAATCCTTTAGACAAGGATGGCATGATGATTTATGAGGAGCAAATGCATTTGAATGATGAGGCTAAACGTCTCAAGTTTCTGTAGGTCATTTAAAATAATGAAATAAAAGTATCTAGCAGATATCCATGGCATGCATCATTCCTATTTCTCTTCTAATCATGCATAGTCTATCTTCTGGTAGGGGTTTTGTGAAAATGTCTGCCAATTGATCATGTGTACTAGTAAATTCTAATACAATATCGCCATTTTGCACATGATCTCTACGAAAATGATATATAATTTCAATATATTTGGTCCGAGAATGTTGTATTGGATTCTTTGAAAGATTTATAGCACTTGTATTATCACATTTGATTGGAATGTGATTGTACATAAGTTTAAAATTCTCAAGTTGTTGTTTCATGTAAAGAACTTGAACACATAACTACCTGCAGCAACATATTCTGCTTCAGCAGTAGATAGTGCAACAAAATTTTATTTTTTACTAAATCAGGAAACTAGTGCACGACTTAAGAAGTGACATGCTCCACTAGTGCTTTTTCGATCTATTTTACAGCCAGCATAATCTGCATCTGTGTAGCTAATTAGATCGAAAGATGTGTGCTTAGGGTACCATAACCCTAAGTTAATTGTACCACTAAGATATCTAAGAATGTGCTTAACTACAATTAAATGTGATTTTTTTGGAGATGTTTGAAAGCGTGCACATAAGCACACATTAAACATAATATCTGGTCTACTGGCTGTCAAATATAATAAGCTACCAATTATACCTCGATATACCTTCGAGTCAACTGTTTTGCCGGATTCATCTTTATCAAGTTTAGTGGATGGGCTCATTGGTGTTCCAGTTTCCTTAGCACCTTCCATCCCAAACTTTTTCAGTAATTCTTTAATATATTTTGATTGATTGATGAATGTCCCACTTTTTGCTTGCTTAATTTGCAATCCGAGAAAGAATGTAAACTCTCCCATCATGCTCATTTCAAATTCTTCCTGCATAGTCTTAGCAAAAACTTGGCACATATTTTCATTAGTAGCACCGAATATTATATCATCAACATAAATCTGAATCAAAAGAATATCATCATTTTCGTATTTAATGAAAAGAGTTGTATCAATTTTTCCTCTTGAAAAGCATTTTTCAATCAAGAAATCACTAAGTCTCTCGTACCACACTCTAGGAGCTTGTTTGAGTCCATATAGTGCTTTTGTGAGTTTGATAACATGATTTGGAGGAATATGATTTTCAAAACCTGGAGGTTGCTCAATATATACCTCATTATTTATAAAACCATTTAAGAAAGCATTTTTAACATCCATTTGAAAAAGTTTGAAATCTTTATAACAAGCATATGCAAGTAGCATTCAAATGGTTTCTAATCTTACGACTGGTGCATATGTCTCATCATAATCGATTCCTTCTTTCTTGATTGAAACCTTGGGCTACAAGTCGAGCCTTATTTCTAGTAATGACTCTGGACGCATCTTTCTTATTTCTAAAAACCCATTTTGTTCCAATAATAGTATGATTTTTGGGTCTAGGAATAAGTGTCCAAACATCATTTCTTTCAAATTGATTAAGCTCTTCTTGCATAATTAGAATCCAAGATTCATTAAGAAGTGCTTCATCAATATTTTTAGGTTCAATCTGAGATAGAAAAGCAGTATGATTGCAAATATTTTTAAGAGATGATCGAGTGCTTACACCTCATGAAGGTTCTCCTAGAATTTGTTCCACTGGATGATCTTTCACAAATTTTTGCTGTTTGGTTGCATCTTGTATTAAATTTTGATGATCTTTCCTGATGTCTCCATGTTGGACTTCCTCTATTGTGTTCTCTTTGTTGAGATTGAGACTTTCCGTATTATTTATACCTCCTGTTTCTTCATCAATAGATTTTTTGGAGAGTAGAGAATTAGATTCATCAAATACTACATGCATAGATTCTTGTACAGTCAAAGTCTTTTTATTGAATACTCTATAAGCTTTACTATTAGTAGAATACCCGAGAAAGATACCTTCATCAGATTTTGCATCAAACTTGCCTAAATTATCCCTGTCATTTAAAATAAAACATTTGCATCCAAATACATGAAAGTAACCAATGTTGGGCTTTTTCTCATTCCAAAGCTCATAGGGGGTTTTATCTAATTTAGACCTTAGCATAACTATATTTATAACATAACATGCAGTACTTACCGTTTCGGCCCAAAAATAACTAGGCAAGTTGTTCTCATTGAGCATTGTTCTTGCCATCTCTTGAAGAGATCTATTTTTTCTTTCTACTACCTCATTTTGTTGAGGAGTTCGAGGAGCAGAAAAATTATGCACAAAACCATTTTCATCACAAAATGTTTCGATATTTTTATGGACAAACTCTTTTCCCCTATCACTTCGGATATTTGAAATAGTATAACCCTTTTCATTTTGAATTCTCTTGCATAACTTGGTAAAAGTATTATGTGCCGCATCTCTATGAGTAAGAAAGATGACCCAAGTATATCTAGAGAAATCATCAACAATAACAAATGCATAATATTTTCCTCCTAAACTTGCAACTCTATTTGGTCCAAAAAGATCCATGTGTATCAGTTGCAGTGGTCTAGTAGTGGAAATATGTTTTTTGGTTTTAAAAAAAGTTTTTGTTTGTTTACCAAATTAGCATGCATCACAAATTTTGTCTTTAAGAAAATTTGCCTTTGGTAAACCTCTCACAAGATCATTTTTTGAAAGTTTGGAAATAAGTTCCATGTTGGCATGACCTAGTCTTCTATGCCATAACCAATTAGTTTCATTTTGAGCTGAAAAACAAATCGCATCTTGTGAAATAATTTCTTCAAAATCAATTGTATAAATATTGTTACTTCTAAAAGTAATAAAATAAATATTACAATCATAATCATTCAAAATAATGCACTTATCCATTTTGAAAGTAACTGTAAATCCTTTATCACATAATTGACTTATGCTTAAAAGATTATGTTTTAAACTTTCAACAAGTAGAACATCTTCAATTATGAGAGAAGACTCATTACCAATTTTACCTAATCCCACGATCTTCCCTTTCGAGTTGTCTCCAAATGTCACGTGTCCTTCTTCTTTAGATCTAAGATCAAAGAACTTAGTCTTGTCTCCCGTCATGTGTCTTGAACATCCACTATCTAAAAACCATTTATTTTTGTTCGTGGAAGACTTCATACACGCCTATAAAAATAATTAAAATGATTTTTCTTGGTACCCAAGTTCTTTAGGTCCTTTATTTATTAGTATTAGAAGAAACAAGATTTTGAGGTATCCATATGACCCTAATAGTCATTGTATGTTTTCTTTTAATAGGACAAGCAAAATAATTATGACCATTTCTATTACAAAAATTGCAAATAGCATGTGACATATATGAAGAACTTGAGTGATTATAATAGTATCCTTTTTTAACAAAATTATTTTTATAAAAAGAATTTTGAATATTGGACTTTGATGTAGAAGGATTATCAAAGAAGTTTTTATAAGGTTTGTATTTTTGTTTTGGTATATATCCCAAGCCTGCCTTGTCAAAAATACATCTTTGACTACCAAGAAGTTTTTCAAAATTTCTTTTTCCATTCGTAAAGTTTTCAATAATATTTTCTAAATCAGTTTTCTTTTTTTTCAACTCAAAATTTTCATCTTTCAAAACAATACTTTCTTTTCTTAAAATATCAATTTTGTTTGTTAAAGAAGAATTTTTCTTTTTCAAAATAGTATACTTGATACCCAATTTTTCAAATTCCTCATATACCTCTTCTAAAATATTTTACAATTCTTCATATGAAAGATCTTCAATATTATCAAGATTTGTTACCTCAATGTCATCTTTAGCCATAAGATAAAGATTTGCTGATTCTTCATTACTTGCTTCACTATCTGAGCTACTTGAATCATCATCCCATGTAACTTTCATTGCTTTTTTGCCTTTGTTTCGATCATTCTTTAGCAGAGGACAATCTGACTTGATATGACCAGGTTTATTGCATTTATAACAAATTAAAGTATCATTTTTACCTGAATCTTTCTTGGAAAACTTTTTGAAGGATTTCCTTGGAGGAGTTTTATTTTTCTTTAAGAACCTCTGAATTCTTCTTGTTATCATCGTAACTTCTTCATTTTTGTCGTCATTTTCCTCATCGTCATCACTTTCACTTTCATATGGAACAGTTTTAAGTGCCAAGCTCTTCTTTGACTTTCCTTCTTCTTCTCCTCTTTTCAATGTGTACTCATGGGTGATAAGTGACCCGATGAGTTCATTCACTTCGAGCTTCTTGAAGTCTCAAGTTTCAAGAATCGCTGTCACTTTTGATTCCCAACGTTTTGGTAGAGAGTTGAGAATTTTTCTTACTATCTCCACTTTGGAATAAGTTTTGCCAAGAGTTGTCAAGCTGTTTATGATGTTAGTAAAACGAGTGTACATACTAGAAATAGATTCATCATCATTCATCTTAAACATTTCATATTCATGAGTAAGAATATAAATTTTTGATTCCTTGACTTGAGAAGTTCCTTCATAAGTAACTTCCAAGTTATCCCAAATTTCCTTTGCTGTAGCACAAGTCATTACTCTATTAAATTCATTACCATTGAGAGCATTATATAATAAATTCATAGCAGTTAAATTCAAAGTATAAAGTCTATCGTCTTCACGATCAAACTCTTCTTCTTCCTTTTTGACCTTTACTCCATCAACTACTTTTGTTGGAATATAAGGTCCATTTACAATGCATTTCCAGATTTCTCGACCTTGAGCCTGAAGGAATATTCTCATTCTAACTTTCCAGAATGAGCAATTGTCTCCGCAAAAGAGTGGAGGCTGATTGCTAGATTGACCTTCACCAAATGAAGCTGCAATGTTAGCCATAAGATCTTAACTCAAAAGATAGTTAATCTTATAACAGAGCTCTACCTCTGATACCAATTGTTGCCCAGATGACTAGCACAAGAGGGGGGGTAAATTGAGTTGTATTAAAAAAATTAACAATTATAAATCAAGTATACAATATAAAATATAAACAAAATATGAAACAGTAATAAATATAAAGAGTAAAGGTAAGAGAGAAGCAAACTCAGTATGTTAACGAGGTTCGGTCCCACTGCCTACGTTCTCGCTTCAAGCTACCCCTTGAGGATCCCCAAATCCACTATTCAATCTCCTTTAGGTGGAGATAGAAACCTATTACACCTTTGAGCAGCACCGCTCCAAAAAATCCGTGTAGAACACCCTCTACACTTCCAATCACCTCACACTTGGTGATTTAACTATTCCCCGTGTAGAACACCTTCTACACTTCCAATCACCTCACACCTGGTGATTTAACTATTCTCCGTGTAGAACACCTTCTACACACACAAGGGTTATACACACCATTTTACTGATACAAGAATTGATAGTGGGTAGGCTATTAGAAAACACTCCTCAATAAGTGAAATAAAAACAATACAGTACAAACTATATCTCTCAAAATAAACAAGGGTTAAGGCTCAATACTTAGATAAGAGAGAATGAAAACTTTAAATGAATGTTGTATGCTCTTGGTGTTGTAAATGTAAAGCTCTCAAATGATCTATTTATAGGCATATGAGACTTCATATTCAAATTTAAAAAGATTCACATGTCAAAGACATCATCATTCACTTTTCAAAAATTTCAAATCAAATCTTTTACTTTTTGCATGTGACAAAAGGAGCACACTTTACTTTTCAAAACTTTCAAACTTAATCTTTTACTTTTTACATATGACAAAAGGAGCACACTTTACTTTTCAAAACTTTCAAACTTAATCTTTTACTTTCACACTTTACTTTTCAAAATTTTCAAACAAAAACATCTACCTTTTGCATAAGTCAAGAAAAGCATCCATCACTTTTGAAAATATTCAAATAAAATATACACATGTGAAAGATGACAATCAATCATCTTAATATTTTCAAAATTCAAACTTTTAATCATGTCATACACATGTGAAAGATGACAATCAATCATCTTAATATTTTCAAAATTCAAACCTTTAATCATGTCATGCACATGGGAAAGATGACAATCAATCATCTTTCAAAATTTTCAAATTTAATTTTCAAAATATTCATGCACATGTGGAAAATATATTTTAATGCTTTATGATAAAATATTAATTTTGAGTCTTAATCCTAATTTCGAAATTTTAAGGGATTTACAAAATTACTCTATGATTTTAATGTAAACTTGTTCTCTTCTTGCTCATGCTTGCTTCCTTGATGTGCTTGATTCTATTGTGTGGACAACTTGAGCTTGAGACTCCTTTATTCTTTGAATTCATTTGTTATCATTAAAATTCATGTGTAGATTTACACGAAACTTGAAACCTTGAATTCAACACTTCTCTATTTGTAGTCTCGTGCATAGTTTCTTAACAAGATTACATGCTTCGGATTTAGCTCTTAATAGTATGGTCCAAGTAAATTTTGAAAAATCATCTACAATGACCATAATATATTTCTTGCTACAAGACTTTCAATTTGTGTTAGACCTATCAAGTCTATGTGAAGTGGTTCAAGAGGCCGAGAGGTAAGTATGTCAAAAATCTTCTTGTGATAAGATTTTGTTTACTTTCCTTCCTAACATACTCCACACACTATCCTTTTTATTTTGAGTGCCTCTGACAATCCAGTTACAACTTCTCTTTTGTTTTTTTTATAGGCCTCTAAGATTGATATGATCAAGATGTCGATGCCAAAACTCGGCATTATCCAATAGAACTCTATAACAACATATATTTGATGTTGAAGATGTTGTATAACAATTGTCTAAGGTTCTGGTACACCAAAATTCATTTTCCAGTTTAATTGCAGATATTGTATTCATCTTTTGAAAATTTCACATAAAGATTTTCACCAAAAAATTGACTAATGCTAAGTAAATTTGCTTTGAGAACATTAACAAATAAAGCATCATGAAAAGTGGGTAGTCTAGGAATTCTATGCTCACATTTCCTTCAACGGTTGCCTTGGTTCCATCACAAAAAGTCATGGTTCCTCCACTTGTGGATTCAATCTTCTTGAGTAAGCTTTTGTCATCTGATGTATGTCTTGAAAAAACACTATCTAGATACCATAAGCAACTTTTCATAGCCTTAAGTGTTGTATGAGTCACTAGATGCACAACATTTTTCTTATTCACCCATTTGGTTTTAAATTTCTTTTTCTTGTTTGTATCTCTTGATACCTATTTCCTTTTATTAGGAAAATAAAAATCTACCATTCACAAAGTTTATGACTTAAGGCTATTATTACTCAAGTTATCTACTTTATTTTCTAGATTTTTGCCCTTACTAGTAAATTTATACCTTCTTCCTTTTTTCTGCATTTTTCTTAGGTTTAAGCAATTTTGTTTTATATGACCAATCATTCCACAAAAATGACAAGAAGAAATAAACTTATCTTCAGATTTACCTTGTTGGAGCTTCTTTGCCATTGATTTATCTCTAGTTTTAGACACAACCTTCTTTGAAGTTTTCACATCTTGACTTCCCCTGACAAAGGTAATACCCTTTGAAGAGGTGGCAGCAGATGATGAGGTTTTAAGATTTTTAAAATCTCAACATCTCATCAAGATACTGAATTGCAGTTTTTCCTTTTCATTCTTGGTTCTCTTTCAACTTCTTCTCAAGTATTCCTTGTTGAGTATATAATCTTGACACTTCATTTTTAGATATTTTTAGAGCATTTTTCTCATTTTTAGAGCATTTTTCTCATTTTCCACATCTGTTGAGTTGCAGCTTTTTTAGTTTGCTTACTTCCCCACATAGATCATTGTAGGCTTCTTGTAGACTTAACTCATGATCAACCACAACTACAATAACTTCTAAATCACTATCATCATCACTTTTAGCTTTAGATCAATATCAGAAAATTCATTTACAATAGCAGCAAAAACTACAAATGCAATTTCATCATCAAGTGATCAACTAGATTTCTCAGAATCAGACTCATCACTAAAAGTGACATTTAGTATTTTTCCTTTGTTTCTTTTAAAATTAGAATACTTAATTCTTATGTGAGTATAACTTGAGCATTCATGGCATTTAACTTTGTTGTTTAGCTCATATTTATTCTTCTTCCACTTTTCAGAATTGCTTATCTTAGCAAAAAGTTCCTTACCTTTTTTTTGCTTTTCATTTGTTCTCTTATTAACATGAATTTGTTGAATTTTCTAGCATTAAATGCACTATCTTCATTGTTTAGATTTTCTTCATCAAAAAAAATCTTCATAATCTTCTTTGACAATTTTTCATGTAATGGACTTACCATTTTTCAATTGAAGAAGTGAAGATTCATATGTTTGTATAGAATCTACCAGTTCTTCAACTTTGATTGGGTCTAAATCCTTACTTTATTCTATAGCAATTACCTTTAGCTGAAATCTTTCAGGTAAAGACCTTAAGATCTCTCTAACCACTCTTGAATCTTCCACTTTTTCACCTAGGTTGAATTTAGAATTCACAATGTCATTTAGTTTTGAATAAAAAATAAAATAAAATTTTCATCGTCTAGCATTCTAATTTCCTCAAACTTTGAGATTAACATTTAGAATTGAGAATTTAGAATTTTTCACAATTTTTATTCCTTCATGTGTGACTTCCAAAATATCCCGAGATTCTTTGGCTATCTCACACAGGAAAATTCTTTTAAATTGTTTAGAAGGAACTACCACAAAGATGGCATTAAGCCCCTTACAATTTCAATTATAGTTATTAGCTTCATCTTGTGTCCATATATCAATTGGTGCTTCAAGATTAGTCCATCCTTGCTCAAATGCATACCAATCTTGTTCATCTAATGACTTGAGAAAATTCCTAATCCAAACCTTTCAGCATGCATAATTATTCCCATTAAAGTGTAGTGGGAATGATAATGGCGACATTCTCAATAGCGGAACGGATCACACTCGAATGAGTAAATCATGCTCTAATGCTAATTGAAATTTTCAATAACTTTTGTATTTCAATTTTATACTTCACTGGAACAACTAATAAATTGATTAGATGTGAATAATAAAGTGCATATATAATAAAAGAACAAAACACTAATATTGATTACAAAGAAAATCTAATAAAGAACTCTTCAATAGTAAATCCTTCGGAACAGTTAAACTCAAGTAAGTCATTTTATTAAATGAAGATTAATTACAAGTAATATTCTCGATTACAAAATTTTGTAATTAGACTCTCTTACTTGTCTAGACAAACAACTCGTTTATATTTTACTGTAAGCAGTTAGAACCTCTGACATCTTTAATCTATTGACTTTCTTACTTGAACTTCAGCGGTTGATTTTGAACACTTCTACTCCCACTTATTATACATGCACTTAAGAAGTGAAAATAGAATAGTAGAAAATTCTTCACAAGAATTATTTCACACTCAAGCACTTGAATCTTTCTCAAATCTCTAAGCTCTAAGAACAAAAAATGATTGGAAGGATGATGAAAACCTTCAGCCAATAACCTCATCAAAAAAGTTATCCAAGAGTTGGCCATTAGTAGGAGTTTGTTACTATGTACTGATTCTGTTGACAGACTGTTGGTATCGAGTGCTTAAACTTCTCAACAGATAACAGATTCGATTGAGATAACTCTTGACAATTCGAACTCGTTATATGTTTGATATCTCTTATATTTT
Source organism: Platycarya strobilacea (assembly GCA_036898215.1). Classification (NCBI taxonomy): domain Eukaryota; kingdom Viridiplantae; phylum Streptophyta; class Magnoliopsida; order Fagales; family Juglandaceae; genus Platycarya; species Platycarya strobilacea. Next base: position 15,783,539 of record CM072549.1, on the reverse strand, counting down.
CAAATTTTCAATCCAAATCATATCCGTTTGAATGTTTTTAACGACTTAACTTTAATTTAAATATACATAGATAAAGATAAGATAAAATACATTCATTCAATAATTTAAATCATATCTAACCATCTAATCTTTGTAAACAAACTTTTGCATTTACATTAATCATGAATAAAGACCAACAGCCAGAATCCTTAAACACACTATTTTTAGCTTTGGGCTCCAGAAAATGGTGATATTAGTATTTGTTAAAGGAACCTGAACCCTGCATTCTGGAAATCGCCTTCTCGAGTTGGCTCCACCTCTGCTCCAATGTCCCAAGGTATCCGACAGACATCCTCACCAACCCTGGTGAAATTCGGGCCAGCGCCTTCTCCTCAGTATTCATCTCACTGCTGGTGCTACTGCCTGAGCAGGACATAAGGGTCTCATAATATCCCAAGCTAACTGCCATGAATCCAAACTGGGTGCTATTTTGCAAGTGATGCATCAGCCTGTTAGCCCTTTCCTCGGTCTCCATGTCAACACAGAGGATCCCACCATAGCCATACTCTTTGTTGGCAAAAGACTTCAAAAGAGTGTGGTGCGGGTGGTCCTCAAGCCCTGGGTAGATGACCTTAAGGCCCAGCTTCTTCATCCTTGTGGCGAAAACCAGTGCTCGGTGGCAATGCTCCTTCATTCTTAGGCTTAAGTGAGGAATTCTCTCAGATAGTTCGAATGCAATTTTGGGGTTCATTGTAGGCCCCAAAAGCATGAGGGTCCCTTGGTGGAGGTCCATCATGGAGTTCACAAGACTTGCAGGCCCACACACAACTCCTGTAAATTGTCATTGGAATATTAATTTCATATCCAATATACATTTTGTATGCACTAACACTCACTCGCAGAGAAAACAAATTAGCTAAAGTGCATTAACACTTTAGGTGATATAAATGGTCTTTTCTAAAGTCTTAAAATATGATACATTCACTAAACTAATGGGCAATGATAAAATTGAAAACAATAACAACATTTTCCCATTGGGTTATAGGCACATGCCACGCAAAACACATCAAAAGTAAGTAAATAAAAGAAAAAAGATGTTCAAAATTATGAAATAGAAGCTATGATCACATGTCTAAATGGTAATTTGAGATTGAAACTTCCCATTTATTAATATTGCTAATTAGAACAATTAACTCGGGACAAATATGTGCTAGCAATCCAAGATATTTATAGCAACGTTATCCCGAATGATCTCTTTTAACAAAAAACTATATAAGAGTAATAATCTTCGTAAACAATTTTTTATTATAAAATTAAATTTATAAATTAACCGTAATTTAATATGATATATTAAATTAAAAACTTATTCTTATTATAAAATAAATATAAACAAAATCAACTTGTAATTTTCCTTTTGACCTTTCAAGTCTCTTTTCTACAAATTTTTTTTTTAAAGAAATTTTACGATATATTGTTGAAAGCTCTGGAAAATACTCTGAATCGACAAGACATGCTATAGGACCCAGGTACCTCAAAATGTAACATCCCCGTATTGTCTATAGATAGGTATAGTCCACACATAAACAAAGGTAATTATAAAATCACACATATGAATGCTTTTAGGGTGATGATTCATACAATATAATTATATAATATATTTTATAACAAATTTTAAATAAAGGATAATTTTATAAAATATTATATATATTATAAATAAAGGATAATTTTATAAAATATTATATATATAATATATATAAAATATATTATATAATTATATTATGTATATATTATTTTCCATGCTTTTAAGCTTTAGCCCACAAGACAACAAAAGAAGACATATCATGCTGCGATATTCCTAGTCGATCGTCAAAAATAAATCATGCAACTTGTATATTATTTATTTTCTTAAAAAAAAAAAAAAAGCAGAGAACTGCATGTAACATGTGGCATGTTTCTAAGTGGAGCGATAAATCATAAAACATCAGTCACGAGTCAAAAAAAAATAAAAATAAAAAAGACATCAGTCACGAGTGAAAGTAACTCATCACTTAAAATGATAAAACAAGACGTACGACGTTTTTATATTTAGGATCACTTAGATTCATAGATGAGATGAATTGAGATGAGTTTAGCTTATTTTTTAATATTATTATTATTTTAAAATTTAAAAAATATGTATTGAGATTTGAAAAATGTGTATTGAGATTTGAAAAAAGTGTATAAGAATTTGTGTTTTATATAAAAAATTATAAAAATATAATAATGAAATAAAGATGAGTTGAGATGAGTTAAACTCACTTTCAAATATAAACGGGACTTAATTTATATATGTGTATTTGAATTTTTTTATTTTTTATTTATTTTCTTTTAATTATTTTTTAAAAAAATCTTAATTATTATAAAAAATAAAAATATATATAATGTTATTAATATTTTTAATTATGTAAAAATTGCTTAAAATGATTATAAATAATTTATAAATAAAATAGAGATAACAAAAATAAAATATTATCATTGAGATGTCCAAAACTAACAAAAAATATTATCATATCCAAAACTACTTTACTGTATAAATACCGATAAAATTTTATCACATCTGAATGATGACTTTATTTCTACGTGTGATTTTGTCGCAGGTTTTTACGCCCATATTGGATTAATTTCAAACTGTCACGGAGCATAGGCCAAGACACGTGTGCGGTATAAAATTAGAAAGACCAAAAAATACTTGCTGCTTACCTGCAATAATGTCGGCCCCACCGCTTATGAATTTGGAGATACTGTGAATCACGACGTCGGCGCCGAGCCTAGCAGGCGAGACCACCATGGGAGCGAAGGTGTTGTCGACAATGACCTTGACTCCCTTCTCGTGAGCTATCCGGCACAGCTCGGGTATGTTAGCCACTTTCAGAGTGGGGTTCGAGATGGACTCAAAGTAGAGCACCTTGGTTCGGCCATGGACGATGGTGTTCCTCACCGATTCCAAATCATTCATGTCCACGAAAGTTGTCTTAATGTTGCACGCCCTGGGGAGGAAGTGGGTCAGCAGGGCGTGGGTCCCGCCGTAGAGGACCGTGGAGGCGACGATGTGGCCCCCACTGCTGACGAGTTGGAGGACTGCGGATGATATCGCGGCCATGCCACTGGAGGTGCAATAGGCGGCTTCAGTGCCTTCCAAAGCCGCCATCTGACGGCTGAGATTCAACACAGTCGGGTTGAAGTGACGGCTGTAGATGAAGAAGTCGCGGTCGGGGCCGAGCTCCCCCGTGAACATACGGCTCAGGGTCTCGGGTTCCATCACAGTGAAGGTAGCCGAGGCCTCGATGGACATGTTCACGCCTCCATGCTCGCCGAATTCGTGGCGAGCAGCAGCTAACGCAGCCGCCGGGTCATCCCACGTAGATGCCGCAGACAGCATTTGTTTTTTCGCGCTGGGGATATTGTCGCCATCGAAGTCATCGGACCCGGTACGTTTCTTGTCGGAGATGGCAAAGACTGGCCTTTTGGTTTCAGCCATGTGTTTGCTTTTGGATATTGCAAATGGCAGACGGTAATTGAGAGCTAAAGAGAAAGTTGATGAGAGCTAAGGAGAGAGAGTTGAGGAGGAGCCTCCGGATGAGAGGTTTAAATAGAAGGGAGGCTTGTGAGAACGACAAAAAGGTACGTTGGGTTATGGGCAAAGTCTCGAGGAAGAAAGACGATGGAGAGATAAGACTAGCCTACTGCCCACGTAGACTTGAAAAATTAATATACCTTTTTTTCTGGGTGTGGGGATCAATCGGTGATCAAGATTTTATGATTTATCTTAAGGGTTGATGTGAAGGTACAGCGAATCTGGTCACGTTTTGAGAGTCAAAACGTATAATAATATATATTTGATTTTCTCATGTGTGACCATTTCAAATCCGAAGAGAAGAGAAGATATGGTAGGAGTCTAGGACTCCAAAAATTAAGGAAAAAGAAAATAAACCGAGAATGTAATTTATGATCAGACACGGTTTTTACTCACGACACGTATATTGTTAACCCCTTCCTGCCATGCGACAAAATCATTGTGTCCTTGGATGGATCGGACTCGGAGCTTAATAATGATAATAGTTTTTTTTTAAGAGGAAAACATAGTAGAATTAATAACAAAAATTATAAATAAATTTAAAATATACAATATTATAAGTTAACTATATGATAATTCGTAACTCTTTAATAAATTAAAAGTGATTCACATTTTTTAACACTAGATGCAAATATTTCAAGAATACCGTTTAAAGACAGTTTTAATTCTATTCAAGATAGAGTGACAAAGCATCTAAACAAACTCACTATCGTATCGAGACGGACTTTGGGACAAGCTCTAAAGATTATAAATTAAATCCTAGATATAATTTTTTTTGGATTTTAGTAAACCTAACTAATAGACAAAAGCTAAAACTAAATGAGAAAATAAAAAATCAAACGGTTCGATCTTCAACTTTTGAAAAATGTCAAAACAGCACAGGTGACCGTTGCTATCGGTGGCGTGTAAAGACCACGCGCCACCTCTGGAGGAAAGTTGATGGGACAGAAGCGGAGCGTCGATAGCCATCGACCCTTCGGCTTCACGCATGGCAATCAGAAGACCCTTTCGATGGTTGTCCACGGAGAGCACACTCCCGCTATGAGAGGCTCGTGCGTAACACTTACCGCCCCGAACGGCGCGATATCGTCATAGCTAACAAATCAGTATCTTAGGAGGGCACTGGCGGTGCGCATGTGGTACCCATCACGAAAGGAAAGTTTCGCCATTGTCGACCTCTATATTGCTCCAATGACCTCCCAAAACCTCTCGCGGAAACCTACAAAAACGAAAAAATAAAAACAAACCAAACACAAGGAGAGTGAGAAGAAATAGAGGGGAAGGGGACAAGGGAGAGAGGGCGTGAGAAAGACAAGGAGGAAAAACAACGGAAGATGGGAACCAGATGACGGAGAAGAATGGAGAAAGGGTAGGAAATAGGAGGAGAAGAGAAGGGGGGGAGAGGTGGAGGCGCAGCTTACCCCCACCCCCCCCCTCCCCGAGCGCCATCCGAAGTGTAAAAAACTCTAGTTTCCTAGAGATAAGCGAAAGACCCTTCGAGCAACTCTTGTATGGAAAATAGTGAAATTGGTTCATTAAAATATGTATCGATTATGACACAAATAATCAAGTCCTTATCAATATATATGATCGTGTCATCAATTGCATTTGCATGCGTATACTTAAGGACAAAAGAAGAGATCAAGTTGTGTTCAATCATCTTAATTGCCATATATAGAATGACTACAGTAGAAATTCTTTACTCTTCCTATATAATCTGACGAGCTAGCAAAAATCTAGAGATCTAGATTCAAATTAAAAAATTTGTTCCTATCATGCTCTTCGATCCGTAAATAAATAAATAAAGATTAAAATATGCACGCTTCTTATCAGAAAATCTTACTTTCTTTGTCTTGTAACTTGTTTTTGTTACAAATATAATATAAAGGAAAATACTATTAATTCAAAGGGATTCCACATACTAATATAGCATACTATCAATGTGTCACGTATCTTTTTTTCTCTCCATTTCTACACTTTTCCCCATGCCTCTCCTCTATCTTTTTTTTTCTCCCCCCTCTTCCCCATTTTCCTCTACCTTTCCCAACCCCTCAACCCGATCGAGACAGAGGCAACGAGGATGTTGTGACAATAGCGACAATGATGACAGAGGCAATGGTGAAGGGCAACATTGGTAAGTGGTAAGGAAGATAAGGGCTAATGCGGCTGCAATGTTGGCGAGGGGTGAGGAAGGTTAAGGGTGTGGCAACGACGTTGGTGAGGGACAAGGAAGTTTCTATGGTGATGGTGAGAGACGACGGTGGCGAGGCATGAGGGGAGGGGAGAGGCATGGGGAGAAGAGGAGGGGAGAGGCATGGGCAGAAGGGGAGAACAAGTGAGGAAAAAAATGATACGTAGCACACTATAGTTTGACAAATCAATTTGTAGAATTACTTTGTGTGATCTCTTTGTATCTCTAATAACTCTCTAATATAAATAATAGATAATAATGATAGGCAATTTACAACTTCATACTACCTATTTACTACTCCTTTTTATTTCTTTTTTTTTTTTTAAAAGAATCTTTATATAATTGTTAAGGAAGTGATTATTAGTGAAATTATATATATATTTTTTTTTTTCTTAATAATTAAGGATGATAAAAAAATACTTCAAAGAAAATAATAATAAAATAAAAATTTTAAATACACTATAGAATAGTAAAATGATAGTACTATGGTACTAACTCTATCATTATCCAATAATTAAATCTATACCTTTTCATTAGATTTTACATAGTAAGTAATGATTGAACTATAGACTTTATCACATTTAATTAAATATCATATGTTGCACTCACTCATTGAAGGGGAGTCTAGCCCACAATTTAAGAATGTAATACAAATAATTAAATTTAACTATTTCCATCTTAGACTTTTGAGATAAGTAATAGTTTTATATGGAAAATTCTAGTGATAGATTGATATAGTAATTTTGTCAATTTTTTTATATAGAAAATTTTGTCATTATTTAATTAACCTTGTTCACTAGAATAATAGAACATGTACTAATTATTTCTAGAAATTAGCAAGAAATTAAGGACGGGGAACGTTTCATACAATTAAGGAAAGTCAATATTTCTGGGTTTTAATCACGACATATGCATGTAATGGATGGATAATTTTATAAATGTAGGCAATATAATTAAATATGTATGCATGTAAACATGTAACACATGCATCTTTTTTTGTAATAATATTTCTCCTTTAACTAAATTAATATTATCAGATATTTAAATTGTAACATTATTTGAACTCCAGTAGGAATGAGGGAAGGAATATATATTATATATTTTCGGTTCAAATTGAATTATTTAATTCCAAATTAACAGGTAAACGCATGAGTATAATATGAATCTTACAACATTTAATTATGTCTATACAAGGATTTTAGGCAATATGTTATGAAGCTCGCAAAGACAATTATCTATTTTATTTGGACAAGCTCCATCCGACTTAAGGATTACACAATTGTCTATCATGATCATCTGCTTTGTAAGCTGCCGAGCTGCGCTAGTAATACCACTGCTAGGCTTCTGGCTAGTCACCCTTAATGCATGCATGCATATTGCACATGAGATGAGCGTAATTTAAGGGGAAGATGGTCAGGGTGGGGAGATAATTTCAAGTATATTGCACATGCATATTGCACATGTGGGGCCTGATTTCAAGTAAGTAAGTATATATATATATATATATATATATATATAATATTCTTAAGATTTCTAATTTGCAATATTGGGTTGTCATTTCGTGATCGTCCTCGTCATTTATTAACATGCATGCACTTATCCAAAACATAGCTACCTCTGAATTAATTAATAAGCTAATTAACTTTTTATCAGGTGCAATAAACGTGTGTATACATAATATTTTATATTGTATATTGTATTCTGCAAATCTAGACAACTAAACATTGCAAAGACTCTGTCTACGGCCTGCGTATGCTTAAGAATCTAAGATGAAAGGAGGGGCTTGAGGGAGCTGTAGTACCTCTGTTATATCCTAAAGTTAGTATGTGAGTAATGAGAGCTCAAGTGTTCGTACACGAGAGTGAATAATGATCAAAGAGTCCTTAGTTGGGGTGTTTGGGATCTTTATATACCTAATTGAGGAAATCTTCTGACGAAGAAATTTGGAGATGTCATCCATATATTTAGCTGCACCCCCTATCTGTAAGCTGTCAGGTGGCCGCAGTTGCCATGCCGCACCGTTCTCCCATTGTTTTGCATTAAAAGCGGCATGGTCTCTATTTAATGCAGCTTGATTTCCATTTAATATGGCGTGATCTCTGGATTAACTGACTAATAATTTTTATTTATCTTCTTACTTATAAGAAAATATATATTTATCTTCTTGAGAATACTATGATCAAAATGTATACTTTTTAGTATCATACATCTTATAAAAGCTACTGCAAATGATATGCACAGCCATCACATGGTGAATGTGCCATGTGGATTAACACTTTATTTAACTGTAAACTTTAGGATTAGCTTGCTGGAAGGGATGATAATTAAGAAGAGGGAAAAGGAAAAAAGGAACAAAGAAAAAAAATGCAATAACGGGAAATAAAATGAAAAGTATTGTATGTTGAGTTATCAAAATCTCTATTTATTTTCTTTCTTTTTTGAAGTTCTTAGATTCACGTATGAAGAGATTTCATAAAAAATAAATTTACTATTGACTTGTCTTGATGTTATATATTAAATTTATTTTAAAATAAAAAAAATTATAATACATCATATAACGTCAAACTAGGTCAATTTATTTGAATTAGCTTACCAAGCGGACGCTTGTAACTCTAAACTTCGTACACTAGATGAATCCAATGAGCACATCATTAACACTGGATGAATCCAATGAAATTGAGATTTTTCATTAAATATTAGAGGTCCTGGATTTGTTTTTGTATTAAAATCCCTGGAGATCCTTTATGTAATCCCAAGACAAAGGTAGAGATAGTTGGAACAAATCTCAACTTGAACTATTTTGGTTCAATGCTAGCTTCAATTGCACCACTAAGCTCACAAGATATTGTGAATTCCCTGTCTTCACTTTGCCTTTTATTCAAAGAAAAAAAAATGATTATTCAGTCTTTATCATATAAATCATCTGCTTTAGTAGTGGTTTTCCATTTTACTTTTATATCAAGCATCCCAAGCATGGATATAGTGGCTTATGCAAAAGAGAAGAGCTTTTGTTCAGCAAATTGATATGGCTATTCAAGCTTGGCCGGCTAAGCAGCAATAGCATGAGTTAAATCTTCATGTTTGTCGCCTTTCTCATTCAAAGGTATTTAATTGAACTGTGGGTGCTGATGTGAATGAAAAGGAGGAAAGTCGCACTTAAATAGAGTTGCGGAACTTGCTAGCAATTATTTTAATGATAGTAGACTCCTCAAATCTGTTATAATAGTAATATGTGACTTATTTAACTAGTAGCTTAGTTTGTACTTGATATGAGTATAATGTACCCCCTAATGTATAAATACATATGAGTTTGGATGAAGCGACGCTTGAAGAAATTATTGAATTAGATGCAAATGGTATCAGCTATATATGTTGATGGATTAGTTGATCATGTGAATCAGACACATTTGAATGAATAAATGTCATTTGTTAACTTAGCATAAATGTTTCCTCTATGTTTCTTAAAAAAGTGCGATGAAAAAAACTTTTAAACCCGAAATTAGTATTTTCAACAATTCAAAACTCGTTGGAAATACCATATAGCGGCAAAAATGTATCGACGCAATAGGTTTCTGAAAATCGAAGACACAGTTTCAGCGATGTCTAACATCACTGGAAAGAGACATTCAAGACGAAAATTAGTTGCCTCAATAGGATTTTAAAAATTGAAAATACAGTTTCAGTAATGTCAAAAATCACTGGAAGGAGACATTTTTTATGAAAATGTGTCATTGCAATTGGCTTTTGAAAATCGAATTCAAAATTCCATCAATGCCAAAAATCGTTGGAAATATATATTTGCGGCAAAAATGTGCCACAATAGGTATTTGAAAACAGAATTCATATTTACAATGATTTCCTTAATCACTGGAAATAGATATTTGTAGCAAATTAACTATTATTGGCGACAGTTAAAAATTGCTAGAATAAGTCTTTCCCGACGATTTTTAACTAAATTTTAGTTTATAATTGCGGCGATGATTGAATTAATTGCTACTAAAAAAATCGCTAGGATAACTCACCTTTTTGCAGATATTCTGGACTTTCGTTGCAATAAAGCAAAAGTGAAGGGATAATAGTGACGAACATGCAGCAAGGTATAAATCGCTGAGAAAATTGATTGGTGGCAATTTATACTAGTATTTGCAATGGAAATTTCTGCCCAAAAAAGGCACTTCTGTTGTAGTGTCCATTTAATGTAACTTGATCTTTTGTAACACGTCCGGACATGGTCGTGCCATTCGAAACTACCTAGCCATCGATTCTTGAGTGCTTGAGCTGCTCCAGATGTATCGATACTGTGCTGGTGGTTATTCCCATGCACTGTGTTTGCCTAGCACCTCCCATAAAGGGCTCTCCATCTAGGCCCTGACTGGTGGTATGGGCTCTGAATGATAACCTGGGTCCTAGACCCCAAAACAGTTGTGCCTGATCTTAGGCCTGAATTCCTTTTAGGCTTTTGTTACTGAGTTGGACTGACTTGGTCTAATCTAGAGGGCTTGGGAATTCCTTCCATATAGTATCCCGTGAATTCCTAGTATACGGGTAAGCCGGAAATTCAAATTCCAAGCTATCATCCTTATTTGACATTCCTTGCTTGGATTCCAAGACAGGTACGCTGGCTAGGCCCGGCCTAGGCTTAAAAATTCCTCTACACAATATCCCATTAATTCTTACCATACGGGTATGGTGGCAACTCAAATTCTGAGCCTAAGGCCCAGCTTAACTTTCCTTACCTGGGCTATGGGTCGGGCGTACTAATATGGTCAGGTTCATGGTTTGATTGTACCAAAATTCAAACTCCAGTAATCATTCCCCTCCCAGTTAATGCTTTTCCACTTGTAGCACAAACGCGAACAAGTCGAGAGGATTGTGCTCAAGCTAGGTCGTACACAAGTGTGGCTCAGCGACCTTAACCGTAACCTCTCATCGTGGTAGGTCGAGAAGCTCAATTTTTGCACGAAAACCAACAAGTCAAAAGACTTGTGCTCATGTTAGGTTGTATATGGGTAGGGTTCGGTAACCTGGCCCCAACCTCTCATTGTGGTGAGTTGAAGGACTCGAATTTTGCTCGAAGATAAACAAGTCAAGGGATTTGTGCTCAGACTAGATTGTATATGGGTGAGGATTAGTGGCCCTAGCCCCAACCTCTCATCGTGGTAAGTCAAGGGACTTGATTTATGCACAAAGGCCAAGAAGTCAAGAGACTTGTGCTCAAGCTAAATTGTATATGGGCAGGGGTTGGTACCCAAGGCTCCAAATTCTCATCGTGGCAAGTCGAGAGATATGAATTTTGCATGATGGCCAATAAGTCAAGGGACTTCTACTTAGGCTAGGCTGTACATGATCAGGGCTCGATGGTCCTGACCTCAACCTTTCATCATGATGAGTCGAGGGACTCGACTTGTGTAGAAAGGCCAACAAGTCAAGGAACTTATGCTCATACTAGATTGTGTATGGGCAAGGCTCGGTGGCCTTGGCCCTAACCTCTCATTGTGGATATTCAAGGCACTCAACTTTTGCACAAAGGCCAAGAAATCAAGGGACTTATGCTTAACCTAGGCTGCTCATAGTAAGGCTCAGTGTCCCTAGCCCTACCTTTCATCTTGGCGAGTCGAGAGAGTCAACTTATTCATGAAAACCAACAAGTCAAGGAACTTGTACTCATGCTAGGTTGTATATGGATAAGTCTCTGTGGTCTAGCCCTAATCTCTCACCATAGCGAGTCAAGGGACTCAGCTTACTAGGTTGGAGAGTCGTGTGCAATAACAAAGACAAGTTAGGACATAATTGTGACAAATAGTTGGAGCTTTTATTAATGACATGTTGATTACAAGATGAAATGCTTTAAATTAAATAATTTCTTAGGTATTCCACATTCCACGTGTGTATTGTCTCACAACCTTTTTTGTCCTTTAATTGATAGGAGTCTGGTCTTCCAGTTGCTATTACCACATATGATCCTTCCCACCATGGGCCTAGCTTCCCCTCTTCCTGGCTAGTAAATTTCATTTGTCTTAGGAACAAATCCCCTATTTTGAAACTCTAGAGTTGAACTTATCTGTTGAAGTATTACTTAACCTTTCGCTTGTTGCTTGTCATTCGAAATGGCATCGTTCGAATTGCCATTTCTTCCCGCCTTTCTTCCAAGAGGTCCAAGCCTTCTCGAAGATGTTCTTTGTTGCGAGTCAACTCAATGTGCTAGACTTGGAACATGGGCATGTACTTCCATTAAGATTACTACCTTGGCCCCATAGATAAGTTCGAAAGGGGGTCTCACTCATAAGAATCTTGACGGACGTTCGATAGGTCCATAGCACGCTAGGAAATTCTTCAGCCCATCTTCCCTTTTGATCTTTTTGTTTCTTCTTTAGGATGTTCAAGATGGTCTGGTCGGTTGCTTCTGCCCGCCTATTGTCCTAGGGGTGCCCGTGTGACAAGTAGCTGGCTTTTATTTCGAGCTCAAAGCATCACTCTTGATGGTGTGTGTAGCAAACTATTTGCCATTTTTCGAGATCAGGCTTTGTGGAATGCCGAAGCGACGGATCGTGGCGGAGGCATGCCCATTATTTCTCAAATCTCCTTCGGTTTTGCGTCAATTTCCTGTTTCTAGTCCAAGAAGCCCACTCAATGCCGAATGCGTACTTCAGCAGGTTCAGCTTCCTCTAATACTTTCTCAACACCCCAAAGGCTGCCCTTAAATCTTTGACATGTTGCTCGGGTTTCTTTCTCTTGACTAGGATGTCTTCAATGTACACTTCCATTGTTCGGCCGATCTATTACCTAAACATCCCATTGACCAAACGCTGGTCGGTTGCCCCGACATTCTTTATTCCAAAAAGCATGGCCTTATGGCAATGTATGTCTTGATCATTGTTGAAAACCATCTTTTTTTTTGTCATCCGGATTCATTTGGATCTGGATGTACCTGGAGTAGGCATCTATAGAGTTGAGGAGAGGGTGTTCTACCGTTGAGTCTACTATGAGGTCAATTCGTGGCAATGAAAAAAAAATGTCCTTTGGGTAGGCCTTATTCAGGTTTATGAAATTCACGCACATACTCCACTTGCCATTAGACTTTTCTATTAGGATGACAATAGAGAGCCACTCAGGTTAGTGGGCTTCCAAGATGAACCCCATGACTAGGAGCTAATCTACCACATCCGTGATGACGGAATCTTTTTCTGTACTGAAGCTGCACGATTTCTACTTGACTCTACTTGCCTTGGGATCCACACAAAGGTAGTGCTCGATGACGAAATTGTCGACCCCCGACATTTTGTTGTGGCTCCATGCAAAGATGTTGCGGTGCTCAACCAACAGTTGTCTCATGGCGTCCTTTAGGTCTAGAGTCATCCAAGAGCCAATCCGAATGGTCTGCTTAGGTCTTATCTAGTCCACATTTATTAGTTTGAAAGGTTCGTCGGGCTCTGCCTGACGCAGAGTTTCCTCATCTCTGATTTCTTCTTCCAGCTTGATCACGATGGTGGTGGCAAGTTTGCTTCCTACTCCCTTCCAAGACTCGAGCCTCCCTGGCTTCTTGCTTCAACTCTTATGTGTAGCATTCCTGCGCCACCTTCTGATCATCGCGGGCCTCTCCTACTGGCATAGGGGTAGAGAATTTCATCCTAAAATGGGAAGTTAAGCTGATTACCCTAGGGTGGTTCAAGGTCGGCCACCCTAAGATAGCATTGTAAAAGGAGGGGGCCTTTACCACCAAGAAATCAATCATATTGGACACCACTCTTGGGGCTGATTTGACAATGAACGATAGAGTGACAGCTTCAATTGGTTGGATCATATCTTCGATGAAACCTTTGAGCGGCATTGGGATCAGACGAAGCAGATCTATAATGATCCATATTTAGTTGTAAGCCTCCCAATATAAATGCCAACGAAGCCGCCATTATCAATCAGGATGATTTAAGTTACATAGTTGGTGATCTGCGCTGATATTCCTAGGGCGTCATCATGATGGCATGTGATACCTTCCTCATCCCACTTACTAAATGTGATCGATTGTGCCTCATGTTGGTTCCTCAAATTGGGGGTGGCTCTCCTCATGGTGGAATCTTCTTTGTATTTTTCTCTCTCAGTATGTGCCTTCCAAGCTGAGAAAGAGGCCCCATCTCTAGCATATCCTCTTGTGATTGTTCGTATTTTTCCTATGTTATCATCTCCCCTAGTTGAGTTCCTGCGTTGCCGGCTCTTTTGAGGTCGCATTTCTCCTTTGCGCCCATCTGGGCTCTCTCTTCCTTCTCGTACGCCTACTAATCTACATGGGCTTCCAGCTCTCGCAACTTCCACTTCCTCAAGAATCAATTCTTCAGTTCGATGGTTGCTAGTGCGGTGATAAGTGCAATATTTAGGAGTTCATTGTTAAACCTGTCGCGGGCTCGGGCTCTACTTGTTTTACTCGGCCATGCTAGAATGCGCGTGCATCCTAAACTGCCCCCGAGATGGTTGAGCTATCTTGCACCTTGCCTCCAATGTTTTCTTCTTGTCACCTTTTTGATGGCATGGTTGTCCTTTCCCACAACTTTTTTGTCCACCCAGTCAAGTTTGGATTGGCAGGGAGCAATGAGCACCTAGAGTGTGTCCTTTACGTTGATGAAATTGTCAGCTTAGTCCATTAATTCCCCCAATGTGGTAGGCGTTGTTGGTAATTTTGATCATGAATAGTCTCCGTAGCTAGATCCCCCAACAGGGTTGCCTAGATGAACTTTTCATCCTAGTCATCTGTCATCATACGCTCGTTGTTAAAATGCCCCAAATATGACTTCAAACTCTCTTTGGGCCGCTACTTCACCATCAGGAAGGTGTTTCCTCTTTCAACTTGCCATGAAACGTGTAAGGAAAACAAGCGCCAATTTGCCAAAGCTATCAATGGTGCTTAGCAATAAGGTACCGAACTACGTCCTCATAGCGCCTTTTAATGCGAGAGGAAAGGCCTTGCATGCCATGTGTTCTGAGAATCCATGTAGGGTCATATGATACTTGAACATCCCCAAGTGATCAACTGGGTCCTTAGACCCGTCATAAGCTTCGATCTATGGGACCTTGAATCTCGGGGGTAGAGGGACTACCATGACCTATGCACTGTATGGCAGATCGGTACTACTAAGTAGCTAGTCCATGAAGGACAAAGTGTTCATGCGTTTTGGCCATTTTCACATATTTGTCTTCGAACTCTCAGCGCTCAAGATGCATCCAACGCCTTTCTTCTACAGTCGTGCCAGTCTCTGGGTCACGCCTCGACTCTGAGTGGTGGTTGTGGTTGCCACCTTCAATGTCGTCTCCACCACCCCGCAAGGTGGCATTTTCTCAAGAGATTGCCTCCTCCTCCTCCATGATTTTTCTCACTATTTCCATCATCACATAAGTTCTAGTTGTGTCCATGGCTTCCACGTGAGGCTTCGGTTGATGTTATTGCCGGTTTACAAAGTACACACTACTATAGGCAAAAAAGATCCTAGAGACGGTGTTACTATTGATCTCGTGTCCCGCAGGCCTTGGCAACTCCATGCTGCAATGGCTCTATTTGCGATCTACGTACACTAGAGGTAAGAAGAGGGGCTCAGGGGAGCAGTGGTACTCGCAATATTTAAGTTAAATTTATGGGTAATGAGAGCTCAAATATTCGTAAGAAAGAGTGAATAATGATCAAAGAGTCACTCATTGAGGTGTGTGGGGTGTTTATATATATGTTTAAGGAGATCTTCTAACGAGAGGATTTGGGGATGTAATCTATACCACTGGCCGCAACCCTATCTATTTGCTACCAGGTGACAGTTGCCATGTCGTGTCGTGCTCTTGCTGTCCTTTATTAAATGTGGCATGTCCCCATTTAATACAACATAGTCTCCATTTGACGTGACATGATCTTTCCCTACACATCTTGACAAGGCCATACCATTCGAAATTGCCTAGCCATCAATACTCGAGTACTTGAATCACCCCGAAGATCCTGGCACTACGCTACTACGGATTCTCATGCACTATATTTGATTTGCACCATCCCACAAAAGGCTCTTTGTTTGGGCCCTAGTTGGTGGTTTGGCCTCTGGCTAGTGACTTGGGCTCTAGGCCCCAGAACAACTTTACCCAATCTTATGCTTGGATTCTTTCTAGACTCTAATCACTGACTTGGGTTGACTCAGTCTAGCCAAGGTGCTCGGGGGCTCGAGGGTTCCCTCACACACACACACACACACACACACACACACACACACACACACACACACACACATATATATATATAATAGCTAGCTAGTAAGAGCTTCCAAGTTATATGTAAATCACGTATTCCCAATCAAAAGTTTGATTGTATTTTATATATGGTAAGTACAAATTTTAAGATGCATATCAATTAGAATGAATAACAACTGTGACAAATGTGAAGATAATCACAAATATATTCAAAAAACTTTACAAATGATAATAATTATACTTAAAAAATGAAGGAAACAAAAAATGTAAAACTATTGAAGATATAATAAATCAAATGTTTAGAACTCATTGCATTAAAATTATAACAAGACCTGCATTTTGCTGCACTCATTAATTATAAGACCAATTTGACATACACATAATAATAATAATAATAATAATTATTATTATTATTATTATTATTATTATAAAAAAATAATTATATTATTTTTCATATAAATAAAACTATTTTTTTTTAATTTTTTAAGAAAAATACTAGATATAATTGTTATTGGAATGATAAAATGTAAAAAGACTATTCATTTGAAATTTAAAAATGCATAATATTTTTCTTAAATGAAAATAATATTAATAAAAAGTCTTATTCACACTACAACAGGAAGGCTCTATTGCGTCTAAAAATTTGGACACTAAAAGTCTATATCATCTCGCTAGTTGTATTTTCCGTCTCAATTCGATCGACGCAAGGTTGTTACTATTAATGACTCTCAAAACGTCTATATTCCATCCAAACAAGTAAATGTCACAAAAAATATGTTTTTGTGACTAAATATGTTTGACACTATGATTAATATATCGTGTCAGAATAGAGTTAACCCCTAGTAAGAAAAATACAATTACGTCAAAAATAAGATGTTGCAAAATGCTGATATTTAGTCATGACAAAGATTATTTCCGTTTTCATTTTATGGTCGTAAATTATATTGTCACAATAAGTTATATTTTGTGAAAGTTGATCTCATCACAAATAGAATTTCATTGTGAAGCAATAAGTGTATCTTTTGGTAGGATATTACCCACCATAATATTTTTGCCGCGAATAGTGTGTTTGTGAGCAATAACACTATTGTTGTGACAGATTAATGTTTTTTGTGACAATATTAACTCCATTTGTGACTGTGCATTATTGTTAGAACATTGAAAATATTCATTCAGTTCTCTACTGAGACTTTATTGTAGCAATTTTTTTTTCACAACCGTGCTATATTGTCGAAACAATTAGGCAAACCACTTGATTAGTATTAAAGCTTATATATGAACTCAGAGTATTTGCAACTATCAGGAAGCGCTTTTTTACCTGCATCAACAAAAAGAGAGAGAAAGTAGTACATAGAAACTTGAGAGAAATGAACCAAAATAACTCAAATCTTAGGACAGGTACTTAATCACTTTATTTAGATAACCCAGGTTTTTTTATGCAACTAAGAACATGCTAAATATTTAGGTATAAGAAGGAGGATTCTGAGCATCTAAAAACATTGAAATTAGTGTATACTTACAGGGTGAAAATGAATATATGATTTTCAAGAACTCCATATATCACTCGAATGCATATATAGAAATTGAAAGCTTGATAACTAAAGTAAGGGTCAACAACTAAATAGCAGATGTAAAGAATTATATACTAACATAAAAAGTCACTTTGAAATGAAGATGAAACTTCATTTATGATATCACTCTGAAACAAGAAACCTCATATTCAACATGACAGATGTAGAGAATTATATATTCACATAAAAACCTTGAGAGGAGCCCTTCCACTGAAGTCCTTTAGAAATGAGGACATTATTATTGTAAACTAAAAATGCCCAAGAGAGTTGATTATATTTTATGGCAAGCGTAAATAGAGAAAGCGTAAAACCTAGAAAGATTGAGGATCTTTTGAAAAACAAAGCAAGTATAAACCGAGAGAGAAGTAAACTCAAGATTGAAAAGCAGTAAAGAAAAAGAAAACAAGAAAGAATGTAAAGTGGAGCAGATGAGAGGGAATGAGGACACGGACTAAGTTGCAGTGTGGGTGAGAGGAAAATTTAAGTTTTCAAGAAAATTTGGAATGAGGTTGGCGCCTAAGTGAAAATTACTTCCACTTTTTGTTTTGACAATTGGGGGAAATGGTGTACAGGAGAACAAATATAGAAATTATTTTATGTCAATAATTCAGACATAAAAGAAATTTAATGCTTTGCAATAGAAAAGAATGGTGTTTGCGACCATGCAATATTGACACTAATTGGTATGTTTTTTGTATTATTTTTTGTGGTACAAAAAACAAGGATGCAAGTAGTTAAAAAGTAATGGGATTAAAAGTGACATTGTTTATGTGCTTAATTTGACCAAAAAGTGTGGTTATTTACAATATTATTTTTGAAGATGTAATAACTAATAAGTCATATGGGCAGACATTACTGTCCGACAGAACATTTTTGGATGCAATAAGCCGATCATATATTTTCGTCAATTTTACCTGCCACAAAATCAAGTCAATGCATTGCAATAAAACTTTTAAGTGTTTGTGACCACGCAATATTGACGCTAATTCTCAAGACAATGGTGGTATTTTTTGTGACATACAAAAAATGATGCAAGTAGCTATAAATTGACACTAATAACTACGCTACTATTCTAGTACTTAATTTCACCAAAAAATGTGATTATTTGCGGTATTATTTTTGAAGATGCAAATGCTCATCTATAGTGACACTTTATTGATCGACAGAAATTTTTTGGACGTAATAGGTTGTTCCTGTTGTAGTGTAAGCATGATTCATTACTATGAGAAATAATATAAAGACAATTATTATTATTTTGAAAAAATTATCATATAATAATATTATTCTTTAAATTTAAATACAATATTTTCATTTTTTAACCTAAATATAATATTTTTATTCTTTTCAAAAATCTAGAATTGCACTATCGATCTTAGAAAATAAAAGCATGTTTTGCTAAAATAATTTTCTAAAGGATAAAAAGTGTTTTTAGTTCTTATGCATAATGATAAATTAGAGACCAACTATAAACTTACGCATAACTTGGAAGCTAAAAATAATAATTATGCTTTGTAAAGTGAAAATATTATTATTATTAGTCTGACGACTATGATGTATTTTTATGAATTACTAAGAAAAAGAATTTATATTTTTTTCAAATAATATTTATACAAAAAATACTATTATTTTTAAATTCAACAAGAAATATAAAAAAATTCTAAGTCGTTAACTTGTTCCACAAAAGTTCAATAAACCAAAATCTTCGATTTATATTATTTGAAAGTTCATTATTATTATTATTATTATTAGTATTAGTATTATTATTGTTGTTATTATTGTTATATTCTATTTAGTATTAGAATAATAGAAAATTTTAATGATTTAAGTCCCTCCCCTCCCCTCCCCTCAAGGCCAAAATGGGGAGGCCCAATTTCGAATAAAAAGAATTTGAGGTCAATTCGCGCCTCTAGCAACTTTTTGGGGTTTGAAAGTTACTGAGCATGCCCGAGACACGTAACACAAGATTATATATCCCTCACAATGCACTTAAATTATTAGCAATGTACAATAAAAATAGTAGCGAATCTTTTTTTTTATCAACTCACGCAATGATGATAAGATCATTATCGCATAGTACTAATAATAGTGTAAATATGCCAAAAGCTTTAATTAGCAAATGCACTCCCAAAATAATTAAGTATCAAGTACTTCAAAAAAAAAGAGACCATATCCCAAATAAACATGTCCACAAAATATATAGTGACTTCCTACGTCTTAGTCCTCCTAATTTCCAGAACTCTATTAGGAGATAAGGTCAAAAAACTTCGTGCGACTTCTGAGGCACGGGTTATATGAGACCCAAGTCTCTAGCTACTATATCAGCTTCAACACTAACTTCGCTAGCTCGCTTGATAAATCCTATCACCTAATACATCTTTCCTCTGATCTAAGCGCTCTTCAAAGGGTCAACATGCATAATGCTAAACTCAGGCTTTACTAAGACTCGCGCTTATCTCCCGAAGAAAGGAGTCCATATGCTTCAAAATATCTAAAGTATATTTTCGATGGGTCTCAAAGGTAAACTCGTCCTCAATCATGGAACCATGTAAATTCATGACCCCGAGGTACCTAACATCATTTTTATCATTCTAGAAGGGGAATGGTAGTGAAAACTACCAAAGTCAGATTTCAAGAAATTTCAACAAGTAAACAAACAACATATCACAGAGATCATAGGCATATAAAAGCAAACAAAAACAAATGCATGGACATGTACATATGACTTCGAACTTTAACTTATGCATCATAGACTTTCTTGTAAAAATGACTTTTTCCTTCTTTTAACTCTTAACATGTGTTTATATAATTTGAGTTTGGACTCTTATTCATATCATAACATACCATGCAAAGTCACATCACATCATAACATATCATATTGAGACCAAATATCATCATTTCACATCCTTTAGTTCATATCATATCATAGCATATTATGTCATGTTATATCATATCGTGTTATATCATGGCATATCATACATATCATGTTATTTAGATCAAATGATTTGTTCATATCATGTCATATCATTAACATGCATGGATACCTCACGGCCCCCCTAAGTATCGTGTGTTTTTCGCTAATTATTACATCTACCATCTATCCACTTGATCAAGGTAACAACATCATAGACATAACATATTCATTATGACAATTTGCATATTTTACCTTTACCGTAATACGCACCCACTAACTTTAGGCGCAACTCCGTTTTAGTATCCTTTCATCTAACCATACGAGATCCATTGATTGTATTTCGTCAACTCAGAATTTTTACTTAATTACAAACATTCCTGAGTAGATAGAGAGTTCCATTAAGACATTTTTTCGTCCTAGTATTTAGAGTCGTTATAAAATATTTTGACTCTTTCTTTTCAAAAACATAGACCCAAATGCATATGACATATGACGTGGACTCATGATCAAAACATTAACTTGCTCATGCCACATGTAAAAATCGAACACTATAATCCAATCCATAGCATGCATCCCATAACATGACTTAAAAATAATAAAACGTACAAACATTGAACATTTTATGCAAATATATTCATTTCATACTTATTTACGTCAAAATAGAATTTTTAAATCCCTAAAAAGACCTTGGCCGAACCATATAGGCCTTCGAAAGTGTACATTTTCATCATTTTATTTTATAATTCATGCATCCACTTAAGTTTGCATCTAAATAAATATGCAAAGCTACTATATAGGGCAAAACCGAAAATACTAGTGTTTTCATCATGCTTCTTTTAATCAAAACATCACAACTCATCTCATTGTCCACTTCTTCATCATAGCCGAATACATATAGCATATAATCACACAAGTTCAACAACATCTTTATATAAAAACACACATAGGCCGAATATATTAACCATAGAACATCTTGCTTCAATCAAATAATCAATCAACAATACCTTAATACACATGGGCCGAAATATTCACATCATGGTATAGCAAGTTTTATTCAAAGATCCACTCAAGAATACAAGCATAATACATAGGCCGAATCATATACAAGAAACTATAGCATCATTCAAGCAAATAAAACAACCAAAGTTCACTTAATATATACAAATAATATCAAAAACATTGAGAGTTTACTTACAAAAAGTCCAACAATATTATAGCAATGAAATCTGAAAATACAAGGTAATATATTAAAATCTATACACTAAAACTATAGATACCAAAAATGTAAGTGAGGGAAAGTGTTTGGGTATTTTCAAAATAATTTATTGATATACAAAACTCTAGGATTGAAACCCTTGAAAGTCCAAAGCCAAATTTTTTTTTTCAAAAACCGAAACTCACCGTCTAAATCTCATGTTTTTTACGTTGAAATACTAGTAACACTTAAGGTTCCACCTTTAATGAAGAGCAAACCATAGTTTCTAGAGTTAGAGTGGCTGTTAGTGTGAGAAAATCCTAAATCTGAAAAACAAGATGGTGTTCCGAGACTCTTTCCTTCAAGTGAACTCCAACTCAAAGTATGGTATGTGTTTTCTTGGAGATATACAAAAACGGTAGTGCTTGGCTAGAGAGAACATGAAAAAAGTAAGAAAACAAGAGAGAAAATGGTAATGGCCAAAACTCTCTCTTTTAAGAGACAAAAAAACTTTTGAGCCACAAAGCCTCCATATTTTTGGCTACACCCTTTTATAGTGTTTCATCATTTTTTCTTCTCCAACCATTGCATGCATGCCAAGTGTCGAATTCTTCTTCCATTTCTATCATGATGGGATGTTATTGGAAAGACCAAAGGCTATGTATTGTGCAACCTTTTCCTCTCCAAAAATCAAAATCCTCATTTTTCTTTCTTTCCTATTTCGTCCTTCACTTTTTGTCTAGGTTTAATGGATTTAGGGGTCCATAAGTCTTTTCTTGTAAAAACCCTAATCTTCCTAGGATCTCCTTCTAATGCATGAGTAACAAGTGCTGTGAAGAGGGGGTGTATGTGTGTGTGCGCGCGCCTTGGGTGCCGAACCTAACAAGTTAAGGTGACTACTTATCATTCCCTATGTTGCTTTTGGCTCACTCTTCCTCTCACTCTTGTTGTTGTCGGCTATCATGCTTTTTACAAGGAAAAAATCTTCTAAAACATGCATTTTTGCCTTCCCAAGGATGACACCTTCTTAGAACTCCAAAAAGCACTTCCCTTCCTAGTCTGAAACGTATCCACATGGGCTTGCATTTTTCAAAGTGGTGCCTAAAGTCTCATCGAAATTCTAATGCCCTTTTGGGCTTCATCCACTTTTCTTCCAAGTTCCAATGCAAAGTTGACATATGTATTCTAGTCCCTTTTTAAAAAATGATCAAAAACTCCTCATTTTTGCCAAGTGGCATCTCATCCTTTTTCCATTGCCTAACTTGAGACTCTTAAAGCCAAAGCTCTCTTGGGCTCAATTCCTTTGGGCCTATTTCCTCTATTTCCTTTTAAGGACTAACAAGTCTTACACTAAAGGATCTAATTCCATCAGTCATAAAAATAACCTAATGGGATCTTCCATACTTAGCAAAAAATTCAAAGACAAATTATCATTCACTCTAAAAACAAGTAGTATTTCTCGTGAAAATCTAAGGTGTCACAAGCCAACAGGCCCAAATCGGTGAGGGCCAACCCTTTCGACCTAACCTGAGGGAAACCGACCTCTCAAGTAGTCACAGAGGGTAACACTGCAGATGATTCCACTTTGCACAACCCATACTCGATTGGGAGACAACATAAAGGATGGGACGCAATCCTAAATCATCCTTTGAGCAGTTACAGACACTCGAGTGCCCATCCAATAAGGGAGACCCATTGATCCATTAGCATGGAGATATCAATTGACAAATAGGAGCACGTAGACAAGGAAAATATGCCCCATAATAGAAAAGGCAAGGGAACTATGCTGCATTAATGGTACCCAGTTCAAACTTCACACTGCATTAATATTGCCATCACAGAGGTCACTCTACATTAAAAACTTTGACAAGGGAACAGTGCAAAAGGCGAGGATCCCGCAAGAACAAACACACTCTACCCTCCTCTAGACCTCAAGTATATATGCGGACTTCTAGGTATAAGGAAACGCTGGATACTCTGAATCTTGACACTATACCTTCGTAGTTCTCATAATTTATATACTTCCAAAAGTTTTTACTGACTTAAATATTGGAGACTTTTCGGCTTCCAAAGCTGACCGCCCCCGCCTCTTTATTTTTGCAGACCCAAATTGAAAAAACTTGAGTTCCTGAAAATTTAACCTATAGGTGTGCGAAACACGACTTTAATAAGGACATTGTGAACTCAAACAAAATCCACTGTTGATTTCACTATTCATGAGGCTATAGCCTCATTTATTGTAAAATAGTAATATATATACATATACATAATTTTTATATGCATAATATATACCTTTCCTTAGAAAGGATTTAGGATACCCTTTTTTGTATTAAAAAGAAAAAAGGAAAATTTTAAAAATTTAAAAATAAAAAGCATTAATGGTGGTTGTATTTATGATGGTCTTATTCGCATGATGATGGAAACAAAGCATGTTGCACAGTTCTAGATGAAGCACTTTTTCCATTTTGGAATATATTACTCCTATAGGTTGGAGAGGATCCTAACCCGAAGCTTATCTTCTTTACTTAGCAAAATCGACATTTTCATTCATTTTTTCTTGCAACTACCTATTGCACTATTAATTCATAATTTCCTCGCTCATTTTTCACCCTTAAAGAAAAACACCATTCAGCTTTGAATAAAGATAGCCTTACTACTATTATCCTTCTACTGTTATAAAACTAAAAAGGAACTACTATTGCAAGATAAAATAAACTCTTTTAAAACTTTCTAAAACTTTCTTCTTTCTATATATTTTCTTATGAAATTTATAACAATTGAAACCCATATTTATAGGCCTTAAAATTACTATGCAAGTTACTATACAAGTCACTATGCAAGATTTAAAATAATAGTGGTGAAGTCATTCACATAATTTGGTGGTGGAATAGGGGGTGGCAGCCGCCCTCCTAATGAATTTATTACACTACCCCTTGAATGACTATCCATAAAGAATCTGTCTCGTTAAAATTTGTCAAGAAAAAATCCAGTGGAAAGAAAAATCAATAGCGAAGGAAAAAGAGTACAGTCTTCTTATGTATCCACAAGTACTTTAAGATTGCCTTATTAAAACCTTATAAAAGAAAACCCAGTGGGATAAAACCTTAGTGAAAGAAAAAGAATACAATCAGCACAATTTTTCAGGACATTTACTCCCCCTGAAAAGTGCATGACAATAGATTTTTGAGTTTTCGAATTCCAATGTTATGCACAATCTTTTTGAATGTCGCAGTTGGTAATGCTTTTGTGAATAAATCTGCCAAATTATCACTAAATCGTATCCATTTGACATCAGTTTCACCTTTCTCTTGAAGTTCATAAGTATAAAAAAAATTTAGGTGAAATATGTTTAATTCTATCACCTTTGATATATCATCCTCTGATTTGAGTGATACAAGTAGTATTATTTTCATATAAAATTGTTGAATTATCATTAATCATTGGAAGACCACACTTTTCTTGGATATGTTTGATCACTGATCTCAGCCAAATACACTCTCGATTTGCTTCATAAATTGTAATGATCTCTGAGTGATTTAAAGAAGTAGTAGATAGTGTCTGCTTAACAGATCTTCATGATATGGAAGTATCTCCATAAGTAAATAAATATCCAGTTTGGATCTATCTCTGTGTGGATTTGAAAGATAACTTGCATCTGCATACCCAATCAATTGTGGACTTGATCCACGTTGATAAAATAATCTCATATCAATCGTACCATGAAGGTAATGAAAAACATGTTTAATGTCATTCCAATATCTGGTCGAGTGCAATTTGCAAGATATATCAAAACTTTAATTGCATTGAGATATGGTACTTCAGGACTAAGAATTTCTTCATCGTCATCACAAGGACGGAATGGATCATTCTTCATATCAAGTGTTCGAACAATCATTGGAGTATTTAGTAGATGAGATTTGTCCATATAAAAATGTTTCAAGATTTTCTTTGTATACATAGACTAATGAATAAAAATTCTATTTGGCAAGTGCTCGAACTGCAGGCCGAGACAAAGTTTTATTTTGTCAAGATCTTTCATTTTAAATTTTATTCTTTAAATATGTAACGGTTCTTGAGATCTCTTCAGTAGTTCAGTAGTTCCTACAATATTTAAATCATCAACATAAACCGCAATAATGATAAATACAGATTCTAATTTTTTAATAAAAACACATAGGTATATAAGATTATTATCAAATATTTCTTTCAATAAAACTCATAACCTAATAACTTGATATAGCTTGTTATCGAGTGCCCATCCAAAAAGGGAGAACCATTGACCCACTAGCATGGAGATATCAATTGACAAATAAGAGCACGTAGGCAAGAAAAATATGCCCCATTAATAGAAAAGGCAAGGGAACCATGTTGCATTAATGGTGCCCAGTTCAAACTTCACACGGTATTAATATTGCCGTCATAGAGGTCAATCTGCATTAAAAACTTTGACAAGGAAACAGTGCAAAAGGCGAGGATCCAGCAAGAGCAAACACACTCTACCCTCCTCTGGACCTCAAGTATAAATGCAGACTTCTAGGTATAAGGAAACGCTGGATACTCCCAGTCTCGACACTATACCTTTGTAGTTCTCATAATTTATATATTTCTAAATTTTTTACTGACATAAATATCGGAGACTTTTCGGCTTCCAAAGTCGACCGCCGCTACCCTCTTAGTTTTGCAGACCCAAATTGAATAGA
The DNA here is from genome assembly GCA_036898215.1 of Platycarya strobilacea. Lineage (NCBI taxonomy): Eukaryota > Viridiplantae > Streptophyta > Magnoliopsida > Fagales > Juglandaceae > Platycarya > Platycarya strobilacea. The sequence goes on along the minus strand of CM072549.1, from coordinate 15,757,170 downwards.
CTTGAGCTCCTAAAAATTTAACCTATAGGTGTGCAAAACACGACTTTAATAAGGACAGTGTGAACTCAAACAAAATCCACTGTTGATTTCACTATTTATGAGGCTATAGCCTTATTTATTGTAGAATAGTAATATATATATATACATATACATAATTTTTATATGTATAATATATACCTCTTCTTAGAAAGGATTTAGGATACCCTTTTTTTTATTAAAAAGAAAAAAGGAAAATTTTAAAAATTTAAAAATAAAAACGTTAATGGTGATTATATCTATGATGGTCTTATTCGCATGATGATGGAAACAAAGCATGTTGCATAGTCCTGAATGAAGCACTTTTTCCATTTTGGAATATATTACTCCTACAGGCTAGGGAGGATCCTGACCCGAAACTTATCTTCTTTACTTAGCAAAATCGACATTTTCATTCATTTTTTCTTGCAACAATCTATTGCATGTTATGAAATTAAAGAAAGGAACTACTATTGCAAAAGAGAAATAAGAAATTCTCTCTGAAACTCTTAAGAACTGAAACTTTCTTTCTCTCTCTATATTTTCTTATGAATTTCATTACAACTGAAGCCCCTATTTATAGGCTTTGAAATTACTATGCAAGTTACTATGTAAGTCACTATGCAAGTCACTATGCAGAATTTAAAATAATAGTGGTGGAGTAATTCACATAATTTTAGTGGTGGGACAGGGCAGCTGCCGACTGCCGACTGATTCATTACACTCCCCCTTGAATGACCACCCATAAAAAATCTGTTTCGTTAAAACCTTGCCAAGTAAAAATCCAGTGGGAAGAAAAACCAATGGCGAAGGAAAAAGAGTACAGTCTTCTTATGTATCCACAAGTGCTTTAAGATTGCCTCATTAAAACCTTGCAGAGGAAAACCCAGTGGGACAAAACCTCAGCGAAGGAAAAAGAGTACAATCAGCACATTTACTCCCCCTGAAAAGTGCATGACAAAAGATTTTTGAGTCTTCGCATTCCAATGTTATGCACAATCTTCTTGAATGTGGAAGTTGGTAATGCTTTTGTGAATAAATCTGCCAGATTATCACTAGATCGTATCTGCTTGACATCAATTTCACATTTCTCTTAAAGTTCATGAGTATAAAAGAATTTAGGTGAAATATGTTTGGTTCTATCACCTTTAATATATCCTACTCTGATTTAAGTGATACAAGCAGTATTATCTTCATATAAGATTGTTGGGCTATTATTGATCATGGGAAGTCCACACTTTTCCTAGATATGTTGAATAACTGATTTCAGCCAAAAATACTCTCGACTTGTTTCATGAATAGCAATAATTTCTGAGTGATTTGAAGAAGTAGCAGATAATGTCTGCTTAACATATCTCCATGATATGGCGGTATCTCCATAAGTAAATTAATATCCAGTTTGAGATCTACCTCTATGTGGGTCTGAAAGATAACCTGCATCTGCATACCCAATCAATTCTGGACTTGAACCACTTTGATAAAATAATCCCATATCAACCGTACCATGAAGGTAACGAAGGACATGTTTAATGCCATTCCAATGTCTTCGAGTTGGTGCAGAACTATATCTTGCAAGCAGATTAACTGAAAATGTAATATCTGGTCGAGTGCAATTTGTAAGATACATCAAAACTCCAATTGCACTGAGATATGGTACTTCAGGACCAAGAATTTCTTCATCATCATCACAAGGACGGAATGGATCATTCTTCACATCAAGTATTCGAATAATCATTGGAGTACTCAGGGGATGAGATTTGTCCATATAAAAATGTTTTAGGACTTTCTCAGTATACATGGACTGATGAATAAAAATTCCATTTGGCAAGTGCTCGAGCTGCAGGCCGAGACAAAGTTTTGTTTTGCTAAGATCTTTCATTTCAAATTCATTCTTTAAATATATAACGGTTTTTGAGATCTCTTCAGGAGTTCCTACAATATTTAAATCATCAACATAAACCGCAATAATGACAAATCTAGATTCTGATTTCTTAATAAAAACACGGGCATATAGGATTATTCTCAAATCCTTCTTTCAATAGATATTCGCTTAAGCGATTATACCACATGCGTCAGGATTGCTTCAACCCATATAAAGATCTTTGTAGTCTGATTGAGTACATATTTCTAGATGTACTTGTAGATGCTTTAGGCATCTTATATCTTTCAGGGATTTTCATATATGTCATGGTCTAAGGATCCATATAAATATACAGTGACTACATCCATCAACCGCATTTACAATCCTTTTGTAACAACCCGACTAATCAAAAATCTAAATGTGATTGCATCCATAACGGGAGAGTATATTTCTTCATAATCAATCCCGGGTTTCTGCAGGAAACCTTGTGCGACAAGCCGTGCTTTGTACCGCACAATTTCATTTTTCTCATTACGTTTTCATACAAATACCAACTTATATCCAACAGGCATCACACCCTTTGGTGTTTGGATAACAGGTCCAAATATTTCTCGTTTTGCTAGCGAATTTAATTCAGCTTCAATAGTTGTTTTCCATTTTGGCCAATCATTTCTACGTCGACATTCTTTGACGCTTTTTGACTCACTTTTTTCATTACTTCTGGTAATGTCAAGGGCCATTTTATATGAAAATATGTTGTCGACAACAGTTTTATTTCTATCCAAAATTTCTCCAGTTTTCATGAAATGTATTGAGATCTCATTATTTTCAGGTACCTGATCCTCTTCAGGGGAAAACATTTCATGACACACCTTTTCAGGAGGTCCCTTTTTAGGAGATTTATACTCTTCAAGAGTTTCCTTTTCAGGAGGTTCTAAAATAGAAAATTTGAGCTCTTTAGGAGCACCAATTATATTTGTAGCCTGTATTGTGGGTACGTGTTCTTCAAGGACACCAAATTCATTTTGTATTCTTTTCCTTCTGGGAATTTTGTTTTTTGCACCAATAGGTCTTCCACGCTTCAGGCGTGTTTTAGATTCACCTATTGCTACTTTGACAATTTGTCATTCAGGGACTTCAATCCTTGCTGGAGTATTAACAGCAGGAATATAATATTTTACTACACCTTTAGTGTCAGTAAATACATCCGGTAACTGATTTGCAACATTTTGCAAATGAATAATCCTTTGAACTTCCCGTTTACATTCATTTGTAGGAGGATCAAAATGAGACAGGGTCTTATTATCCCAAGTAATATCTTGTCGTACTTCAGGCACCGACTTTTCTTTACCCATTAACGGAAAATTTGATTCGTCAAAATGAAAATCCTTAAAACATGCTTTAAACATATCCCCTGTAAGGGGTTCAAGATATCTAATAATGGATGAAGAATCAAAACCAACATATATCCCAAGTCTACGTTGAGGGCCCATTTTTATACGTTGTGGAGGTGCAATTGGAACATATACAGCACATCCAAAAGTACGAAGATGAGAAATATTTAGTTGTTGACCAAATGCAAGCTGTAATGGAGAATATTTATGATATACAGATGGTCTAATACGAATTAGAGATGCTGCATGAAGTATAGCATGTCCCCAAGCAGAAACAGGTAGTCTTGATTTCATAAGTAAAGGTCTAGCGATTAGTTGAAGCCTTTTGATCAAAGACTCAGCTAAACCGTTTTGTGTGTGTGTATGGGCAACATGATGTTTAATATCTATTCCTATTGACATGCAATAATCATAAAAAACTTAAGATGAAAATTCACCTGCATTATCCAATCGAATGGTCTTAATCGGAGACTCAGGAAATTGTGCTCGTAGTTTAATTATCTGAGCAAGAAGTCTAGCAAATGCAACATTTCTAGTGGAAAGAAGACAAACATGTGACCATCGACTAGATGCATCAATTAGAATCATAAAATATCTAAATGGTCCACTTGATGGATGAATAGACCCACATATATCTCCATGAATCCTTTGTAAAAAGGATGGAGATTCAACAATGACTTTTGAGGGAGATGGTCTAATAATTAACTTACCTTGAGAACATGCAGCGCATGGAGATTCATTGGGTAAAATTATCTTTTGATTCTTTAAGGGATGCCTATGCGAATTTTCAATAATTCGTCTCATCATTATAGAACCCGGATGTCCAAGGCGATCATGCCAAGTCATAAATACTTTAGGGTTAATGCACTTCTAGTGCATTACCACATATGATTCAATTGTTCTCATTTTTGTATAATACAATCCAGAACATAGAGCAGACAGTTTTTATAATACGAACTCTGGCCCGATATTGTTTTAGTAATAAGAAGATGCTCTTTACTGCCTTCATTGGTCGTTTCAATATGGTAATTATTACGACGTATATCTTTGAAACTCAATAAATTTCTTCTGGATTGTGAAGAGAATAGAGTATCATCAATACAAAATTTGGTGCCATTAGGCAACACAATATAAGCTCTTCCGGAGCGCTCAATTAAATCCGATGAACCTGATATGGTATGGACATAGGCTTTACTTAGTGTTAGATTTTGAAAATATTTCTTTTCTTTAAGAATTGTGTGAGTTGTAGCACTGTCAGCCAGACATATATCTTTATCATTCAACTGAGAGATAAAAAACTTATCAATGTGATCCATGATTCTACAAAATATACAAAACTTTTATTATTGATAGAAATAAAATACATTAATTGAGTGGAACACTTCCATCTCCAATTAAGTGTTCAATACTACCTTCAGGATGATTAAAGAAATCAGATACATCAAGATGAGTAACGTATACATCTACTGAATCTAATAAATCATCTGATGGTTCTACTAAATTTGTTTCATGCACTTTATTCTTTCCTTTAATAGAAGCTTGATATAAATCAGCTAAGTGTCTGGCTGTACGACAGGTACATGACCAATGTCCAGTCATTCCACATCTATGGCACACTTCTTCACTTTTCTTTGAAGAATTAGTTTGAGGATTTTTACCCCTTTCTGAATTGTACCATTTCTAGTGATATGGTATATTATTATCCCTTTTAATGTTGTCATTCCTGAGACCAACATTTCTATAATTTCTCCTACCACGTTCACGTCCCCGATTTCTTCTAAAAGATGCACCATTCACTTATGGGAATGATGCAAACCTATTACCATTCATTTCAGGGAATGATATTGAGCTAGTAGGGCGTGACTGGTGGCTTTCTAATAAGAGTTCATTGTTCTGCTCAACTACTAGAAGACATGATATAAGTTCAGAATATTTCTTGAACTTTCTCTCTCGATACTGCTGCTGCAGGAGCACATTCGAGACATGAAATGTAATATAAGTCTTTTCTAACATATCATCATCGGTGATTTTCTCACCGCATAATTTTAATACTGAGCTTATTTTAAAAAGTATCGAATTATACTCACTAACACTTTTATAATCTTGCAACCTCAGGTGCAACCATTGAGAACGAGCTCTTGGGAGAATGACAGTCTTCTGGTGTTCATACATCTCCCTTAAATTGTTCCACAAAATATAGGGATCTTTTACTGTGAGATATTCAGTTTTCAATTATTCATGAAGATGGTGGCGAAGGAAAATCATTGCTTTAGTACGGTCCTGCAGGGATGCTTGATTTCCTTCTTTAATAGTTTCTCCCAAGTTCATCACATCAAGATGAATTTCAGCATCAAGTATCCAGGATAAATAATTTTTTCCAGATATATCAAGAGCAACAAATTCCAATTTTATAAGATTTGCCATTTTCTACACATATAAATAATGAAATAAATATGTGTATCTCAAAAAATATATTTATAAATTCACACAGATAATCATCAATAAAATATATTAAAGATTTCAAATAATAATTGAAAAACTTACAGAGGAATAAAGCCACTAGTTTCAGAATTGGTAGAATCGTCGTGCTGATAACGTGTTATGAAATTAAAGAAATGAACTACTATTGCAAAAGAGAAATAAGAAATTCTCTCTGAAACTCTTAAGAACTGAAACTTTTTTTTTCTCTCTATATTTTTTTATGAATTTCATTACAACTGAAACCCTTATTTATAAGTTTTGAAATTACTATGCAAGTTACTATACAAGTCACTATGCAAGTCACTATGCAGAATTTCAAATAATAGTGGTAGGGTCATTCACATAATTTTAATGGTGGGATAGGGGTGACTGCCGACTGCCGACTGATTCATTACATTGCACTATTTATTCATAATTTTCTCACTCATTTTTCATTCTTAAAGAAAAAGGTCATTCAGCTTTAAATAAAGATAGCGTTACTACTATTATCTTTCTACTATTTTTTTTATATTTTATTTGTTTTAATGATTAAAAATATTAAAATATATTTTAAAATGATAAATATACTATAATAACGAAATTATAATAAAAAAATTATAAGCCTATCATTACGTTAGACTTTTCACTCTGCAATTAATGTTACCAAGTGGATTCTGTCATATCCCACACGTACATATCGATTAGGACTTCCAAATTAGTGGGAATTGTGAGGGCCGGCTAGCTGGGACGATATGAAGAATCTGGCACAAAGTTTGGGTAAATACATCGTGTGCTTCATCTGATATTTATCATATATGTTGATAATTTCCTAAGTGGGATCACAAGGGTTAATAATGGACAATACATTATGCGACTCGGCTAGCTTTATTGCGAATATAATTCCTGCAGGCTATAATAATAGACAATACTATATGGGACCACATAAATCCCCATCTCTCTCCCTCTTTCTCTCTCCCTTTTTGTTGATTAGAATATCAGACAACCACCCATGCATATGCATGCAATGCATGTGTCTCTTTAATTTATGCTTATCCACTTTTTTATTGTATCAGTCCAAAATTTCGTATATACGCAATGAGTTATATATGTTTTGATATTAGGTTATGTTGTTTATATATACTGGGAAGATGACTTGTCCTTTTCATTTAGTCGCATCAGCCAGTACTGTCATACAGCGGTGGGGCAGGGGGCCAATCTCCCCTTCCCTTCGCAAAAATAAAATAAAAATAAAATAAAATAAAAAATAAAATATATATATATATTTAAAATACATATGTTAATTTTTTATAATTTATTAAATTAATATTAATTTTATTTTATATTGATCCTCTTTCTAAATATTATCTTGACCTCCTCTATATAATTGATTTAATTTAAAAATAAAATAAATCTTATATAAAATAAAATAATATGATAATATAATGATATATTTTTATTAAAGATAAAAATAAAAAAGAAGTTGGATTATTTTTAACGTAATTTTAATAAATTTTTATAATGATAATGTATTTTTAACTTATCATATATTTTTTTATACATAAGTTGGATCAAACGTATTTTATTTTTATTATATATTTTATTATTAGATTATTTTATATCATATAAAAAATTATATAAAAATAAAATAAAAAATATTTTATATATTTTATTTTACTTGAGTCCCAAAAACAATTCCTTGACCCCATCACTTTGTCATAACACTAGCTTGAGAAGAAGACAATAAGAAAAATATCTTACAAAGCATGATCTCATACCAAATTAAATTCCAGAGTAAATGGTATATATATAGATATAGTCAAAAACTAGTTTTGCCACACATAGTATACATGTTTAATCCACTACAAAAACATAAAAATATATATATTTATGATATTTTAATTACAATTAAAAAGATTATTTGCAATCAAAACAATCTATTTTCATCCTAAATATATTTTTTGATTGTAATTAAAATATTATAAGTACTTATTTTTTTTTATAATAATTACTTTTTATATGCAAATATTTAACATTAGTTATGTCTTATTAACTACATATAATATAATATTGGTAGTGATCTATCCTTTTACTTTGGAATATCATGTGTTTTATAAGTGAAAATAAAGATTAGAAATCGTCCCACTCATCAATTTATTGTTGGTTTTATTGACTGATAAGCAATACCACGGAAGTGAGCGTAAACACCACGTCAGCGTGCAATAAAAATGATCAAAAATATATGCTTAATCAAGCGCAACTTAAATCTTCAATTTTTAATGTTCTTCGTATTAGGCCCTAGCTCCTCATCCACGTGCTTAATTTTTATATTATTTTAATTATATATGTGTACGTGTCCTAATTTTGATTCCATCCCTATCCGGATAGGTGCTGGGGTGATCTCTTAGATTTTGAATGGAAAAAAATCTAGTCATCATTATCATACTATACCTTACATAAAATTTTTTTTAATTTTTTTTTAAGGTTTTTACTAAATATGTGATAAATAGATAATAAATAAAAGAATTTAATTAATTTTAAAAAAAATTAAAAAATTAAAAAATTAAAAAATTAAAAATAATATGATATATGAAAATAAAGAATAACAAAATTCTTTTAGAAGACATTAAAAAATGATTTGTGCACTGACAAGACTCACATAAGTAGTAGGCCCCACTGTCACAGAGTACACTAGTTCCCACCACCCTTCCATCCCTGACCCATTTCTTTGGGTTGGGCAGTCACGTTTTGGAGATTCTGATTGTGATTTTATAAGGCTAGGTTTGAAAATAAATCTTTTTTAAATACTTTTAAATATTTATTATTATTATTTATTTATTTCTATTACTATTCATTATTTTTTATTATTATTTAATATTTTATTATTTTTTACATACTTTTTATTACTATTTATAAATATTTTCAAACACTCTCTACATCTAAACATAATCTTAATTTCATCCTCATCAAAATCTGTATCAGTTGGATTCCCTAGCACCATCATCTTGGGGCCCCATGTTGGCTCCATTTCACATTTGCCATATCCTTAGATACACACCAAAAAGTTGGTGCTGGAAAGGACACAGTTTTCACATACATAAATTATAAGCTTGGTAGATTTTTCAGGAAAATTTACATGAGTTAGATTAATTTGAAAAAATTACACAATCTTCTCGATTTAACCAAAACTTTCAATATGGGTTCCTGTCAAAGTCCCCCATCTTTCAGGTTACTTCCCAAACATCATCCAACCATGGATTTCATGGAATTTTCTTCGATGTGATCCAGACAGGTTCCTTGTCACCTTGGAACAGTTCTTGGGCATTATCTTTTTGCTAGACAATGTTAATGCAATCAGTTGGGTGACCTTGACCAAAACATAAAATGAGTGGAGGCGGCCAGAACCTTCCCAATCACCGTCTCATATCATCATGCCTACTTTTCACATGCGACATTACAATCAGTTTAATGGTCAAAGCAATATCTGAATATATAGGAAGGGAAATTGAAATTGAATTTGGATTGTAATTGAATCTGCCTACCTAGCCTTAAGGAGAGTAAGCAAGGATGTAAGAATTCATTGTTTTACTATCCATTTTCTTTTCCAACATGTGGTTGATAAATTTGAAGATTATGCAAATGCAACATATTATTTACTCAATTAAATCAATGACTCTTGTATCTCGCTTATATTATACAAATCAAATAGTTCAAACTTTAGACCTAAGAGAGCATATACTACCAAGCCCATATCCTTAAAACTTCTATTTATAAGAAACACAGACCAAAGCCCTTCCCACTTGAGCCAACCCACACAAGGTTATCCAGTCCAATTTTAATGCACTGAATGAACAAGAAACTCACATCCAAAAAGATAGGCATCGAACGAAGCACTAGGTTATTCCTTGTCACATAAGGACAGGCCAGAAAGGTCCATCTCACCTTGACGGTGAAGATTGTATAGGGTATAGATAAAACGCTGATAGATTTGAACATGGTGTTAAATCGGGTTTAATCTCTTACAAAAATATTCATAGTAAATACAGGATTGCTGCTTCATTTCACTGACGGAACAAATGCAAATATGTACTTCAACATGTCTTCATAAATAGTGCCCTTGGGTGTGTTTTTAACCTAAAAATGAACAATTCCCTAGAGTATTACATCTTTATTCCATTCATTTATGTAAATTCACGATTCTTTACCTCAAATTTCAAATATGTAATCCAATGATGTTTGTGCCTGCTAGGCTCCAGTGACCATGATGGCAAGATTAAATTCGAGTGGGGATATAACAATATCATGTGTGAGTATGAAGAATGATAAGCATCTGTCGGCTACAGTACTTCTAGGCTTAGCAATCCCTCAGGCTCAGCACGTTGCTGCACATAAACTGAATTACTACAAGATGCAAGGCCTTTGGCTGCTCCTCTCTCTAGATGCTCAAGGTAATCCATCACAACAGGATCAGTCCAGGGAGCCCCACGCAGAGCTTCAACACCCGCAACCCACCCCAGATGGCCACCTTTGGGTGTAATAATCAACAAACAGTTTGGATTTTCCTGTAACAGCAGCAATCGGAATACGTAATACAAACAAGATTACAAGATGGTTCAGGAGACCCGAAGTCAAAAGTAAAGTTGATAAAACCACAAGGAGCAAGGAGCAAATTGCACCTTGAGAGATCAACACAATTTGGAAATAAGGGAGGGAAACAACTGTATGGATCAAGAAACTAAGGAGCAACAAACGAACCTTGATATCTTCCCGAGGAATTCCCACAGATGGACAAATTGGATCATTTGCTGCCTGCAAACCCACTCACATGTAATTCTATAGCACATGCTGCAGTTCACCAAATGATTCTGAAACTTTCCTATAACTCACTCCCTCCAATTCAAATATAAAAAGCAAGCCAAAACAGTTCAACGACTAGCATTTTGATTCTTCTTCCTTATCCTTCACCCATTAGTATATACTTCCAGGCATTAAATGTGGCCCAGTAAAATAACTTATAAGTGCTATGAGTTACCACGCATTTTAATCTTATTGCTTGCTTTCATTCCTTGCATATCTAAACGATTGTACTTTCTATGTTACAACTTATAACTACATCACTACAGGTTAAAACGTCTGTAAGAACAACAAATGCACAATTGCCATGAGAAAGGCATATGACTGCCAAAGATTATGTGAGAGTTATGCCAATTGATACATACACACAGCTTATATGCAGAGACTTTGATTCTCTCGTTCTCCTTCAATACAAACCACAAAACAAAAAACTGTGAACCAAATTTTCTTCAATCCTTTTTTGGAGTTATTTTATGCATAACTCTGCATATCAAGGAGTAAATGTCTGCCTATTTAGCTGAATTTGGTATGATGAAATAGAAGAAACAGCTCCATGTTGTTAGGCCTTATCATTACTCTAGCCAAAAAGAGAGTTCTAAACCAAACGGTATGTAAGCTAGTACTAGAGAATCAAAGATATGGATATCAGCTGTAAGGGGGAAACCATTTTGGCAATTGGCACCCGAGACGGCTCCCTGCCCCGCCCTTTTTTCAATATAGTAAAGGGAGAATTTGATGCCAGGTAGCGTATTATGCATGCGCTTCACGACACTAGTCCTGCTGCAAACTTTGAAGATTGCGCAATAAGCATAACATATGCGCAATAAGCATAACAATTAGGTTGACATATTTTTGTTGTTTGAAAAGGCATCTCCACCTTCCACATCCTTATGATTTTGCTATTATAATTGGCCCTGGTCCTTTGACTGATATATTCTCATCATATATATGTTAAAAGTGGACGGTGAGATTACGGGTTCAATCTCATTTGGTACACAAGTATCTTTTTACAAGTTTGCCAAAACACATCATAATTTCTTACAAAACTCATTTGTAGAACAAAAAATGTCAAAATTTGCTATATAATAATTGTATGAGGTCTTAAGAGCCGGTTTGTTTAGTAAACTCACTTTTACTATTCACAACTCATTTCGTACTTTCAACTCATTTCAATCACTCATTAACTTATTTAACTCATCTCAACCACTCATTTTATTAATATTCATAACTCATCTCTGAATCCAAACGGAGACTTAATATCATATAGTTTAATTTTATAAGTTGGGATTATGAAATACAGTATAGAAGTGGAGATGTAAATATAAAAATTATTGTTGACTATGATTAGATGACTAGGATTTAAATTGAAATATTGTATGAATGTAATTTGATTAGGTCTCTAAGATTTATTCGAATTGGATGATGAATGTAATCGGTACAGTGATCATATCCTTATCCTTATCTTGAACATTTACATTCAAAATAAGTGATCCATGATTCAAAGAGACCATGATGAAGTTAGGTTTCGAAAAAGCTGGAGATATCAAGTGATCTGATGAGAAGATTCAATTAAAGATATCAAAGCAGATTTAAATTCGAAATATCAAGAAAACTTTCAATTTAAGTGTTTCAACACGAAACGTTCGCAGACTATTAGCAACGTAACAAAGTGAATAATTGAATGAAACCATCAGCAGAATCCTGAAACAAACTAACCACTGCACAAATTATTTAAAGAGGGTTTCGGCTGAAAATTTAGATCAACACTTTGATTAGCATTGTTGAGAGTTTGAAGATTTGAGAGAACTTCAAGTATCCATATAAAAGAAAATTCTTGAGAAGACTTTTTGAGTTGCTCATTCCTTCGGGTTTAAGTGTGTGCTAACTCCAATGAAGAGTTCAAGTGTTTGTGTTCAGCCACTAGAAGTTCTAGAAGGAAAGTCAATAGATTGAAAATCGTCAGAGGTTTTGGTAGCTATTGCGACTGAAGACAAACAAATAATTTGTTTTATCAAGTAAAAGTGTTTAGTTGAAAAAAATTTGTATTTTGAGAACTTTACTTATAATAATCTTAAATTATTATTTTATGTACGTTGTTGTTGGTTACTGTAAAAAAAATAGGACAAAAGTTTTTTTACTTTATTCATTGACTTATCTGTATATATACACTACATACAATTGACCTTTATACCCTCGCAAGTTATTACACTAATTACATGCTCTCTAACACTCCCCTTCAAGTTGGGGCATATATATCATATAAACCTAACTTGAAACAAATAAGGTTTAAACGACTACAACACAAAGACTTAGTGAACATATCTGCGAGTTGATCAGCAGAAGTCACAAAAGGTGTAGAAATGCCAGCACTTAGTATCTTATCGCGAATGAAATGACAATCAATCTCTATGTTTAGTCCTCTCATAGAACACAGGATTAGAGACAATATACACAACAACCTGATTATCACAAAATAGTTGAAGAGGAACAGGAGCTGGAAACTAATCTCTTGGAGGAAATGTTGTAGCCATGTAGAAATGCCACCACTTAGAATCATTCCTCTGTATTCGACTTTTGCACTAGACCGAGCTACTACTACTTGTTTTTTAATCTTCCATGTAACCAAGTTACCTCCCACAAATGTACAATATCCAATAGTTGATCTTTTATCTAAAGGAGATCCTGCCCAATCAGCATCTGAAAAGGCTTCCACCTTGAAATGTCCATTTGGTTGATACAACAATCCAAGGCCTAGAGCTCGTTTAAGATAATGATCCCAATGTGCAACCTGTGGCATTTGTAAAAACTGACTTAATACACTCATTGCATAAGAGATGTCTGGTCTAGTGATAGTGAGATAATTTAATTTTCCAACAAGTCTTCGATATCTACTTGGATCTCCAAACAACTCCCATTCCTCTTTCAAGAATGTACGATTTGGATCCATAGGAGTGTCAATAGGTCGTGCACCCAACATGCCAACTTCTTCTAGAAGATTAAGCATATATTTCCTCTAAAATAGGTTGATACCCGTTTTAGATCTATTGACTTCAATTCCAAGGAAATATCTGAGCTTGCCCAAGTCTTTTGTTTGAAACTGATCATGTAACAATTGTTTTAGCCTCGCAATTCTAGCAGTCACTCCCAATAATTACAATGTTGTCCACATATACCACCAATAAAATGTGACCTGCATCACTATGTAAGTGAAATACCGAATGATCTGTTTGGCATCTATGAAGACCAAATGTCAATACAGCATCAGAGAACCTCCTAAACCATGCTCAAGGAGATTATTTCAAACCATACAATGCATTCTTTAACTTACCTACAGTGCCTCGATACTCCTCTTAAGCAACAAACCCAGGTGATTGCTCCATATAAACCCTCCTCATGCAAGTCACCATATAGAAATGCACTTTTAATATCCAGCTAAAATAAAGACCAGCCTAAATTAGCAGCAAGAGAGATCAACACTCGACAAGAAGAGATTTTGGCAATTGGGGAGAAGGTCTCCTCTTAATCAATGATATAGATTTGCATGTAGCCTTTTGCAACCAAGCAAACTTTCAGACGCTCCACAGAACCATTAGGATGAAATTTGATTGTATATACTCATTTACAGCCAACAGGTTGTTTACCAGGTGGTAGTGGAACAAGATCCCATATCCCGTTATGGGGAAGGGCATCCATTTCATTTGTCAGATCTATCCTCCATCTCAAATTAGATAAAGTATCCTGAACTATCTTAGGAACAAAAAGTTTTGAAAGTTGAATGTAAAACATGAGAATGAAGGAGATAAGGCATGATAGGAAACATTTTGGCTAATTGGATGTTGAGTAACACAAGAACAAAAACCTCTACGGAAGGCAATAGGTAGAAAGTATGAAGTACTAGGCAACTCTGAATCTAAAGATGGAGACACAACTGGTAGGGGTATGGGAGCCGACAGCCTCAAGCGAAGCGAGTAAACTTGTAAAGGAATCAGGAAAGGGACGAAAGAGGGTTGGTTAAGATTTGGTGTGTGAAGGAGATAAGGTAAAAGTAGGTAATAGTATAGGATCACACCCTACACTTAAAGATGCATTTGAAGAATAGGACATGGACTCAAAGAAGGTAACATCAACACTTATGAAGTAGCATCTAAGAACAAGACTATAGCAACAATATCCTTTTTGAGTCCAGGAATATACCCAACGAGGAGACACTTTGTAGAATGGAGATCAAGTTTATCAAAACTTGGATCAAGATTATGAACATAACAAACACACCCATAGATTTTTTTTTGTAGAAGAGGAAATGGTGAAGATGAAGGAAACAAGATGGAGAATGAAGATGAACCATCAAAAACTGATGAAGGAATACGATTAATAAGGTAACAAGCAATAAGGACACCATCACTTCAAAATTAGTTAGGAACATGCATGTGTAGTAAAAGTGCTCGGATTACATTTAACAAATGCCAATTTTTACGTTGAGCCACCTCATTTTGTTGGGGTGTATATGAACATGATGTTTGATGAACAATTTCTTTAATACTTAAGTAACAAAGACACTCAATTGATATTCTCTAGCATTATCATAACACAAAACTTAAACCTTTTTGTTAAATTGAGTTTTAATTTCTTTCTAGAACACTTGGAATATGGAAAGAAATTCATATCTTACTTTCATCAAATACAACTATGTAACACGAGAGTAATCATTAATAAATGCAACAAAATACTTGAAACTTGTTTGATTCAATGTTGATTGGTCCCCATATATCAGAATGAACTAGTTCAAAAGGATTCGATGCTCATTTATGAATCCGAGGTACAAAAAACATACAATGGTGTTTAATAAGTTGACGTGCTTCACAAGAGAAATGAGACACATTTTCCAAATTCCTAACTTGACACTTTAAAAAAGAAAGAGGAGGGTGACCAAGGCAACAATGTCATTCATAAACGGATGATAAGGGGGATGAAAGAGCTCGAATTACGAGGCCCCACAAAAGTGATAGGTTGATACATCTTGAGTTTTTCACATATGCTCATCACTTGATAATAATACTATTCCAAGCCCAAAGTACCTTGTTCCAACCCAAAAAACTGCTTACATAGTTCATAAATACGAGTTGTGCTCCCAACACCCGAATACATATGCTTGAGATGGCTCCACACCTCTTAGACAGTGTCAAAATGGATAACACTAGAGCCAATACTAGTCAACATCAAAGACAAGATTTGAGCATCCACTTGATCCCATTGAGCAAATGTAGAGTTATTTGGCTCAGGTTTTGGACTAACCAGATGGCTAGAAAGTCCCTTGCCTCTCAAATATATTGTAACAGATTTTAACCATAGCATATAGTTCTTTCCATCCAATTTTGTAGAAGTCATAAGCATATTGAAGTTTGATACAAGCGACTGTGCTCAAATTTAGTTGCCATAGATGCAAGCAAATACCACAATTCCACTTAACAGATTAAAATTTCACACAGAATATGAAATATGTATGAAAAACCAAGAAATGCAATCTGAAAACTAGAAATCCAGCTCAAGTACCCCAAAAATAAACCTGAATAGCCAAATTTTGGGTCTGTATCGGACTAATTCGGTCTATTTCGGTCGACATAGACACGTGCTGGCTCAGAAACGGTATGTATTAGCCTGAAATCGGTCTGTGTCGGCCAGAACCTGGTTTGTATCAGTCACTATCAAACGATATCGAATCGTACCAGT
This sequence comes from Platycarya strobilacea, assembly GCA_036898215.1. NCBI lineage: Eukaryota > Viridiplantae > Streptophyta > Magnoliopsida > Fagales > Juglandaceae > Platycarya > Platycarya strobilacea. Next base: position 15,740,862 of record CM072549.1, on the reverse strand, counting down.
ATCGACAGCCGCTATCCTTAAGAGCACGAATTAGTTTATCCTGACCGAGAATGAGATGTGATTCTCCGCGTTACCAACAAAACATATTCTAGATAGGAATAGATTCTTACTCCAGCTTTGGGTTATTCATACTTGAGGATTGGATAGCCTATACCTACAACCAAACACTCCAAGGCTTCAACTGTTGCCGGCAATGGAGACTCTTTCTAGCGGCCGATGATGATAAGAACCTTCTGGCAATAGCAACTTCACCCCTGTTGCCCAGTACCGAATACAACATCGGAAACACCTCAGTGACCTAGGTACCGCTAACTACGACAAAAAGTCACCGAAATGCGCAGAAGACGACGACGAATACTGGGGAGCTTAGATTCAACCACACCAGTCGGATACTCCACCGGAAAACACTCTGGCGAGCTTAGTGACCAATGAACTCACCCCTGGACCCCACTCGGCACTCACCACAATCCGACAAGAAGCTCTAATACCATGTCAAAATACATGGGACAAAAGTTTTCTTACTTTATTCATTGACTTTTCTCTATATATACACTACATACAATTGAAATTTATACCCTCACAGGTTACACAAATTACATGCTATCTAACAGTTACTAATCAATATTTTGATTATTCTCGTGTAGCATAACATTGATATTTAGGGATAACTTGGAAATTTCACGTGATATGAGGGAAATGTTACCTGGATACAAAGCAAAGGTATGCGAACATGTTCTATTGAGTCTGAACTGCTAGAATTGTAGTAATAGTCATCCACTGACTTGAAACCAAATGAAACTGCAACGTTAAGAAAATGGAGATTATATCCCTAAATAAATAATTATTCTCATGTACAAAAAATAAATTACATTGTAACATCTCAAAGGAAAATCCAAGTGACATTAAGCTCATAATTCAAAAGTGCTCAAGGTCACAATTGGAACCCTTTAGAGAATGTCTTCCTCCCAAATAATGTCACAAGCAAAATGGAATCCCATTTTTAACCCATTCTTCTACTTTGTATACTAAATTGGGAGCATTGCACACCTACCACAAGTTAATCCTTCATCAAACTCCCGAAGAGTCTTCGCATTGGCAGCCAATGGGATATTATATTCATCACCCATGTCTTCAAAGAGAAGAGCATGCCTACCAAAACCAAATATTTCAGGTGGATACTTCAAGCAAACATGGAAATCAACCTCATGCAATCTCACGTTTAAATAAGTAGCAAGAACAAAGGATTACTTCTTAAAAATTTCACGGCGAGCACGTGCAAGAGCTTTGTCATAGATAATGTTAAAGCCCTTACGAAGGTTCTGATCTGTAAGGAGACCATTGAAAGGATTACACAATGATACAGCACCAGAAAGGGGGCAAGTATGAGATTCCTGCAAGTAACACATAATAGAAGTACAAATGAACCAGGAGAAGAATTGAGCATGGTGAAAAAAAGAAACCAAAAAAAAAAATGCAGTCCAAGGATATCTCCTCAGAACAAGATGCCAATAAAATATAATATTCCTCTCCCCAAAGATGCACACTTTAGCAGCGATGGCATTCAAGGTCACATGAGAGTATAAATTGGCTCAAGTTAAAGGAATTAATCAAACATCCCTTGTCATGGCCCAATCCAAGAGCCCAACTCAACCCTTTGAAAGCCCAAACCTGGCCCAGCCAGCAAAAGAAATGGACAAGGGAAGAGATCAAAATGTGCCTTTTGACTTTCTTCCCCAAAAGGGCTCAAGGTCACAAAGAGGCATGTGTGTCTTGTTTAGACTAATGAGCTCTTTGCGTTTAATTTAGTTTTCTTGAAAGTTATCTATCAATGTTTTCCTTTGTGCCATGGGGTACTTCGATTAGGGCCAATATAATATTTTTTAAGAAACAAGAAATAAACCATTGGTATGAGTAGATTAGGAAGAGACCCCACGTTCATTTTTTCCTTTTATCAATATTAACTGAAAACATATGGCAGTCTCTAAAACTGCAAAACTTTTTTTGTTTAATCATATTATAAAAGTACATCAAATTTTAAAGTAAAAAAGAGTTTGTATTTAAAAAAATAGAAACTGTTAAAAAAAGGTCATCTCATGATGGCCAAGGGCCGAGCCATAGCAAATGAGAAGCTATATGACTCAATTCCAACATAATTATTCTGATAACCATTTCATTATTAAATATAAATTTTTTTTAATATAAATTTTATACTTTTTCAAAAAAGTTTCTCCTAAGCAGTTTCACGTATTACTACACAGCATGCTTTCGGTTAATATTGATGGAGGAAGAAATTAACCAAGGGATTTTTTTCAAATCAACTCACACTACACGTAAGGTTAGAACAAAGAATTGTATAGGATCCTAAATCTAAATAAAACAAAGCATATGGGATGTTTAAACAAAATTTTCTAAATTAAAACTTAAAATCTAGCTTATGACATTTTACATTACAAGTTCAACACAGATTGGCCTATGATCTAACAGAGAATGCCAGAATAGCCTTAGGTAGAGCATATGGAGATAAAATGTTGTGTGTATTCCCCAGGCTATCCAGACTTGAGGCATTGATGAACTGACTAGATCAAAATATAACTGAATTTTACATTGCAACAATCTTGCCTAATATTATTATTGCATCACATTATGCAATTAAAAGCAGTAAAGCCTTCAAAAACAAAACATTAGCATTTATCAATAGTCATTAATCATGGATGCAATAGGAGTTAAAGAAAGAAAAAATAATAGATACAAGAATATAAAACTTATTGAGAGCACTTCGCTATACACCAGGTATATGGACATTAACGTGGTAAAAAAAAAAAAGCAGACAGAACCATATATAAACAAGGTAACAGTTTGAATGCATGGTTATTATACCTGACCCAAATATTGAACAAGAATGTTGGCCCCAAGAGACCAACCAACAGCATATAAATTAGCTTTTGGAAACTGAGTGGAAACATGCTCCACTACTTCACGCATATCTCCTAAAAACGAAGCTGAATAGAACTGCACCAACACTATAAGATCAATAACACATGCCTCGGAAGAAACTTGAACGAAACTTCTTAGAACTTTATGTTTTAATCTGACAAATATGTTCTCCAGGACTCCAGGCCATAGTTGGACAAGGTCAGGGGCAAAAAAGGCATAGAATATATAATCTTCAAGCTAAAAGTAGGTACCTGAGGAGTGGTGACAGGGCTATTTCCACAACCTCGGCTATTGAAGACGACCACACGCCAACCTTTGCTTCTGGCTCTAACCAACATGTGCCTCACGTACGCGTCCCCACTCCCTCCGGCTAAACCTGGCTGAGACTGTCCATTGTTAGCACAGTAATTCTCGGAGGACTCGAAACCAAATAGAGAGTAGAAATAACGAGTAGGGAGGACGGAACCAGCAAAATGAGGATCGGAGAGTCACACGGCAAGTAACGATCGTCACCGGAAACCCAATCGAGGGCGACGGTGCCGTTATCTTCGGTACGCAGGCACTCACGGCGGAGCCTGACGTCAGGGACGGACCGAAAGAAGGCGGCGAAGAGTGTCTCCACGTGGCCGTTCCATCCAATCACAGGAAACGGATTGTACGGAAGGGCCAGGGTCTTGAGATCCTGGAGTATGGAGTCGCGATGTCGGCCACCGCCGACGATCTCGAGAGACGGATGAATGTGACGGCGACTAGTCATGATGTCGGAGGTGGCAGTGCTGACGTGAACGGAGGAGATTTTGCGAGGAGTGGTTAATGTAATTGGGGAGAGTAGTTGGGTTGGTTTGGCTATGATTGGTCGAAGATGGAGGTAGCAGCAGGGGGTGAGAGGGGGAGCTCTCGCCATGAATTGGCTGCTCTACGCGTTTTTTGTTCTGGTTTTTTAGGCGGGAGAGAAGGTGATTGGATGATAGAACAAAAAGAAGGGTAGGATCAATTTGAAGGGACGATGATATCCCTACCGCTACGGTCCTTTAAACGTGAAAGGCGTGCGTTTTGAAACCGTGTGTGAACTGAAAATAAAAGTCGGTCAATCAATCCATGATGGCATGCGCGATCCGTCCATCGTGGAGAACGTTTATATGTAGAGAAATACAACACTCATCCGTTTGATTATTTATATTAATTGAGTTTTAATTGAATGAACATATACTATTCCAACTCGGTTTCAGACTATAACTCTCAATGCTGACGACATATGAATCTAACAAACATAAAATCAAATTAAATTAAAATATACAGAATTAGACGAGTCAAAATTAAACCACCTAAATTTAGAGCACATGGATGAAGAAATGCATTTTTTAAGTTGGAAATCAATCTGCCTATAAACCAAAACATGGTGATTAGTTTAGTACTGACTTTTTCTTCATGGAACTTTTAAAATGGACGAATTATTTATTTCCTTCACGAATCATTTCTGTAAATTCAGTTTGTACATCCAGCATTACATAACAATATGAAACTGGAAAAGAATTGGACGACATAGTCTTTTTAAAGAAATATCAAGAGGACATAGTCTTAATCCAATGATATTTCTGCATTGTCCACAAGTATCATCGCAAGATGATGTATGTATTGATCACCAAATGAATAAATGCCAAGCACTCTGCCGGCTAAAGTACTTCTAGTCTGTGAAAGCCTTCTGTACATCGCTAGTTTGCTGCACATCTACTGAACATGTAAGGCCTTTGGATACTCCTCTCTCTAGATGCTCAAGGAAATCCATTACAACAGGATCAGTCCAAGGAGCCCCAAGCGGAGCTTCCGCACCAGCGACCCATCCTAGATGTCCACCCTGGGGCGTCACTATTAACAAACAGTTTGGATTTTCCTACAACAGTAACAATGGATATATTTCACAACAATAATAATTATAAAAGGAAAAAAAAAAATTGGAAACAGAGAGGAGAAAACCGATGCAACAATTGAATTCGCAGGAGTGGGAAAGCTCAGAACCTGGTTAGGTTCATATGATGGAGAAATATCAATCAAGTCGAACTTTTCAAAATAACTAATCCATAAACAGGTAGAGATGTGTGTTTTTAGCAAACAATAAGGTGGTAGTCCTAGTTCTTAACGCATGACAATTCAAATCATAGCAAAAGTCTATTTTTTGTCATTTTATCCCATTGTTATATAGCTCCTTTAGAGCTTAACCATGATTCATGGGGGACTCAAATGCAGCAAACTGCAAAATTTTATAAGAAAAATAGTTCCACTGAATCGAGAAAAGATCCAAATACACCCCGAACCTTTTTCCTTTTAACTTTTTTTACTCCTCTAAATCTAGACAGCATGAGCAGGCTAATGCCACACAGAAGCTTTTCCAAGGTTTCCATGACCACTTTTATTATCTTTCTGCCAGTTTAGAATGGGCCCTTTCATAATTATTTCTCCAAACAAAAGTTCTTTCAGGAATTTTAAAATAATGCATTCCAAGAGTAATAAACCAAACTATATGTGCATGTGAATGTGCGCGCACGCAAGAGAGAGAGAGAGAGGTACATCGGACATAAGCCAAAAGATCATGTACTGATGTTTGGAAACAAGGTCTACGAGTAAACACAACTTTTTTACAGAGTGATCTGAAGCAAATACAACCCGGCCATATGAAGGCTTATGTGGATAACAACATTGTGCAGGAGACATGAAGACTACAAGGAAGGGGTCTTGTGCAGATAAGTTGATAATAAGCTTGAAAAATGTGGTTGCCACCTCAGGAATGAGGAACAAGTTGCACATTAGTTTGGACATAAATTTGTCTTTAGTGAATCAAACAAGAATGTCTCAAGAGACAAAAAGCAACCTCTTTACCAAAGTGATCTGAATAAAATATGACCCAGATAGAGGCATGAAGGTAAATAGGGAAAAGAAGAGTGTGCAGGAGGCATGAAGACGGCAAGGAAAAGGCTTTGTGTATTGAGGGGATAAATAAGCATGGCAAAAGTGGTTGGGCATCTTAGGCGAAGGAACAAGTTGCACCTCCAGAGATTCAACATAACTCTGATCTAAGCAAATTAAACGAGAAGTCTCGAGAGACTAGGGAGCAACATACAAACCTTAATATCTTCACGAGGAATTCCCCTTGATGGAGCAATTGGATCATTTGCTGCCTGCAAACCATTCCCATATATAGCCTTAACAGAACATTCTGAACATCACCTAAAAGGATTTTTAAAGTGTCTAACTCATGCCTCAGAAATCCAAACCTAAAAAGCATTCCAAAACATTTCAAAATCTAGCATTTGATTCTTCTTCCTCTCTTCTTTACTCATTAATGTGTACTTTGTGATCCAATTAAATAAGAACCACAATTGCAACACATTTTAATATTTATTGCTTTTAATGGAATAACTTTCAGGTCATGCATGTCTAAAAGATTGTAATTTCTATATTATAAGCACATGGCTCGATGAAATAAGTTGTGTTGCTTTACACATTGTTTCAAAATACTACATCTCCCTCTCTCTCCCTCGTATCTCCAAAACCACTTAAAAGTATGTATATATCTATTATAAATAAATTTATACATTATTGAGTTAGGGTGATTCTTTTAAAACATTTAAACGATATTTGTTTCTTCCATAAAGAAGGCTTGGGCCAATCCAACACAATAGCATATTAAATATAAATTTGATAACAAAAAAGAAAAAAGAAAAAAAGAGCAAAGACACAGTTCAGCTGAATTTTATTTAATGAAACAGAAGAACAAATTCAAAGCTGTCAAGCCTCTAACTTTATCTAGACAAGTAGAAGGGGGAGTATCTTAAATCAAAAAGTCTGTAAGTTGGGATTAGAGACACCGATATCAGCTCTAAGGGGCCACCCAACACTTTAAAAATATTACTTCCCTTTCTTCTGCATTACCAGTAGACTACAAAGCTAGTTCTACCTTTTGCATTTCCATGGAGAAATTATAACTACAGAAAACTTAAGACTTTGTAATGATAAAAATAATGAATCTAGATTGAGTGTCTTGGTCTCTTATGTTGACATAAGTTCACAGTTTCAAAAGGTATATCCTACTTCCATACCTGTATGGCCCAGCAATTGCAACTTACTGATAAATGGCACCTTTTCATCCCATAAATAACGGATGGAGGTCAGATCATAGGTTCTCAATCATGCAAGTGCATGAGTTTTGTATTTGTCTATCAGAAAATTGATCACCAAAATTCATACATGCATGAAAAAGACGGAAAAATGCAAAACAAAAAATGATCTGCCAGATATGCAAATGCTCAATGTTACAACTAAGGTTCCAGATATATGCTTATAGAAATGTAAGGGTAAAGAAGTTAGTTACCTGAATGCAAAGCAAAGGTATGCGAACATGCTTTATTGAATCTGAACTACTTGAATTGGAGTAGTAGTCATCCGCCGACTTGAAACCAAATGAAACTGCAGCAATTGTAGAAATTAGTATTGCAAGATCATGACATATCATTATATCCTTAACGAAATATTTACTCTCATTTACAAGAAACACATACCACGGGTTAGTCCTTCATCAAAATCCCGAACAGACTTTGCATTGGCAGCCAAGGGGATATTATATTCACCACCCATGTCCTCAAAGAGAAGAGCATGCCTACAGAAGAAGAAAAAAAAATATTCAAGTGATACTTTCAACAATCATAGAGATCAAACTGAGGTTCAAATAAGTATCAGGACAATATAACAAGCGGTTACTTTTTGAAAATTTTGCAGAGAGAACTTGCAAGAGCTTTGTCATAAACATTGTTAAAGCCCTTATGGAAGTCCTCGTCTGCTATGACCAAATTGAAAGGATTACACAGTGACACAGCACCAGAAAGACGGCAAGTATGAGATTCCTGCAAGTCACACATGATGAAAATATAAACGAAACACATACAGCATCAGATTTGAGGCACGTGGAAAGAAGTAAACAATAAGAAGCCAGTCCAAGAGTAGCTTCTACAACCAAATAACATCACTTCTCCCGAAAGATGGTGGCTTTAGCACATGGCGCATTCAAGGTCACATCAGAGTATAATTAGCTGAAATTAAGACTCAACATCCTAACTTAACACATTCCACTATTCAGATGCCCCAAAATCACATATTTACGGTGCCGATAAAAAAATATGAAATATCACTATGATAAATCTCAAGTAGTGACATGATCTTCCAATATCCTAATCTCCTTATAGACTTTTCCCTTGTCGCTTAGAACCACAAAATTGAAAAACCTTTGAAATGGAACAGATATGAATGGAGTAGTTTCAATTATTCGCGACAGATCCAGTAAAACGCACCACAGCTAGAAGTGAAAAAGAACAAATTAAGACAGGCAAAACACAGGCTAGCCTGTGATCTAGTGGAGGTTAGCCTGTGGTAGACCATAAAAATGATAGCGTACTCCACCTGGTTAGTTAATAGTCTAATGAAGGCACTGATGAATTGAGTGGATGTTACGACAGTCTGAAATTATTTAATATTCAAGCTTAGCCTTACCAGCTAGAATAATATTATCCCGGCACAGGGTCCTCTGTATTATACAAAATTAAAAAGCAAAAGCCTTCCGAACCCCAACCAACATATCACCTCAACTCATAAATCATGGAACAGATTGAGTTAAAGAAAGAAAAACACTCGATACGAAAAAATATTCGCAAGGAGAAACACTTCGCCAAACACGACGTATATAATCAACATGGTCAAAAGTAAAAAAAAAAAAACATAGTTAGCTTTTGGGTATCCTACCTGACCCAAATACCGAACAAGAATGTTTGCTCCAAGAGACCAACCAACAGCATATAGATTAGCTTTTGGGTACCGAGCAGCAACATGGTCCACCACTTCCCGCATATCTCCTAAAAACGAAGCCGAATAGAACTGAACCAAGAGAGTTATAAAAATTGATCACATACCTTCATAGAAGCCTCTCAGTATTCATATGTACAATCTGCTAAATATATTGTGTGCAGTGTGCACCATGCTTGGACACTGCAGTGCAAAAGCCATAGGATCTCGAATAGAAAGTAATACCTGAGGAGTGGTGACAGGGCTATCGCCACAACCTCGGCTATTAAAGACGACCACACGCCAGCCTTTGCTTCTGGCTCGAACTAACATATGCCTCACATACGAGTCTCCGCTCCCTCCAGTTAAACCTGGCTGTAACCATCCATAAAAACCACTAAAAAGCTTTACCTCAGGATAACAACTAATTTAATTAGAGAGAAAATTGATTATGAACGGGACGGAACCAGCAAAATGACGAGTGAAGACTCGGGCGGCAGATGACGGTCGTCGCCGGAGACCCAATCGAGCGCGACGCAGCCGTTATCTGTGGTGCGGAGGCACTCCCGGCGGAGCCTGACGTCGGGTAGAGACCGGAAGAACGAGGCTAAGATGGTCTCCATGTGGCGGTTCCATCCTATCATAGGAAACGGGTTGTACGGACGGCTCAGGGTCTTGAGAGCCAAGAGGACCGAGTCGTGAGCTCCATCACCTCCGCCGGCGATGATTTCGAGCGACGGGTGATGCTCAGGGTGACTAGGCATTGCGTCGGTGGCGTCGGAGATGACGTGTATGGCGGAGATGCTGCGAGGTTTGGGTTTTATCGGGGAAGGGAAAAGTAGTTGAGTTGGTACGGACGTGATTGGTCGACGATGGTACAAGGGTCTGAGAGGTGGGGCTCTCGCCATTGGGTAAGCGAACAGCCGCCGCAACAAAATCATTTGTTTTGGCGCCCGGAAATTGACTGTTTATACAATAACTTTATTGCCTTCGGATTTTTACTACTTTGAAACTTTTTTTTAATAAATAAATATTAAATTTTATTAACTCGTTGGGTATGTATTGATAAAATTAATTAAAAATGATTTTATAACAAATTATCGGTATAAATTATAGTTGGAAAATGGTTTCTTGCACGTTTTTGGTGCACATGATTCTTATTATTTCGTACACTTCAAACCATTAGCAAACGAGCTTCTTGCTGGCCAGCATCTTGACTTTAAGCACGTGTATAACCATTATATCTTTGTTAACGTAGTTAAATTCGTCTTTCTATTCCAACTCTCAGTCGGTGTTGAATTACGAGGAATTAATTAATGTCTGCTGTTTTATAAGTGGCCTGTGCGTATACTGTAGAATTAATGTCCCTCTTTTCCACTTCCCCACCCCTGCTCACAATTAATATAATTAATGAAAGTGAGGTTGTTGGCATTCCCATGCATGGCTAGCTCTGAGCATCCGTAATTAATAGTGTGATATTTGATTTGGTTTCTACCTTAATATGCCAACTAATAGATTTTACATAAGTATGTACGTATTAGGTATCTACGGCCATCACTTACTTCTGATGTCTGACTCGATTCAAACATATTAATTAGTACAAAAATACATTGATTTATCATGCATTACCCAAATCTTTAATCATAACATTCTCGATAAACTCATTTACATATAAAAACATGCCTTTTGAAAAAATAAAAATCATAGAAGAGGTGTAAATTAAAATTATAAGTTGATGTAATTTTCTTTTATTTGTCTGATGATTTTGTAAGTATAAGATTTCTTTTATTACTCTTAATACTTTTTTAAAAATATTATAAATAAAATATCTTGATTATGTGTAGAGATTAACTATAAACGGTTCGTTAATATTTTCACGCACCAAAAAATTAATAGCAATAATATATATATAGAGAGATATGCTAGGGAGAAGCCACATCCAAGAACACTCACTCACATGAACAGTGACATGAACAGTGCATATCACTGTTCATGTGAGTGAGTGCTCTTGGATGTGACTTCTCCCCATCATTTTTTATATATATATATATATCTGATTTTGTATGTGCAGTCCTATTTGATTTGAAAGTTTTATTTTATTTTATGTGTCCAGATTTTTAAAAACTATTTTACTGTATAATTATTTGGAAGATAATAATTTGTTTCAAAAACTATTTTACTATTAAAAAAATATTTGTTTAGAATTTTTTTTCTATGTATTAAATTATTTATTAATCCATAATTTGTAAAAATAATTTGTTTCAAAATATGTTTACTTAGTTGGATCAAACAGTTATTTTACCTACTATAAAGTTATAAATGAAAAAAAAGTGGCATTATTCGGTAATTTTAAAGATTGAAGAATACATCAAAGAATATGATTTATTGATATCGTGATCCATATGTTAATCATGTGTTTCCTCGAACCAGGACTCAAGTGCTGCTCGTGTTGGGAATGGATCGATCAACAAACAGCAAATATGAAGTGACTGCAGCGGATGTAACAAAGAAAAATTAAAACAGAAGACGTAGAACAACAATGGACACCAAGATTTGAAGTGGTTCGACTTAACATAAGTCTACGTCCACTGTTGGGTTATTTTCAATGAATCCACTATAACAACAGAAATGAAATACAAAGATTGAATCATATGATTATTACACTAGAAACATTCAATCTAACTTACAAGTTGCAAAATTTTCTTTCACAACTCTCAAACCCTTACAAATAGCTCTCCACTCAAAATCTAAACCAAAAACCTTCTGGAGCTCCTCACAGCTACTCAGCGTTCAAATGAACGCGAGCCATCTTATAAGCCCAGACTCGCTCGAGCGAGGTTACTCTCGCTCGAGCAAAATACTATTCCAGACGACGCCAACTCTAGTACAGAAAACATTAGCTCGAAGTAAAACCTTGAGCGAGGTCAAGCAAACGTCTAGGGTTAACACTCACTCAAGCGAGACGTCGAGTGAGAGTCGAGCGAAATCTCTATCTAGAATTTCGCTCAAGCTAGATGTCAAGCGAAGATCGAGCAAACTATCTGTCTGATGCCTCTCTCGAGCGAGATGTCGAGTGAGAGTTGAGCAAACTTTCGGGTTGAAACTCGCTCAAGCGAGAGTCGAGCGACGAGCATACTGATATGCTTGATTGAACTCAATTCAAGTCACATCTCAACAAATCTCCACATTGATTTGAATTGTCACAAGCCTCACAAAATACATAAGACCCTCGAATCCCTCAAAGGAAATATCAAACACATACGACAATGCACCACAATACAGACTGCTTACTTGAACAACGGCATCTGAATACAAATGAAAATAATCAAATATTCTCTACTAAAGTAAGAACCCAACAAAACCTGCATGAGCATATACAAAAGGTGGTCAAATTGCCTCATCTATCTACTAGCTGTAGACCTGCTCTCACTGTGCACCAACGCCATGGACAAAATAATACTTCACAATAGTATGATCTAGAGTACAACACGTACTCTATTCTGAAGCTCTCTGCAACTTCACTTTCTTGCTATAATTCTCTCTCCTTCTTTTGGAAACTAAAGAAGAGAAACTTCATCCAATAACAAGTTATAGTTGACTATTTCACACAATCTGTAGACAAGCCTGCAAACTCAAAGTAAATTGTGGACTCTGACACGGGCCCACCTCATTCCATCCAACGACTCCTTGTGGAGTGAAACAAAACTATATGATCTGAGTAACGCTCTACCTTTTTGTCTGTAGATTACTTGTCTTCACAAAAGTGTTTGAACACCAAACACATCACAAAAGAAACAGATAGACAAAACCAAACTCTAATGGTCATAAAACAAATATGAGTATCACAAAAATACGATTTTACACAAGATGTATCCCGATCAGAAATACTGCAGGAAACCTAATTCTACACTGTTTTCCAAGAACACAATGCAAACAAAAAATAAAGATTATTGTCTTCTGATCACACTAAGTAAAAGCTGCCGACTCATAAATGACCACACCTGTCTGGAACACTCACATGTGCTGCATATGAGTAATATTTGAATCTGGAGCATGTGAGGATACTCCAGCTACTACCGTACTACCCTCAAGGAAGTAGAGACTAACTGTCATATTTTTCGCTGTCATTACTACTAGAGGAATTTTCCTCTTCCTCCACATTTTTCAATTGAAAACACTCACTTCTGTAAAACTAAATTTATAGGAGTAGTAACACTTAACATTTTTCTTGTTAGATCTGGAGCTACTAGAACTACTTTTATTCTTCCCTGAACATCTCTCCCCAAATCTATCACCAGAGGAATATTTCACAAACAAACCATCGGCTTAATCGTTCATGCCTAGCCCCCCAAATTTTGTTCTCAATTCTTTAGAATTCAAAACAGACTTAACATCTACTAAAGAGATTATATCTCTACCATACAACATTGAATTTATAAAATTATCAAACGAAATAGGCAATGAACACAAAACAATTAAAGCTTGATCTTCCTCATCAATCTTAATGTCTATGTTTATCATATCCATAATAATTTTATTAAATTCATCTAGATGCGCAGAAATAGAAGTACATTCCATCATTTTGAGAGTATACAACCGTTGTTTCAAATACAACCGGTTAGTGAGAGATTTCTTCATGTACAAGCTCTCTAGCTTGTTCCACAGACCAACCAAGGTCTCCTCCTCAGCAACTTCCATCAAAACTTCATCTAATAGTGACAATAGAGTAGTACTGTGAGCCATTTCTTCCTCGTCCTTTGACGTTGCAAGTGACTCACCAATAACTTCTAGAACATTGAACAAACCATGTTGTCGCAACAACGCCTTCATCTTGATCTGCCATAAACTGAAGCTATTTTATCCGTCGAATTTCTCTACTTCAAACTTTAATGAGGCCATCCCTTCAGATCTTTATAAAGCTCAAGAATGCTCTGATACCAGTTTGTTGGGAATGAGCCGGTCAACAAACAGCAAATATGAAGTGACTGCAGAGGATGCAATAAAGAGAAATTAAAACAAAAGACGCAGAACAACAATGGACACCAAGATTTGAAGTGGTTCGGCTTAACACAAGCCTATATCCATTGTTGGGTCGGTCTTAATGAATCCATTATAATAATAAAGATGGAGTACAAAGATTAAATCATGTGATTCTTACACTAGAAACATTCAATCTCACTTACAAGTTGCAAAACTTTCTCTCACAACTCTCAAATCCTTACAAATAGCTCTCCACTCAAAATCTAAGCCAAAAATCTTCTGGAGCTCCTCACAGCTATTCAGCGTTTAAATGAACGCAAGTCTTCCTATAAGCCCAGACTCCCTCGAGCGAGGTTACTCTTGCTCAAGCGAAACACTATTCTAGACGGCACCAACACTAGTACAGAAAACATTAGCTCAAAGCAAAACCTCGAGTGAGGTCGAGCAAACGTTTAGGGTTTACTCTCACTCGAACGAGACGTCGAATGAGAGTCGAGCGAAATGTCTATCTTGAATCTCACTCGAGCTGGATGTTGAGCGAGAGTCAAGCAAACTCCCTGTCTGATGCCTCGCTTGAGCGAGGGTTGAGCTAACTTACAGGTTGAGACTGCTCGAGCTACCACTCAGTAGCTCGAGTGAGGGTCGAGCGACGAACATATTGATGTGCTTGATTGAACTCAATTCCAGTCATATCTCAACAGCATGTGCTCACTTGCAGTTGCAAACTCTAAAAGTAGCTCCTCAATTTAGAAAGAAAAATGTTAGAATCCCTATTAAGTTTGATATCTCTTTTTGATATTTTAATTGTTTTTTAATTTTATTTAATAATTAAAAAATAGATTATTAGTGTATTGATAGTTTTTATATGTTTTATAAATGTTTTTAAATTATAAAAAAAAATAAAAATAAAAAATATATATTTAACACTAGCAGTACGTTGCAATGGTATGCTACAACAATATCACTAGCAATGCCCATTTACAAATTGAACCACAGCAAATCATCCATTCTTTGTGGCTTATTTTTATAGGTTCTATTATCAGTAACGAGTCTTTTATTTTACTATATTATATAAAATCACTATTTATTTTAAATACTGGTTAAAAGTAATAAAAACTTAAAAGAAATAGATTTAGATTGTTTGGTAAGTGAAGTAATAAATATTTCATTCCTATTTATAAATAATTATTAATATCCATAATTAATTTATTAGTAGTTAGCAACAATAAATTATGTACAGATGAGATAAAACTTTTTGCGACGATTGGAATTTGCCGCAAATAACTTAAAGAATTACAAGTGACGCCACAATCAAATGAAAATATGCAAGGAGAAGACCATTTGCGGCGTCTTTAACTCGCCGCAAATAATCTTTTACAGAATTAAAAAAAAAAATACTAGTGAACCAGTTTCTTTACTAGTTTCACTAGTATTTTGCTAGACGCCACAAATAGTCTTTTACAAAATTAAAAAAAAAAATACTAGTGAACTAGTTTCTTTACTAATTTCACTAGTATTTTGCTAAAATAGATAATAATAAACTCTTTTGTTAGCAGATCATTATTTTAAATAGTGACTACTAACACAAAATCCTAAAAAATAATAAGTTATCACCTTAAATCACACTTGGTACACTTAGAGGGCATATATAGCACATGAAATCACAATTGGTACATAATTATACTTATTGCCAAGCATCATAAACTTCCCATTATATAAACATGTACATCTCAATAGGTTGAATACACAATATTACCATGTACAATTTCATCAAGCCAATATTCCTAGAGTTAGCAACTTTAATATCATAATTACACATTGCGTAATAACAGGAGTAGTTGCATCAACATTCAAACAACCTTCTTGAATTCTTTGCTAGGTGAGCTCTCCAAATTGGAAGTCAACCAACCATATATACAGCCCACTAGAATTCTGTACGATACAATATGAAGCACCTACACAAGAATATGAATAAAAATCAAGACATCATCCTCATTATTGACATATTTTCAGTTATGTCCACCAAAACAGTGAAAAAATCAGCTATTGCAAAATTAAAATCCTAGAGTAGGTAGCCTCATTTTACTTTGAGAGAACACAAGTTAATATATTCTACAAAAATAAAACTAAAAATGTAACCAAAAAATGTTTATGTAGACTGGAATTCTCATGGATGCATGTCAAGTTTTCATCTTCCTTTTAAGAAATATTTTAGAACATATGAATTTATGTTAATGCTAAATTGTATGGAAGAAAACACCAATCATTTTTTGTTATCACTAAATCATCAAAAATGTTCTAATCCTGACCTTAAATATGGTAGATGAGTATGTCATTGATGCATCCAAGAATATAGCAAACAATTCATTAATCTAAAAACTTACAGCAAAGGACAAGCTATAAGTTTCTATTTCTCTTCCATGGAACAACAAGTCAAAGAAGCCATAGAAAATTGAAATAGATAGCATCAAAACTATAACAGACAACAGCAAAACCATAACAGACTTTTAATACATTACTTTAAGAAGGCTCCACTCCATAAAACCCACCAGGAGATGTACCTAGATAATACTCACTTTTTTCAAATGGAATGGGCAAACTTGCAGGTTTTAGGAGTGCAAATATCATTAAAAGGCTTATTACATTTTGCAGGGGCAGGAAAATCATGAGCATGCCATACTCACATGTAGCTCATGCATGCTATACTCACTTTTCAGATAAACTAGCTAGTTTCTAAATTTAACTACTGGTCATTACAGCTTGAAGCCAAGTGTGGTTGTCAAATATCTACACTTTTGATATAACTAATACTTGAAGAGAACATTCTTTACCCATTGCATGTAAAACACATACATATTTGTACACAAGTGGGCTGTTTTTTCACCCATGACAGTTAAATTCAATCTAGAATATAAATGCAACTATGCAGAATTAAAATTACCATTTCCTCAGTGATAAAGTAGTGCTATGCAGAAACTTGCACATCATTCAATAAACCATTATATGACATGCAATTTGATCCCTTCCTCTGGCTACTGTAAATCTTATAGATCTAGTAAAAGGCGACTTTAACCCAACTGCCCTGCTTGGAAACCTGTAAGCAAATGCCAACACCACATATTAATGCTTAGGTAGTTGACAATGTTTTTATAGCTAAATATATGGTAAAGTAGGGTCATATTCCAAATGATTTTAGTAATCATCTTGATTTATTTCATATTCTAGAAGCATCAAATAGGCTTTGTCACACTGAGTAGCTCGTCTTCAATCTCCCCATTACAATACTTTAGTAAAAAATTTACCAAGCCAACTCTAAATAAACTTGCCAAAGCTATAAACTAGATGAAGGGAGATGATAAATAATTTTATACCTAAAGTTTGGAGCCTTATAACCTGCAAGACAAGTCAATTAATCGTGTAAGAGTTGAATGTGGCAAACTGAATGCCACATGAAATTACAGTCAATTGGTTTATGAGCATAAGTCAATGTGAAAAGAAATATTACTTAACAGATAACTAAAAAATAATAAATTATATAGATGAGGAGCCTTAAATGGATAATTACTTGAAAGTGTTTTAGGGAACACATTGCAGATCATTCCAATGCCATTATCACTGATGCTTTATCTGAAATTAGGAAATATAGCGTCAAATAAAATCTCACACATCATGAGAAGTGAAGAAGCTATTATCTTTAAGCTTATAGATATTTAACCATCTTTCGCTAAAAGTGAACAACTAAATATTTGAAGCCAACTTGAATCAGAACTCAATAGACAATCTACAATGCTAGGAGTAACAACTACCCTCTAGATACATGCTTCACCATAAAGCCCTTTCAAGATATATGCCACTGTAACAATTGCAGAAGAGCTCGCATGCGATGTTTATAAAAAAAACTTAGACATTTTGTAGCCACATATAAGGTTTTAAAGAAAATCTCCCTTGCTTTGTTTCCATAATATATAAAGCATGTATATAATGGAGCAGCAATACTATATAGCCCTAACATTTACATTAAATAATCTCCCTTGCTTTGTTTCCATAATAGAAGCCTTGTAAGCCTCTTGATACAAGGAAAATTAGAGGGAAGATCATTTTTTTTATAGGTAATCAAAAGGATTTCATTTATGGAAATAAGCTAAGCCCAAGAAGATTACAAGTAGTTCTACTATCAAGAGTCAAGACACATTGAAAATAAACCATCAATATAGCCAAGTTATTCTGCCATATAATTTCTCAGAGTACATTGATGGACAGAGCAGCAAGAAAAAAATGTATTATTATATTCCAGTAACAAACTTATTTGAGTTACAATTCGTTACAGTTGAATTAGGATAAAGTTTGGTTCAATATAGGATTATAAGAAGTGCAAATCTTGGCCATATTGAAAGTTGGATCGAGAGAATTTACACAAACAAGTAGCCATGCAAGTCAAATATTTTCACTCTTACTTTGTCCTTGGTTTCCAAACTAGCATCCATATTGAATGAAATTCATATAACTTTTCCCACTATATCTATGCAGGTTTGTGTACATTCGGCTTATGACAAATATATAGTAGTGGCATGGGAGAAGGATATTACCAAGTCCTTGATGATTAAGTTTGTGATAGGCAAAAAATTGCAATCCACACTAATCCAAAGTTGAATAAGGATGCTTTATGATCCCACAACTGAAGTCAATTATGTCAATTAATTCTAACAATCTTCAGATAATTGATAATGAATCCACTATTTAGTCTAGCTAGGCATCGAAAAATAATTTTTTCATTTAGAAATTTCGAGTGACAAGAAGTTTCCATATTCAAACCTAACATTAATTATAATAGACTCGAATTAGATTCAAAGTTAAATTCAAAGTACCCTTTCATCCATTACCAACTAGGATCAGATGTTCATTCATTTATTCACCATAAACATAGTCATTGTAACAAGCAGATTGTAACTTTCTACTAGGTGAAAATACTAATCTTACATTCAATTTTTAATTGTTGATATTATAGTTTGTAATTGCAATTGCTATACTGAGTTATGTAGAACACTTCCACATTTAAAAAGAAGCTAGATGCTTAATATAGGAAGTAAAGTATCAAAAGAAGTGACACCAACCAATGCTTTAGGAATCACACATCAAAGATATAAAGTTCAAATGACGAAACCAATTAATACGGAACCACTTAAGTAAAGAAATTTGCTACGTTAGCTTTCTTTGCATCCCTTTCTTTTAGTTCATTTTCTTCACCATCTTCGTCATCTCCTTTATGAACCTATTAATGAATCAACAAAAACTAATGCCATAGCAGTAGCTAAATACAGTGATGATAATAGACTTAACCTCTTAATACTATAATGACATATTTACACAACTTATAAAAGGCATTGACATATTTACCTCCATCCAGGAAAATGACAAACACACAAAGTATGAAGCTACAAGTGGAGAACAAAAGGGACAGACTTCGCTAAATATTTACATCCATCTCAGGAGAATAAAATTATTAAGGGTGTGATAGTTAAATAGTTTCATCCTTGCAACAACATATTTAAAGAAAAAAAAACATACTAAGAAGCCATCAAAGCATGAAAAAGAAAGAAAAAAATTAATTTTTGCTCTAACATCATCAATGGAAACCCATCTAGATCAACACTTGGTTGTGGGGGAAAATAGAGAAATCTAACCAAGTAAAAAAAAAAAAAAAAGATAATAGGTGTAAAGAAAACACTATAAATTTCAATAAAACGCTACAATCCACTGGTACAAATCTTAATCCTCTATTTTTATGAAAACCTAACAAAAAAAATCTCCTAATTATACTAAAATTGTACCAATAAATACACAAACTTAAAAATAAACTTAAATGGATAAGTGAGAGAGAGAGAGAGAGAGAGAGAGAGAAAGGACAATGAACGGAAAGAGAGAGCACAAGAGAGTGAGAGATGAATGTAGAGAGAGCAAACGAGAGAGGTACTCACCTGCTAAGCGAGACGATGATGACGGCGCAATGATTATGAAGGGGCAGCACGATCTCACACACACACACACACAGAGATTAGGTTTGAATTTGAGAGATTAGATTTAGGATAATATCGCCATCGGGCCGGGGGGGGGGGGGTAACGCGTTTCTAAATTTTAAAAGACTATTTACAGCACTATGGATTGTAAAAGTCACCGCAAAAACTATTTCGCCCAGTTATTATGAGAAATCTGATATTAAATAATAAGTGCCGCTATAAGAGACTTTTGCCGTCACTTTATATTACAACAATAGTAAAAATGCCTTTACAAATCACTTTTCTTATAGTGTCACCTTAGAATTCAAATGTAACTAGCCTTAATCGTTCATATTTATCCTAACAAACCAAACATTCACATATAGGGGCGGAACTATATAGGAGCTTGGAGGGCTTTGACCCCTTCAAAGTCTTTAAAATTTGATGAAAATTAATTTTAAAAGGTGTTTTTACAAAATAGATTATATAGAAAATTAGTATTTTGCCTCCTCCAAACTAGATTTTTTGTAACTTGACCCCCCAAACTAGATTTTTTAGTTCTGTCCCCTATCACATCCCATAATACATTAAAGTTATTGAGGCAAATAAAGGACACTAATCAATCAGAGTAATTCTATAAGAAGTCAATTTCAGGGAGTCGATAGGAAGTCAGCTAACAGGGTGCAATACCGCGTTACCCGTGATTTAAAAAGAAAACAGAAAACAAATCATGTAAAACACTCACATTTCCCTTCATATTCAATTGTGAACACGTGAGAAGAGAGAAATCAGAGAGAGAGAAGAAACACCTCACTTAATTTTTTAAGGTACTTGTGAGAATCTATTGGAAGCCCATGTAAAGAATATTTGGAATCGACAACCGTGTAAGCAATCTGTACCATAGGTTATTCTTAAGAAAAAAAAGAAGCATGACATTATAAGGTGGTCAATAAACTACTAGGAAGAAAATGAATTGCAAAATAAAATTGAGAGAGAAGCCGAATAAGATAGACGGTGTAGATTGCATGAGAAGAGTGAATGATGTTCTAGTTTGGCTTATTGTAATGAGTAGTTCTACGGAGTAGCTACTGTAGCAAGTGCACTCACTACGTGGATTTCCTTTTTTTTTTTTCCAAATTACAATTTGAAAATTTGAAAGATAGCGAACCCGTTTCCTGAACTCATCCTGCTCCCGTGTCCCCCTCCCTCCCTCTCTCTCGTCGCCCAACACTCTCGAGCATCACCGTCCCTGTCGTTGGCCCGCACTGATAACTCGTCGGCCTATCTATGTCCATCGCCACCCATCCGGTTTTCCCCAAAAATCATTGCGAATAAGACGAAGGAGTCAAGCTCACACAAACGAGTATATATGCCCTTTCAATGGTGGTTTTTCGATCACCAGCTTAAAGAAGGAGAGTAGATCCCTTGAAAAGAGAGGCATATTTAGACCTGCTTCTTGTTAAATGCAACAGTGGCATCTCCACTTACTTTAGATATAGGAACATTCGTTTATTTTCTCTCTTTAATTATCTTTACATTCCTCTTTTGCTTTTTGGGCACTTCTCATTTTTGCTACATTTGTTATTTCTTGGCAGCTAGCTTCTCCCTCTTCGACATCATGAAAGTTTCTTACGGTGAGTGATCTTTCTTTATTTTTACTTTTGTTGTCAATTTTTCATTTTTGCTCTTAATATGTGAACTATTTTGTTCAAATGTTAGATTGATACTGAAAATTGAAAGATAGATGTGAGAAGAAAAATTCCTGGGTTTGACTACTCCTCTTTCAATTTTTTTCTTGGGGGGGGGGGGCATTGTTTTGGCTAGGCATGAATTTGGGTTAATATTAATGTTCTGGGTTTTATTTGGATATTTCATTTGTTTATATTGGAAAAAGGTTCTCTATGGCTTAGCGGACTTGCGGGTTCAATAGCGTACAACTAGTCTCAACCAAATATGAAAACCAGTGGCAAGATCATTCATGCTAGGTAATTTTTGACTATTTGCTAAGTATTCGCTTATAAGGTAAATTCTCAAGTGTGAAAAAATCACTTTGATTTGTAGTTAAAGAAGTTTTGGGGGAGGGGGTAAGGGGTTGGGGAGAATGAATTGAAATAGGTAAATCCTTATAGAATATATGATTGTGTTGCTATTATAATTCAATTTCAGCAAAAGCTAAAGGAGAACTCAGAGCTTTAAATCTTATATCTTCCCTCTCTTTCCCATGGCTTCTAAGCAATAATAATGAGAAACACACATGAATTACTTCTGCAAATTGTCATAGCTCCAAGATCAAGGATTAGTTTATTATTGTTATTTAATGTGTTTGGCAGGAGGGATTGGATCAAACTGTGATTTTTTTTTTTTTGCAGAAGTAAATCAAAGAAAATTAGAGACAATTAGGGCTTAAGAGTATGTAAATTTCATAGGAAACTCTTACACCGCAAAAGTTTCCCAAAGTGATTTGAGTGTAAACTATTTTGCAAATGAATAGAAGCTTTTGACTCAAAATTTTCTTATTATAAAAATGATAAACTTCTTTGATGGTGAAAAACAAAAATCTTTAAAATTTCAGACCGTGACAATAATGAAGGTCTCAGTGTACTGAAATTGTTCTCTTTCTTTTCCTTCTCATGGTAAAACTCTTACGTATCAAGAAATTCAATACTCTTCTGGTTTACTGCTACATTGTTCCATCAATGTGATGGAACTTATTTAATAGGTAAAGTAAACATCAAATCTTTTCGACAGGAACTTACATTGTATAAAAGTATTAGTTTTACTAATTTACATTATATGTATATATGTGTATATATATAATATATTTTTTTAGTAATATTGCTCTTTGTGGCTTAATTTTTAGAGCTTCCTCATTTCTAAATCTTACCCTTCTTCGGTAGAGATTCTTTGTAAATTGAAACCACATTGCAAACTTTATGATAGTTTAGTTTTACAACAGAGGGGAATGGATGCTAGAATGATATGTAACAGCCCATTCAAGAAATATTTTAGACCTTTTCCATTCTTACCTCTTAATATCTTCCCTTTTAGACCTATTGGCTAACTTTTCTTCTCTCATTTAACTTTAGTTTCAGGTTACATGCACAGGCTCTCACACTAGCTGCATTAGCTAGTGCTGCAGCGGTCGAGTGGTATGACCACTTCAAGGCTAATTGATACATAAAGTTCTTTCTAGTTGATGCATACTTCATCGCACAAGGATTGAGTGAACTTTTGAATATAACTTGCATTGAGTATAATTTGTTAGGAATTTATACCAATGGAGGATAATAAAATTACTTGTAACGAGGTCACAAATATGTTTTTGTCCCTTTCCCATTACATCTTTTTTTAGCAGTTGTATTTAGTTGTTTGGTATAACATTATTTTAACATGCAATTATGGTAGCTCGCAAGTAATCAAATTCGAAGGCAATTTTTCATCACTTTCCCAAAATTAATTTTGTATTATCTTGTACGTACCTTGACCACCCATTATTATCCAGCATTGATTGTATTAAATTCATTGTTATGAATGGTGTTTGGTTTATAGAAGTGAGAATTTTGTATCTTTTCTATGTCCTCAAACATCCCCTCGTATTAACAGGAAAATGAAGTGTGTTAGAAATCCACACGAGTAAGGAAGCCAAGGTATAGAAGGAAATCAAGTTGGAAAGGGGCTTTACATCAATGTCTTAAAGCTTGGCGAGCCAGAGATTATTGGGAGTGAAAGTTGTAAAATTGAGGAAGCAACTAGTCATCTCATGAGTAGACATTTTACACTTGCATGGGTTATCTTGTAAAAAAAATTAGAGTAGCACTTTAGTCGAATATAGAGCTAAATAGGAGACTCCCACTTTGTATACAGAGAAATAACTTAATAGTAAGCAGGATATTGTGGCCAATAACTTTTTTGTACAAACAAAAACCGATGCTGAAAATATCATTATATAGCACCATACATCTACCCTTCATACATTAACAGTAACATCAACAGCCATTTTACATTCACATTAACACCATCCATCTACAGTATATACAGTCGTGGACTAGCTATTTACATATCCCCTATATCATTGATACAAACTAACTAGAAACTATTACAACAAATAAAATCTAGTATAGACACAATAATATATGTGCACATTTATTTTCTAAGATTTTCTTTTGAAGTTTGCTATCAAGCTTGTGAAGATCATTCTCTTCCTCTCTCTTAGTTTATCTTCTCTTTTTCTTAGCTTCATACGAAGAATTCACATATTGCTTTTCCCTGCATACAATTCAAGTATTTCAAACTAGTCTGTACCAATTATGAAAGCAAGCAAAATGACTAATTATAGAAGTTTTAGTCCAAGGACAGAATTAAAATAAGACTGATCTATACAAGACGATTAAAGCATGTTCATTTTTATTCAAGAGATGCTTAATCATATGGAAATTTCAAGAACTGATCTATATAATATTATATTTTTAATCTTCTTCAAACAAGAACTTCACCAGACAATATACAAATACCAATTGTATTTAACCAATATCATCTATTTATAGTAACAATGATTACAATTGATTTATTTTACACTTTGTAATTTTCGGTTGTATAAAGCAGACCTAGAAATGTCCTGTTTTGGCGTTGACCCAGATTTTTTTAGTTTGTTCACTGAAATATTAGGAAAAAAAAATGATTCAAATCGATACCAGTACGAGTATTTGTATAATAAAACATGCTTTGGCTAAGAAATTCAAATCCTAAAAGTACCTAGGAACTATACGGGATGGATAATCGACTTGGATTTGAAATCGTTAAGGGTACAGTTTCCATCGCTTGTTGACGACATCAAGGAGCAGTGGACGCTGTGGTCGAGCTTGAGGGAATCGTTGGCCTCTGTGAAGCTTTGTATGAATAGTGGGTTGTTCTATAACAACCAAAAATAAAATAAAATAAAATAAAAAAACAAAAAAAGTGAAAAGAATGAGATTTATTAGGAGACGCAAGTACCTCGTGGCCGACAACAGCGACGCACACAATCATCTTCACCGACTTTCGTACAGAGTAGATGTGTTTTCCAAGTAAAGAGGATGCACGACGTAGAGGGTGGGGAGAGGATGGGCGACGCGAGAGTAGGGGTGGGAGAGAGGATGGACGAGACGAGGTGGTTGAGGTCAGGGGAGAGGATGGACGAGGGGCTGGGTATGCTTCGAAACCCAAATGGGAGAAATGAGAGAGAGAGAGAGAGAGAGAGAGGGGACGTGCAAGGGTGGGGGAGGGAGAAATTACCCTCCCTTGGATTTGCGGTGTTCTTTGTTGGTGGACTGAGGGCAACTTCGTGTCGGTGGACGAAGGTCTTCGCGTCGGTGAACTCGGTGGCTATTGATGGGACCAAGGGCTTGGGTACTGAGGATTCGATTTTGGAAGGGTTAGGGTTGAGAAAGGTTCAAAGAAGACGAAGGGAGAAGATTAGGGTTGAGAGTTGATCGACGAAGACGAAGGGGAAGGCTAGGATTGAGAGAGGAAATGAGCTCGATGTTGGGGGTGAGGGCTGAGAGGATTTCAAAAGACGAATCGAAATTCAAAATCGCATTTCAATAAGAGTGAAGGTTGAGAGAGGGAGAGACGTGTAGATCGGTTCAGTGCTTTAGTGAACCCAATCTACACGTCATGGCTATAATAGATACTCCACTATAATGGATGCGCTTTAGATTTATTATATCGTAATATCCCCCAACTACTTGATCAAATCTATTTTTATTTGTTCAATGTGTAACCTCAGCTCTATGATGTTCATTTTAGAGGCATATTTGAATTTTTCTCTTCAATTATCTTGAACAATCTGCTATTAGGTTTAAGGTAAAATCTAGTACACAAAGTATTGGATTTTTTTTAGATGTTGATGATATTTCATAATAGATTGACGGTCTCACGAAAGTATTGGATATGCTATTAGGTTTAAGGAATGGCCGCAGGTTGAAGATGAGAGAAAATGTGAGGGGTCGACTTGTTTTTTTTTTCATTTTTTTTTTAAATCACGATTGACGTAAGCAGACTTCTTATCGAAAATCCTCAAACCGACTCTATCAAAACAGACTCGATTACGTAGTCTATTTTGTTACCAGGACAATTTATAGAACAAAATAAGAAAGAAATATTGGATTATAATTTATTGCGGTCCACTGAAGATCATCGAGCGAACCCTTAAATATATCGATGCAGGTGGTGAATGAAACTGACTCAAAAGAGAAACAAAGTACAAA
Source organism: Platycarya strobilacea (assembly GCA_036898215.1). Taxonomy (NCBI): domain Eukaryota; kingdom Viridiplantae; phylum Streptophyta; class Magnoliopsida; order Fagales; family Juglandaceae; genus Platycarya; species Platycarya strobilacea. The sequence goes on along the minus strand of CM072549.1, from coordinate 15,714,884 downwards.
ATAAAAACAAGAAGAGATTATTCGACAACAAAAGAAAATCTGCTGAATAATCATGAAGAAGTTTTCGTTCGTTCCTTCACTGATCAGTACTATTTTCCTTCTCCAGATATCTGCTTCTCTTCCTCAGTCATGAAGGCTGTAATGGGAAAAGACTTGCCAATCCCCATTGGTGTTTTGAAATAGATCTTCTTGCTTGCTTCATCTTCCATGCTCATCTCAGTAATGGGCACCCACAAAAATACCTGTTTGCTCTTGATTCCGGTCATCTTCTTCATCTTCAACTTCTCTACATACGCAGTCACCTCTGTGGCATAGCTCACTCGAGAGTTAGTCCCGGCAAAGAAATGCTCCGACGGGGCCTTCTGTTTCATCCAGACGAACCCCGTTTCTCGAACTCTTCCGCACTCTTCGAGGTCCTGCAGAGGAAGAACGCCTTTCGGGAACCCTAGCTCTGCCAAGAGCTCTACCGAATGGCGATAGCACTCTTCCGAACCATGCACAATCTCCGCCCCGGCGCGCTCGTTCTGATCCCGAGATGTGCCGCCGCTTGCCATTGCGCTTTAATTTTGGTCCAAGACAAATGATATGTGATAGTTTGCTTTGCGTCGAAGAATTGGGGATTGTGCGATCGAATGTGGTGGAATAAATAAGGGAAGGAGGTCGTTGGCTGGAGGTTGAGCTAAAAATGAATTATTCAAGAGTGGTTCAACTTCACCGAATTGCTGGGTGACTTTTGTTGAGCGGTGTATTAAGATACAGTACGTACTGTATTCATTTATGGAAAGAGAACTTACGTAAAGGTCACATTCACATTGTTTTGTTTGGCAAATCTGAGTTGAATTTTTTTTTGAGAACGAGACAAGTCACAATATGGATCATTGGATTTAGGTGGTGGCGGATAGAATTTTCCAACAAAAAAGAGTGCTTTTTTTTAGGGAAATAAATGAAAGAAAAACTCGGTTATAAAAGATATAATAAAATGAAATCTAACCGGCTTGTGTGCTTGAGCACCAGTAGTTGCCTAAATTTAAAAACTCTGTTATTATACTTAATTAGATAATTTTCGGCAACACTAAATAATAAAATTTGTAAATCTATCATTATTTTATTAAAAAATTTAATTCTAATGCTAATTGGAATATTATTCGTTATTATAAAAAGTGCACATTACTTTCCTAACTTTCATATTATTTTAATGGATATGAATTTTTTACAATTTGTATCGAGGAGCAAGAATCTCGAATACCCGCCAGAATGGAATGGAGTCCGCCTCCATTGAATTTTTACAAAGTGAACTGGGATGCCGGAATTGTCGACAGAGTAACATGCAAGATGGGCATCGGCGTTATCATAAGAGACTGGCAGGGTAAGGAACACGCCACGTTAAGATCATCTTGTGCAAGCTTTCCTGATCCGTTGCTGGGTGAGGCTACAGCAGCCTTATAAAAAGCCATTTCCCTGTGCATGGAATTCGGGATCACATCCAACGTGATTTTTGAAGGGGACTCCATGCTAGTCATGGTCCAAGCATCAAGGGAAAGTAGACTAACTAGAGCTCAACAGGGCTGCAAATCGGTTATGCTCAGGATTTGCTTAACAGTTTTAGAGATTGGTCCTTTGTTCATGTTCCTCGGCAAGCCAATGGTGCTGCCCATGGCCTTGCAAAATCTTCCTTTGACTGCTCGAATGAGAGCATGCTTTAAGAGGAATACCCTCGTTATATTCACCATCTTTTATGATTATGAACGAAATCTTATGGTCCTTTTCTCAAAAAATAAAAAATAATAGATATGAATTTTTTACGGTTTTTTTTTTAATAATGGTCATATTCTTCAAACGGATATATTATTCCAATGATCTAATTTTTCACTAGATATGTGTTTTTAACAACTAGTATTCCTCTACTATAAAACACAACAATTTAGTTTTCACCGGCAGACATTTTATGGAGAAGGAGGCTTCGCCTGCGATGAAGATGCCTAGCAGGAATAATGTTTTATGGCTAAAAACTAATTTGGCCAACAAGTTGGATTGGTTAGATTTAGCCTGCCAAATACTTAATGGAAAAAATTACTATAGATTGAGCTAGTTTCGATGTAGATATATTTAAGCAGACAAGCTAAATCTTAGTTAAAATTTAATTATGCCTAACTCACTACTTAATTATCAAATAATTAGTTATAAATGAGAAAAGAAGCTGTGAATGGTCACAGAGATATTTTATTAAAATATGATAAATTAATGTAATTTGATGTTACTTATTATATTAGTTTAAAATATAAATAGTTTTATAATTTAATTTATGTCTATTTATAAATTTATTTTTTTGAAATTTGGAGAATTCTCTTATCAAATATGTATTAGATACAAATTGTGAAGTATGTAACGGCCTCATAAAATAAGATAGATACAGGGTGTCTAAGGGAAGGTCCAAAGATCTTTCAAGAATGAGAAAAGTCCTTTCCTTTTCGTGGGGTAAGGTGGTGTCCGTTTCTTTTAGTAGGGTAAGGTGGTGCGCTTAGGGTTAGGGTTACTTACAGCAAGTTTTCAACCAGAATCAAAGACAAAGAGATGGTAGAGAAACTAACTAAACTATGGGAAAACTTCAATTTAACATAAGTAGAGAAAGACGTGGTGACCTTTTCTAAAGAGGATACTAGAAGAGCAGAAGCTAGAGCGAAGAAATGTCTTCTAATGAATATTCTTGTGATACCCCATATGAAAATGATAAGATAGGTGGTGTATGAGATCCCACATTGCTTGGAAATGAGAAGTTCTAGCTCTTTATAAGGTTCTAATAGGGCTCAAATTGTATCATTGACTAGTCCTTTTGGAGTATAGGCCATATGGTTTAAGCCTTCCATTGGGGCGTTACAAATGGTATCAAAGTCTATCCCAACCAGAAATGTAGGACTTGAGCCGTGCCACCTATAATGGACAGACCCAATGAGGACGTCGGGCATTTAAGGGGGGTAGATTGTGATACCCCATATGAGAATGATAAGATAGGTGGTGTATGAGATCCCACATTGCTTGGAAAGGAGAAGTTCTAACTCTTTATAAGGTTCTAATGGGGCTTCAATTGTATAATTGACTAGTCCTTTTGGATTATAGGCCATGTGGTTTAGGCCTTCCATTGGGGCGTTACAATTCTGATGGACAAGAACTTGAATAAATAAGTATTCAAAGCAACAATGACAAAAATTTGAAATGCTAAAGGTAATATAAGCTTTAATGAAGTGGGATTTCATAAACTTTTGGTGGAAGTTGAGAACGAAGTTGATATGGAACGGGTAAAAAAGGGGAGACCTTGATCTTTTGAAAAATATTTAATCTATTTCAAAGACTTTAATAGAAAAATTCCACCGAATGAAGTTCAATTTAACCACAAACATTTTTGGGTCCAATTACATGGTCTACCACTAGCAGCCATGACTGAAGAGGGAGGGTTAAAAATAGGCTCATCTTGTCGAGAAGTTAAGTCACGCCTAAGTAACCAAAATCAGTACAATTGTCTTGGTTAACAGAAACTAGATGATCCTATTCTGACTATGTAACAGGTTGTTCTTCATCACTAACCCTGTAGCTATCTGTTGTAGCTTCTATTTTATTCTTTCCCTTTCCAAATGACAGATCAACTACATTTTCAATCTAATGATGGTAGGCTTGCTTTAATTGAAGAGGGAACCCTTCTTGAATAGCTTGAACTGCATAAGGATGGATATTGCTATTTCTACTCAATCTACCCTCAGATCCTTGAATTTTTGGAAGAACGTTTTTAGCTTTTGTTGTTTTTTTTCCTCCATAACTCGTGGAATTAACCCCTGTAGCCCTTAACCATTGGCCATATTGGGATTGATACCCCTTTTTAGCAGATTGGGATTTGCTTCTCTCAATTTGAAAGTGAGATTCAGTTTGATATACTAGTTTGAAACATTAAAGGGATGCCCTTTAGGATCCCATCAAATAAACTATTGAACATTTCAATTCATTTCTTAAGATCGCATCCTGGAATTGTCGTTCTAATTGTGTGTGTACGATAACTTGATATAGTTTAAATATTTGGAATCTTGAATTATGATTGGTCTAAACTTTTGTAGTTGTGCCTTTTCATGGGTTTCCATTTGTTAATAGATTTTCTGTTTGCGATCTTATAAGGCGACTTTGTATCATTTTAGTGACTGTGATACTTACTTTCAAATATTAGGATTTAGGATAGGCTTGGCTTTGCTTACGCTTTCATATTACTTTCATTTGGATTTTCTTTCTTAAACACTTTCAAATTGATGCGACTCTAGTGGTCCCTCTCTCTCTCTCTCTCTCTCTCTCTCTCACACACACACACACACACACACAAACGTCAAAGAGGATTAGACTAATGAATTAAGCCATACATGCCACATTTGTTTTGGATTTTAGGGCATTTTTCATTCTCATTTATATTGGTTCTCACTCTTGAAACACATTTAGATCAACACGCTTCTAATCTCCAAGGGGCCTTACTTTTTGACAATGCTGAAAAGCATGTTTGAACTTCATTATCATCGATGGGTTCTAAATCTCTTGTGCGATTATCTTTCTATTTTAAAATTTCACCATAATGACCCATATAAGGTCTTGTTTAGTTCATAACAGGTTTGTTAATTTTGGAAATTATCAAGCCTTATAGTATCAACCCATCTATCAATTCTAATGTTATATGCAACCACAACAAAACCTCAAAGACTTCAATCATCGTGTGCAACATGATTATATGCGCTCCCAAATGTTTGCCAATCTCTGGAAGTATATTTTTATTGCTTTTCAATTTCTATAGCACACGATAAAGCAACTGCTATATTTTCTTATTACCGTTCAATTGATGTATAACATGATAAAGCTACTTCCTCATGTGAAGTATTCATACTATGTGCAGTGAAATATGATATGTGAATTTTTCGTATGGCCGGATACACTTGATTTGATAAAGGAGAACATTTAGAGAAGAGAGAATGTAGCTTGAAAATGGAGGAGAGCGTGCTAGGGAGATGAGAAGATAAACTGAGAGAGAGAGATACTCAAAAGGTTGAGGTCAAACAAAATTTACAAAGGGTTGAGAATAAAAGTGTGCAAATATTATTGTATTTGTATTGGACTATATCATTTGTAAGAATTTTTGCTTGGTTCAGCTAAACTATAGGACACAAGTAAATAGGTGGATATTTTCTTTGTTTCTCTTATATGGGTCAAGTGTACTAATACTCTTACTTGAATTAGGCAAAGCAAATGTTGACTGAATACTTGATTAGGCATTTTGTTGTATAGGGAGAGGTACTATGAATGCTATGAAAAAATCTATTGTTTTTGGTCACTTTTCTGAATTTGTTAGGCTTTATACATTTTGACCCCATTCTTAAAATCCCCTTTGAGCTTATCTAAGGCATTCTTTACAATATTTTGGCTCGATCTATTACACACACACACGATGATAAGTGGAACAAAAATAATGCATTATATAAACTCTTCTCCCAAGCTATTATACACAGAGGATGATATGTTAATAAACTAGAGGGAGAATAAATTTGCATTGAACCATTGTGTTTCTTTGTATTGATTTACAGAATAAATCGACTTTACAATGGCTAAGTATGGAAACAAATACATATGGTAATTGAGCTAATTGGATTAATTCCTAGAATAAAGATAATTTGTTGATAGTTTGGGATCTGAATTTATACATAGCTGTCAATAACCATGTTAAGAAACTAGATGGAGAAGAAATTTGCACTGAATTGTTGTATTTCTTTGTATTGATTTACAAATAAATAGACTTTACAATGTCTAAGTATGGAAACAAATAAATATGGTAATTGAGTTAATTGGGTTAATTCCTAGAATAAAGATAATTTGCTGATTTTTTGGGATCTGAATATGTACGTAGCTTTCAATACCCCCTCTCAAGTTGGCACATGGAGATCTATAATGCTCAACTTGTGTAAAAAATGATGAAATAGCTCATGGCCTAAAGTTTTGGTAAAGATGTCGGCAATTTATTCATGAGAAGAGGTATGAACGGTTTTGAGGAGACCTAATCGAATCTTGTCGCAAACAATATGGCAATCAATTTCTGTGTTTAATACGTTTATGGAATACAGGATTATGTGCGATATAGAGAGCAAATTGATTGTCAAAATCTAAGGTGAATTGTTCACGATAAGAAAGGCCAAGGTCAGCGAGAAGCTGCTTAATCCAGCTAAGCTCACAGGTGGTGACAACCATAGCTTGATATTCAGCTTCAGTAAAAGAGCAAGCCATAGTAGTCTTTTTCTTTGTACGCTAATATATTGGATTGGTGCCTAACTGAATGAAGTATCCTGTAGTGGAATGAAGAGTGAGGGAGCAGTTGGCCAAATCAGAATCAGTATATGTTGTGACATGTATACTGTTAGATGAAGGGAAGAAGAGGCCTTGGCCGGGGCTGCTTTTGACATAACAAAGAACTCTAGTAGCTACAGTCGTGTAGGAAACTTGAGAAGCATGCATGAACAAACTGAGGGTATTGACTCCATAAACAATGTCTGGTCTGGTGATGGTTAAATAAATGAAGAGACCAGCCAGACGATGGTAAAGGCCGAGATCAGGAAGGAGGTCGCCATCTTGATTTTTGAGCTTCAAGTATTGCTCAATGGGAAAAGAAGCGGTCCGAGCACCAAGTTATCCACTATCAGAGAGAATGTTGAGAGCATATTTGCGCTGATTGAGGAAGATGTCATTGGGGGCCCGAACAACTTTGAGTCCAAGAAAGTACTTCAGAGGATCAAGGTCCTTTATTTTGAAACGAGTGGAAATGATTCTTTTGAATACCTCGATCTGAAAAATGTCATTATCAGAAACAAAATGACATCAACATAAACAAGAACAAGAGTAATAAAGGCACAAGTGACAAGAGTGAACAAAGAATGATCTGTCTGAGTAACGAAAACGCATTTTCATGTTGAGTTGGTGAATGATCCAATGTTTGGTGGCAGCAATTGCTAACAAGCTCCGTACTATGGTCATCTTTGCAACCAAATCAAATGTCTCATAATAATCAAGGCCTTCAACATGAGTGTAGCCTTTGGCAACTAGGTAAGTTTTATACCTCTCGATGGAACCATTGGCTTTGAGCTTGGTTTTGAAAACCAATTTGCATCCAATGAGTTTCTTACCAGGAAGGAGCGGCTCAAGAGTCTAAGTTGAGTAGCCTCAAAATAACATGAGGTGAAAATGAGAATATGAAATAAAAGCAGACAAAGGATGACCAGTACCTGAGATCGGTGGAGCAAGTGAGGATGCCGTGGGCTCCGTGTGTAAGACTGGATAGACATAGTCACTAAAGTATGTAGGTTGAGTGACGGTGTGGCGAGGACGAGAAATAATAGGGGATGGGAGGGAGGGAGGGAGTGGTGAAGGTGAAGGTGAAGGAGGTGAGGAATGTGAGGTGGCAGGGGAGTCAGGAGGTGAAGGAGAGGACACTAGGGTTTCTAGAGCGAGAAGGAAAATAAGGGAAGTGGAGGGAATGTTGAATTAGAAATATCTTGAAAATAAAATTTTTGTTCATGGAATGTGATATTGCAAGCCTGATGTATCAATATTGTAAAGTTTATATACTTTACGGATACTTAGATAGCTAAGAAACATATATTTGGTAGCACGAGGAAAGAACTTGTCACGGTGAGCATAAAGGGTGTGATGCCCCTAGCCTATGTCTGGAATTAAACGCAGATTGAAGTGTTGGGACATATAACACAGGGTTATATATCCTTCATTCGTACCGTAAAAATTATGCATGCGGCTACACTTACTAGCAGTAAGCAATGCGTATCGCAGCATAATAGGGTTAATTAATTTTTTTTTCCAAAACATACATAAAAGTCTAACTTTGTAACAGAATCATATGGTCAAACATAACTATAACCTTTATAACTTAATATTTACAATATCAAGGTATCAAATTTTATAAAACTAAGTTTTCAAAAATACAAACATAGCCTATTTTACAACAACCCATTCTACTATCAGGACCTTCTTTATTTCCTTATATTCATTTCCAAAATGAAATAGATTCATATTAATTTCGTAATTCCGCTGGAGGTACTTTTTCACAGGCGTCACATAGACATCGTCTAGGGATAGTGAACCATCATGACTCAAAACTAAAAAACTGTCAAAATGCAACCTTTCTTTGGATAAGGTGGAGGTATGCTGCCTGATGACCTCCAGCAGGTGGTCATGTGCGGGAATAGTCAGATCATCAAAATATGAGAGATTTGAAGGGCCCTCAAGGCTCAGTAGATCCTTTTGGGAGGTTGGGATCCTATTTGACTTCATTATATCATGCAAATGTTTCTATCATTTCAAAGGAAATAATAGTTAAATCAAATAATAAACAAACAGATAGTGAGATTAGTAAATCCCAGTAAGTACTCAATTAACCATGATATAAGCATCTGTCGACACATAAGCAGATAACCAAATACATATATCATGAGACACATGTACAATTACATATACCATGAGCATGATACACATGAAATGACTTATGCATGACTTATATACCATACTTGTTCATAAAACTTGCTTGTATCTTTGATAATCATTGACACGTAAAACTTGATAACCTTACGTAAATTTTTCATAACTTTTCTTAATATTCATAACTTGTCATATGGAATACATCACGACTCCCCTATCCACCGTGTATTCCCTATTGGTTACCGCATCACATTGAGGTGATTACGTCATAATTATATTTTAATTCTTACGGCAAGTGATAACACATTTTTCGTCCTTGGCATCCATTAGCTTATGCATGACCACGCTCCGAGAACTTTTAAAAATGAGTCATTCGTGGCTCGTTGACTGTTCTTCGTCGACCTAGGATTTTCTACTCCATTCTTAAACACTCCAGAGTGGACAGAGGAGTTCCACTAGGACACTACCCTATCCCAGTTTTTAGAATTCTTATAAAAATATTTTTTTCTTTTTCTTTTGAAAAATATGATAACCCAAAGGGTATGAGACTTATCACTTGAAAGACATGCATGTGACATGTGACCTTCATGCAAAGTAAGTGAATTATAAAATATATGAGACATACCTTTTCAAAACTTATCTTAGACATGCCACATCATGCAAACTTAATCATTTTCCAAGAATAACATATTCATATATCAAAAAGTAGCTTAAAAACAACTATAACCTAAAAGGCTAAGGCCGAATATTTCATGGGTCTCAAAACCTAACTTTTTTCCCTTTCCCTTTTCTTTTATCAATTCATATATCCCTTTGAAAGATAATTAGATCAATTAGTCAACTACCAAGAAGCTTGACCTAAGAGTTAGTCCCATCACTCGTTTGTCAACTTTTATACTAATAACTAAATCTTAAATTAGTATTACACTCCCGATCACTCATGAAATCAAATCATGAATTCAAATCACCATTATATCTATACTCATGAGATGATCCTCTAAAATATTTATTTATTTACTTCCAAACCTCTATGGCCGAATTTCAACAACCTTTAAAGATAATATTTCTATCATCCCAAAACATGCATGATCAAATCTAACCCTAGCTAAAATCATCAAGGCACACTAGTATTGTTTATTCTTCACAAAATCACCAAACTCTATCAAATATATCGTAAGTTAAAACTTAGGATACAATCTCAACAAAACATATAGAAACATAGCTTATCCATTCAACGAGTGTGCTAAACAATCAAATGAAATAACCAATGACATAGCTATACAAAGATTACTAAGTTTAGTTAAATGAGTACTTACCACTAGCCAAGATAAGCTAGGAAAACCTTATCAAAGAAAGTTATCCACCAAGTTCTTGAAGAGGACCTTCACCAAGATGTTAGAGAAATGTGTTTAGGAGGTAAGAAAAATAAGAAAAGGGGAAGAAGAAAATAGAAGAGGTCTGGCCAAGAGTTACCACTCAATGGAGGGATGTTTTTTTTTTTCTTCTAGCCCTTAGTTGACATATTCATGTTTTAGTTTAGGAATTTCTTCTCCATCAACCGGCCATGTGTCCATCTAGAGGTTATATTACATCATTCCCTAACTTAGGCTTAGTTGTAAGATTAGACTTAGCGCTTATCCAAATCCCTTTGATGTGAAGCTAACTCAAATAAGACAAGAGGTCATTCGGCCATCCCATTTCTTTTCTTTCTAGAATCCGAATCCTACAAAAAAAAAACTTATGTTTTATCTTTCATTCTCCACTTGCCATGTGTCCCAAAATTCCTAAAAGAGGCAAACTAATATAGAGAAGCTAAATGACAAAATCACAAGTCGGTTCTTACTCCAAAAATTGCCCAAGTCATGTGTCTCATGTGGAATATATTTTTCTTATTCCACTAAAACTCTTTTAGAAAGAAGACAACTATTACTCTTTTAACCTAACTCTAATTTCTAGATTGCCTACTTGTCATTTGTGCTTCTTTGTCTTTCAAGCATAGTATAAAAATATAGATGAATTGTTGTCTTCTAAGTCCAACCAATTGCCTTCCCCCTATAGAATATTCCTTACTTGTTTAGCTAAAATTCTTTAGACAAACTTACCTAAATTTTCTTTTCATGATAGAATTTCTTGTAATTTCAAAAAGATCATTATTCTCTTGATGCTAAGTGTCTCCAGTGATAAACACTTAGATGTTTCCCAAATGATCTCTTCCTCTCAACCGAAACTCTATGCGCTTATATATTAAAAAGAAAAGAAAAGAAAAGAAAAAACTAATTCTTTTCTTGCCTTCTCAAGCCCAACACCTTTAAATTTCTCATGTATAGTCTTCTATCTTGTTATGCTAAATATCCCAAGAAAACAACACACATACTAGGCGCCACTCATGTCTCCTTTACCTCACTTACATCTTATTTCAAGTATTACTCCAATACACACATACTTAATACAAATAAAAGGGATTTATAAGAAATATATATACATATAGAGGAACACTTCTGTTGAACCCAATGTTTCAAATTTCGTGTAATTATAAATCTCCACATGAATTTTGATGATAACAAATGAATTCAAAGAATAAAGGAGTTTCAAGTTCAAGTTGTCCACACAATAGAATCAAATACATCAAGGAACCAAGCATGAGCAAGAAGGGAACAAGTTCACATTAAAATCATAGAGTAATGTTGTAAATCTTTTAAAAATTTGAAATTAGGATTAAGGCTCAAAATTAATATTTTATCATAAAATATTAAAATACATTTTCCATATGTGTATGAATATTTTGAAAATTAAATTTGAAAATTTTGAAAGATGATTGATTGTCATTTTTCACATGTACATGACATGATTAAAGATTTGAATTTTGAAAATATTAAGATGATTGATTGTCATCTTTCACATATGCATGTTTTATTTGAATATTTTCAAAAGTGGTGGATGCTTTTCTTGACTTATGCAAAAGGTAGATGTTTTTGTTTGAAAATTTTGAAAAGTAAAGTGTGCTCCTTTTGTCATATACAAAAAGTAAAAGATTAGGTTTGAAATTTTTGAAAAGTAAAGTGTGCTCCTTTTGTCACATGCAAAAAGTAAAAAGATTAGGTTTGAAATTTTTGAAAAGTGAATGATGATGTCTTTGATATGAGAATCTTTTCAAATTTAAAATTGAAGACTCATTTGCCTATAAATAGCTCACTTGAGTTTTACAAAAATCACAATAAGAGCTTACACATCTATAGTTAAGTTTTGCATCATTTTTTCAAAACTCATATTCTCTCTTTTCTAAAATTTTGAGTTTTAATTCTTACTCTTGTTGAGAGAGATATAGGTTGTGCTGTATTATTTTTATCTCACTCGTTGAGGAGTGTACTTTGATAGTCTACCCACTATCAACTCTCATATTTGTAAGAGGGTGCGTATAACCCTTGTATGTGTAGAAAGTGTTCTACACAGGGAATAGTTAAATCACCAAACGTGAGGTAATTGGAAGTGTAGAGAGTGTTCTACACGGATTCTTTAGAGCGATGTTGTTTAAAAGTGTAATATGTTTCTACTTCCACCTAAAGGAGATTGACTAGTGAATTCGGGATCCTCAAGTGGTAGCTTGAGGCGAGGACATAGGCAGTGGGGCTGAACCTCGTAAAAATACTGAGTTTGCTTTCTCTTACCTTACTCTTTACATTTCTTACTGCTTTATATTCTGTTTATATTTTATATTGTGTATTTGATTAATAAGTGTTAATTTTTATAATATAATCAAATTCACCCCCCTCTTGTGTTAGTCATCTGGGCAACAACTTCTAAATATTTCCAAGGCATGACTAAAGAAATTTTACCACACATATAAAAAAAATCCAACATAAAAAATAAAAACCGAGTTGTCATAATGCTCCTCCCCTAAAAAAAAAAATCGTTTTGAAATCACTAAGGTATTATCTCTAATCACATAAATTCAATTAGTAAGAAAACTTTTATACCTCTTGTACTTGTAGCAATAGACTCCTCTAAAGATGAAGAGAAAGGCTTATCATCTTCTATGGTCATAAAATCCTAGGAGAGATAAAATATCTCATCTAGGTTTGAGTCATAATACATATTAACTGACGCCTCGTTAATCCTACGCACAATCTCTGACTCAGTATTCTCAATTGGTTGTCCTTCTTCCTTTTGACATACACCGTCATTGGAATTATCTGAAAGTTCTAATGTTGGTAATCCCTCATTTTCTTTCTCTTCTTGAATTAATCTGCATAATCGTTTTTATTTTTTCTGCTTTTACCCAATTACTAGGTGGTTGTCTTTCCTCATTTGGTAAAGCACGTCTAAATATAGCTTTTCCTTGATCATCTACGTTCATTTTATGTGTGTGATATCTCTCATATTTATCTAATCTTTTTAATATTTCTGCTCTCAACTGTTTTTGTCTGTTTAAAAGAATCATGCATCTAAGAGTTTCTGATCTTTCTCTTAACTGGGCTACGGATGATACTGACATACGTGCAATTCTTTTAAAATGAGTCATTTCTTGCTCAATATTGGATAGCAAATTACTATATTTTCAAATAAATCGAACAAGAAAGTTAAGGGAAAATAATTACAATTATATTCATACAAAAAAAAAATATAGATACACATAGTCATAGCAAAGTTTTTAATCAAAGAAACAAAAATACATCTAATTTTCAAACAAATGAGGGTAATTAGTCATTATCACATCCTCGTGTTTCCATGTGACTTCTTGAAAAGTGAGATTATTGTAGAGCACTTTAACGAGAGAAATTAAGTGATTCCTTAATCTCTGCTCCTTCTGGTCTTCAATTCGTGTTGGTCATTCTTCGTAAGTTAAATTAGGGTGCATTGTAATGCTGTTTGGATTCATTACCACCACTGGTCCTTCTCCTAAGCTCTTTTTTAGGGAAGATACATGAAAAACATTATGTAATCCTTGCAAAACTTCTGGTAAATCCAAATGGTAGGCTACCGATCCAATATTCTCCACAACTTCATATGGTTCGACATACCGAGGACTTAATTTTTTATTTTTGCCAAACCGTGCTACACCTTTCATAGAGGAAATCTTAATATACACTCAATCACCTACTACAAACTCTAAAGTTCTTCTACGCTAATCAGCATGACTTTTCTGTCTGCACTGAGCTGTTCGCATTCTATCTTGTATCATCTCGATTTGTTTTCTGACTTTCTGTAAATATTCAGGTTCTAACACATCGCCTTCACCCACTTCATCCCAGTATAGAGGTGATCTGCACTTTCTCAATATAATGCTTTATAGGGTTCCATCTGGATAGTAGTTTGAAAACTATTATTATAAACGAACTCTATCTAAGGTAAAAGATTTTCCCAATCACCACTGGAATCTAACACACAAATATTGGCCCTAATCATCACTGAGAATTATTTTTCGGCAGCTTAGATACATGTCACTTTTCATACATGTAGTGCCGAAATTTTGTGGTTATAAATATTGGTAGCATGTGTGGATAAACATGGATAGATTATGTATATGTTATTTGCAGGCATTTGTGTATACTTTTCATGTTTATTAATATTATTGAGTGAATCCAGGTCTATACGTGTAGATGATTTTGTGTTCAGTTTTGTAAGCACCTAGTAAATATTTTGGGTTGTGGAGACTTTTAACAATGCTGATGTATAGATTTTGATTCCTTAAAATGATTTTCTCTTCTTCTTATAGAGGCTTATCTATACTTGTTTTTTCTTGGGTACATTCTTAATTTTTATTCAATGATTTCTTGTATGTCATTGGATGACTAGTGCAAATTAATGCAGATAGTATTTCTTTCACTATGGATTATTTTTGTTTTTTTGTATTTATTTTCTTTTTCCTTCCTTTTGTTTCTTAGAAAGTCATCTTTGACTTAAGTTTACCAAATAGTTTTTAACTTGTCGTCTTTTTTTTTTTGGTTACCATTTTTGTTTTTAAAAAAATAGTCTTTATGGGCCTAAATGGTTTGTTTTTATGTGCTCCTAAATAATGAAGATCGTAACGTTCGATCATATGGTTTCTTCTTTTTTTTTTTCTCATTATCTCTGCAAACCTAGGATGATTTTCATTTATTTTCTTTTTACTAGTTTCTCTTCTGCTTATAGAGGTTTATCTATACTTGATTTTTCCTTGCAATGATACCTTAGGTATATTCTTTACTTTTATTTAGTGATTTCTTCAATTTCATTGGATGACTAGTACAACAAGTTGTTTTATAGTTTTTCGTGTTTGAAATATGTTACTAGCATAGACAGATTCTGTACTCACTCATGATATTTTTGTAAAATCTTTATTTGAATGCAAGAGTTACTTTTTCAGTACCATACATAAAAGATATCTTGCAGATGTATAAGGACATTTTTTGAGATTTTTTCCTAAATGCATAGATTATTTTATAATTTTTGTTCATAATGGTTGTACTTAAAAAAAATAGATTTATATGACTATTATAACCATGCTGCTAGAAGATGCTGAATGTATACTAAATACATAGCATCCAAACTGACTACATGATGTAGGGAAATCTAAAATAGATGATGTTGAGCTGTCTGATTGCATGTTGATGGCGCTGAGGTACTATGAATTGGCGGATCAGCGTAAAGATAAGAAGTGATCGTGATCTCTTTCTAATTGAGAGAATTTTGAGTGCGTTTTAGTCTTTTGACCATAATTTTGGTTATGGATGTCAGAATCGTGCATAAGACCCCAATTTGGAAAGTTCTTTTCGACGAGCATGTTGTCCACATGAGCATGGTTCCATGTGTCTTTTTTTTAACCTCAAATTCCGCTATTTTCCCTTCCGGATTGTCATTTTTAGTCATTTTTTATTATTTTTGGTAATATTTCGTATGTTTTCCCTCTGTATTTACTATTTTTTCTGTTTTACGATTTATTCCGGATTTTTCGCAGATTGTTTATTTGATTTTTAATTTTAATTTTACGTTATTTTCGAGATTTTGCTATTTTTGGTAAAATTCAGTTACAGACGAATTTTAGCTATACAGTCTGGCTTGTGGACTGATTTTCGACATTCATTCTTTTGATAATATTCAGTTTTTTCTCAGAGACGTATTTTCTGTATTTTGGACAAATTTCTTGTGTTCTTCCTTGTGAATTCATATGTTGAAACTAGCCTGCAGAATAATCGCTATTCTGTCTGGCGTCACTACATACTTAATATTGAGGAGCCAGATATATTCGATAATATGACCATATCCTTGATGAGGCTGAATGTAAATTAAATACAGAGGATCCTAACATATCTAATAATGATCATATATTTAATCATGTTTATATTTCCGATCCTTCTCAATCGATATATAAGCAACTAATAGAAGAGTACTTGGTGCCTGGAAAGTCAAGGGGCCACTTTATACTACATTCATCACAAAACAGACGCGTATCGTTACAATCCTACTGAGTTTACAAGTATGCATCTAACATTTTAATTTAATATGATGTATATGTTATTTTTTAAAGTTTTCTTGAATTTTTTCGTCTATATGTAATATACTGATTCATTGTATTTTTTTTTTTAAAGTTTTAGATATGTGTTTTGATCATAAGGATTAGAATTGGTACATCATCACTTGCTTGCATGGGACGAATAATAAAAATTAATAGATGGACAAAAGACGGTTCGTGAAATCTTTTATATTTACAAAATGTTTGATACACGACATAAGAAATTTTAAATTTAGTGAAGTCCTAGTTTGGATGGAACATGGTGGAGGCCAAACACTAAGTGAATGACGCTGAAATTGTTGGAAAATATATCTAATTCTATTGTTTGTTGCATCATCTATCAGTCTGGTATATGTTTATTATGTATTAGTTTCTAGAAGTTTCTTTCTAATGAAAAATAATAAATTAAAATGTGACACTTTTTTGTTGTTCAAATAGTGCATATTTGATTATGGGTTGTTCTACGGAGGCTGATGGTCTATTGATAGAACGATCGATTATTTTATATTTTTTTTTCATTTTCTTATTTCTTTTTTCATAACATTAAGAAATATATTTTAATATTATAGAAACAAAAAATAAAAATAAAAATCCAATCAATACATTTGTTAACATTTGAAAAAAATAATAATAATAAAAATGCACCTATTAGTGCAAATGCTGGGTAGATCATCAGTCTACCTAGCATCTCTTTGATTATATATGTAGGTATGTCCTACTTAAGCAAGAATTAATTGCAAATTAAAAATCTTGATCTCTAATACACTGCTTAGGCTCCTCTTTTCTTCTACTATAGCTACTGCTTCTGCTTTTGCTTCTGGTACTTTTAACTTTTGTATTTCTTTATTTGAGTCATTGGCTAAGTTATTCAACTCTATGGTTTCATCCTCCTGTGCATGAAGCTAGTCTCCATTCTCCCATCACAATCCCTCGACTCCACGGCTAGAGTACTTTTGTTGGTCTGCTGCTGACTTAGAATCATGGTCCTTTATTTATTATTTTTAACGATCATCTTATTTGGTTTTTAATTTTGTCTATTCATTTAGAATTATTGATTATCTTGAAGTGGAAGGATTAAAATGAGCTATAATTTCATCAGCATTTTTCCACCTTTAGTTCATTACAGAAATTGTATTACATTCAACAAGGTTTGTTCCAAACAATTGTATTGATAATAGGTTTGTATTTATGAAGGCGTCTCATAATATTTTTACTATAATTTTCAGCTCACCCATGTTCTCTCTTGGTTTGTAAATAGGTATGAAAATTCATCTTTTTGTTTTTATCTTTATCATAGGGGAACATAGAATGGACTCTGTTTTCTTATATCTTCCACAAACAGAGTTTCCACATGGGTCGGATTCTATGATTTTCCATAAGGAGATTGGTTGTCATTTTCTATATTAGTACTTTAATTGTTAACTTAAGTTATAAGCTACAGAGTGTGCTAATCATTCTGTTTCCATCATTTTCATCTCAAGACTTGAGGTTTGGATACAACAAATACTAATCGAGATAGGTGCCATATTGATTTTACTAGCTGGGCTTCAAGTATGTGATCATATTGATGCGATGTAATTCTATGAAGATAGGTACCCAATTTTGACAATATCTAGACATTTTTTAAATATTAGTATGCTGGTCAATTATTAGTGTGTAATGTTATGATTGAACTTCCCATATTTCTTGGCAGCATAGTATGATTGGACTTGAGGATTTTTTTCGGCACCTTGGGTACATGGTGCTTTCTAGACATGTTGTGCAATATTTTTTTAGACATAAATATTGGCAATTTGTGTGGATAAATATGGTTAGATTGTATATATGTTTTTTGCAGGCAGTTATATATACATTCCATGTATATAAATGTTGTGGATTGTATCTCGGTGTATATGTGTAGATTATTTTGTGTTCAATTGTGTAAGCACCTAATGAATATTTAGGTTGTGGAGCTTTTTAACAATGTTGATGTGTATATTTTGATTCATTAGGAACTCAAAGTAATTGTTGCAAAATTTACCATGTGTATTTGTCTACGAACTCAATCATTGTTCAATATCAGTTTACCTTATTACGGTCTGTGAGGGCATGAGTTTGCACAAAAATCACATTGCTTGTGCAAATTTTTGTTCATGTATCATATTGACAGCTATGTACATATTCAGATCCTAGAAATTCAGCAAATTATCTTTATTCTAGGAATTAATCCAATTATATCAATTACCATATGTATTTATTTCCGTACGTTAACTTAGCCATTGTAAAGTTTATTTATTCTGTAAATCAATGCAAAGAAACACAACAGTTCAGTACAAATTTCTTCTCCCTCTAGTTTCTTTATAGGGTATCAGCCCAAAACGATTCCTAAACAATACTCTCATGGCCAACAACACCAACCCACCCGTCTCTTCCCCCTATCTCTCCCACCCTTTCGAGACTCTCGCAACCTCTGTTATTGGCCAACCATCATCAAAGGCCAATCAAACCACCACAACCCTCTTAGCGTTAAGCCCATACCTCTCACTAGATCTCTATCACAAACTCGTCTTCTTGCTCGCACTAGCAAGCTCCTCTCCTTCAACCTTCACAACCCATTTTGTCAGTAATATCCTCTCCCTTCCCTCCCCTGTTTCTCCTTTCAATCCAAACCATCATTGGGTCGTGGATAGTGGCACACGCGACCATACCTCCCACCGGAAATCTTGCTTCTCCGATTTGTGCCGATTGAAATCCAATCATTTGTTGTGACTCCCAAATGGCCAAGAAGTCCTAGCCAAAGGCATCAGGACGTGCACTCTATCACCTTCTTACGCTATTAAATATTTATTATATCCCATCTTTTTCATTTAATCTCCTATTTATTTTCCAACTTACCACTCAAACTTCTTGCGTTATTCTGTTCTCTTCTAATACTTGTGTATTTTAGAATCCACAATTGATGAGGTCAATAGAAGCAGGTGATCTTTGCAATAAACTCTATGTGTATCGATTCGACCTGTTTTTTTTTAATTAGCAGCACTAACTACCGCCAATAAGACCATATGGCATCAACGTCTAGGTTATCATTTCAGTTTAATTATTCACAATCTTTTTAATTCTCCTTACATTATTTTTTATTGCGATGTTTGTGCTCGTTCTAAGCACATATGATTGTCTTTCTCTTTTTCACATTTTAAATATATAAGATACTTTTTCGTGAAACAAAAATGATAAAAAAAAACAAGAGACAACAACTAGTAATTAAGAACAATTTGGCAAACTTAAGTCAAAGATGACTTTCTACGAAACAAAAGGAAAGAAAAAATTGAAAATAAATACAAAATATCGAAAATAATCCAAAGTAAAAGATCTTGCGAGTTGAGTTTTGATACCACGATAAACGCTATGTAATAGATGAAAAATATATTTACTGTTTGCATTAACTTGCACTAGTCAACCAATAACATACAAGAATCATTTTATAAAAATCAAGAATGGACACAAGGAAAAATCAAGTATTGATAAGCCTCTATGAGAAGAAGAGAAAATCATTCTTGAGGAATCAAAATTTACACATCAGCATTGTTAAGGTATTCATAACCCAAAATATTTACTAGGTGCTTCCACAACTAAACAAAAAATTATCTATACAAATACACCTGGATACTATCCACAACATTAACATACATGGAAAGAATACACAACAGCTCACAAACAACATATACACAATCTAGCCATGTTAATCCACCCTAGCTGACGATATTTGTGTCCACAAAAATTTCTGCACAACATGTTTGGAAAGCGACATGTATCCAAGCTGTCGAAATATAATTATCAAGTCTACTTTATGCTTAAGAGGTATGGAAGTTCAGTCGATAACATCGCACACTGATAATTGACCAGCATACTAATATTTAAAAAAGTTTCAAATATTATTTTAATTAAGCAACTATCTTCATGAAATTACATCGCATCAATATGGTCACACACCTAAAGTCTAGTCAATAAAATTAATAAGGAACCTATCTCCATTAGTATTTGTTGTATCCAAACCTCAAGTCTTGAGTTGAAAATGGTTGGAAGATGATGATTAACACACTCAGTAACTTGTAACTTTAGTTGAATATTAGAAAATTGAGGTAGAAAAGGACAATCAATTTGCTTGTATAAAAAGTCATAGAATTTAACCCGTGTGGAAATTCTATTTGTTGAAGATGTAAGAAAATAGAGTCTATTATATTGTCCAACTTGATAAAAAGAAGATGAATCATCATACGTATTTACAAACCCGGAGAGAATATAAGTGAGTCGAAAATTACAATACAAGTATTAGGAGACACTTTCAGTTATCAATACAACCCTATTATTAATACAATTGTAAGGAATAAAGTTTGTTGAATATAATACAATTTATGCAATGAACTAAAGGTTGAAAAACACTGACGAAATTACAGCTCATTTTAATCCTTTCAGTGCAAGATAATCGATAATGATAAATGAATAGATAGAATTAAAAACCAAAATAGATGACCGTTAAAAAAATAATTGAAGGACTATGATTATAAGCCAGCAATAAACTAATTTATCATTATCAGCCCCTCTCCTATCCAATTTGTCACATGTTACATTTTCTAAGACACCACTTGACATCTTCTAGAAGGCCATATCAAGATTTGGTTGGGATAACTTTAGTTTGTAACTCATTTAGTTAGACTTGGACAGATTCAATCAGATTTCTGCAACTCATGTTTGCTTCATGTTTTTGGGCCAACTAGAGCTTCTAGATCACTTCATCTCCTCATGACACATACTCCTACACATGTCAATATCTCAAAAAAATTGATAACCAATTATAATTTTCTTCACATGGCCGAATATAGGACAATTTATTTAAGTCGATTACCAGTTGAACTTTATCCAGGTCTGTCTACTTCACACCAGATTACGTCCTTGATCTGTTCCTTATCTTTAAAAACCCAAAACATAAAAGTTCTAGATATATTTCTTAAAATTCTATAGGAACTAGAATCACTTTATTTGGAGCTGATATGACCAAGTTATGATCTTTCTACTAAACATCGACAGATCAGTCCGAGAATGCCAATCCGGACATATCACATGTTTGATAGAGGATCCTTCTTATTTTACATGAAATTTCCTAGATAAAATCTCCTCATTTTTCACATATCTACACACTTTTCCAGATCTTAGAATAATTGAGAAAATAATTCAAAAACTTAATCTTATTCAAAATTTTTAGCCAACTTCAAAGTTAATGCCTATATATCTCTAATTCAGATCTGCCACTTCAATCTCACTTTTGTATTTGATTAAATCTATATCCCTTAAAACTTAAAACATAAAAGTTATAGAAATTCATCTTAGCTTTCCATATTCTTTTGAATCACTCAAATCCGATATCAAATGAGTAAATTATGACTATTTTACCAAAATACATCAAATCTCTCTTTGTATCTCGCTCGAGCCAGACGTCAAGCGAGGTTTGAGTAAGATTTCGGGTTATATCTCGCTTGACCCAGGTGTCAAGCGAGAATCGAGCCAGATCTCTACCTATATCTTTCCAATTGTCATTGTTTAAACTAAATTCATCCTATACCAATAAAAGTTCATAGAAACTTCATAGATATATCTAAGATTCTCTAAAGATTCCTTAAAATAATTTTAAAGAATACTTAAAAAAATCTGGGTTATCATAGTTTTTTTACTTTTAGTTCATTACAGAAATTGTGTTACATTCAATAAAGTTTGTTTGTTCCAATTTTATTGATATTATGGTTGTATTGATAACTGAAAGTGACTCCTAATCTTTTTACTTAATTTTCAACTCACTTATATTCTCTCTATGTTTGTAAATACGTATAATAATTTATCTTGTTTTTATCAAGTGGGAACATAGAATAGACTTTTTTTTACAGCTTCAACAAATAGAGTTTCCACATGGGTTAGATTCTATGATTTTCTATACAGAGTGTGATAGTCATTCTCTTCCCACCATATTCACCTTAATATTAATACATCTAATATTGATGGAGATAGGTGTCATATTTATTTTACTAACTGGATTTCAAGTGTGTGACTACATGATGCGATGTGATTTTATGAAGATAGATACCTAATTTAGACAACATCTAGAACTTTCTTTAATATTAGTATGCTGGTCAATTATTAGTGTGCGATGTTATTAACTTAACTTTCCATATTTCTTGGGAGTATCGTATAACTAGACTTGAGAATTTTTTTCGGCACCTTGGGTAAGTGCCACTTTCCAAACATGTTGTGCCCCATTTTTTGTGGACATAAATATCGGTAGCTTGTGTGGATAAACATGTAGGGGTGGAAATATATTACACGATCCATTAACGATATATGAACATGATACGATAATAGCGACTTAGAGTTTAGTTTTAACGAGTTGGAGTCAAAATAGATTAACCTGTTAAGATACGATTATTTAATGGGTTGATAGTGGATCAATTTGTTTTGATCCGTTATGACATATTAAGAAAGTTAAAATTATAATATATATTTATACCTAAAAGTAAAATTGTTAAAATTTTAATTTCTATAATTTTAATATTTAGATTGTAATTTTGGACTTGCAGTTAGTGTTATAATTTTTATAGATATTATAATTTTAAAATTTATATAAAATTATGTTAAATTTAATCAAGTCAAATGATTAATTTCGGATATATTCAAATCATTTACAAAAATAAGTTGAAATAAGTCATATTGTATCGTGTTAACCTATTATGTAATATTTACTAATAGGTCTAAATATGTTGACACGATACGACATGTTATGTTAATGAGTCATGTTAGGATTTGAGATCTTGACACGATAAGTTTAACGGATCGAGTTAAGATTGACTTAAATAGTATCATATACATGTTTTGATACGACAAGAATACGACTTATTAACACGATTTGATACCCGTATAAACATGGTTAGATTGTGTATATGTTGTTTGTAGGCATTTGTATATACCGTTCATGTATATAAATGTTGTAGATTATGTCCAAGTGCATATGTAAAGACGACCTTTTTGTCCAGTTGTGTAAGCATCGAGTGAATATTTTAAATTGTGAAGACCTTTAACAATGTTGATGTGTAAAATTTGATTTTTTAGGAACTCAAAGTACTTGTTGCAAAACTTATTATGTGTATTTGTCTATGAACTCAATCATGGTTCAATGTCAATTCAGTTTATTATGGTCTGTGCGTGCATGAGTTTGGGAAAGATAGCATAATTTGTGAAGATTTTGTTCATATATCATCATCTGTGTAGTAAAAAAATCTATTCAGGGCATAATTTTTTTTTCCACTTATCATCATATTTGTAATAGATTGATCCAAAGTGTTATAAATAATGTCTTAGATAAGCTTAAAGGGGTCTTTAAGAATGGAGTCAAAATGTATAAAGCCCAACAAACTCAAAAAGGTAACCAAAAGCAACAGATTATTTAATAGCTTCAGCAGTACCTGTCTCCTTATACAGCAAATTACAAGAAGAATAAAGAAATTCACTTGACCCATACAAGAAAAATAAATAAAATATCTACCTATGTACTCTATAATTTATCCGAACCAAGCATAAATTATTATAATTGATACAATTCAATAAAAATATAATAATATTCGTGCATTTTTATTCTCAGCCTTTTGCAAATTTTGTTGGATCTCAACCCTTCGATCATCTCTTTCTCTCTCATAATTTATCTTCCTTCTCTGTTCTCATCCCTCTACCAAACTACATTTTTTTTTCTTTGAATGTTCTCCTCTATCAAGTATATCCACCCATACAAGAAATTTACATCTCGCATTTACTTGCACATAATATGATTATTTCACATGATTGAGTAGCTTTATCATGTTAAACAATAATTGAAAAGCAATAACAAAAATATAGCAGTTGCTTTACCATGTTATATATGAAATTGAAAAGCATTAAAAAATATACTACTAGAGATTTATGTTTCATAGGTTGTCAAACATTTAGGAGCGCATATAATCATGTTGCACAAGATGATTAAAGTCTTCGAGCTTTTTTTAGTTGTTGTCTTTAACAAATCTTAAAAATTTCAAAAACAAATATTAAAATCAAGTCAAATTTTCAATTCTCAAAACAAAAAAAAAACAATATTAAAAAATTATATTTAAACAATTTTTTAATTTTTATAATACTTTTGTTCAAACTCTCTCTTTTGTTTTCTAAAATTGAATAAAAAAATTTATTTAAATTATTTTACTATTATTTACAAAATTTTAAAATAATCTTATTTTAGATACTCACTGTATAAGACCTGCACTGTACATTGCATTTTCCCATATTTGATTGTAACCCACCCAAATTTCATATCGATGTTGGGCGCTATGGACCCAATTTTCGCATGGAATAACTTTCTCACCAGCCAATAGATAAGTGACATGTAGACACTTTAGAAAGTGAAGAAATGAGCTTGCATCCAGTCCATTTTCTCCGTCTCCGTCCTTCGTCTGCACGATTTTTCTAAAACATCTCTCTCTGATCTGGCCTCAATAATGCCGAGAAGCCCAAACAATAGTTGTTAAGATGACCCATGCGTGGTGTTGTTGGACGCAAGATGACTGATTATTTGTTTGAGTTCGAAGTCGTCGGTATTCATTCACTGCAACTCGAAGCTCCGGCTAGTGGGGATTAAGGTCAGTCTAGGTAAGGCACAGCCTCCTAGAAGTGAAATTCAAAAGAGTCGTGATTGAGATGCCAAACATGGCCCTCGACGACTTGATGAGATACTCATATTGAATATTGTTATTCGGTTAAAAGGTCCATTGCTGGTTGTTTCTTCTTTATTTATACTAAGATCGCTATTGTAGTACTTCTAGCTGGATATATATATATATATATAATATATTCAGATTAGCTTCTACGTTCTGTTTTTTTCCTTTGGACTATTTTGGGAGCTAACTTTTGAAAGAGATTTACAAGAGATTTGGTTTATGGACATGAAAACGATTTTCAGACACCTTAAATTGGGAGATGCTTCTTTTTGAAATTTGCATGCCTTTTCTTTTTTCTCGACTAGCCATTCCATGAATCTATCTGAGAAGATAAAGAGAGCGAGATGGAGCTTAGAGAAGGGACGGACGTCATTTTTTGGGCTTCTCGAAGTTCATGCTAGATCGAAGAGAGATAGATGTTTCAGAAGTGCAGATGGAGGGAGGAAGATGAATTCGAAGAAGGGGAGGGAGATAATCGACTGGATGCGGGATCATCTCTTCACTTTTTAGAGTGTCTACATGTCACTTATCTATTGATAAGTAGAAAAGTCTTTTTACCACCCATCCGGCTTGAAATTCCACTCTTTCCAAATATCAAGGGCTCAAATTGTTGCACTGTAATTGGTCTGCTTTAAGTTCAAGAAAAAATTTTATCACTAAATTATCAATAAAATATTAAGTTCAAATCTAGATTATCACTAAAAGTGGGCACCAAAGCCACCAACCAAACAACCAACCGTTACTAAGTGGCATCGTTGTGGTTTGACCTTGGGCCGGAAAAAGAAGAAAAGTACGCGGAAATTGTGGCCAACTCAACTATCCCAACGAACAATTTAATGATTTGCCAATGGGCCCATCTATTATGCTGGTGGGCCCCTTGGGTCATTATTACTCTTTCTTTTTTCTTTCTTTTATACCAAACTTTGGGATGGATTAAAGACCTAAGATCGACAAGACCTGAGGTTTATGTCGACACATACATTTTCAATCTTCCATTAACCTTTCCTATTATTTTTCTCTCACGTTAAGAAATCTAGATAATGCTGTTGAAGTTTTAATTCTATAATGTAAAGATTTTGAAGTGTGCTTTTCATAATCATTTTGGGAGCATATTTGTATTATTTATATTATTATGGATGAATATATATGTGATTTATTACAACATTCAAATCCAAAAACACAGATAGAGGAGATAAATTTGTGCTATTGGAATTATTTTCAGAGTCTTATATCTGGTTTTGAATTTGATTTTGTTGTAAATAGGGATTACTTAATAATTGTCTCAATTGTCTCAATGCACTCCCGCAAATTCAACGACAGCTTGCCAATGTTGAAGTTGTGTCGGATAGAGGAGAAACGAGTTGGGGGCAGGAGTTTTAGTTGATCTTTAGAGAAAAGAAAGTGTATAAAGAGAGATTTGGAAGCCACTTGACCACAAACAAAGTGAAAATCAATAGGGATGAGCTTAGTCCTAGAGTGAAATAAAGAATTGGCCGTTAGATATCATGTTGCTCCAATGTTGTTGCACCATAGAGTCGGAGGTTAAGATAACTTGAGACCAAGTTCAATGAGAATGGATTGAACCCAAAGAAGCTCGGCAGTTGTGTTCGCAAAAATCCTATATAAATATTCTGCTTCAATACTTGAGCAGGAGACTTTTTAACTGCCGAGCATGACCTTCTTAGATAATAATGTTTGATCCAAAAAATAATAACCTTGTACTTCATTTTTAACTTTGTAACCATCTAGTTATTTTTGTTTCATTGTATTATTTGAATCAGAATTAAAATTATAGAACATGACCTTCTTAGATAATCTAAAAGAAAATAATTTCATTCTACCAATGTAATCGTGTAATTTAATTAAAAATAAATTTAATTTTATAAAAACGAACATCAAAGACATTTAATGTGAAAATATATGAGATACCACGTCTAATAAGATGAAATAAGATATGATACCACCAATGTCAAGATTTAGATCAGATGACAAAATCAATAAAAGAGCATTCAACGCAGGACATAAAAACGTAGGCACACATCGAGATCGTCCTCGGCACCACTATAGCATGTTTAGAAACAAAGTAAAATTTTCTTGGGCACTATAATTTTATGTCTACTAAGTTCAATCTATCAGGAGGAAACTTAAGTATTTAGAGCTTCCCATGCTCGAAACTCCCAACAAGACGTACTCTTTCTTCATTGCAAGCTAGCTTGACAGCATTGTTGGCATCGAAAGCTATACCAACAGTTTAATCATCCATTTTAGTTATCTGCTTTTCTTGATGTTGCATTAATTAGTAGGGTTTTCAGAGAAATACCTAAAGAAATAAAAACAGATCAAGGAAATGAATGGAAGCTATAAATTAATATAAAAAAGGAACAGCCTTTGAGACAGACACAAACCAGAAGGAATAAAGATGTATTCTCACAATTCATGTGACTTCTTTTAGAGTGGATCGGTAGTCGTAGGATTGCAGGGGAAAGCAAGGGCATGTCCGACAGGATTGATTAATTTGTCTCCCCCATATGCTCTTTTACGTGCTCTTTCAGTCATATAATATTAGTACCCCATGTGGTATCTCTATCAAATCCTATCCTCTCCCAACTAATTACAACCCTTTTTTATTTACCTTGGCCTTTTGACTTTTGCTTCATCTTTTTCCTTTGTTTTCTTTTCTCTAAAATAACCTCGCTTATTTTGACGGTGGTAATGGCAAAGGGTAACGTTTTTTATGCACCACGTTTTTTGATAAGAGTAAAAGTAGAAACTTGCAACGTAAATAATATATAAACCAAAGTTCTTTCATTCATTGTATCGATCTCTTTTGATCTGCTTTCATAAGTTATCAATATTAATAATATAATATAAATAATTAAATTTACTTTTTTAATAAATTTAATATTTATACTAATTGATAATTTTACAATTAGTATTAATCAATTTAATATTAATCAATTTAATATTAATCAATTTACATTATATCAAAATTATATATATGTTGAAATTTAGATCTCGACTCTACTCATTTTGAACCAGTGAGAATTTTACAATAACCTTAACGAAAGTAATACCTGCAAATTGCCTAAAAATAAGAAAAAAATTTGTCATAATTATATAAATATATAATAACTATTTATTTATCCAAAAAAAGCTCCTATGGATCATATATTTTATACACATTTTCTCTTTCAGTAATCTTGCTACATTTAGGACCTGCATAGATTCAAAGATGATATAAGATGAGTTATGAATAGTAATAAAATGAGTAGTTGAGATGAATTGAAATTTGAAATGAGTGATTGAAAGAGTTGAAAGTACGGAACGAAATGAGTTAAACCCAGTTTGTAAAACAAACCGGGTCTTAGTTCATACTTTTTATCGTTTTTTCTTTATTCATTTATCTTTTCACTTTGTCTTCCACTTGGCACTTGTTAGATGAAATGACATTCATTTGAATATATCATGTATTTCATCTTATTTTATTATTATTATTATTATTTTAAATTTATATACAAAATATAATAAATAATTTAATTTTTTTTAAAGCTCAAAATAATAATCATATCAAAATATAATATTTTAATAATATTATGCAATTTTTAACTTTCATCTCAACTCATTATCTAAATAACATTTTAAAATTTTGCTATATGTGAAGTAACTTGCCATGCATCTGATATTTTCTGATTTTCTTCTCATAATATAGTCACATTTTTTAATTTTTTTAATTTATTTTGTTTTGCTTGATTCATTTTTTATTTTGTGTCATGTATAGGACGAGATTATATTATATTGTACATAAGTAAATATAACAAATACCCAAAGATATTAAGATATTGCAAATTCGTTTGTAGTTAGAATGAATATTTGAAATCAATTAAATATTTAAAAAATAATATTTAAATTATACAGGAAAAAATTCGATAAATTGATATATTATATTATAAATGTTATTAGTTAAAAAATGAGTCTTAATAATGTATTATAAAGAAAATATAATACACAATCCATTGGGGTTGTTTTTCTAACATGTTACTTGACAGTTGACCCTTCCATAATATTATAGTCACATAAATATCGATCTCTCTTTAATTATGTTAATTTGATGGATATTACAATTATGCCTTGAATTAATATAAAATAAACTGTTTCGACCAATCAAGAGTTGAAATCCAGACATGTAAGGTTAACTGTACGGTAGGAATAGAAGTCATTGTAAGAGATCATGAGGGACATATGGTTGCTGCTCTAAGATCTTCAAAAATGTCTTTTCCTGATGTAAAACTGGGTAAATGTCTTGCATTGCTTAAAGCAATTTTGTTATGTAAAGAACTCGGTTTGTAACAAATTATATTGGAGAGTGATGCACTTTCGGTAGTTAATGATGTTATCGACAATGGGTTTGCTAATCAGAGAAATAAAGACTTCTGCTGCAAGATGTGCAGTATTGGTCCATTAGACATGTTCAGAGGAATTTAAATAAAGTTGCACATATTTTAGCCAAAGATTCTTTACACCTTTTATAGGGATGTATTGATCTAGAGGTAGTACTTCCATTTATCCATTCTTTGGTTCATTGATTTTAATGAGAACAAGTTTTCATTAAAAAATAAATAAAAAACTGTATTGACCATTCACATAAGTAAAATAAAGAAATATATATAAAAATGACTGTATATAATAAAAATTAGATCCTATTTAAATATGGAAGCTGCTACTCGTCCCGTGATTTCTATTCTGTTTTCAATTTTTTTTTAATTTTTTTATATGATTTATATACTTTTTACGTGATTTTTTTAATATCTTAAAATATTTTTTAAAAATATAAAAAAAATTATAATATTATTTGAAAATATTTACTTAAAAATTATATAAAAATGAGATAGTTTTAAAAATGAGATAGAAAAAAAATAATATTAAAAATGAGATGAGAATAAAAATGACAAGAAGGAGGAAAAATATCATTTTCCTTTAAATATAGAGATAGTTTTATCTCCTTTTACTATTATAATTTTTTTAAAATTTTAAAATTTTATATAAAATATAATAAATATTTTAAATTTTAAATTTTAAAATTTTAAATATTAATATTTTATTTTATTTAAAATCATCTCATCTTTATATTCAAACTGAACTAAGATTTTCATAAAATTCTCCTTTACGATATAAATGGAACGGCCCAAACCGTTTAGATGCCCGTACAAATGCCCTGAAAGTGCAAGTCTTCGATCTAAATTCAATCCCACTCTCCGTTCCAGAGAGAGGCCGAATAAACAAATAAACAAACTAAAAAAAAAAAAAACCCAGCGAGATTCGGTTGCCAAGAGGAAGAGATATGGATGTCACAGAAAATATCATAAAATCAGCAGTATTTTACTATCTCTGCTATATTTATTGACTTTCATGAAAAGCAAGCAGAGCTTCAGAAAAGAAAAAGCAGTTGTAGAGAGAGCGAGAGAAGAAGATATTAGGTAGATAAAACGAGAGGTGTGGTTGGGTTTCCTGGTAACCTTAGTTCGTGTGTGTGATGGTGTTGTTGAGGACGAGGAAGAGCGAAGACGGGAACGAGGTATTGACCACGGTATTTTCCCGTAGCTTCCTCTCGTTGATGCTGTTTCTCTCCACCGGATGCGGCTCTGATACTTGCATATGGATCGGGTTCGTTGAAGGTAGCAGCGGCGGAAGTGGCTTCGGCTTATCGGCTTCCAATGTCGGACTAAGCATCGCAGTGACGGCTATGGCCGGTATCGCCTTGGTCACCACTGTCTTCTACTCTCTTTGGTAAAAGGAGAAACCCCAAAAAATCGAAATCCGAGCCCTAAAGAAATGAGAAAGAATCAAATCCGATTTTAGAAGTCAGTTTCAGAATCTGGAAGAATTAGTAGATAGATAGATAGATAGAAAAATGCTTACAGACGATAAACACTTGATGAGAGCCCTACGGCGAAGTCACACTTCTTCGCCGCATTCGTCGTCGCCAAATTCCTCTTCGCCATCATCGTCGTCGTCATCTTCTTCGTGGGTTCATTTGCGATCGGTCTTGTTAGTCGTTGCTCACTCCTCCTCCTCCTCCTCCTCCTCCTCGTCTTCGTCCTCATCAACTTCCACTGATCGGTGAGTTCTTAATTTCCTCTTCCCCCAATCCAAAGTTTTTTCTTTTCCCTTTCTTTTTTTCTCGCTCAATTTCAGAACATGTATTGCAGAGTAGTGTTTTCTCTTCAGATCTCGATCTGAAAAGTACGCAATTTTGTATTCCAGTGTTAAAAAGCGCCATCGTTCAACTAGTTCTTAGTAGGAAAACGGTCTCATCTTGTGAGATTCAGATTCAGTCTCTTGTTCTTTTATCAAATAACATTTTTTTAATTGGTTGTTGGACCGTGTTCTTTGTTACCTAGCGCGGGGATATATTGTGACTGTAATTGAGCTTTTCCTTTTCAGTCTTTGTTTTTCTCATTTTCACATGATTTTAGGCTGAGAACTAGAAATGTTGGAAATGAACTCAGTGTTTGATTATGAATTTGTTCACAAAACCCCTCATTATTACTGTTTATATATAATAATAACTGTAATAACTGTGTGGTTTTCAAAATCAGAATTCCTGAGTAGGTTTTCTGCTCCTACTGTCATGACAAAGTCGCCAAGTTAATATTGCTTTGGGATTCAATCTGTTTTTCATGCTCATCAGCTCTTTTGGAAAAATTAATAATTGTGCAATCTTGTAGAAGTTTATTTTACTCTCTCTAAATGAGTACTGTGGTGGATTAGTTTTAAAATTTCCCCGTTCACCTTTACTATGCCTGCAAATGGGTTTTTTTTTTTACGACTGTCATACATTTGCTTTTTATATGAACCTTATTTGTTTTTAGATGCAGATAAATGTTTTATGCTATTTTGCGCCTCAGTTTCTCCTTCACTTGGTTATAGTTTCTAATTTATTTTGTGCTTTCTCCAGGGCTAGTCTTAAATCACCTTGGTCGCGTAGGAGAAGAAAACATGCTCTTCTGCCAAAACAATGGAAGAGTTTCTTTACACCAGATGGAAAGCTCAGTGATGGTGGGGTCAAATTTTTGAAGAAAGTTCGTGGTGGGGTATGCTATCGAATTTTCTCATACCACCTTGTTTTTTTCGTTCAAATTCAATTTTATTTTCTTTAGTTCCTTCTAATTTTTATCCCTTTATTTGTTACTTTTGTGAAGGAGATTTGATTCCTTATGCTCTGATGCAGGGTGTTGATCCAAGTATTAGAACGGATGTTTGGCCTTTCCTTCTTGGAGTGTAAGAATTTCCATCTAAATGCCTTTATGTATCAATGTCTGTGTGTCTTTGTATTATAGTATTTTTGTTCCTCTCTCTTTAATTGTGAAACTAAGATAGATTTTGTTACCTTTTAGAGACTTCTTGTTATGTTGTTAGTCATAGCCACAGGTTAGCTTGGTCCTATGGATTTCTTGATTCATAGCTGACTTTAAGTTGCTTGATTTATGGTATTTTTTCCCACCCTCGTCCTGATTTTTTAAGCATTCTTGTCTTAAGACTCAAAATCTGGATATACATCATCTAGGAAGTTATTATAACACATGCACACGCACACAGACATACACTCCTTCTGAACCCTACTGCTATCAAACGGGAGAGTCTGGGAACCAGAATCTGAATGTAATAATTTTTTCCAGACGCTGGGCCTTTTTTTTGTGGTAATTCAGGTGCAGTTGTAACTAAGGGGACTTTTATGTAATTACTTGTGTGGCCAGGCTAATTTGCTTCACCAGTACTTATCGGGAAAAAAAAAATTGCTTCACCATTATGGGTGCCATGTAAATTCACATATTGCAAAACTCCTTCATGGAGAAAATGGACATATAGATTGCTATTTTATACTGTTTCGGGGTATATTGGGTCTCTTGTTCACTTTTGCTGAATGCTGGGTGTGTTTTAAGGGCCAAATGTCTCCAGATCTTTCATGTCTTGACTTTGATATGCTCATGTGCACAGATATGACATTAACAGTTCCCAGAAAGAAAGAGATTTGGTTAACATACAAAAAAGGTATTGTCAGTATTGATTAAATTCATTAGGACGCTTAAATTTATGTTTGGAATATCATATTTTTTGTGTTTTCCACTCTCTCCCTCCCCATTCTTTTCTTGTTCTCTTTGTCACTCTTCTTTTACTTTGTGATGCAGAAAAGAATATGATAAGCTGCGGAAGCAATGCCTGCAGATTTTAAAATGTAGTGAGACTCTAAAGCTAAAGGAAGCTTCTGGAAACTGCAGCAATGAGGGCAGTGGGGATTTTAGTCAGGTTCTAGATTCTCCTAGCTTAGAAGATGTGGTCGGTGCCAGTAGGTCCCTTTTGACTGAGGGACGAAGCCCATTGGCTGAGGATGGCCATTCTGTTTGTTGTCATGCCCTTCAATCCTACGATTCATCTTTGGAAGAAGAAGGTGATAAGAGTGGACTGACTTGTGAAGATGCCTCTGCTGGAGACACGGAGACAACTGATTCCGACTCTTCAGAAGAACCTGAGGACATGCAACCTTTACTGGCCGCCAAATTGTCTGATGAGAATGGCCTTGATGAGCCAGCCAAGGTGAATACATATGCCTTCAATCCAGGAAACAAGTCTCCCTCTAATGCTGAAAGCAAGCCGAAATCCCACACAGCTGAAGATTTTTCCAATTGGCAAAGAATCATCCATCTTGATGCTTTGCGGGCAAGTGATGAGTGGTTTCTTTACTCACCATCTCAGGCTGCAGTGTCAGAGATCAAAGCTAACCAGTTAGCAGAGAGAGCTGGGCTGAAGGATTATGATCACTTGGAGCCATGCAGGGTTTTCCATGCTGCTCGCCTGGTTGCTATCCTGGAAGCCTATGCAGTCTACGATCCTGAGATTGGTTACTGCCAAGGAATGAGTGATCTACTTGCTCCAATAATCACAGTGTTTGAGGAGGACCAAGAAGCCTTCTGGTGCTTTGTGGGTTTCATGAAAAAAGCTCGGCATAATTTCCGGCTTGATGAGGTGGGAATCCGGAGGCAGCTGAACATTGTTTCCAAGATTATCAAGCGCAAGGATATTCATCTCTACAGGCACCTGGAGAAGCTTCAAGCTGAGGATTGCTTTTTTGTGTACCGAATGGTGGTGGTTCTCTTCCGAAGGGAGTTAAGCTTTGAGCAGACGCTGTGCCTGTGGGAGGTAATCTGGGCTGATCAGGCGGCAATTAGAGCAGGGATTGCCAAGTCAGCTTGGGGTAGAATAAGGCTGAGAGCCCCGCCTAATGACGATTTGTTGCTTTACGCGATAGCAGCCTGCGTGCTGCAAAGGAGGAAGCTCATATTAGAGAAGTACAGCTGCATGGACGAAATTATGAAGGAATGCAACAGCATGGCCGGCCGTCTGGATGTTTGGAAGCTTCTTGATGATGCTCATGATTTATTAGTCACCCTCCATGACAAGATTTAGGAACACGCATCTCTTATGCTCACGTCTTGTTTTCTTCATTCCTCCCCAGATTCACACTTTTCACTTATAACTTCTAATTTATTGTGGTCCTGTTGAGGATCCCTTCAAAACATAGGGATCTTCAGGTTGATTTCAACTGCTTGATGCTCTAGCTTCTGATGAGCAATTTCTGTTGCTGAGTAAATTGTTGGATTATATGGTTTAGTTGCCCGCACTCGGGACTCATTTTGAGTGATGGTGGCAACACTGCAGAATTAGTTCTTTAGAAATTTTTAACTCTCCCCCTTTAGTTTCTTAAACCTAGGGCTGTGGTATTTTCTGTTTGCATTTGTTACGTGGTAAGCTGCCAATGCTGCTATCCTCGCCCTGTCGCCCAAGACATGATCTTGGTTTTTCTATTTGGTTTCTGGAGGACTCTTAAAAACAAAAGCAATTGAGTTACAAACTCACCTTTAGGGTGGGTTCTCCTGGGTGTCTTATGTTTGGATTTGAAATATCTCGTTATTATAATTTTTTTAAATTCTTACATCAAATATAATAAATAATTTAACTTTACAAATCCAAAAATATTAATATTTTATTCAATTTTCAAAATTTATCTTAACTTATTTTATCTCAATTCACTATCCAAATCATTCTTATTAAAATAAGCCCAAATGTAGTCATATTGTCATAACCATATGCTTTCCATCATTTTACCATTATATTCTAGCAACATTATGCATGTACCATATTCGCAGGTTTATGGGCATTTCTGCTGCTTTGTTAATTGAGAATTTGGGATTAAATTAAAATTCTTAAATACTAAGTCCACAAAGTTTTTTAAAGAGTAATATTATATACAATTTTGAAGTGTGCAAATCGGGCATATTTTCTTTAAAAAAAAAAAGATTTTACTAATAAAAAATGATTATTTTTTTTGTGTGGGATTCAAATATATAAATTTTTTTAAAATGGAATGTGCTGGACTTGCGTACTTGATTGTAAATATCAAAATTTTTTTAAAATTTTTTTTGTTAAAATATTAAAAAAATCAACCTATGGCCAACCATCTTGCGTTTAGTTTGAATCATTTTTATTAAGCCTCATTTGTTTTCACAACTTATTTTATTTTATCTCATTTAATTATTATAATTTTTTTTTATATAAAATAAAATAAATAATTCAATTTTTTTAAATTTTAAAATAATAATATTAAATATATTTTTTAATAATATATTTTTTAATTTTTAATTTTTATTTGAACTCATATAGGCCGGTTATTTAATTCTGAAGGTTTAATCCGTCCGTTGTCTTTTTACTTCTGCTTACCTATATCTATACTTTTCCTAGTTAAGATTCCAGACCAAATAGTCCACGTAGAATGTATAACTTCCTTCTATTTTTTCAGTTTTTTCTCTTCTTGAGATCAATAAGGGAATGTAAAATGCTATTGGTCTCGATTTGATATCTGATTCGAGATCTTGATTTGTAATTTTTTGTACTTTTTATTTCATGCTATAATTAAGTAAATATTTTTAAATAATATCGTATTTTTCTTTACCTTTAAAAAATGTTTTAAAATATTAAAAAAATTATATAAAAAATGTTAATTATAAAGTTTAAAAAAACTAAAAATCAAAAATTATAAATGAAGATCCCAAATTAGAACCAATAGCATTACAATCCCTTGGTGTTAGTAAGTTGCTTTTTTTTTTTTTTAAGTAAATGCAAGCCCCGTATATTATAATTAAAACGATATAAAGATACATGAATTAATGGTAGGAAAATTTCGACAAACACTATTTCTTAACTAGTACGGTACTATAAAAATTGGTAATTGAAAATAAATAAATAAATGATATTTGTAATCAGTGGAATGCACAAATATCGTATTAAGACTTGAATTGTATATTTCTGAAAGTATATTTTTACAGTGTGAGATCGTGTAAAGTATATAAATACATACCTAGCCTTTCTATGGTAACTATTAAAAGGGAAATAATTACAATTACAATTACAATTAAATGAGTAATTTGCCAATATCAAGGGGTTGATAATTTTGTGGGATTTGATTCTGTCAATACTCTCCTTCAAGTTGGTGTATGGAGATCCATAATATCCAACTTGCGTAGAAAGTTATTGAAAAGCTCCTGTCTCAAGGTTTTGGTGAAGATATCTGTGACTTGCTCATGAAAATATGTGTGAATGGCTGTAAGGAGGCCTGCCTGAATTTTATCACGAACAATGTGATAATCAATCTCAATATATTTGGTGCACTCATGAAAGACATGATTGTGAGTAATGTAAGGAGGCTTGCTTGAGGCCGTATAGGGATTTTCGTAGTTGACACACACGAGTCTCTCCCTTAGGGCAATATCCAGGTGGTGGGGTCATATAAATCTCTTCATCAAGCTCACCGTGTAGAAAAGTATTGCTAACATCAAGTTAGTGGATACCCTAATTTTTGGTGGTAGAGACTACCAGTAAGCATCAAGCAGTGGTTGTTTTGGTAACTAGAGCAAATGTTTCATGGTAGTCAAGACCTTCAACCTGAGTGTAACCTTTGGCAACTAACCAAGCTTTGTACCTCTCGATGGATCCATCGACCTTGAGTTTAGTTTATGAAAACCCATTTACATTCAATAAGTTTCTTACCAGCAGGAAGGGGTTCAAGAGTTTAGGTGACATTATCCTCTATGGCCCATATCTCAATAGACATGGCCTTGCACCAATGAGGATGGCGGATGGTAGTAGAATAATAGGAAGGGTCAACAAATCTGGTGAGAGAAGTTAAAAAAGAAAAGCACGGAGAAGAAAAATGAGAATAGGAAAGAAAAGCAGATAAATGATGTATAGTACCTGAAGCTGATGTAGCTGATCAGGATGCAGTGGAATCCATATGTATGGTCGGACAGACGTAATCTTGAAGATGTGTAGGTCGAGTAGTGGTGTTTCTAGGATGAAGGGAGGGAGAAGATAGTGGAGATGGTGGTGGGTTGGAAATAGTAGTGGAGGGGGGAGGAAAAGCTGGTGGTAATATGGGTTCAGGGATGGGGAAAGGAATAATAGGTAGCGTATCTGGAGGAGAAGAAGCGATTTGGAATGAGAATATTGGTTCATGAAAAGTGACATCACGAGAATAAAAGATAACTTGGATATCAAGGTTGTAAAGCTTGTAAGCTTTATGTTGACCGAGATATCCAAGAAAGACGCATTTTGAGGCACGAGGTGAGAATTTTTCACGGGAAGCATGGATGGTTTAAGCATACAAAGACATCCAAATTCGCGTAAGTGTGCGTAAATTAGTGGGGTATTGAAGAGAAGTTCAAAAGGGGATTTATTTTGAAGAATATGACTAGGGGTGCGGTTAATAAGATAAACGATGGTGAGAACACATTCGTCCTAAAATTTTAAAGGTAAATGTGTTTGAAATCGGAAACTACGAGCGACATTCAGAAGGTGCCGGTATTTGCGCTACATGACACCATTTTGTTGTGGAGTCTCAACACAGATACGTTCATGAATGATCCCGTGGTCATGGAGATAATTTTGAAATTTATGAGAAATAAATTATTGTCCATTATTAGTTCTTATAATTTTAATCATGGTATTGAACTGATTCTAGATAAGTGCAGAAAAATGTATGAAATGAGTATATGCTTCAGATTTATGTCACATGAGATAGATTCAAGTGAAGCGAGAAAAATCATCAACAATTATAAAAAAATAATGAGCACCGTAAATTGAAGAAGTATGGTAACCACCCCATATATCACAAAAAACCCAATTAAAAGCAAAAATACTTTTATTAGCATTTGAAGGAAAATGAAGTCTAGTATGTTTTGAACGAGCACAAATATCGCAATAAAAAATAATACAAGAATTATTATTGAAAAATTTGGAAATATTTAAACGAGAAGGATGACCTATGCGTTGGTGCCATAGGATCTTTGTTAGTAAGAGTCTGAGTATAAAGAGTTGTGACGGGTTGAGACCGATATACATAAAGTCCATTGCAAAACTCACCCACTCCAATAAGGTTCGTCGACTGTGAGTCCTAAGAAAAACAATAAGTAGAGGAAAAAAGGACAAGACAAATGTTATTAGTAGTGAGTTAGGGTACAGAAAGTAAATTAAAATTGAATGAGGGGACAAAATAGACATTAGACAAAATGAGGGATTTGACCAAATGAGCTGTGTCAATTCCTTCAATAGGAAGAAATGCACTAGTGGGTAAACAAACGGCACATGAGAAGGTGATGAAATTTAAGAGAAAATGGTCCAATCATGACACATGTGGTGGCTAGCTCCACTATCGATGATCCATGTTCCGCCTTGAGTAGAAGATAGAGTGTAAAAGATTTTACCCACGAAATTGGCGGAAGGGTTTTGTGGATTGAGCAAATCCAATAGTTTTTGGTAGAGATCGGGAGTGAGACTGGGCATCGGCGAGATCGTGGTGGAGGAAGAGGCCTGGTGAGCTATCGGCAGTAGACCCGGAGGTGGTTTGCCGAGAAGAGAGGCCTGAGACTTTGTGCGAGGTTCACAACCTAAAGGGTACCCAATGAGGTGCCCGCATCTCTCATTCGTGTGGCCGTTCCGGCCACATTTCGAGCATTTGAGTGGTGGTTAGTGGGGTCCACTAGAATGGGTGGCAAAGCCTTGGAGCTCTGATAGAGGATTTCAAATGTGAAAAAGCCTTTGTTGTTCCTTCTGAGACAGAATAGAGAAAATTTTGGTGATGGGGGGAAAGGATTCCATTGCCAAAATATGGGTTCTCAGTTGGAAAAGTGAATCATTGAAGCCGAGTAAAAACTAGTAAACTCGTTTATCCTCCGCTTGTTGTTGAAATTCTTTGAGATCACTATATTTTTGGAGGTGACTAAGTTCATCCCAAAGTTGTTTAATCTGGTTGTAGTATTTATGAATGGAGTTAGCATTTTGGTGTAGGGATGATAGCTCTCATTTTAAGGTGGTAGACCCGTGCGTTTTTCCCATGGCAGAAACAGGATTGAAGGTCGAGTCCCACTTCACGAGGATTGGTATAGAATTCGAGAGAGTTTGCGATAGAAGGGCTGATGAAGTTAAGAAGCCAGCTAAGGACCATGTCCTTGATTTGATTCCATTAAGGATAATTTGGTGAATCTATGTTGGGTGGGGAGAGGGTACCATCAACAAAACTGAGTTTGTTCTTGTCGTTGAGTGCACGGGTCATGTCTTTTTGCCATTTGGGATAATTATCTACAGTGAGTATTCCAGAGACCAAAATAAAGCTAGGGGAATCAGATGGCTGAAGTAGGTAAGGGGAAGTTTGGGGGTTGGAGGGATTGGCCACAAAAGGCATTGAGGTTGGAGACTTAGAAATGTTGTTTGGCTGATACCATGTTAAGAATTGAACTGTATATTTCTAGAAGTATATTTTTACAGTGTAAGAATGTGTAAAATATATAGATACATGCCTAGCCCTTATATGGTAACTATTAAAAGGGAAATAATTACAATTACAGTTACAATTAAATAAGTAATTTCCTAATATCAAGGGATTGCTAATTTTGTGGGATTTGATCCTATCAATATATCATACAATCACTTTGACAAAAGTGAGTAAATATGAAACTCACATGAAAAAGAAAAGTTAACTTTTTTAATAATAAACTCCGCTATTTTTCAACAGATAACTCTTATAATAAAAATTTAGATAAAAAATCATAAACTCGATTGCGTCATATGTCAAGACTCCACACTCTCTCAAATGAATGCATATGATTCTTGCATCAGGGGCTAATCAGTTGTAGCGAAAACATATCACCAAGGGACTAAAGGGGGTGGTGATTGTTGAGTGCATGCGGTTCCAATTTTTAAACTCTTTGGACCTAAGAATATCCAAAAAAAATGTAGGAAAAATATCAAGATAGAGGCAAAAACTAATATATTACAGTTTGGAGCAATTTTGATAGACATTGAGATTTGTGACGGTGCGTGATTACTAGCAAATTTTTTTGGGAAACCATCGCTTCTTTCCAAAGCATCGACAGTTTGAAAGCTTTGTTATTCGGTGCATGTCTCTTTAACGA
This sequence comes from Platycarya strobilacea, assembly GCA_036898215.1. NCBI lineage: Eukaryota > Viridiplantae > Streptophyta > Magnoliopsida > Fagales > Juglandaceae > Platycarya > Platycarya strobilacea. Next base: position 15,674,622 of record CM072549.1, on the reverse strand, counting down.
TGTCAAAAAATTACGATCTGTAATTTTCAACTTTGGAAGAAACAATAAAAATAAAGAAAAAAAAAACTTTATGAACAAAGTAGATTAATGAAGATTGAATATTGTCAACATGAGGAGGGTCCTTTCTTTCGTTTACCATAAGGGTAAGGATACGGGCCTTTCTCTCTTTCAAAAAGTGAAGGCGGTGTGGGAGAGTTCGGGTTATTGATTTTGTGCAAACAACTGAATTAAAATAGCAGAATAATGGCATATGAGTTGGAAAAGATGTGGGTCGACTTTAAACTAACAAAAACTAAACATGAGACCGTGGTCTTAACAAAAGAAGAAACAAGAAGGGCCAATATCAAGGGTCAGAATTGCTTGATGATACTAGTTCTCATGGAAAAAAAAACATCAATAAAGAAGCTTTTAAAGCAATCTTGACAAAATTATGGAATCGAGCTAGTTGGTTTAGCTTCAAAGAGGTAGGCATAAATAAATTTCTGGTAGAATTTCAGAAGGGTAGAGATATGAAGAGGGTTTTGAATGGAAGACCTTAAACCTTTGATAGAAACCTAATCTGTATTTAAGAATTTGACAGTAATACCTCTTTTGATGAAGTTAATTTCAACAAAGAAACATTTTGGGTTCAACTTTATGAGTTGCCTTTTGCAGCTACAACATACAAAAGGGTGAAAGAATAGAAAGCTCTATAGGGGAACGTGGATGAAGAGAGTGTGGAATGGGAGAAATCTCTATGAGTTAGAATTAGTATGGATATCACAAAACCTCTTTCTAGAGGCAAAATGACTTGGATTGAAGGGAAAAAAAAAAGATGGATTGAAATCAAATATGAGAGGATACCCTTGTTCTGTTTTCATTGTGGAACCATCAAACATATTGATAACACCTGTGCTTTGGTAAAAAGTAGGAAAAATCTCTCAGGGTTGGGCTTGGCACAATATGGACAATGATTAAGGACTACTCTCACTAACAATACTAGTGGGATTGAAAGAAGATACAGATCCGAAGGTAGTAACCATGTTAATCTAGTGGACCAGCTGAAATAGTTGGAAAAGAAACAAGATTAATTATTAATTAGTAATTATTAATTCTATAGACCTTCATCCTCAAAAACACAAAAACATAGAAGAAAGGGTTTTAGGATTAGTGGAACTGTCTTATTCTGAGGCAAAAGTTTAGAATGAGAATGACACGTTTCAAGAACTACCCTTGTCTAAAAGTAAGAACAAAGCTATCTAGATTGATGATGGTTCAAATTCATGGAATGATGAAGAAGAGAATGTTGAGTCCAAAGAACAATTGGACAACATACAAGGTTATCCAGCAAGTAGTAATAAAGTAAATGAAAAAAAAAAGTTTTAAAAAAAGTTGGGTGGAAGAAAAGAGCTAGAAAGTCTTTTAAGAACAACTTAATTGTTATGGATTCGATAGAAATAAGCTTGGATAATTCAGAATCAAGGAAAATAGAGTTCTCATAAATTAACATGGCAGAACAACAGGGCCAAAACTAGAGAATGAAGGATACACTCAAGCCTGCAAAGAGGTTAACTTAGGTAGAAAAGGTGCTGTCATAAAAAATGAGATGTCTAAGCTAGAACTGTAGAGGGTTTGGGAACCCTCTATCAGTTCAAGAGCTTCATCAATTGGTGAAGCAAAAGCATTCCAATTTAGTTTTCTCGATAGAAACTAAATGTAAGAGAGAAAAGATAGAAAGAATAAGGAACAAGATGGGTTTTAATAGGAGCTTTATAGTAGATTGTAGAGGATATAGTAGAGGATTAGTTACGCTCTGGAATTCTGTGGATAATATAGAGTTAGTATCCTTTACTAGATTTCATATTTCTATTATATTGTTGATAAAGATATGGAAAAAATGTTCTCTTCACCGATTTCTATGGAAATTCATGTACAGTGTTTAGAGAAGGTAGTTGGCAATTTCTAAGGGTTTTAAAACCTGTAGATAAAAAATCTTGGTTGTGTATAGGCGACTTTATTGAAATACTTTATCATCATGAGAAGTTTGGTGGGGCTTTGAAACCTGACAAATAGTTGAAGGTTTTTGATCGAGCTCTACAAGACACTGAACTTCAAGATTTGGGCTATTCAGGCTCAAAATATACTTGGTTCAATAACAAGAATGGTTCGGAGTTCACCAAAAAAATATTGGATAGAGGATTGGCTAACCAAGAGTTCAACAGCTTATTTCAAGACATTCAAATTCATAATAAAACTGTTTGTACTTTAGACCACAATTTACTTTATGCTAATTTTAAACCTCAATATTCAGGTGGAATGAAAGACTGTTTAGATATGAGCAAAACTGGGGCCAAAATTGAGACTACAAAGATCTAATAGCAAGTGAATGGAGCTTAAGGAACCATAACGGCAGTACAATAGAATTAGTAAGAAGAACCTTTTCAAGTGCAAAGTTAAACTACTTAAGTGGTTCAAAGATAGACAACAAGTTGCAAAAAAGGAAAAGGAAACAAAAAGACTCAAGGTCAATTTATCTACAAAAGGAAACTAGCAATGAGGATAATCAAGAAGTAAAGTAGATTAAGAAAGAGATGGCTTTGAAGTTGCAAGAAGAAAATATCAGATAGCAACAAAGAGTAAAAGAAAACTGGCTTCAACATGGGGATAGAAACACAAGATATTTTCATAAGTGTGCATCTCAAAGGAAAAAAAAAATAAGCAAATCAACTGTATCAAAGATGAGGTTGGGCAGCTTCATAATGACCCTCTAGAGATCTCTCGAATTCTTCGACTTCATTTTATTGCTTTATTTTCTACATTTGAGCCTTTAGAGATTGCTGAATGTCTAGAACCTATGGAGAATAAGGTTCTTGATCAGATGAATGCATAGCTATCAAAAGAATTATCATACAAGGAGGTAATAGAGGCCGTTTTTAGCATGAAGCCTATGGGATCCACTGGTCCATATGGCTTCTTTGCAAACTTTTAGCAACAACACTGGCAATCAGTGGGTCAAGAGATAAGTGAGGCAGTGAAAACAGCTCTAAACACAAACAAATGGGATAATTCGATCAATGAAACATTCTTGGTGTTTATCCCAAAGAAAAAAGACCCAAGTCAAGTTTCAGATTATAGGCCAATTAGCTTTTGCAATATGATTTAGAAGATTATGTCAAAAATGTTGGCCAACATATTAAGGGTCATTCTGTTAGCAATTATATCCAAAACTCAAACAACCTTTGTTCATGGAAGACAAATTGTGGACAATGTTATAGTTGCCTATAAAGTCCTACATTCCATGCATAAAAGAGAGAAAGGAGTTGAGGTATACATGGCTGTGAAGTTAGATATGAATAAAGCATATGATAGACACAAATGAGAATTTATTGAAGCCATAATGAAGTCTATGGGATTTGCAGTCAAGTGGGTTTAGATTGTTCTCTCATGTATTAAAACAGTTTCATATTCCATTCTTGCCAATGGGTCACCTCAAGATTCTTTCAACCTATCGAGGGGTATAAGATAAGGAGATCCCTTATCTCCCTATATTTCAATCATATGCTCAGAAGCTCTAACTCAATTGCTGAATAAGGCAGAAAATATGAAAGCTATAGCTGGCTTCCCAATGACAAAAGGCAAACTTTCCATCAGTCATGTGTTTTTTGCAAATGACAATTTTATCTTTTGAAAAGCTCCAACATCATAATGGTCCAAACTATAGAGTATCATCCAGCTATATAAAAGGGCCTCAGGCCAGAGATTAAGCAGAGAAAAGTCTTCAATGTTTTTTAGCAGCAACACTAGAAGGGATACCAGGAAAGACATCCTAACCGTGACTGTATGAGAGCTTCTACTTCCTATGATAAGTACTTGGGACTTCCTGTTTTAATTGGCAAATCAAGAGTTCAATCCTTTCATGGAATAATTGATAGAGTTAAGAGCAAGTTGAATAATTGAAAGCAAGAATTTCTCTCAAAAGCAGGCAAGGAAATCCTCCTTAAAGTTGTCATTCAAGTTATCCCTATCTATGCAATGACAGTATTTAAGCGCCCAAGGTTTGTTAAATGAGCTAAATAGATTAATGAAAAGATATTGGTAGGAATAGATCCATCAAGAAAGAAAGATAACCTGGATCAACTATAATCAAATGGGAAAATCTAAACTTGGAGGAGGTTTAGGGTTTAGGAATTTTAAAAGTTTTAATTTAGTTTTACTAGCTAAACAAGGGAATTTAATTCAAAACCCCATCACATTAGCAGCTCAAATTCTTCATTGGAAGTATTTGCCTAAAAAAAATTTCTAAGAGCCGAGATAAGAAGCTGTTCATCCTATATTTGGAGGAGTTTATTAGCTGCCAAACCACTAATTGAAGAGGAAAATACTTGGAGGATAAGTAATGGCAACTCAGTCTGAATTTGGGAAGATAAATGCCTTCCAAATCTATCTTCCTTCAAACCTCAAAGTGGTTTCAACCCCCTTTATTCAGAAAGGATGGTAGAAGACTTAATAGATCAAGACTCAAGGAAATGGAACAAAAATATTATCAAGGTTATTTTCTCGAAGAAAGAAGTAGAAAGCATAATTCAAATCCCTCTAATCCAGTCTAACAAGTCTGATAAACTTGTTTGGAATGGATCAAGAAATGGTTTGGTTAATGTCAAGAGTGTTTATTTTGTACAAGAAGATATACAAAAGCGAAGGAAGGGACGAAGTTCAAAGGATCCTCGACAGAAAGAGGAGTGGACAAAGCTCTAGAACTTAAACATACCTCCTACTACAAAAAGTTCTCGTGTAGAGCAAGCTTGAATATTCTTCTAACGAAAGCCAACTTGTACAAGAAAAAGGTACTAAATGAAGATTCATGTCCATAATATTCTTCCAACGAAAGCCAACCTGTACAAGAAAAAGGTTCATGTCCATTTTGTTTAAATGAATCGAAAATTGTAGAACATTTCCTCTGGGAATGTATTGCAGCAGCTAACATATTGGGAAAGTGCACAAGAGGGATACAAAAATGCTAGAATTCATGTCTAAACTTCTAGGTTCTTATATTTGAAATGATAAACAAACTTGAGAGGGAAGATATGAAAGAGTTAGCTTTAATCTGGTTGGAGATATGGTGGTGGTTTGGTGGAGAAACCAATTGGTCTTCAACAACATTCTCATTGATCCTAAGACCATTCTGCATAAGGTCTAGCAGATGAAACTTGATCTCCAAGACCTTCACGTTACACCCATATCTAGCCCACATAACCCTAGGGGCAGAAATGCCATCTGGGAACCTCCCCCTATTAATATGAATAAGATTAATTGGGATGTGACTGTGGACAAATAGAAGAACATGATTAGTATTGGAATATTAATTAGAGATGAGGAAGGTCACTTTTTGTCTACAATGAGAGACAACCATGAACTACAACCAAGTCCTATACTAGCAAAAGCAATTGGTGGTCTTTCTGCCATTGACTTTGGGATCAATTCTGGTATGAGATGTATTATACTAGAAGGCGATTCAGAATAGGTGATCGAGGATATTCAAGCAGACAAAGCAAATGAAAGTTTGTTTTTTGATAAGTAATGGTAAATGATATTTATTATGGGTTGATAATTTCAATTATTAGGTCTAAGATTTGCTGCTTTGAGCAATGTGTTGTTAGTTATGTTTTTAGATAATCCAATGTAATAGCCCATGAGTTGGCAAAAAATTGCACTCCATTTAACTGAGTGCATAATTGAGTTAAACTCCTCACTTTTTAAGTCATTTGTAACTGTTTGTTTAGTTATATGAAATGTAACACTTTCAAAATAAAATAAAAAAAAGTAGATTAATGAAAAAAGAGGATGTTGAACCCAAGGTTTCAAGTTTCGTGTAATTATAAATCTACACATGGATTTTGATGATAACAAATGAATTCAAAGAATAAATGAGTCTCAAGCTCAAGTTGTCCACACAATAAAATCAAGCACATCAAGGAACCAAGTATGAGCAAGAAAGGAACAAGTTCACATTAAAGTCATAGAGTAATGTTGTAAATCTTTTAAAAATTCGAAATTAGGATTAAAACTCAAAATTAATATTTTATCATAGAGCATTAAAATACATTTTCCACATGTGCATGAATATTTTGAAAATTTTGAAAGATGATTGATTGTCATCTTTCAGAAGTGCATGACATGATTAAAGGTTTGAATTTTGAAAATATTAAGATGATTGATTGTCATCTTTCACATGTACATGTTTTATTTGAATATTTTCAAAAGTGATGGATGCTTTTCTTGACTTATACAAAATGTAGATGTTTTTGTTTGAAAATTTTGAAAAGTAAAGTGTGCTCCTTTTGTCATATGCAAAAAGTAAAAGATTAGGTTTGAAATTTTTGAAAAGTAAAGTGTGCTCTTTTTGTCACATGCAAAAAGTAAAAAAATTAGATTTGAAATTTTTAAAAAATGAATGATGATGTCTTTGACATGTGAATCTTTTTAAATTTAAATATGAATTCTCATATGCCTATAAATAGATCATTTGAGAGTTTCACATTTACAACACCAAGAGTATACAACATTCATTCAAAACTTTCATTCTCTCCTTTTTAAGCATTGAGCCTTAACCCTTGTTCATTTTGAGAGATATAATTTGCGCTGTATTGTTCTTATTTCACTCATTGAGGAGTGTTTTCTGATAACCTACCCACTATCAATTCTTGCATCAGTAAAAGCGTGTGTATAACCCTTGTGCATGTAGAAAGTATTCTACACAGAGAATAGTTGAATCACCACATGTAAGGTGATTGCAAATGTAGAGGGTGTTCTACATGGATCCTTTGTAGCGGTGTTGTTCAAAGGTGTAATAAGTTTCTATCTCCACTTGAAAGAGATTTAATAGTAAATTCGGAGATCCTCAAGGGGTAGCTTGAGGCAAGCACGTAGGCAGTGGGGCCAAATCTCGTTAACATACTGAGTTTGCTTCTCTCTTACCCTTACTCTTTATATTTATTGTTGTTTCATATTTTGTTTATATTTTATATTGTATATTTGATTTATAATTGTTATTTTTTTAAAATACAACTCAATTCACCCCTCTTGTGTTAGTCATCTAAGCAACAATTGGTATCAGAGCTAGAGTTCTGTTATAAAATTAACTATCTTTTGAGTTAAGATCTTATGACTAACATTGCAGTTTCATTTGGTGAAAGTCAATCTAGCAGTCGGCCTCCACTTTTTTGCGGAGACAATTACTCATTCTGGAAAGTTAGAATGAGAATATTCATTCAGGCTCAAAGTCGAGAAATCTGGAAATGTATTGTAAATGGATCTTATATTCCAACAAAAGTGGTTGATGGAGTAAAGGTCGAAAAGGAAGAAGAAGAGTTTGATCGTGAAGACGATAGACTTTATACTTTAAATTTAACTGCTATGAATTTATTATATAATGCTCTCAATGGTAATGAGTTTAATAGAGTAATGACTTGCGCTACAGCAAAGAAAATTTGGGATAACTTGAAAGTTACTTATGAAGGAACTTCTCAAGTCAAGAAATCAAAAATTTATATTCTTACTCATGAATATGAAATGTTTAAGATGAATGATGATGAATCTATTTCTAGTATGCACACTCGTTTTACTAACATCATAAACAGTTTGACAGTTCTTGGCAAAGTTTATTCCAAAGTGGAGATAGTAAGAAAAATTCTCAACTCTCTATCAAAACGTTGGGAATCAAAAGTGACAGCGATTCTTGAAACTAAAGACCTCAAGAAGCTCGAAGTGAATGAACTCATCGGGTCGCTTATCACCTATGAGTACACATTGAAAAGAGGAGAAGAAGAAGGAAAACCAAAGAAGAGCTTGGCACTTAAAACTGTTCCACATGAAAGTGAAAGTGATGAAGATGAGGAAAATGACGACAAAAATGAAGAAGTTGCGATGATAAGAAGAAGAATTTAGAAGTTCTTAAAGAAAAATAAAATTGCTCCAAGGAAATCCTTCAATAAATTTTCCAAGAAAGATTCAGGTAAAAATGACACTTTAATTTGTTATAAATGCAATAAGCCTGGTCATATCAAGTCAGATTGTCCTCTGCTAAAAAAAGATCGACATAAAGGCAAAAAAACAATGAAAGCTACATGAGATGATGATTCAAGTAGCTCAGATAGTGAAGTAAGAAATAGAGAATCAGCAAATCTTTGTCTTATGGCTAAAGATGACATTGAAGTAACAAATCTTGATAATATTGAAGATCTTTCATATGAAGAATTACAAAATATTTTAGAAGATGTATATAAGGAATTTAAAAAATTGGGTATCAAGTATACTGTTTTGAAAAATAAAAATTCTTTTTTAACAAACGAAATTGATATTTTAAGAAAATAAAGTATTGTTTTAAAAGATGAAAATCTTGAGTTGATGAAAAAGAAAATTGATTTAGAAAATATTATTGAAAACTTTACGAATGGAAAAAGAAATTTTGAAAAATTTCTTGGTAGTCAAAGATGTGTTTTTGACAAGATAGGCTTGGGATATATGCCAAAACAAAAATACAAACCTTATAAAAACTTCTTTGATAATCCTTTTACATCAAAGTCCAATATTCAAAATTCTTTTCATAAAAATAATTTTGTTAAAAAAGGATACTATTATAATCACTCAAGTTCTTCATATATATAACATGCTATTTGCAATTTTTGTAATAGAAATTGTCATAATTATCATGTTTGTCCTATTAGAAGAAAACGTACAATGACTATTAGGGCCATATAGGTACCTAAAAATCTTATTTCTTCTAATACTAATAAATAAAGGACCCAAAGAACTTGGGTACCAAGAAAAATCATTTTAATTGTTTTTATAGGTGTGCATGAAGTCCTCCACAAACAAAAATAAATGGTTTTTAGATAGTGGATATTCAAGACACATGATGGGAGACAAGACTAAATTCTTTGATTTTAGATCTAAAGAAGAAGGACACGTGACATTTGGAGACAACTCGAAAGGGAAGATCGTGGAAATAGGTAAAATTGGTAATGAGTCTTTTCTCATAATTGAAAATATTCTACTTGTTGAAAGTCTAAAACATAATCTTTTGAGCATAAGTCAATTATGTAATAAATAATTTACAGTTACTTTCAAAATGGATAATTGCATTATTTTGAATGATCATGATTGTAATATTTGTTTTATTACTTTTATAAGCAACAATGTTTATACAATCGATTTTGAAGAAATTACCTCACAAGATGCTATTTGTTTTTCAGCTCAAAATGAAACTAATTGGTTATGGCATAGAAGACTAAGTCATGCCAACATGGAACTTATTTCCAAATTTTTAAAAAATGATCTTGTGAGAGGTTTACCAAAGGTAAATTTTCTTAACGACAAAATTTGTGATGCATGCCAATTTGGTAAACAAACAAAAACTTCTTTTAAAACCAAGAAACATATTTCCACTACTAGACCACTGCAACTGATACACATGAATCTTTTTGGACCCAATAGAGTTGCAAGTTTATGAGGAAAATATTATGCATTTGTTATTGTTGATGAATTCTCTAGAGATACTTGAGTCATCTTTCTTACTCATAAAGATGAGGCACATAATGCCTTTACCAAGTTATGCAAGAGAATTCAAAATAAAAAGGGTTATACTATTTCAAGTATCCGAAGTGATAGGGGAAAAGAGTTTGTTAATAAAAATATTGAAACATTTTGTGATGAAAATGGTTTTGTGCATAATTTTTCTGCTTCTCGAACTCCTCAACAAAATGGAGTAGTAGAGAGGAAAAATAGATCTCTTCAAGAGATGGCAAAAACAATGCTCAATGAGAACAACTTGCCTAGTTATTTTTGGGCCGAAGCGGTAAGTACTGCATGTTATGTTATAAATAGAGTTATGCTAAGGTCCAAATTAGATAAAACCCCCTATGAGCTTTGGAATGAAAAAAAGCCCAACATTGGTTACTTTCATGTATTTGGATGCAAATTTTTTATTTTAAATGACAGGAATAATTCAGGCAAGTTTGATGCAAAATCTGATGAAGGTATCTTTCTCGAGTATTCTACTAATAGTAAAGCTTATAGAGTATTCAATAAAAAGATTTTGACTGTACAAGAATCTATGCATGTAGTATTTGATGAATCTAATTCTCTACTCTCCAAGAAATCTATTGATGAAGAAACAGGAGGTATAAATAATACGGAAAGTCTCAATCTTAACAAAGAGAACACAATAGAGAAAGTCCAACATGGAGACATCAGGAAAGATCATCAAAATTTAATACAAGATGCAACCAAACAGTAAAAATTTATGAAAGATCATCCAGTGGAACAAATTCTGGAAGAACCTTCACGAGGTGTAAGTACTCGATCATCTCTTAGAAATATTTGCAATCATACTGCTTTTCTATCTCAGATTGAACCTAAAAATATTGATGAAGCACTTCTTGATGAATCTTGGATTCTAGCTATGCAAGAAGAGCTTAATCAATTTAAAAGAAATGATGTTTGGACACTTATTTTTAGACCCAAAAATCATACTATTATTGGAACAAAATGGGTTTTTAGAAACAAGAAAAATGAGTCTGGAGTCATTACTAGAAATAAGACTCGATTTGTAGCCCAAGGTTTCAATCAAGAATAAGGAATCGATTATGATAAGACATATGCACTAGTTACAAGATTAAAAACTATTCGAATGCTACTTGCATATGCTTGTTATAAAGATTTCGAACTTTTTCAAATGGATGTTAAAAGTGCTTTCTTAAACGGTTTTATAAATGAAGAGGTATATGTTGAGCAACCTCTAGGTTTTGAAAATCATATTTCTCCAAATCATATTTTCAAACTCACAAAGCACTATATGGACTCAAACAAGCTCCTAGAGCATGGTACGAGAGACTAAGTGATTTATTGATTGAAAAAGGCTTTTCAAAAGGAAAAATTGATATAACTCTTTTCATTAAATACGAAAATGATGATATTCTTTTGATTCAGATTTATGTTGATGATATAATATTCGGTGTTACTAATAAAAATATGTGCCAAATTTTTGTTAAGACTATGCAAGAAGAATTTGAAATGAGCATGACGGGAGAGCTTACATTCTTTCTCGGATTGCAAATTAAGCAAGCAAAAAGTGGGACATTTATCAATCAATCAAAATATATTAAGGAATTGCTGAAAAAATTTGGGATGGAAGGTGCTAAGGAAACTGGAACACTAATGAGCTCATCCACTAAACTTGATAAAGATGAATCCGATAAACCAGTTGACTCGGAGGTATATCGAGGTATGATTGGTAGCTTATTATATTTGACATCCAGTAGACCAGATATTATGTTTAGTGTGTGCTTATGTGCATGCTTTCAATCATCTCCAAAAGAATCACATTTAATTACAGTTAAGCGCATTCTTAGATATCTTAGTGGTACAATTAACTTAGGGTTATGGTACCCTAAGCACACATATTTTGATCTAATCAGCTACACAAATGCATATCATGCTGGCTATAAAATAGATCGAAAACGCACTAGTGGAGAATGTCACTTCTTAGGTCATGCACTAGTTTCTTGGTTTAGTAAAAAACAAAATTCTGTCGTACTTTCTACTGCTGAGGCATAATATGTTGCTGCGGGTAGTTGTTGTACTCAAGTTCTTTACATGAAGCAATAACTTGAAGATTTTAAACTCATGTATAATCACATTCCAATCAAATGTGGTAATACAAGTGCTATAAAATCTTTCAAAGAACCCAATACAACATTCTAGAACTAAACATATTGAAATAAGATATCATTTTCTTCGAGATCATGTGCAGAAATGCGATATAGTACTAGAATTCACAAACACACACGATCAGTTAGCAGATATATTCACAAAACCTTTACCATAAGATAGATTATATATGATTAGAAGAGAAATAGGTATGATGCATATTATGAATATCTCTTAAAAGATAAATCAAAGTTCATAAAAATAGAGAGATATTTTTTAAATACTTTTACATAAACTTGAGGTTCTTAGCCTCATGTTTGAGACGCTCATTCTCTTCATACAATATCATGTCATCCCTATCCATGGGAACTGGCAAGCGGAATGAAGAATCCAATAGAGATTTCAACTGTTTATTCTTCTGCCGAAAGATTCCTTCCCTTGTGTGAGACTCTTGAACAATTCGTTGAAGTACAACAATTTGTTCTTTAAGCTTTTCAACATCATGATTTTTGACTTGTAGCCACTGGAAAAAAGCAATAATAGAGGATGAGTAGCAAGTCCCGAGACTTACCAAGTCGTAGATAGTATCGGAGTCTGACTTATTAGCCAAACTATTATTCTCTTGCTGCAACATGGCACCAATGGTAACTGCATAAAGGACATGAGATTGAGGTGTAGAATACCTCATAGATGAATCTAGATGAATGTTAGAAGAATGAGCCATTGAGAAAAGAATTGAAATCTTAAAGCGAGAATGTTGAAGGAATGCAAATGAGTTATAGAGATGAGAATAAGATTTGATGCAAATCAGATAAACTTTAAAACTAATTTTATAGAGATAGAATAAAGAATAAGATAAACTATTGTCTTTTCAAATCTTATTTAGTCAAAAGAAATACAAGATATGTTGGACACACATTGTCAAAAATTTTCTTACTAAGCCAACAAGATTAACAGTAGATTGTCCCTATTTTTCTAGTAAACAATGAACCTCTGTTGTTATCTGCCGATATTGACCTTGTATCTGAACCCTTTCTCGTTCCAGCTCCTCTATTCGTGGTTGCAGATCATGAGCATACCAATTTGTAAATTTTTTCAACTATTTGTTTTCTTACTTTAACCTTTTATTCTCTCTATCCTTATTAGCAAGCTTCTGTCGTAACTCAGATATTTAGATGTTAAGATGATCAATCTCACTCACTCTCGCCATTAACTTCCGAGACATGATCGTAACAGAGGCAACATATCGACTACTGAGCATTCTTGATTCTGCAATAATCTCAGAATCAGCCCTACTAGAAAAACGGTTCTCTGCTCCTATCATGGTATTGACGGCCTCAGGAGAGAAGATTGATGGTTGATGTATCAAGGGTTCCTGATTCAAGTCTGGAACATTAGTGGATGAGAATTTTTTGGCCATTCTATCGTTATGGAAAAACAGAACTCAGGTCAAGAAGCGATGTTTTTTTTTTGGTATCCGATATGTGAAAATGATCATTTTTTTACAGAAACTTAGAGCCTTCAATCCCGTTTGTCAACAACATCAGGCGCTTGTTTAAATTTTCAGCCGCACTAAATTCATAGAGTTAGGCCTCGAGGTTTTGTAGTACTTGTTCGGTCACGGACGACTCCCTTTTTCAACTATCTACAGTGTCTATTAACGCACCGTTTTCTTCAGTTTATTTACTTGCTGTCGATCCTTTTTAATGATGCCAAAAGGAGGAGAAGTTTTAAACTAGAACATTAATATTGTTTAAATTGCTAAATTTGTTATATATGCTTGGAATTATATTTATATTTTTGCTTGAAAAACTAACGCACATTCTCAGGGAGAGTTTAAGTATTAATACAGGTTTCAGGTTCTATCAAATATTTGTCATCATCAAAAAGGGGGAGATTGTTGAACCCAAGATTTCAAGTTTTGTGTAATTATAAATTTACACATGAATTTTGATTAGGAGTGTAAATAGTCCGATCTGGTCCAGGAAATTTGTGGACCGGTTCCATTCGGTCCAAGAGTTCTCTCAGCCTGGACCGAATCGAACAGGAGTTTGATCCATACCGGTCCAGTCCAATTCTGTCCAAGGGCGATCCAGTCCAGGGGTGCCCCATATGATTTAATGGACTAAATTTAATTTAAAATTCTACAATGATCAAATATTTTTTTGACACAAATTTAACAACTATAAATTATAATATGTTAATATTATAAGAGTATATATTATATATTAATATGTTAGTATATATTATATATTAAGTATGTTAGTAAATTATAATTAATAACACTATTACATTAGTATATATATATATTTATATGTTAGTAAATAGTGATAAATTATTAATAATATATTAAATAATAATAATACACTTATTACTTAGAAGTTATTACTAATACAACTAGTCAATGAATAAATTATAATATGTTAATATTATAAGAGTATATATATTATATATTATATGTTAATATATATTATATATTAATATATTAATTTATATTTATATTATAATTTATATACTATTTTTATATATACATATATAAATATATATATATGTGGGGTTCGGTCCAGTCTGATCCGGTCCAGGGGGAGAAATCCTTTAGACTGGACCGGACCGAAATTAATCGGTCCATGTAAAATTTGGACCGGATCGGACCGAATAGAATTCGGTCTCGGTCCAGTCCACCGGTCCGGTTCGGTCTTTTTACAGCCCTAATTTTGATGATAACAAATGAATTCAAAGAATAAAGGAGTTTCAAACTCAAGTTGTCTACACAATATAATCAAGCACATCAAGGAACCAAGTATGAGCAATAAGGGAACAAATTCACATTAAAGTTATAGAGTAATGTTGTAAATCTCTTAAAAATTCGAAATTAGAATTAAAATTCAAAATTAATATTTTATCATAAAGCATTAAAATACATTTTTCACATATGCATGAATATTTTGAAAATTTTGAAAGATGATTGATTGTCATCTTTCACATGTACATGACATGATTAAAGGTTTGAATTTTGAAAATATTAAGATGATTGATTGTCATCTTTTACATGTACATATTTTATTTGAATATTTTCAAAAGTGATGGATGCTTTTCTTGACTTATGTAAAAAGTAGATGTTTTTGTTTGAAAATTTTAAAAAGTAAAGTGTACTCCTTTTGTCATATGCAAAAAGTAAAAGATTAGGTTTGAAATTTTTGAAAAGTAAAGTGTGTTCCTTTTGTCACATGCAAAAAGTAAAAAGATTAGATTTGAAATTTTTAAAAAGTGAATGATGATGTCTTTGACATGTGAATCTTTTTAAATTTGAATATGAAGTCTCATATGCCTATAAATAGATCATTTGAGAGCTTCACATTTACAACACCAAGAGTATACAACATTCATTCAAATCTTTCATTCTCTTTTCTCTAAGCATTGGGTCTTAACCCTTGTTCATTTTGAGAGATATAATTTGCGTTGTATTGTTCTTATTTCACTCATTGAGAAGTGTTTTCTGATAACCTACCCACTATCAATTCTTGTATCAGTAAAATGGTGTGTATAACCTTTGTGCGTGTAGAAAGTGTTCTACACAAAGAATAGTTAAATCACCACATGTAAGGTGATTGCAAGTGTAGAGGGTGTTTTACACGGATCTTTTGTAGTGGTGTTGTTCAAAGGTGTAATAGGTTTCTATCTCCATCTGAGGAGATTGAATAGTGAATTCGGGAATCCTTAAGGGGTAGCTTGAGGCGAGGACGTAAACAGTGGGGCCGAACCTCGTTAACATACTGAGTTTGTTTCTCTCTTACCCTTACTTTTTATATTTATTGCTGTTTCATATTTTGTTTATATTTTATATTGTATATTTGATTTACAATTGTTATTTCTTTTAAATACAACTCAATTCACCCACCTCTTGTGTTAGTCATCTGGGCAACATAGGAGAAGGAAGAGGAAGCCAACCCTCCTCTCCGGCCAAAAACGCAGGAGGAATATTTTGTTAATTTTGATCGTTTTGACCATTATGTTAGAATTTTTTAATTTTTTCTTTAATTTTAAAGAGTATTCAGTTTTTATATTTACTTATTTTAACATGTAGGATAATTCTATTGACAATAATGTTGCTTATTTTTTAAGTGAACAATTTATGTTTAGTTATTTTGATATATTTTTCATTCACTTCATTAATATAATTAGCTGTATTTTTTTTAAAGGAAAATAATTTCATTTGTAAATTAAATAACTTAAGCCAAACACACTAATCATCCAAAACAGTTTAAAACCTCAAAAGGCCCATCCTCAATCCATACATTTTCACTCGTAACACTGGTTGCTAATTTTGCATCTGTACGAGCTACTTTGTTGGCAGGTCTATGAATAAACGACAGACTTCAAGCTGGGTGATGATCCATTTGCTGTTGTAGATCCTCTGTCACTTGACCAAGCCACGAGTTGTCTTCCTTTTTTGAATTGAAAGCATCGAAATATACATTTTTAATACTTTCCTGATACTTTCCTGATTCAGTTTCATCATCATTTCGAACCAATGAATCTGAAATCATCAAAATGCCGTTGCCATTTACCTTACAAGTAATGTTCTATATAAGTTTATTTGTGAATCAATTTATGCACCAATCTATTGGGCATAAGAGCATTCCCAGCAGTAGAAGAGCATTCCCATTAAACATGCACTGGTGTCTCAACTTTACTTTCACATATTGGGCATAAGTTAGTCTCCATAACTGGCTGGGGAAATGCTTAGGATTCTGATTTTGGGATCTTAATTGCATCCCCACCGATTTTTATTTTAGTTTTTTTATATGATTTTTAAGTAAATGTTTTTAAATAATATCATTTTTTTTATGTATTTTTATATAAAAAAAATTATATGATTTTTTTAACATCCTAAAATATTTTTTGAAAATGCAAAAAATTTACAACATTATTTAAAAATACTTATTTAAATATTATGTAAAAAAAAAAAAAAATCTATCGGGATGCAATAAGATCCCAAAATCAGGACCCTTAGCTTCCTCTAATTGGCTGTATTTTTTAATATAAAATGATTAATTTAATTATCACCTTAATAAAGTATATAAAAAATATATAAAAATAATTAAACTCTGTTAGTCAGATTCATTGACCAACAAATCTCTTTAAAAAAAAAAAAATCAAAACTATCAAAATTGAGGATATAAGAATAATTTTTATTTTCAAAAACATTATTTATATTTAGAGTACTCTCATTAGATTAGTTATTGTTATAGTACAATTTTAACTAATATAACTTAAATTTTAAATTTTGACCATTCCATTTACATAAATTTCATATTAGAATGGTTATTTTTTCAAATTATAATAATAAAATAAGATAACTAATTTTTAGCTTTGGTTATTCACATTTAATCTTCACATTGAATTATTTATTTATGCAAATACATAATAATTAATAATTCTTATTTTTTTGAATATTTGTAATTATAAAATTAATTAATTTTATGATATTTGACTATTCTATTTATTATATGTTAATTAATAATCATATATTAATTAAATTATGAGTTTAAAAAAATAATTAATAATTATATGATATTTAAATTAAATTAGTAATTGATATTAAAAAATAATAATTTTTACCTATTTCTTATCTAACTATTTTTTTTACTAACTTAATAATAAAAGGATGAGAGAGTAAAATAAGAAAGAGAAAAAAAAAATAATAAAAAAAAAATTGGCTAATATTAAGATTTATTATATTTGACATTATTTTTTTTATGTTACTATTTATTATGATCAAAAATTTTAACTTTTAATTAATTTAACGTGGAATAAAATAAGATTGATTATTTAAAATTTTATTAAATTTAGTTTTTAACCAATCCACGAGGAGGGTGCTCTTACATTCTCTTATCTGTTCACAAAGGGTCACTCCCGTTACCTGGCCAGTTAAAAGCAGTTACAGATCTCTAGCTCTCTCTCCCGGCTTCCACCAACATGTCCGCGACCGCCGAGGAATCTAAATTGCAGAACGAAGTCGAACCAGAACCTTCGGAGCCGGAACCAAAGCCAGTGGCTCAACCTGAACCAGAAACAGAGCCGGCGGAATCAGAGTCAGGGCCGGAGCCCAAGCTGGAACCACCAGTGGCGACAGATCTGCATCCCGATCCCGAAGAACTTAAAGAAAGCTCGATCCAATCCAATGAGGCTGATAAAAAAGCAGCGAATGCTTCAATTGAGCCTCAACTGCGCAAAGACGAAGGAAGCCGAACGTTCACGATGAGGGAGTTGCTCAGTGGATTGAAAGGGGACAAGCCAGACGAGACCAGGCCAGATGCTACCTCGCCTGATAGGTCAGTGCCCTTTCGCATTCGTTTAAACACATTTTCTAATTTTAATTAACACCAAAACATACTTGATTAACACTTTTGTCTTTGAATGTAGCTCTTAAAATCTGACATAATAGATCGCGATGTACTCAATATTATAGGCAATTGGGTTACATCATGTAGAATCAGTGACTTTCTCTCTAAGGCATTCTATGTATGTAAATATATTCATGATCTTACGTGAGTACTCAAGAATGGTTCAATTGTAGTGGCTAACGCAATTTCATTATTATTATTTTTTTAAATATTACTCGCTGGCGTTTTCATCAGAATCTGGAATTTGGTTGATGTTTGTTTCCGTGTATTTATTCACTTGCTTTCTCCGTTGTTTCATTGAAATTAGGCTTCACTCAGTCTAGCTGAGTATACCCGACATCGATCATAGAACTTGGTGGGTACAACCTCTAGGTCCTCCTGAATTTGCAATGACACAACATTTCTGCTTGCGAGAAGATAGAACTGTTGGAAAAATATCCTTTGATTCTGTTTCCTTGCAAACCAGTTTGGTGAAAGAAATTGAATTTATTTAAGTTGATTACCTCGGGCATCCTATGATTGAATAGAGGCACGTTACATGAACCATTATTTATGACACATGGGGATGTTCTGATGTTTATTTACCCATTTTGAAGCTGTTTCTGTTGATATACAGATTTTTCCTAGCAGCATCAGACAATGTGGCTTTCCTCATTATTTATTTTTTATGCAGACCTAAGCGCTCATATCTTACATTTACGGAATCTGCACAAAATAATTTTTCGTTCCCTGAAACTTGATTCCATATCAAGTTCAAAATAGACAAAATACCTTTCAATTACCAAGGAAACATTGTTTTTAATTTTGTTTTGTCCTGTGCCGATATTCTTCTGTAACTTTTATATCAGCACGAAGAAAAAATAACTGTGTAATTATTTTCTTTTACAAAAACTTTCCTTTTAACTCTTTGCTTTTCGATTGTTTAGTCAAGAAAGCCCACAGCGACATGTAGACCAAAACAATGCTGCTATGGACTTAATTAACAGTGTGACTGGTGTAGATGAGGAAGGCCAGTCTCGCCAACGGATTCTTACATTTGCTGCCAGGAGGTACTGGCATCTTATCCTTCTTAGTCATCAACCTCTTTGTACTATCAAATTTTTTCCATACTCTTAACAAAAGATATAATTGGGTGTACGTGGGAACTACACTGTGTTTTAAACCACTTGCTTAGACTTAAAAATCTGTTTTTAAAAAATATATTTTAAACACTTTAAGAGTTCCGTTCTGAAGTTATATTCTATGCTCAACTTTTGTAGGTATGCTTCTGCCATAGAGAGAAATCCAGAAGATTATGATGCATTATACAATTGGGCATTGGTTCTTCAGGTCTGAAAACTGTCTGATTTGGATCCCAAAATATTGCGTCATGGATTTCATTATTCTTTCACTCTACTAGAACTTCAACCGGATGGCTTTGGTAGTAACCTGATAACTTGGCTATCTGTTACCTTGAATATATTCATGAAGTGATATATTTCAAGAGTGTTTATGCTTTTATAGAATAAATTATATCAAGTAAAAGCATTTTCTTGTAGTGTGAAGTTTTGATATGACAAGTTTCTGTGACAGTCATTATTTACCAACAATGTTTATTTGGAATGAAATGAGTTAAAGGTGTTTATTATGGAACACAAAATTGATATCTGACGTTTTGGCCATTTCGGCCCATTATTTTTAACGATGCTTGAGTTTCTCAATTTGTTGTGATGGAAACAGTTTTTGTATTATTGTTATTTAAGGGCATTCTAATTACTTATAAGAGCATCAAGGTGCATTTTATTTCACCTCATGATCCTCATTTGGCTTGCAGGAAAGTGCAGATAATGTTAGTCAAGATTCTGCTTCACCTTCTAAGGATGCCTTGCTTGAGGAAGCTTGTAAGAAGTATGACGAGGCTACCCGTCTTTGCCCCTCGCTTCATGATGTATGGATGCATCTCATTATACTTGTCAATCTTCTTAACTGACTGGTAATACTATTTTTAGAAGTAAATATTAACAAGAATCATGATAGCCTCCCAGAGCACCTACTCCATCTAAGGAACTACGGGTGGTGAGGCAGGTGGAGACCCCCTGGGTGGGGGGTGGTTTGTACGAGGATCTTTAGAGTTATCTGTTCATACTTATACCAGATCTGTGGGTATCTTTTAACATTTGATCCGTGGTTAGTTGGGATTCAAATATAGCCAAATTTGCTCTATGATTTCCCCCCTTTCCCGGTAAGATATAAGGCCGTTGGTATTGCTAAATTGGGGCTCCTTAAATTCCCACCAAGCCAATCATATTATCGATAGGTCTGTCCGATTACCATTGATACTGGATAGTATATTTCATGTGCAAGCAATATGTCATTCTTAATTCCAGGCTTTCTATAATTGGGCTATTGCAATATCTGATCGGGCAAAAATTCGTGGCCGTACGAAGGAGGCTGAAGAACTATGGAAGCAGGTTTGATTACCTAATATCAGTAATCAGTCGTGCTTGATTTTGAATTCCATAATTTTAAGATATTTACCATCCTTCTGTGTTTTTTGCCCGCTGCTGTAGTTTCAACCCGACTTTTAGCAGCTGTATATGGATATTATTGTTCAAGTAGTTGAGCATCGAGGATACAAAACAGTTGTCTACTTATTAGAATGTAGTCAGTCTGATGTTTTAAGTAGCTGACCTTTTGTGACATTAAAAAAGGCATTAATGATGCTTGATGCAAATTCACTCTTCCATATTTTCAGTGTCTTGTCTACTGTCTACATTTTATAGTTGTTATGCTATTTCCTTTATGTTCTAGAACTAAAGAAATTAAAACAGTACTTTTTTTAAATTTTGTTTTATAGGCAACAAAAAACTATGAAAAAGCCGTCCAACTCAATTGGAACAGTCCTCAGGTATCTTTGAAGAAATTATTAAGTTGTTTATGGTTTCATATGGGGTACTCCAGCATCTTTATTCTCATCTTTCCCCTTTCTTTCCATTTTTCTGCCTTTTTTCTCCCCTGTTGATGCATCAAAGCTCATGAAATTATTTACATTGCATTCTTTGGTACTCACTCTTTTGAAAATCTATTTCAGGCACTCAATAATTGGGGTCTTGGTCTGCAGGTACTTTTAGTTATATTCGCGTTGCTCAATAATTAGCTTCTCTCTCTCACTTTTTTTTTTCATTTTTTCCAATGTAATTTTACTCTTGTTTTGTTCCGTGTTCTAGGTGTATTTCAACAATTTGTCAAATATCTACCTGTGTTTAGTTGGCAAGTTTGATTTATTTTTGTTCTTAATGTGAAATTTAGGAACTCAGTGCAATTGTTCCTGCACGGGAAAAGCAAAGAATTGTAAGAACGGCAGTTAGTAAGGTACAAAACTTATTTGAAAAGATCAGAGTTATTGGGTAACTGTATGTGAACAACTAGCAATATAACATTGCATCTGAGACCTAAGATTTTGTTTGTATCCTAAGAATAGTTTCCACTGTTTGTTCTTTTATTATGATATGTTTGACTGGTCTTCCGATGCAGTTTCGTGCAGCCATTCGGTTGCAGTTTGATTTCCACCGAGCAATTTACAACCTTGGAACCGTTTTGGTCAGTTGGTAACTTAACCTTCCATATTTTGAGATACCATGATCTTATATTTATACATTTGTTCGTCTTTAGTATCCACTATATCTCGTGCAACCCAAACTCATGGTGTCATTATTTGCAGTATGGATTAGCAGAGGACACATTAAGAACTGGGGGATCCGACACTGCTAAAGAAGTCTCTCCGAATGAATTATATAGCCAATCTGCTATCTACATTGCAGCTGCTCATGCATTGAAACCAAATTATTCAGTAAGTATAATTGTATTTTGTATCTAGCAACATTATTTGTTTACATAGCTAATAAAATGTTGACTCTAACATAAACATGGCAGTGAAATCCCAAAATGGGCAGAGAAATACTTATCTGAAGTGAGATTTAAAGAGTCTTATCTTTTCCTTTGCCCTTGCTTTCTGATGCTATATAGGTGCGGACATCAATTTCAGTTTTCCACTGACTAACCTAATGACATTTTATTTAGGTTTACAGCAGTGCCTTGCGTCTGGTTCGTTCCATGGTTAGTAGTTGTCTTTACCTATCTCTTGATGTTGTGGTTGTATGTGTTCATAATGGTGCATTTAGCACTCCTAATGAAAATTTAAATGAATTTCTCAGTCCGAATGGTGGTAAGGTTCTCTGTATATGTTATTATGTTTCAATGAGTTTGGTTGAGGGAACCATTGACAGAAATTAACTATTGACAGCTACCTTTGCCGCATCTAAAAGTTGGATACTTGACGGCACCACCTGTTGGAAAACCAGTGGCACCTCATATTGATTGGAAACGTTCCCAATTTGTTTTAAACCATGAAGGGCTTCTTCAGGTAAACTTTGATTTGTTTTCTTGTGATATTGTCAAGTAATAACATTATGTATATTCAAACCATACTTCAATACCTCATATATAGTATGAGAGGAGAGTGGTGAATGGAATCCCAGTTTACTGTAACACTCCAGAAGGAGATGTTTGGGAAACCAGAAAGTAAAAGGGAATATACAAGAAAATTGGTCAGATTCAATGGGGACCTAGCCTCCAAGAAAGTAGAAATTCAGAAGGGAAAATACTTCATAAACATTTTTGATGATCATACAATTCCATCCTGCTAGTACATATACTACTTTTCTAACCAATGGGCTAACCCAACTTCTAAGGCAACAATTATTAGAAAGTCCACCCACGGCAACTCCATAAGCAAAAGATCTAAAGGCCAACAGCCAGCAAATAGGCATAAATGGGATAGTTACATTGGCCCATAAACTGAGCCCAACTAAACTCCTACTATCAATCTCAAGCCCACTATGAACATGGTCTTATTGTTACAGTTACAGGTGTGAACAATCCCTCCCCCTTCAAGCACCTTGTCCTGCTCTGCATTCTTGTAGCTGGAACTAGTGCCTTTCCTTCCAAGCCATTGGTAACGAAATGAAGAAAATACAACTTGGTGTTGTCACAGAGGGAATATTCTTAAGCTTGAACTGGCCTTCAACGGAAAAAGGTTTCATAGCTAACTAGTCTTCTCAAATATTAGTAAGGCTTTATGAACTACAGCATAGTCTCTTGCAAGGAAGTGCATCACTGTTTTTACCATCTTTTCCAACAGACCAAACTGTGGAACTAGTGCTGGAAGGACAATCTCACCAAAATGGGTCACTGTTTTAACTTGAACCCTTTCGCTGGCCAAGTGAAACCCTCTAATCCAACTCAAAGAATGGCAAGCTATCATTACACCAACTATTTTCCTTACAAGTTCAGCTGCTTTTCTCTATGTATAATGCCCCTTTTGTATTAGTCTACAAAAAATCTCTATAACCACATGAACAACAACAAAAATCCCCAGCTCTCTTCATGTGCCATTACCAACATCTAACATACCTTCGATATTAGACCCCGGATTCCTTCCTCTATCAAATGGCTTAAAAACAACATTTAGTGGTAAACAATCAAGCACTTGAGGAGCTAGGTTCGTATCAAATATTTCTAAGCTGGAACTCCTTTGTAGTGACCTACAAGGATCCTCTGTGTTAAGCAGTGCATATAGGAGATTCAATTTTCTGAGCTGGGGTGTAGAAGGAAATACAATTGGCATTTTAATCTTACCCATACCTGTTAGTCCCGAACGACATAATTCTTGGGTAAATACTACACTTGAGTACTTGTCTGGGTGCTCATTGAAGGAAGCCCCACAAAATTCCTCTAAAGCATTTTCAGTCCGGAAGATGATTTCACAATCACTCACTGTAACAGAAACTAAGGAGCAACAATTTCTGGCCATGAGTTCAAGGTTCTCAAAGCTGATTTTGCCAAGATCAGTCATATAAAAATTCAAAGCTTCAAAAATCATTTTGTTCGAAGCAAAGCTTGTGTAAACATTTACCAACATTCTCATCAATTGAGTTCCATTCCAACAACCAACTTTTTAATCTCCTGCAGGACTGACCGATATGTAGAATACCATTCAACTGTGTTATTTCCAGGTTTGTTCCGAAGATAATATAAAAGGAGAACTGAACGGCCTTGGTCACATTGGGGAGCTCCACTACTGGCAGCATAAACGATATCCTCCCAGCAATTTCCTTCTCAAGCATTTTATCAAGCACGTTAGATTCAAAATTCGGACAACTATGCTTACCTTTAATTGAGGCAAAACCAGAAGAAAAGGAGTTGTTCTTCTCTTTTTCCAGGTCTCGACATTGCTGCTCCCATTCCTTCAATGAGACACATGGCTTGGAACTTGGCACAAGGACCTTCTCTCTGTATATTACCATGAATTTCCTCACAATCTTTAGTCTCTTTCCTCTATCAAAGGGTTTTGAAACACCTCTTAGTAGCAAAAATTCAAGCACAATAGAAGCACACATTTCTGTGGAAAGATGTGCAAAAATCCATTGGTTGAGATGGATTTGATAAAATATTTCTCTCCCTCGAATATGTGCAAAGATGTGGTCGTTAGAGGCACCACCTGGATCAAAGATTTCATACTGGTGCCCTAGTTCCTCCATTTCTGTGGACAATATGGAAGGTAGATCAAAGTTGAAAGCACACAGTGATTTCGACGAAGGTGAACAAGCCAGATCTGCATCCATAAACACCTTTCTGCAGTTTCTTGATTGTGCTCAAACTTTGCAAACATAGAGATTGTAGAAATAGATGGAAGAAGGAGAGGGCAATCTGATGGTGGAAATAAACTCCTTAACTCTTCTTGTTCAGTTTCGTTTGCAACTCTAACCTTGGCAGATAGCAGAAAAATTGTCTCAACCTCGATTACTTCTTGGATAGTATTTTCAATTGATGTAGAAAACTCATCCACGAAAGCATCTATGGATGTGTTGGTTTCTTTTTTCACGGTAGCAATTTTATCGCTAAATCTCTCTAGTTGTTGCTGAAACACTTCACAGCTTTGTTTCAATAGAAGAAGTAATTCCATGATTAATTCCCTGGAATAATGAAGTGAATGCCAAGGAAAGATGGCTCTGATACCACTTGTAACACTCCAGAAGGAGATGTTTGGGAAACCAGAAAGTAAAAGGGAAAATACAATAAAATTGGCCAGATTCAAGGGTGACCTAGCCTCCAAGGAAGTAGAAATTCAGAAGGGATAATACTTCATTAACATTTTCGATGATCATACAATTCCATCCTACTATTACATATGCTACTTTTCTCGCCAATGGGCTAATCCAACTTCTAAGGCAAAAATTATTAGAAAGTCCACCCATGGCAACTCCATGAGCAAAAGATCTAAAGGCCAACAGTCAGCCAATAGGCATAAATGGGATAGTTACACTGGCCCATAAACTGAGCCGAACTAAACTCCTACCATCAATCTCAAGCCCAATATGAACATGCTCTTATTGTTACAGTTACAGGCGTGTAACATTACCTCGGAGGGAGAAGTTATTAGGGTCTATAATGATTCAAGGGGCTCTAATTATAATATTGACTAATCTTTTTCTGGAGTATAAATCTCACTTGTGGCTTAGTCTTTCCTTTAGTCATTGCACATACATTGGTTTTAATAGGCTGGTAAACTGTGGCAAAGGGTTATTGTTTCTTTATTCTCAACCTACTTTCTTTGTCATCCCTCTCATCAGGTAAACAAAGTTGAGCAAAAACAAGTGCCACAAAGCCTCTCTGGAAATACAGGGGAGGTAGTGAACAATGACAAAAGGGGCATCCGAATTGATGTTCCAGATATAGTTTCTGTATCAGCATGTGCTGATCTGACTTTGCCACCTGGTGCAGGCCTCTGCATTGATACAACTAATGGGCCAGTTTTCATGGTAAGCATTATCTTTTGTTTTCCAGACCCATTTTTGTTTTCTTGCATTGTTAGTTCAAAACCAATTATTCTTAGCCAGACCGAAGAATCAAGTCTGCATTTGCATGTTATGAACAAGTGTTCTATAATTTGAACGTCAACGTAGCACTTAATGTGGGTGTCAAACCTGATAATTTTGGCCATATGAAAATTATCTTGAGCATTTGCAGGTTATGATTAGTGCTGTAGCGTAGATGTATGACTTTTTAGGAGCCTATAATTCATTTAAAACTTCTCATACATTTTGTTTTATACACTAGGAGTAACGAATTAAACATTTTAAGTCAAGATTATTACAAAGTTATGTCATTTTGACATGCTACTCATGATCATTTTATTCAATGTACCCTCATCATTCTATGATGTGGCCTTAAATGATTGAAAAACTATTCGGCATGTTTCACTGTCTATCAATCATTTGATACCATATCAAGGAATGCTGAAAGGATGATGTATTGTATTTTTCTTTGACGTTTACTCCGTGGGGGAATATGAATTGCATCCCGTCCTGATGCAAATTAATTTTTTGCTTGCGCGCTCATCCTACATGGGGTGTGCTACATGGATGCAATTGTGATCGGGCTTACTTGTCTCAACTACCGGTCTTATATCTTAAATATATAATGGGCAAATATATGGATCTGATTTTTTCTTTAAATATAAAAAAATAGGTAAGCTTTTGTGATATATATGAAACTCTGCTCTATGGTCAGTGCCATTCTCAACAATCTGCATTCATTTTGTACTGCCAAAAAACTCAAAACTCTGTTTTCTAATTTGCAAGATGATAAGGGAGATGAGAATAATTGTTCTACTCTTTGTTAATGTTCCTCCATAAATTATTATCAATTATGGATGGGATGTTATTCAAAGGAAAAGTGGATCAAAGCACTGGATTTTCAAATGGTAAGGTCTAAATTCAATATTTTCTGTTGATCCTACAGGTTGCTGACTCGTGGGAATCCTTGGATGGATGGCTTGATGCAATCCGTCTAGTTTACACAATATATGCTCGCAGGAAGAGTGATGTTCTAGCAGGTATCATAACTACCTGATCATTTGTTATCTTTATCACCGGTGCGATGCTTTTGTTGAGATGACTAACAATTCATTTTATTTAATTGGCTCATTGGAATAAAGCTATTGTATATTATTAGACAAGTTTCGGAGCATTATCATGCCTAATCCAATTCGGCTTTACTGATTTAGCTGGTTGTACTTTTCGTTTGATAGACATATGCTTATACCATGTTTGTGCTTTGTAGTTATCAGAGCATATAGCGGATGGAATCAATTATAATCTTTCAGCGCATGCATATTTCAGTGTTCCATTCCTCCATGTTATTCTGAGTCCTGACAATGACCCAAGCATTTGACCAAAGGAATAAAAATAATGAGAAAAAGACTTAAGACAATTAATCAAACCGGGATCCTCAAGCATGCTTTCCAGTAAGAAGAAAAATTACAAAATTTTCCCTCCAATATTTCTCTTCTTTACTCGTGCTAGTTGATGAACTCATGAAGCAGCGCCTGGACCCGAACAAGGGGAAAGAAAGAAAGGGAAATCACACAAAACAGCGGGTGATGAGATGCATTTTTATTGTTGTTTGATAATGGATACAATGCGTTCCTCACCTTGTACGTAGCTAACGTACGATTTATTTTTGCACCTATAATTGACTAATTTAAGTAGGGGATTACCCTGTCGTATAATATTATCTGCCAAGTCCTCTGAAAGCTTTTTCTAGGAATGCAAGAATTTCATGCAGATAGGAGGTTTTACTTTGGCCAGAGCTAGAACTGCAGCAGGGAGGGTCCAGAGCCCTTCCCCGCAAATCAATCCAGAAGCAATAGCAGGAACCATCAACTCTGCCTTCTTTGAATCAAGCTTGTGCAACACAAAAACAATTAGACTCCCAAGGCACATATCAATTGCAAAGTATGCCCCGACCAGAAAAGGCACCGCCATGACCATTGGAAGCGGCATATATTTTCCGACCTTCTGTGGGGAAATATCGCGCACCACATTGACTCCAACCGCAAAGGCGAGAAAGCCATAGCACATTTGCAGGCAGTGGCGAGGAAGAGCAGAGAAGCCTTGCACACCTAGAATTGCCATGTTTCTATAGATCAAGGCATAAGGAGCTTTGAACTCTCCATTCGGGTTTCCCACATCAAATGCCTTGTAATAAAGGAAGAAGCTAAGAGGAGCCGTCACACAGCCTAATGCTGTGCCAATGGCTTGGTTCAAGAACATTGCTTTAGGGGAAGTGCAAGTCAAATAGGCAGTCTTGAAATCTTGCATCAGAATACAAGCCACAGAAACAACAGATTTGACGAGACCACACCCAACAAGCGCAGCCACCACACCATCTTCTTTTCCGCTCAACGCCGCTAAGACGAAGAGTGCCACTTTCCCGTAATTGTAGGCCATGTTTATGTCCGTCAGTCCAGCTCCATAAGCATTGCAGAATGCCAGGGATGGAGCTAGAAAATAGGCTACGACAACAAAGTACCATTTCAGTTCAGGAAACATGAATGGGATCACAATTATGGAAACGATGGCAAAGATCACATATCCAACGGCTGCAAACCACATGGGAATGTTTTCACTAATGAAAATTTCGTTCCGTTTCATTACTTCAATTGGCTTCTCTCGGCCATCCATATCTGCATGGGAGAACAAAAAAAATAAAAAAAAGTGAAATTGTTAAAAGAAGTAACTAATTAACTAACCAAATTAGAATAGGTTAACAAGCAGAAATGAAAATTCCAAGGCTACTGTTCATATTACCCATTTCGAGGTCCTCCTTCTTTAATCTGCCACGGATTTCGATGACTGTGCATATCAGTATCTTAATGAAATTGTACATACCATCACCTAGGATCAAAGCAACGGATAAGAAAACCTGCAAAAAAAAAAAAAAAACCCCAAAAAAATATTGTAAATTAGCGACCATAGGTAGCAGCAGCACCAGTCCCATGAGAGAGAGAGAGAGAGAGAGAGAGAGAGAGAGAGAGAGAGAGAGAGAGAGAGCAAGACCTTGTAACCATATAAACTCTTCATATCACTTTCTTCCAAACTATCAGAAAACCAAATTCCTTTAAGCCGACCAATGAGCGGCCACATTACTCCATAGGAAAGCACAGCTCCAAGAAGCAAAGACAAGTTAACGAGATGGGAAACAATCATGCCAGCTCCAACAAATGTCGTGCTAAAGTCGAAGTAGAATCTGCAAATTAAATCCGTTGATCAAATATTTAATTAATAAAATCACTAACATGTTGAACAAGCAGATGAAGAAACAGATCATGCATACGTGTTCTTATACGCTTGCAATCCAAAAGTAGGGAAGTGTTCGAATCCGCATTCTTGTTTCCCACTGAAGAACCACTTAAAAAAGCCCCATAAGAAACTGACTGAAAAATATTTCATGAATCCCCGCACTTGCTTCCTGCAAATTAATCATGTCTTTTCACGATCAGTTTCATAAGTTTGATTTTTCGATGTTTTTTTGTTCATAGAAATTGATAGATCATGTCATGTACTTTGCCATCTTATCTCCCTGACTATGGAATCCATTAATGAGTACCGCAGTTGCCATGCCACTTGGATATGTTAATTTGAGGTCTACTATCATTATCTGCAAAATAGAAAAGGAGATCTAAAAATCCAGTGTGATCATGCAAATCTATTGAATTTCTACTTCAATAATATAGCATATATAATTTTCAAGAATATATATAAATATATATTTGTTTTTTTTTTTTAAAAAAAAACATCATGGTTTTGCTTAATTTGTTGAGTTGAATCATACGTGAAGTACTTGAATTAATTGGCTACCACCAACAAGAAATAAAATAAAAACCGGCATTAACATGAGTGACCCTCAAAAGAAATCATATATTATATGTTACCTTCCTTAGTGGAACTAAGACAAAAAGGCCAATAAAACAGACTATAAACAGGTAGCCTGTCATCCAACCAAATCCAGGTTCCTTAACACTCCTTGGGGAGTTCCCTTCATTGTTGACGCCTGACAAAAGATATGTCCTCCTGTTTAATCCCAATAGATACGAAGCAAACCCACCTGCAGTTCATTAAAAAAGAAGATCAGGAGTTGTTAGATTGCATCAAAATAATTGGAAGCAAGCAAAAAGTGGGGAAAAAAAATGAAGTATTTAATTTTCAAAATCTGAAATAATATTAAAGCCTCAAACCTCCAAGAGCAATGCTATAGCATGCAACTGAACAAGTCTGTATCATAGTGTTCTCTTGCCGAGAAAATGGCTTCGATACAAAACCAGCTTTCTCGAGGAGTTTAATCCATGTCCGAACAAATATGAAAGCAAGCAGAGCAGCAGAAACATTTAGATTAGGAGTTATCCCAGTTGTGAGGTTCAGCTTCATGAGTATCACACTGTACATGGTGCCAATCATAACACTCACGACTAATCCCCTTATCGTTATTTGGTTCCTCCATGGCTCGATTGCCTTCGACCCCTCATCA
This sequence comes from Platycarya strobilacea, assembly GCA_036898215.1. Classification (NCBI taxonomy): domain Eukaryota; kingdom Viridiplantae; phylum Streptophyta; class Magnoliopsida; order Fagales; family Juglandaceae; genus Platycarya; species Platycarya strobilacea. The sequence continues at coordinate 15,644,122 of CM072549.1, read as the reverse complement.
TGATCAGTTTCCTCAAAAGCCTGTCCTCCTACATCTTCTAGTCTTTCAATCTCTTTCTTTTCTTTGGCTTCTAATTCCATGTTCATGGCTCCACGATAAATTATCTGCACTCTCTAAAACCTTTCAACGTGAAAAAGATGATCCAAACTTGAAAAATCCATATATCAAATGATGAGACAAGAATGACAGAATATTTATGAGAAGAAATACCGTTTTTGATTCATAGACTGACCTGGATTCTTTCAGCAAATCTGTTATTCTAGCTTCGATGATAGACTAATATAGAATTATCATGCAATAGATCAGCACAAGTTGTCAACTGGTTCTTTGTCTTCTTCTTAATTGTAACACATAATTAGAAAGTAAAAACCATCCTGTGAAAGAATCGGCCAGCTCCTGTGTATTTTCTGCGGCCACCACTAATTTACTGCTCACATGACCAATTTACTTCTAATATTATATAATATATTCATATGATGGCACTGGCATGCAGTATGGATTCAACCAGTCGCCCAAAATGGCACCTAACTGTGCAAATATCTCAATTATAATATATTTCTTTTGATGCACTACAAAAGTAACTGAATAATTAGAAAGACTTGGTAAACAAGATGCATAGAAAAGAAACCATTCTGTTTATGAACATAGGAAAGAACTTGGTATAAAGTATTTGATATGGAGGAATGGCACTGACTCATGCATATAATTATATTTATAACCAGATTGTTGTTGAAGCCTACACTTCACAAAGAAATATTGGTGTGACTAGAAAGCTGACCTTATCATTGACATTTTTCTTTATTTCTCCTCCATGAGGTGGGCTATCGATAAGTTTGAGCAGGAGAGATTCTTTGTGTGTGGAAGCTGATTTAACTAGGACCCTCGCATGCTGTAGGCTGCGGACAAGTGGGACAGTCTAGAAAATGATACCTCAAGAAATTTTGAGAAATGGCAACAAATCATGGTTAGTTATTCCATTGAAAATGGTGGTCACGAAAGCTCAAGGAGATTCTATAAAGTTTTGTAAATGTTGTGCACTCCTTTCGAAAAAATGAATGAACATATATATTTATATAAAAAAAATTAATTTTTTAATAATAAATATAATCTATGAGAATCTATATTAGAAAATTGTACATTGACAATCAACGTATTTTCATGTTGTGTAGGAGGATCCATGTTGAGCACTCTTGAGTTTGCATAGTGCTGAAATATCATGAGATTGTAGATCAGCACAAAAATAATAAAAAATTATATAGCAAGAAATTATAATATTTTCTTAATTGAGATAAGATTTTTTTTTTATAAATTACTTATTTAATTATGTATTTTCTTTTGACGTGATTATTAAAATTTTATTATTTTTTATACAATTTTGCTATTGTCGAATTTTAGCTATTATAGAGTAGCTTGTGGGTTGATTTTATCATTCTTGAATATTAATAGTCTTGAATTGAATATCAGAGTCATTTATCTATATTTTTAGGTGATTCTCATGCTTTTTTTTTTTTTTGTAACTTATCTATTAAAACTAATTTAAAAAATAATCATTATTTTATTCGACATCAAAATCTCTCACTCTTTTTTTAAAAAAGTGTATAATATTTGTACAATTTATAATTATCTCTAGCATTACATATTTATAATTGTCCCTGTTTAAACAGCTTATTTTTAAATTACTGCCCAGGAAAATTTACCTTTTTTTAAAAAAATGGCAGAGGCCTACACTAAATTATCATAATTAAAGATGTTTATAATTATGCACGTTATCATAATAAAGATGTTTGTAACTGCAGGACCCGGCCAACGCTTATTGTAAGGGAGGCAGGGTGGTAAAATAAATATTAGATCACTAAAAAAAAAAAAAAATACAGCATCCCGATTGATGGTATGTACGGTTTGAGTCTCTCATTGAATTTCAATCCGAATTTTAATGTGCCATCTTATAATTGCATGACGAATGTAATATGTTTGAGCAGGATATTAAAAATTGTCAATATTTTATTTAAGTTAATTTATATGGCACCATTATCAATTGTCTGTCTCAGTATTTGCATAAATATTTTTATTAAGCTCTGTACGTCTTCATTCCTTCTTCGTCGATCTATTCTTTGCTTGTGTAGATATTTTTAGTAATAAAATTAAATATATTTTATAATAAAATTAATTTTATCATTTGATGTACAATATCAAATAACATTAATTTGTAAATTTATTATTATTCAATTTTTTTATAATTAATGTATTTTTCTTTATTATTAAAGTTTATACAGCATTATTATTGTCAAAAGTTTATAATTTGATTGACATAATTTTAACTTTTAAAATAGAGATATGAAATTCAAAATCGCCTCTCCAAATGTATAAAAATAAAAAATAAAAATAAAAAAGGCACAATTATCAATTCTATGAATCACATTCTTAATTCCTTAATCTTCGTCGATCCATTGTTGCTAGCTTGTGTAGATATTTTTAGCAAGGTCGGTCATGGTATTACAAACAAAATAATATATAAGAATTCATGTTGATGCACCTGATTTGTGAAAAAATACGCTAGATTCTTTTCGATTTGGGAGCTCCAATTATTTAAAGTTAATACACTGGGAATGTACATGATAAAAAAAAAAAAAAATAGGATAATGTTAGTCGAGTGTCAGTAATGATTACGGGGCGTGTCGCCTAGTATAAATATATGGGAAATGATACCCCTAACGACAAATTTGACAACATGTCACTTTTACAACAGTAATTGGCTATACCATCACTGCAATTTAATCACAATTTACAATTTATAATAAAATAAAAATTTTAAAATTTTTATAAACCTCAAACCAAACAAAAAAAAATAAAAGTCAAATTTAAATTTTAAAAATATATCATTTTCAGAATTAATCTAAAAAAATTTCTGTAGCAGCTGTATACAAATACACTTATATATTAGTGTATTTGAGTTGTTTTATTTATTTTTTTATTTTCTTTTAAATATTATTTTAATATTTCTAATCATTAAAAAAAATAAAAAAAATATATATAAAACTTTACTTATATTCATATTCTTAATCATTAAATAAAATTAAAAATTATAAAAAAATTAAATACAAAAAAAATAAGTTATAAAATAATAATAATTCTACCATTTCTATTTTAAAAAACATATTTGAATAAAACACTTTTAATAAAAAAAAAATATATAAGTAAAATATAGAGTGTTTGTATATTACTGTTATAGGAGTTTTGTTTTTAGATTAACTCTTAAAATAATATAATTTTTAAATTCAAATTTAACTTTTTGTTTAGTTTGATGTTTATAAAATTTTAAAATATATTATTTTATTAAAAATTATAAATTGTGATTGAATTGCCGTGGTGCAGGAATTTGTGTAAAAGTGACATCATTTCTATTACTGCGAGAATTTCAAAGTTGGACGAAAAAGTGACATGTGTGATGTTGTAAAATTTGTTGTTGGGGATATCATTTCCCTAAATATATATATTTATTTTCATATTTTTATTATATTTAAATATTTTTTAAAAATAAATATATATTTATATATTAAAAAAATTCTTTAATTATTAAAAAATATTTTTAAAAAATAATTCAATAGAAAAATACATTTTAAACGGCTTAGTAATACTTATCCAAAAAAATATATAAGTAGTGCTTTCTTTGAGAAGGGGAATACAACTTTTCATATATATATATATATAGGGCTATAAAAAGACCGAACCGAACCGATGGACCGGATCAGACTCGTTGTCTCGGACCGAGACCGGACCAAACCGAATGAAATTTGGTCCGGTCCGATCCAAATTTTACATAAACTGATTAATTTCAGTCCAGTCCGATCTAGTCCAAAGGATTTCTCCCCTTGGACCGAACCAGACCGGATCAAACTCCACATATATATACATATATATTTATATATGTATATATATAAATAGTATATAAATTATAATATTAATATTAATATAAATTAATATATTAATATATATTAACATATAATATATATTAATATATTAATATATAATATATATTAATATATTAATATATAATATATACTCTTATAATATTAACATATTATAATTTATTGGTTAATTAGTTGTAGAATAAAAATATAAATTATAATATATCTATATAGAATATTAGTAATAATTTATAAATAATAATGTATTATTATTATTTAATATATTATTACTAATTTACCACTATTTACTAACATATAAATATATAATATATTAATGTAATAGTGTTATTAGTTATAATTTACTAACATACTTAATATATAATATATACTAACATATTAATATATAATATATACTCTTATAATATTAACATATTATAATTTATAGTAGTTAAATTTGGGCCAAAAAAATATTTGATCATTGTAAAATTTTATATTAAATTTAGCCCATTAAATCATATAGGGTAAATCTAGGATGGACCGAACCGCTCTTGGATCGAATTGGACTGGACCAGTATGGACCGAACTCCTGTTCAGTCCGGTCCAGGGTGAGATAATTCTTCGACCGAATGGAATCGGTTCACAAATTTTTCGAATCGGACTAGACTATTTACTCCCCTATATATAATATATACATTTTTTGTATTTTGAGAGATGGGAGTCCACCAAACAGTATTTAGTGTCAAAAGTAATCCAACCATATTTGGGCTTTTTTTTTTTTGATAATAAATACAATAAAATATAAAAAATATAATAAAAAAACACAATAAAAATATAATAAAAAAATAAAAACATAATAAAAGATACAATAAAAAATTAAAATAGAGATAGATTTTAAGGAGATTCAGCCTTGGGCCAAAACCCGATGCCTCCGCTGGCCGTGGGCGACACCACCAATCCCATCGGAACCGTTGGGCTCCGACGAGCTTACCCCTTCAACGACGAGTTCCGGCGATCTCTGATGTGCCCCACAGAAGCGGCATACTGCTTTTAATCGATCGACCTCCAATAAATCTCATATTAATAAGCTAGATCTTTTAGAAAAATACTCATTACATAAAATTAATTTTATAAATTCATATATTTGACATAATTTTTTATATTATAAAATTAATTCTATTATAAAATATATCTATCGAATCACATAAAATTATGTTAATTTATAAAATTATTTTTAATTATTTTTATAGTTTTTTAAATATTTTAATATAGATATATATTCATTTATTAATATTCACTTTATTAACTACTAAATAAATTTTTTTTAAAAGTTAATTGATATTTTTATCTATATCTGATTTAAATTAAGAGATAAGATTAAATGAATTGAGATAAGTTTTGAAAATTAAATAAAATAATATTAAAATAATACTTTTTAATATGATTATTATTTAAAAATCTATAAAAATTAAATTAAAATTAAAAAAGATTAAATTATTTATTATATTTTATATAAAATTAAAAAAAATATAGTAACAATTCTGATTGGAGTTGAGATGTTGAACTTCCAATTCGAACCGACTCGTAGGTTCCGCTTAAATTTGGAGATGAGATGAATTGAGATGAGTTTAGTTTATTTTTTAATATTATTATTATTTTGAAATTTAAAAAAATTATGTTAGAATTAGAAAAAGGTATATTAGAATTTGAAAAAAATATATAAGAATTTATGTTTTATATAAAAAATTATAAAAATATAATAATATAATGAAAATAAATTAAGATGAGTTGAACTTTTTCAAATATAAATGAGACGGTAGTATTACTCACGTAAAAAAAATGGGACTCTTGAGCAATAAGGGTAATTAATGCGCCCAGAAAAAAATATGGGTAATTAATACTTGTGGAGCAGGTAGTATATATATTCACGCATGTACTTTCGAACTTGGACTCTCAATACAAAAGTGTCACTTAACATGTCATTTTCAAGCTACGAAAGGTAATACAAATTACAAAGATCATTTAATTTCTGTGACGTCATAATAGATAGGAACTAGCCAGCAATCTCGCTAGCAGGGGTGGTGCTGGTGCAGTAAACCAGTGTGCACATATGATTGGCATGATCATTAACGACAAAATTCAGGAAAATAAGGAAATAAGAAGGGGCTTGCAAAGTTGCAAGGATGGATGGCGTGTCGCACAATTTGTGGTTGGAATATCTGCAGGTCGAAGATGTATGCCGACATCTCGAGAGGAGATTCAGAGCACGTGTTGCGACTTTGACGCACCCGTGGTGATTTGGAAGAACGTTTCTTCATCATCAATATTGCACCATCAAGTTTGGTTTTCCGGCTGGACGGAATTGCAGCCTGAAATTCTGAATCAGTCCAAAATCCCAGAAAAGCTTCAATCACTTGGATATGACTTAAAGGTATACATAAATACATGAATTCGGATCTTTAAAGTATCGAAGATGCTAATCTAATTAAGATCCATGGAGAGACGTGTTTTAAGTTTCAACCCTATCTTTTTATATTTTGTTTGATATGGTATTAAATTATTGGTGCTACCGTTAAAACTTAAAAATAGCGTGATCCAAAAGAGAAAAAAAAAAATATTTTTGGGCCTCAATGTGGTGTAGAGTTCCCATTAATAATGTAGTGCAATTGTACGATATTTAGGACTAATTTAAAATATGAAAATTGAGAAATAGAGAGTTGATTTGATATTTTATTTGATAAATGGCTCAAGTAATTAAGGTTAGATAGAGAATTTATTCGAAATGCGCTTGATACTCCTTTCTAGCAAAGGCCAAGCAGAGAATTCGCTTGACACTCTACTCAAATAAATATTGCAAGAAATCAGAATTTAAAATTTTCAGCGTCGTTTTATCATAAATATGTCATATTTAACTTATTTTGTATGACTTCTTCAATATATTTTGAAAGAAAACATTTATTAAGCGAGTATTTACTATATGAGAGAACAAAGAATCTTAGAGAGAATGAGTTGAGATTGACTGATTGTAATTTCTTCTGATTAATCAAATTTCTGCAGTTAATATAGACAATTTGTTGAACCACGCATATTACGTGTTGTGTTCTTGATCGTACTTGCTTTTAGTTTTGTTTACTATCGTTAGTGTGTGTATTTTCCATAACAATTGGTATCAAGAGCCAATGTTAGATTTGAAGGAGAATGATAGTTGGAGATAAAGTGAAAGCACCCAGAATCAAAAAGTTCAACAACATTGATTTTGAATAGTGGAAGATGCAGATCGAAGACTATCTCTATGGGAATAGGCTTTACCTTTCACTATTGAGAAAGAAGCCGAAGAGTATGAATAAGGTTAAATGGACTCAATTAGATCGACAGGTTTTGGGGATTATTCGATTAACCTTGTCTAGAATAATGACACATAATATCAATAAGGAGAAAATCACGACGGATCTCATAACGACTTTGTCAGGTTTGTATGAAAAACTATCAACAAATAACAAAGTGCATCTGATGAAAAAATTGTTCAATCTGAAAATGTCAGAAGGTATGTCTGTGACCCAACACTTAAATGAATTCAATATGATCACAAATCAACTATCTTCTGTAGAGAATGAGTTTGGTGATGAGATTAGAACATGGATTCTGTGAGTAGTTCAGCCAGTAAGATGGAACTAAACTACGACAACGTACGTGAACTGATACTTACTGAAAAGGTACGTAGGAGAGACTCTGATGAGTTTTCAAATTCAGAATCGAGCTTGAATGTTGACAATCGGCGTAGAGGACATGGCATGTCAAGCTCCAAGAGCAAGGGATGAGCAAGAAGAGGTTTGGGTAGCATATCATGTGTTGTAATTGTGGTAAGCCGGGCCACATCAAGAAAAACTGTAGGAATCAAGAAAGTGTTGAGTATGATGTTGTAATGTAGTGACAGAAGAAATTCATGATACGTTAATTCTTAAAGTGCATAGTCTGATTGATGATTGGGTGTTGGATTCAGGAGTTTTGTTTCATATCACCTCATATTGAGAGATTATGTAAAATTATGTAGATGGTGATTTTGGAAAAATGTATGCGGTTGATAGAGAGTGATACAGAAGGATTCGAGTCAGATGATACTGAGCTGTCAGATTGTACACTGATGGCGCTAAAATATCTCAAGTTAGCAGATTATACCAAATGTGTGATTATGATCTTTTCTTGATTGGGGTAGTTTTTGGTGTGTTTCATAATTTTTGCCATAACTTTAGCTACGTGTATCGGAATCGCATATAAGATCCTGATTCGAAAAGCTCTTCCAGCATGCATAACTTTGGGTGTGAGTTTTCAAGGCCGAAATCCACTGTTTTTCTTTTTAAATCCTTAATTTCAATTTTTTTTTTTTTGTATTTAGTAATATTTTGTTTGTCGTTTAGGAAATAATTATGAACCTGATTTGGACTAGCTTTTTGGGCAAAATACTTGTTTTATTTTGTATTTGATTTTGACATGATTATTGAGATTTTGCTAATTTCAGTAAAATTATGATGCAGACGATTTTGATTCTACAGTTTAGTTTGTGAACTGATTTTCAATTTATTGCTTGATTTGATAATTTTGAATTGAACATCAGAGGTTTATCTCTGTGTTTTGGACAAATTTCTTGTGTTCTTTCCTATGAATCATCTATTGAAACTAGTTTACAAAATAATCACTATCTGTTCGATATCAAAGAGGCACTAGATGTACTAGGAGTGAGTGATGTACGCAACTGATTACGCCCAAAGAATAACGTGGTCGTTTGCAGTATAGCTTTGGGGTGTCGATTCCACAGGGAGATGGATTGAGAAATTGAAGAACAGTAACGAAATTAACAAAAAGATTAAATGAGTGTGATAAGTAAATTTTAGAGTGTGATGTAAATTAAAACTAAATGAGTAATTTGAAAAATATAAAAATGAGACGAAAAGTAGAGCGTAGGGAATTCTTTGTATATTTGTGGTATTCAAATTTATTCTTAATTCATTGATAACTCAATTAAGAATTCTATATCCAAATTTTTAATCGGAATATATAACATTAATAATCAAAATTTAAATCAAATATAACTCTTTGAAAAATCATTCTTCGTGCTTAACTTTCATAAATTGTTATCGATATTGAGAAAATCCAACGACGACAATATACCCAAGAGGCGATATTGCAGCAGAGAATTAAATCAATATAGATATTCAATTGCTCCAAACATAATTATAGAACTAATTCACTCAATAGAAAAAGCATGACTGAATCCATAAACGAAATAGATTCTATATTTATTTGAAGACGAAAAACATCACAAATAAATTGAGAATAATATAACAAAAGAGTTTTAATATTTAAAGACTAAATACATGAATCAAAAATAAATTACAAACACCATCACACACACAAGTTCATTTCTAGCCCTCCTTGAGAATTTAGTTACACATATTGAAAATATGCAACAAAAATTCTCCAAGGGATAATATGGAAGAGCCAACCATTATTTTCTTCTCTCTTCTTTGATTTTTCTTTTCTTTTCTCAAGCTCTCAAAATAATGGCTCTTCCAAAGCATCCTCCCACACTAAGTATTGTCTTAGAACACACACCTTTTCCTTCTACTTATAAGCATCCTTCATGCAAGTTGTCATGACAAAATCATCACAATTTCAACTTGTTTTACCATGTGCCATTCTTGAATCAAAGTGATTTGTGAGTTGTCATTTTGATCATTTGTTTTCCCACCATGCATGAGCTGGATTTTGCTTGTAGGTTGAGTGTTTCAATTCTGCTTTTCTATCCATTAGTTGTCTTGTATGATTTAATATCTTGTGGTCAAATAATTTATCTACAAGAAACTTGAGTACACTTCATCTTGCATATGAATTGATCATTGAATTTCCAAGTTGGTGTAGGAGTGCTTGCTGGAAAATATTATGATGACATTTGGATTTGATGCAAGTGGCTGAAAAATATCCAGGAACGTCAAGTGGAGGTGCCTCCACTTGATGGTCGATTTTGTCTTAGATTGAGTGGATATATCTTCAAATATAAAACATAAAAGTTATATATATTTCTCTTACGGTTCTATATCATCTTGAATCAGCTCAATCGGAGATTGTATGAGAGAGTTATGCCCATATTACGAAAAGATGTCAGAATTGTCTAAAATTCCGCAATTATCTTCATTTGCTCCTAATGCCTCTATTTGTGTCCTAAATCAAAATATAAGAATAATGAGTATATTTAGGCATCAAATAGAATAAAGTATTAAACATTAAGAGAGTAAAATATGGCATTTTATATTTTCATCAATATATTAAATCATGCTTATATCTATCTCAAGATAAATGACCATTAATTTTAATAACATGAGTTATATCCATTATTTTCTCATTTCTTTTAGTATTTAAATAGAGTATTTAGAGTGCATTTTTGTGCACTCATCACACCCTCCAACTTATTCATTGCTAGTCCCTAGCAATTTTCATGCAAAATGATGAGAAAGACCAAAGAAAATCACACATAGGGGCCATCAAGACACATTTTTCAAATTTACATATCAAAACAATCTTAAGAATTCAATAACCCTTTCACAAGTAATTCAAATATAGCAATCCACAGAGTGTGTATGTGTTCCAAACTATTTTTATCAAATCATAGGTTTCGACACATGCAACATTAAAATATCTTAAGCAAAAAGGTTCAACTCCATAACTCATGGGTATAGAAGTGTTTCATGTAAGGGTTCTCTCTATGGAGTTAACAAAGGTATATATTTACTCTCATGAAAATTTAGCCAATTATATATAAGTAACAAGTAAACATTGATCTTATGATAGGAATACTAACAAATTAGATTTCCACCATTTTTTCCACAAGCATACTTAGGATCGGAAAAATCAACACAAAGGGTTGTAATGTGGCTTAGGTTTTGGGTTCATAAGAAGAAAAGGTGAAGAGGTTTCAAAAACTTTCAAGTATACATAAAAAGGAATCTGTTAAATTTTTCAGTAGACTATATTTTCCTTTTGATGTACTTTTTAATTTTTTAGATTTTTGACTAAGTACACTTTTCCATTTTCTTTTGCCACTGGTGTCTTCTTAATTTGATGAACTCTTTCATGAATAATTTGATGGACACATCTAGCACCATGCCATTTTTGTCATGGTTTTCTTTTTTCTTATTCTTTCTTTTTTTTTAAATGATAATTTCACACCTAGTACACACTTGGAAGTAAAATGGTAGGAAAATATAATGTATAAGCTATACTCCAATGTGGAGAGGTATGGATGATGTAGATATGAAAAGAAAAGGCCATATGTGTATATTGGCTCAAAATTGGCTGCTAGGGATCTATGATGAAAAGGCTCAGTTTGAAAGGCTCAGACGTTAATCCTAAGTTGACTTTCGTCATATCCTAAGTATATCCACCATCTTACCACAAACCATGTAATGATATTTTCAAAAGAAGTGTCAAATTTAACAGATCAATGGATACTTATCACAATTTCTGTATTTGTAAGCTCTCAATTCTCACAAAATTCACATGAATACTTGAGCAAAATAATTCTTTAGTTACATGTGTCAAATCACCATATTACCACAAAGTTTGAATAAGTACATAAAAATTTTTTTGTGGATGCTTTAGCAAAATGATTTAAGATGGGTTTGTTGAATTCACCAAGATGGTTATGAATCAGCATGAGTATCATGTGTGAAAAGATGCCTGCGCGAAAAAAAATTTGGCAATTTTTTATATTTTGATTGAAATATGCCACAGAGTTTAAATGATAAATTTGTATTCCCACTCCCCAACTTAAATGAAACATTGTCCTCAATGTTTAAAAATCAAAATTGAATGGGGAGTAACTAAAAAGGGTAGGATACACCTGATGTGTGATGTGGATAGCTCGCTAAGCGTCAAAAGTAGTGATCTGAAATGACAAAATGAAACTATCCTGCAAACAAAAATAAAGAAAATAGTAGTAAACAAAAATAAAACAAAACAAACAAGATAATAATAATAATAATTATTATTGTTGCATGGTGTGGTCAAAATTGATAGACCAAGTCTACAACCGGACTATCTTCCACTTCTTGAACTATTCCTCCTGGGTCAAAAACGAAATGCTTATTTGCCTAATAAACTCGGTGCTCGAGTTTCACAGGTAGGTGGCAAGGTTTTAGATTAACTTTTGGTACTTGCCCACTTGAAGGAATCTGTTTTTCATTTTTCTCAAGCAACTCCTCAAACTTCGGTTGCCAAGTCTGTGTGCTATAATCTTGAGTATTGTCAAAAATTGCACAAATTTTAGCTACATCAGACGAATCATTGATAGGATTAAACTCAAAATCAACAATAAAATTCTTAAGGGGACCAGAATCATGAGTTGTGAAAACTTTCTTGTCTATGAGTGAGTCAATCATATATATCTGCTGGCACTCGTGATTCTTCACAGTTTTTTGTGCCATATATTGACCATGAGGTACAGACTGAGTTTGAGAAGGGAACTTACCTTACTCATTTACACTCAAGAAACTCGTTATTTTAGATATCTGGCTCTTTATCTCCTTTTGTTCTTCAACAACCTGCATAATTAAAGACTCAAATTTTTGGTTAGTCTTACCCTGTACTTCAATAAATGCATGCAAAGTGTCTTCTAAAGAATTTCTAAAAGATTGAGGTGCATGGTGTGGTGCAAGATATGATCTAAAAGGTTGTGCAGGCTGTTGGTTTTCAGACTTCCAGCTGAAGTTGGGGTGATTACGCCATACTCTCATGTTAGCATGTGTAGGAGAGTCTTGGGCATGATGATCTACCCCACCACAGACAATACATGGCCCAAAAGATTCTGCATGATTAGCCATGTGTGTTGGTTTTGAGTTTTTGGTTTTCAATAACTCTAATTCTTTGGTGAGCATTTCAACCTTAACCTTAAGGTTATCCTCCTCCCTTAGATGGTAAATACCACCACTCAAGTTTCCTGTAGGTCGTGACCTATTTGTGCTATCAGTAGCACTAGATCCAATCCAAGTATGAGCTTTTTCAGCAAGTTCATTGAGGTACTCTATGGCCTCAACATGATTTTTCTGTAAAAATTCTCCATTGCACATCATTTCCACGAATTGATGTTCGCTGGGCGTAAGCCCTTCATAAAAATAACTCACTAAGCGCCAATTCTCATATCCATGGTGGGGACACATACTCAGTAATTTTTTAAATCTTTCCCAAGACTGGTACAAAGTCTCACTATCCTTTTGTGCAAAGGTAGAGATTTGTCTTTTTAAAGCATTGGTCTTATGTTGGGGAAAGTATTTATTGAAAAACACTTGAGTCATCTCACTCCATGTTCCAATAGACCGTGGTCTTAGTGAGTACAACCAACTCTTAACTTTATCTTTCAAAGAAAAAGAAAAGAACTTTAGCCTTACCGTGTCGTCAGTGGTATTTTTACTGTGGAATGTTGCAACTACTTCCTCAAATTCCCTAATATGAACATAGAGGTTTTCATTTTCTAGACCATGAAAAGTCGGAAGTAATTGTATCATTCCTATCTTGAAATCTACGTGACGAACATTAGGTGAGAACATAATACAGGATGGTGTGGCTGTTCGTGCGGGATGAAGATAATCTTGGAGGGTTCTAACAAGTTGGTCTACGTGTTCACTCATCGCGTCAGAATTGGAAGAATTATCAGACAAGCAATTAGAAAAATTAGATTCTGAATCTGATTCTAGCACGAGTCTACTAGCAAACCGTCTAAAAGCGTCTCTGTACCTACGCATGCAAAGTAAAGAAAAGCGTAATACTGGAAAAAATAATTATGAAAAGAAAAGTAAAATAAAATAAAGATGCAGAAATTTAAAAAGAAAATGAACGAAGTTGATGTAGGAGTGCTTGCTGGAAAATATTATGATGACATTTGGATTTGATGCAAGTGGCTGAAAAATATCCAGGAACGTCAAGTGGAGGTGCCTCCACTTGATGGTCGATTTTGTCTTAGATTGAGTGGATATCTCTTCAAATATAAAACATAAAAGTTATATATATTTTTCTTGCGGTTCTATATCATCTTGAATCAACTCAATTGGAGATTGGATGAGAGAGTTATGCCCATATTACGAAAAGATGTCAGAATTGTCTAAAATTTCACAATTATATTTATTTGCTCCTAATGCCTCTATTTGTGTCATAAATCAAAATATAAGAATAATGAGTATATTTAGGCATCAAATAAGAAAAGTATTAAACATTAAGAGAGTAAAATATGGCATTTTATATTTTCATCAATATATTAAATCATGCTTATATCTATCTCAAGATAAATGACCATTAATTTTAATAACATGAGTTATATCCATTATTTTCTCATTTCTTTTAGTATTTAAATAGAGTATTTATAGTACATTTTTGTGCACTCATCAGCAACACACTTCCAAACATGGACATGTGGACTTTACAATAAATCAAACACATTCTAGATCTGAAGAAAAATTTAATATTTGGGACAACTTGATAACAGCGGTTAAGGGTGTAAATGGTCCGGTCCTATCCGAGAAATTTGTGGACCGGTTCCATTCAGTCCAAGAATTCTCTCACTCTGGACTAGACCAAACTCATATTTGGTCCATACCGATCTGATCTAGGGGTAGTTCAATCCAGTTCAGGGACACCTGATATGATTTAATAGACTTAATTTGATTCAAAATCTAGTAATGATTAAATATTTTTTTACCCAAATTTAATTATTTTAAGTCGAATTTACTTATTTTTCACATATTTAAGCCAAAAAATATTAAAAAAAACTTACTCTTAAAAAAAATGATAAAAGAAAAATAATCTAAATAAAAATAAATAATCTAAAAAAATAAATAATTAATTATTGGCATATAATATATTGCAGTGACGCTATCATTTGGCAGACTAGATGGCCCATGGGTATAAAAGCTCATCTTAAGAAGCAATACTAGTAACTACTAGATAGGTAATGTACTTTTTGCGTTTGTACGATCTAGTCCGGTCTAACCAGTTTGCTCTGATTCGGTCTTTTAACAGTCTTAACAGCGATTATGAAGTAGCGTTCTCTGGAGAAACTTGGAAGATCACTAAGGGTATGCTGATTTTAGAGTATGATAAGAGATCTAACTTTTTATATTTAACATCAGAGTCTAGTGATGTGCAGAAAAATACAAGAATACAAAAAGATAGCTTTGATCGCATGAAACATATGAGTAAGTCAAAGAGGGTCAGCTTTGTCATTCCTCGTGTAAGTTTAAGAAGTTGGCTGAGGTTGCCAAGATCAGTTCGAGACTAGATACTCCTAGTGCAGTCAGCAGTAAAAGTTGTGAATCGCCTATTGGATATACTGACTAAGGACAATGTACGTGGGAGACTAAAGTTAGGCTCAACTTCAGTTTGTTTTTTGGCTTGAAGGCGGAGTTATAAGCTACATATATGATAGAGCTTGGCTTGCAACAAGGGCTAGCATGTGGAGACCTAGTCTCCAATTGAGAGATTATTGGATTGCATGTGGAGTATAGTTTGAGAGTTGAAAATTAAGAAATAGATAGTTAGTTTGACACTCCACTTGACTGATGGCTCGAGTAAAGGCCAAACAGATAGTTTACTCGACACTTCACTTGACATGTCACTTAAGTGAATATCACAAAAAATATGAAATTAGGATTTCTAGCATTGCTTTACTACAAATATGTCATATTTGACCTGTTTTATAAAGATTCTTCAATATTTTCATAGGAAGCAACTGTCAAGTGTGTATATTGTATGAGAGAGCAAAAAGTTTTAGAGAGAATGAGTTGAGATTGAGTGATTGTAATCTCTTTTGGTTAATAAAATTTTTACAGTTATATGAACGTAGGCAATTTGCTGAACCAGGTATATTGTGTATCGTGTGCTTGATCGTGCTTGCTTTTAATTTTGTTTATCATTGTTAGTGTGTGTGTGTGTGTGTGTGTGTGTGTGTGTGTGTGTGTGTGTGTTTTGCATAACAGTGTGCATACGTCCATGGATGTGTATGGTATTTAAATGCAAAGACATAATAAAGGAAATACAAATTTATGTAGTTCAACACAAAACCTACGTCCACAGAGTTTGAGAATGAGGTTTCCATTATAATATGCTAGTTTATAGTCTCTCTTAGCCTCTCATCTTCATTGTACAATAAAATTTGAGTTTCACTCTATGATTTTCTCTTCTCATTAGAATCTTTTTGTCATGAGGTTGAAGAAGGTAGAGTCCTCAAGAAACCTGGCCCCAAAAGTCTTCAGACTCTTGTGTGCTCGTCCTTTTTATTTTTCGATCTTTTTATTTTTTATGTCACTTCTCTTATTTTATATCAATTCATCTATTGTTCTCTCTTCACATGCCTTTATTTTCTATGCCTAATGTACTGCATTTCTCATGCCTTTATTTTCTATTCCATCATTCTTTCATCTCTCTTAGTAAGTCCTCCCAATGGAGTGGATTTAAGAAATTCCATGTGCTGGAAAAAAAATGATCGCCTCACAATTGGTAAGTAAGTAAAAATTACGTAATTTTTCAATTTTTTGATCAACATCAAGGATGATAAAAGAAAGACAATTTAACTAAAAACTTGCAAAATTGTATTTCTCTCTATATTTTGTAGACTTCTTAATCGGACAACTTTAAAATTGTAATGATAATTTTTTATAATGATATATTAGATTACTTTTTAATGAGTGGCCAACATATGGAACAATTGATAATTAGGTATATCGTAGAGTCAAGGTTCAATTCATGAGATTTATTATGATAATATCTGAAATTATTATTTATCTCAAAAAATTAAACTAATAAAAAAAGTAAATTTAACTATTTATATTATATTCTTGACTAGTCATGATCTACAATCGGATCTGGAATACATTCCCAGTGGTTTTAGGTGGAACTCTTGGTCCTATCAAATGTTAAGTCAAGACATTGTAACAATCATTTATGAGATTATGTATTTTTTTATTTTTCTATAAATGATGTAAATGGGGCCAAAATGATTGAATTATTGGCGGTATTAAAAGGACTACAATTTTGCATTTTTCTTAGTCTTCCAAAATTAATTATTAAATCTGATTGTTTGTTGCTAGTGTAGGAGCTTCAAGCTGAGTCGGTTTCCTCCTCCTTAAATGAAAATTTAATTAAGATGTTAAAGAAATGATAAAACGTTTCCTTAAGATTATTATTCAACATTTACCTAGAGAAGAAAATAATATAGCTCATTATTTAGCTCATTTTACTTATAATGTTTTAGACATTCAAATATGGTGAAATAATGTCCCGAATTTTATTGATCATGCTCTTTAGTGTGATCAATGTGCTTTGTAAAATTATTTCTTTTAATGAAAGATCTTTTATAAAAAAATATATTATAAAACAGTTAAATTCATCTTAACCTAAAAAATTTAAACTTATCTCAATAAAACTCACAAAAAATTTATTTACAACTCAACTCATTCCATTCCAATAAAACCTGTAAAATACTTCTTATACATAATTTCTTGAGATTTTCCTACAATGTTTTTAGAAAGCATGCTCATATACGTATGTCCGCATACACATGGCTAGAAGAGACACATCCATGTGTGTCTATACGAGTTTTACTATTTATTATTTTCGTACATCACACATTATACTTATTTTTATTTTTTTTTCCTTCTTAAAAAAATTAAAATTTTCTACTTATCATTTATATATCACATATTTGATAAGATAAAAAAAAAAAAAATGTGATATGTCGTGTATGAGAATGATAATTAATAGAATTTCTCATATATTTTTTTGGTGGGAGAAATTTTCATATATATATATATATATATATATAAGTTTTGCTACTCATTATTCTCACATACCCCAAACACACACTTTATATATATATATATATATATATATATATATATTTTAAATTATTTTTTATTTTATTTTTTTAAATTAATTAAATTCTACTGATCATCATTCAAATGCTACACATTTGATAAGAGAAAAAGAATGTGAGCACACACCATATCTCTTTTATTTTTTTTCTTTTTTTACTAATAAATATGCGATGATAAGTACAATAATATAATTAGTTTAGTAAGAGTAAATAAAATTAAAAATTAAAAATATATATGTATGATATATAGTGTTAGATGATAAGTAGCATAATATATATATATGTTATATGTCAACTATTCATCATGTCTCTCTCTCAATATACCTTAGCCTTGGATGGTCAAGAATGCCAGTTACATGCCTACATGCAAGTTCTTTTAAATTCCCCATGCTCATACTCTAGTGGGGACAAAAGATATATGTATTCTAAAGCTACCCAATTCATACTTTTTACTTTTTAGTCCGACAGTTCTCATGAAGTGCAGATTTTTAGACCACTCTATGTGCCACCTACTTTCGAAGCTGCTGACTTTGTTTGTTTGGCTGTTGGCATCCATATTCAAACAATCCCGTCAAGATCATATATCGATCCTTCCGACTTTTTCTTTTTTGCTTGCGATTTGACGGGATGGCTTCCCTCCACCATTCTTATCGGAAGGCTTTGCTTGCTTTTCATTTCCCACTCTCAAATTAGAAAGTGAAGTTACCTCCATCACCAAAAACTTGTAGTACAGGCCTGTTGCAGAACTCAGTTTGTTGTTTGAGTCTCTCAACCGCACAAAATTTAACACAAAAATTTTATAAAAAAATAAACCCACTTTTAAGATACATTTTTAAAAAAAAGAAAAGTCAAGATTATATATTTAATAATAACCTTTATTCTAATCTTATCAATATAATTCTCACTTATGATGGAAAAATATTATAATTATACACTAAATACAAAGAATTTTATAAATATATATAAAAAAAAATCCCGAACACTACAAAACCAAAGCAAACAACTTATTCAATCACTAAACAAAGCAAATAAAAAATCTAACAATCCTACATAAGCAGAATGCAAGATCATAAATAACGCCTTGTTAGGATTTGAAGATGAAATCAATTTAATATAAGTTTAGTTTATTTTTTAATATTATTGTTATTATGAGATTTGAAAATTGTATATTAGAATTTAAAAAAAGTGTATTGGAATTTAAAAAAGATGTATAGGAATTTATGTTTTGTATAAAAAATTATAAAAATTTAATAATAAAATGGATATAAGTTAAGAACACTTCTGAATCCAAACCGGGCTTAAAACACAGTCAAAACCCGTGTACAGTAACTCCAATACCAAGTAACGCCTCAACCCAGCTTGTTTCAAAAACCCACCTTCTACAAGGTGAACAATGTTTCTGAAAAAGAAAGAACTTTTATAATCAATAAACCCTCTACTAAAAGATCATAAGAACCCACAAGATCTTCAACACATTCATCCATCAGCTTGAGAAATTCGAAGACTTGCCAATCCCAGCTTATACAGTCGATAAAATCCTCTTAGCTCCCTTGGAAAAAACCGGATGTCACTATACTCCATATTTTCACCAAGAGTACCCGCTTTTGTCAAAAAATTCGCAGCTGAGTTTTCTTCTTTAAAACAATAATGATAAGTAAAATCCAACTCGCTTATCGGTTCTATAATTTGTTTCCAAAAATCTCATAGGTACCAAAGAGTGTACTTCTTAAAGAGCCAAGAAACCACCACTTTTAAATCACATTCAACTTCCACAGACACACACACCCTAGACTTTTGCACATGATTAAACCTTCGAAAACAGCTTGAAGTTCAGCCTCATTATTAATACAATAGTCAAAAGATTTAGAAAAAGCTGCTATTAGATTCCTAAAACTATTCTGAATGACACCTCCCCCTCCTCAATCTCTTGGATTTCCAAAACTACTATCATCCCCATTAAGTTTGACACGGACATGTAAATGCCTCACCCAATGAAACACTTTTGAGGTACATGATTCATTATTATCAACATCTATATTAAGTCTTTAGGGGTCCACATCCGAATCCAAATTCAGATATTTGGATATCCAAGTTCAAATATTGACTTTTTAAAAATAGATAGATATCCATTTGAGAAAACCCAATAAAAATTTAGATTGATATCTAGGGGTGGGCAATGGGGCCCTGTCATCTGCTGCCACACCCCCGTCTGCCCCACTCTTGCATGGACGGGGCAGGCCCTTTCCGATTTAGTTTGGACTCACTATACCAAACTAGAGGGTGTTGACCCCAATAACCCTTAACCAAAGTGTGTGCTAAAGTAAATAGATGCACTATAGGAGACATGGTACATCCTAATTAAATGTCCACTTAGGGGAGAGCTCGGTCCGGTTCGGTCAGTCCTGGGGGAGTTTGCCAGACCGGATAGGACTTATTTGGTCCAGGGTTTTCCCATCCTGGACCAGACCGAGAACCCCTAGGATTGGACCAGACCGGTCCACTTCGGTCTAGTCCGATCCGGTCGGTCTATTCGGTCCATTCCAAAATACATTATACTATTATAAATATTTACATATACAATATACTATATTTATACTATAAGTTTATAACTATTAACTCTTATAATATGTTAATATATTAAATTAATACAATATATACTAAATTATTAATATGATATATTTAGTAAATTAGTTTTAATGTATTATTATTATTCTTAATATATAAGTTAATTAATAATATAGAATATATTTAAAATATATATAAGGTAGGTATGGTCCGATCTGGTCCGGTCTGGGGTGGAAAAGACCCAGACCGGGACTAGGACTGAACCTATCCGTTCCAGGAATTTTGGACCGGAATCGACTAGGACCAGTCTTGGTTCAGTCCGGTCCGGTCCAAAATGACCGGTCCGGTCGGTTTGGCCACCGACCAGACCGGCCAATGCTCTCCCCTAGGTCCACTTAGAATAACAATTTAAAAAAGTCCAATATTAAGATCTTTACAAGAAAAGAATCCATCTAAACTAGAGATTAGACTTAAAAAATGGCGGATGGGAGTAATAGGCGTGCAATATTGAAGAGATATACTAAGTATGATCCCGAGTAGTGTAGAAGAAACCTAGGTCATATGGTCATCATGGATGAGCTACCTTTAATTTGTGGGATGGGAAAGGGTTTTGAGTATATTCTAAGTACTTAGAACCAATTTTTAATCTTCACTCTCGCCACATGGTAGCAAAAGATATAAACAAATATTATTTGCCTCACGATCAATACTTGGACATCAATCTAAAATCTTAATTATATATCTTTGATTGTGCATTTTGTTGATTGTGTTCAAAAATTACACAAAAAAAAATTATATTTTTCGTATTATTGATCATAAGGGTGAGATGATTGAGAGGGTCTTGAAGGCCGCAATAAAGGGGTGAGGGTTGGAACGAGTTGTTAGTTTAATTGATAATGTCTTGTCTAAAGATGTCGTACTAGGACATCTTAAGACCTATCTTAGAGAGGCAAATAAGGCAATTATAGGTGGTGAGTATTTGCATGTGAGATGCACGGCACATATTCTAAATAAAACTGTCAATGATGGTTAGAGGGATCTTGATGACTCGATTGCCCGAGTCGGGATTGTGGTAAGATTTGTGAGATCCTTTTTCTGTGAGATTGGAGAAATTTAAGATTGTTGTGAGGTCTAGGGGCCTACATCCAAGAAAGAGCTTTGTACTGATGTTTCTACAGAATGGAACCCAACATTCTTGATGTTGGAGGCAATCCAATAATATAAGTTGAAATTTGCATCATTGGGTGATGGAAACATCTAATATGTAAAATATTTCGATGATCACAGGAGATTTAGGAAGCTCATGGATGATGATTATAAAGTTGTCACAAGACTATTTGGTTCTTTGTACACTACATTTTGTCAATTCTCTCAGCAGGTATGTAAGGTAAAAGAAAAAGTAGATAATATCATCGTGGGTGGCCATATTAAGATGTAGAAGATAACATTGATGATGAGGGTGAAGTACAACAAGTATTACAGAGATTTCAGTGGGGCCAAAATTTTGTTATATGTAGTTGTTTTTCTTGACCCCTAGTTTAAGATGGATGGCATGATATATGATTGGGGAATTGCTCATGGGCAAGCATGGGTAGAGCTTATCATGACAAGGGTTAGGAAAATTCTAATTAGATTATTTGATGAGTTTATCATCTTGCTTTATGGTAATATTACGACACCTACACCTACTCTCCACCAATTCCTAAAGTCGGGATTGGAAAAAGACATAGATTGGACTGAGGTGAGAGGTTGGAGCAGAACCCTATAGTCTGTCAATCTACGGAGGCTCAATTAAAGATAGACAAATACTTGACAGTGGAGCTTTAACTATTTGCATGAGACTTTGATATATTAGTTTAGTGGACGATGAATGTCGTGAAGTATACCATCTTTGGAGAGAGAGCCCGTAGTACTTTGACCATCCCTATTAGCATCATAGCTTCAGAGCTGTCCTTTAGTACTAGAGGGCACATATTGGATCTATTTCGGAATTCATTATCTACAACTACAATAGAGGCATTGATTTGCACGTAAAATTGGATAAAAATGACCTTAATTTATGTTCTAGATGCTCCTCTTTATGATTAGGTCGATGAGGAAGAAAGTGATAATCAACATGGATTTGGTAATCATGGACGTGAATTTCATTTTTTTTTATTTAATTTATTTATATTGATTTTATAGGTATTAATTTGAAATCTAATTGTTATAGCAATACATGAGATGATGTCTACGGCTACTTCTACTGCAATATGACTTTGTGTGTATTGGACCACCATTACCATTTCTAATTGGTTTGCACAATTTGTCCCTTAATTGTTATTTACATGTGTAATGTTAAGAACCTAATGATCTATACTCATCTTAATCTTAATGACCCAATCTCATCTTGGTTAATACTTCTAATGTTTGATTTTAAATTTTTGCTTCATGTTTATAATTCTATTTTTTTTTCTTTATAACTTATTAACATCATAGGTTTTATGACCTCAATTCCCATATTCTCATAGAAGTCAACTGAACTCATCAATAGTTTATTAATTTACAATTAGTTAATTATAATATTTACTATTTTTAGATGAGTTTGTAATTTTGTTATAGTTTATTTGTTTTCTAAATTTGTATCATTGTAATAGCTTTGTGATGAATATTAGTTAATATTTAATAATGGGATAAAAACTTATTTGAGCCAGAGGCCTAGCTGTAGGGTGTCGCTGGGAAGGGGGACGAATAGATGGAGCCACTCCTGGACCTTGGTATATGGACGGGATACCTCGCCCTCATATGGACGAGAGCGGACTCTATGGAAGAATTCCCCACTCCTACCCATGCGGGGGGCAGGAAAGGGGTGGCACCGCCCCTTTCCTTCTATGCGTGGAAAGAGGTGGAGCCAGACATAGAAGGATTAGACAGATAAACTTAATTCCACGACAAGTTAAAGACTTAGTAAAAAATCTATCATGACATAAATATAATAAACATAAAATTCTTCATAAAACTTTCCACGCATGAGATAATAAAAAAAACATTAACAATTCATACTTATGATATGCATAACTTTCTTTTTTTGATAAAAGACATCGCTTTCATTTCATGAAGAGCAATTACGTAGGAAAATTATCCATCCACACATATTGAGAAACAAAAGAAGGAACAGAGTACATCCATAGAGCAACAGTGTCCACATTCCATGCATGCTTTGCGAGATAATGCGCCACCCGATTACCCATACGTGGGACATGTTGAATCGTATACTCCTCAAACTGGGACAACAGCCTCTTGACCTCACATTGGAGATTTCCCAAGGCAGATAACTCCATTTCAGATGATTGCAAGGCCTCCACTAGTAGTAAGCAATCACTCTCAACAATTAATTTTTTAAATCCCAATTGAGAGCTAAATTGCAAACCACGGAGCATAGCTAATACTTCCAAAGTTTCAGCATCAGAGACATCATGTTCTGTCATACTAACAACCATAATAACCTGGCCTCAATCATCACGTAATACTCCTCCCACCCTTGCCTTGTGATAATTGAAGAATATAGTGCCATAAACATTTAACTTGAGAAAACCAGTGGGAGGTGCTATCCAGGATGAAGCCGATTTTTCTCTTTGCCCTCGGGTATCTTTTGGGACCTTATATTGTAAACTTAAAGCATGGTTAATAACCGACTTAGGGGAGAGCACCTGCTTGTCATTAACCATCCTATTTCATCTATACCAAAACGCCCAAGCTATTAGAAAGAATCTTTCTAGAAGAGATATATTTCCCTTCTGAATTATTCTCTTGGCCAACTCCAAGACAGAAGTAACAACCTCAAACATATCGAGAATGGGCATAATAGAATACCAATGACCAATGATGGGAGGACAGGTAAACATAGCATGCAGGGTATCTTCACATTGATGTCCACATACCTCACATTGGTCTGATGATAATACATGCCGATGACAAAGAGCTTTCTTTGTTGGCAATCAATCAGTATAGAACCTCCATGCAAAAATCCTTATTTTATTAGAAATCTGCATTCGCCACAACTACCGCCATAGTTGCTTATTGTCATTGGCAATAGAAGATTCGGGATGGGTCAGGGCTACTGTCATGTTTAGCCTCCAATAGCCACTTCTAATACTGTATTTTCCATTCTTCTCATATTTTCATATCCATGTATCGGTATAAGTTCTAGGGCTTAGAGTAATTTTCAAGATGTCGATTGTAACATTTGGATTGAAGAAGGCTCTAACACGGTCCACATTCCACTATCTGGATTAGGCATTAATAGAACTAGAAACAGTCTGAGAGGGGTCTGTTTTGATATGTGTTTGGCAGCCATCAATGAAGACCTGTTTTGATTCCCATATCCCTTTCCATGCATACGAGGGATTGCATCCTAACTGGGTCTCAAAGAAAGAATATCCTGGAAAATATTTAGCCTTACAGACTTAATGGAGAAGAGAATTATCCTTCTTGAAAATCCTCCCAGCTTGCTTTGCAAGGAAAGCACTATTGAACCAATGTAACTTTCGGAATCCCATACCCCCAAACTTCTTTGGAACACACAATTGCTCCCATTAACACTAGTGTATCTTCCGTTTTCCATCTCTCATAACCCACCAAAATTGGGCCATTAGCTTCTCAAGATCTCGACAAAGACTAATGGGGAGTTTAAAGCAACTCATTGAATAAGATGACAATGATAATGCAACTGCTTTAATTAGGATCTCTCGGCCACGTATAGAAAGGAATTTTTCTTTCCACCCCTGCAAACTCTTCCAGACCCGCCCTTTTAGATCAGCAAACGCCACTATTTTTGACCTCCCAATAACTAGTGGTAAGCCTAAATATTTTTCGTACTGTTGGATTAAACCCCCCCTCCCCCCTAATCGCCATAATATCATTCTTTGTGGCCTAAGAAGTGTTATTGCTAAAAAATATTGCTATCTTGTCTCTATTAATCTTTCGACTTGAAGCCCTTTCATACTTATCTAATAGCAGGAAGATATTTGCAAAAGTAGTCACGTTTGCCTTGTAAAAAATCATTGAACCATCGGCGAACAACAAGTGATTAATCCTAGGAGCGCCACGACAAAGTTTGACTCTAGCTATGCTTCCTTGGACCTCAGCTTTGTTAAGTAAACTTATTAACCCTTCGGTGTAGAGAAGATATAAGTAAGAGGATAATGAATTCCCTTGTCTAAGACCTCTCGAAGGGAAAATAGGGTGGGATGGTGCTCCATTAATCATTATCGAAAAAGGTCACAAATTTGACACATTGCATGATCAAATGAACTAGCTTTGAACTCAGATCCAACTTCAACCTAATAAGCTCCAAAAAATCCCACTCCATTCAATCATAAGCTTTAGACATATCCAACTTCACTGACATAAATCCCTAATTGCCATATATGTTATTCTTCAAATAATGTACTAACTCGTATGCCACAAGCACGTTGTTCGTGATTAGCCTTCCTGGATCAAAGGTAGATTGTGATGTCGAGATGAGACAAGGGAGAACCAGCTTCAAGAGATTAGCAATAACTTTCAAGATTACTTTATATAAATCATTGCATAAACTGATCGGTCGAAAATCCAAAATAGAAACAACATTATTCAATTTAGGGATTAAAACCAAAAACATATGAATTAGGCCATCGAGGAGAATACCAGTCCGTAAGACATCCATGCATGCATCAGTAACATCATTTCCAACCAAACGCCAATATTTCTAAAAAAATAAAGGAGACATACCATCGAGTCCTGGGGACTTGTTGGGATGCATTTGCTTCAAAGCCTAATACACTTTTTTCCAAGAGAATTCCTTGTCCAGATTCATAGCCATCTCAGTAGGAATACATGCATTAATATTATCCAGAATATCAAAATCATCTCTCTCAGAGGATGTAGAAAATAAAACTTTAAAATAATCTATAATGAGTTGGTCCTTGCTCATTCGTGCCAAATACCAACATCATTCTGGAGTTTAAAAATAGCATTCCTCTTTCATCTTTGAGAAGCTTTGGAGTGAAAATACTTTAAGTTCTTGTTCCCGCTGCCAAGCCACTGGATTCAGGAACGTTGTCGCCACATTAATTCTTTCCTTTCTAGCCAGATTTGCACCTCCTTGCGAGTTTGATGAAGCTTGTCAGTGTCAACATACAACAGGTCTAGTGCTTCTAAATCCTTTAATCTTTCCCGTGTTTCAGACACCTTTTTGTGAACCAGTCCAAAGGAGAAAAAATTTTATTCCGTTAAATACCCCACACAAGTCTTTATACGGGCCATTGTAGCACTCATCGATTCACCTGGTATTTTTGCTTGCCATACATCTTCAATAATTTTGGCATAACCAGCATGGCCAACCCACATAGGTTCAAAACGAAAGAGTCTCTTCCATTTGGGTTGCTAAAGACACCCCCCGTTGATAGCCAAATAGGGATATGATCAGAGTAAGATATAGTTTTGTGCGTCACCACAAATTTTGGAAATGCTAATAACCAAGCAGAATTTTTCAAATAGCGGTCCAAACGTTCATAGACACATTCTTCACCTTGTTGTCCATTACACCATGTAAAAGCAAGCTCTCAATTAAATACCAAATCACGTAGATTGCAATCCAAAAATATGTTTCGAAAAGCCTCCATAAGATAATCTGGCCTCCTATTTCCACCCTTCTTCTTGCCATTCTCGAGGATTTCATTAAAATCCCTCATAATTAACCAAGGATTATAGACTTTCTCAAATAGATGAAAAATGAGTCCCCAAGTAATTGGTCTACTTGCTACTACAGAATGTCCATAAATCCCTGTAAATAGCCAGTCACCTCCCTAAGTCCCAATTCCTTTTATCAAAGCATGAATATGGTGAGAATAATAGCTAATAATTTCTAGGTGTACATCCGTTTTCCACATAAGAACCAATCCTCCACTTCGCCCACAACAATCCACCGTAAGGCTTATAACATACTCCAAACAAACCTTATCCTGATCCATAATACTAGCAATAACCTTTGTTTCTTACAAGAATACAAGTTTGGGATCTCTCCTGATATGATCAAGAAGAGTTTGCAATCCCCTTAGGTTCCCAAGCCCACAGAGATTTCAGTTTAAACACCTCATGGTTCCCGGCGGGGCTGATCCTCATCCGCGGCTGATACATCATCTCCATTATCTCCTTTTAAACCCTTAGGTAAGATAAGAGACAAGTGTTTTGAGGCTCTGGAGTCCCCTTCACCTTGGCCACTAGCATCCCTCTTCTTTGATAAATTTGATGTTGGAGTATGGCTAGACAAATTTAGCACTTTCATTGCTTTGGGCTTACGACCCCTCTTGTTTAGTTGAGGCTCATCGTGAGTAGGTGGGATATTAATAATAGACTTACCCTTTTGTTGGCCCAAGTTAGAGGATTTAGGCCCTGCCCTCTCCTAATAAACTTCATCTTGAGGCCTGTTAACAGAGTAACTCCTGACTCTATATTGGAAACGAACTTAACTCCCATTTGGTATTCGTCATCAGCTCTTTCACATCAGTTGAAGATGCATGTTTGGCAACAACAGTTATCGAATGATTAATTATTAGTGGTTGCGCTCCCTCCATCCTGGTAACTGATTCTGAGCCACCCTTCCTGACGGTTCCACTAGTTTCAGCTGGTGTCTGATCCCCGACCACTCTGTTTGCACCACCCCTTCCGTTTGGACTTGCTCATAGACATTGTCCTTATGGAAATGTAGAACAAGAATCAGCGTCCACTCGAGACTTCCACATCTTACATTCACAATGGCATGTCCTAAACGCCCACATTGATAACAGAAATCAGGTAAGCGCTCATAAGTGAAGCTGACCAAGCAATCCATCGCTTCCCTTAAAGCAACCCGCTTCGGACATAACAATGACTTTGTAATGTCTAAATTGACGTGAATTCTCATATACTCCTCCCAGGCAAACTCATATATTTCTAGATCAACTTTCACTACATCACCCTGGGCCTCACATATTCTTTGATCAACATACTTGTTTGTAGCCATAAGAGGCAAGTTATGGACCTTTACCCAAAATGCCATTTCGGTGAAAGTGACCTTTGGTACCTGAAATGCCCTTCAAAGTTCTTTATGAGTACAAGTTGTTTATCAAAAGTCCAAGGGTCATCTCGTAGGATACGATCCTTATCTCAGTAATCATTAAATTCCACAATCATCAATGAAGATGATAGATCCCTAAACTTTACAGCCTTCTCTGGACGCCAAGCATGATGCATAGTTTGTTTGAGGACTTCCCAATTGTAGTGTTTCTCAGTAAACAATTTTAAAAAGAGACATTGCTCCTCACAAGAAACCACATCCTGTAATTTAGTCGTATCCACAAACACTTCAGCCGGTCCTTACCCCTAAGAGAGAGTTTCGCACAAAGAGAATTTAAATCTTCTGCCATTCAGTAGACGAGGATCACTGGGAAGAATAGACTAGATCAAGTTAGTACAAGAGAAAATACAATAACAAAGAAATCAAACCTACACGCCGGTACGTGGATGCTCCCACTCACCACGCCTAAATCGTCCAAAGCGCCTTAGATAGAGAGACAGAGGAGGTATGATATGCGTAACTTATTTTGATTTATCTGAATTGTTTAACTAGTCAATACAATTAACTATTGCATGATAATGCATCGGTCCCACATTCTGGACCGAAGAAATCAAATAGTCCAAAAGATAAGGGAACAGCTAAAAAAAAAAAAATTGAAGGGACATAGGTGCTAGCTGCGCGTGTTCATGGGTTGAATTTTTGAAAGCTTGAGAGAGAGAAAAATCCCAAGGCGGTTGTCCCTATCTCCACAGTTCACACAGTTATCTGCTTGAATGATCTTCCTCCTCATTCTCATGCAACACAAATGGCTCCCTTTATATGCGCAATGCCTCTGCTTTTCTCCTGAAAAACAACACTTGTAGATCCTCCAATATTTCCTTCTCATCCAGCCTTGCGTCTGTGAACCGATTTGTGCATCAGAAAAAAAAAAAAAAAAAAACATTCTTGACAAATTTTTCGGTCCATTTGCAACTTAAACGATTAAAAAAAAAACTCTGTTCCCAATAACCGATTAAATAATTGAATATGTAATCAAACTATACCGAATCCGATTTCATTTTATCTACTTGATCCAATTCAGAAAGATAATCATCTGAATTCATTTGAATTTTTGAATTTGGATTAATCGAGCTAGAAAACAAGATATACAATACATTTAATTGCATTATAAAAAAATCATTTATTTATAATCAATTATTTCCTATTAAAATGAGTATTCACTATTAAAATAAACCTCTCTACAAGAAAAATGTATAGAAATAACTAATTTGATGGATCTAAAAAGAATAGAAATAATCATTTTTCTAACCCTTTTTTTTATAGTGCATGTTTTTACAATAAATAATTATCTTATTATAAAAAATCTGTTACAAATATTCTTTTTTTTTTATAATAATTACACGTTCACCCCTAATCTCTACAAAGCACCACATGAACAAACGATATATGCAAGGGAGACCTTGGATATTAAAAGAGTTGTAATACAGGTATTACTATTTTACTATTTATCTATAATTTATTAGTGAATTTGAATTTTTTATTTTATTTTTTTATCATTTTTTTATCATTTTATTTTTAATATTCTTAACTATTAAGAAAATATATAAATATAATTTTATTAAAATTCACATCCTTAATCATTTAATAAAATAAAAAAATTAAATAAGAAAAAGTAGTTAAGAAATTATAAAATAATAATAACTCTATATTTTTTATATCGAAAAGATCGAGTAAGTCAGGTGATCATAGATTTTTTTGTTTTTTAAATAGATATTTTTTATCATGTATAAAACAACTTTGGACAATGCGCGTTGCCATCAAAATAAGGAATTTTCAGATCTCGACCTTCCATGTATATAAATGAACAATGCACGTGAGAACATTCACCCAATAGGCCGCCAATATTATATAGAACTCAAATCAATACACACATACAACAAACACACGATAAATATTTACTTATGAGTCATGAATGATATTTGATCAGTTGCACGTGTTGGATCATCAAGACTTACTCAAATTAGTGTTTGAATTTTACGATTTTTAAGTGAGAAAGAGAGTAACACGTTAAGTATAAGGTTTTGCATAAAGCAATAAAGTACTGAATAATATTAATAGGTAAAAGTACTAAATAAATCAGTTTTGTATAAATGATATTTTGTAAAAACATCCTACCTATTAAGAACAAAAATGTAAAAAAATATTTTTGCATAATAAAGTCTATTTTCTAGAAATATATATATATATATATATATATAAATACAGGATTTATCTATATAAAACTTGTACAACATATTTTTCATTAAGTTTTCAATTTTCCATCATATGTTAATTAAGAAAATAAAACTAATTATCGGGATTACTACTTATTATTAATAGAGTTGTGTTAAGAAACAGCTAATGTGCAATAGCACATCGACACATCTCTTCATAATTACAGTAACATTTTTTTTTCTCTTTTCCTTCAAGCCTTGTGCTCCGGCACACAGGCTGTTACTATAATTTTTCTTATTAATAATGACTATAAGATAAAAGAGAGAATAATTTCATAATAACAATGCAGAAGAATGACCTTTGGTTGGCGAGTCTTCCCGACCTAGTGAAGGGGATCAAAATTCAAAGGCGAAGCTGGTTGGTGGGAGGGCGTTGATGGGACCCAAGACATGACAGATCATGTTGTTAATAATGATGCAGAAGAATCGACCACAAAAAGACAGAAAACGTATAAATGCTTCAAAGTGCGTGAATTATTTCAAATGATTTCCAGCCGGTAATTATATACGCCAACCCTTATCCATTCTGCAATGTCCATGTCCTAGATTTCTGAATCCCTCAGCAGTGCACCCAAATGTAAAATCGAAATCACAAAACAAGGGAAAGTCAAGCACGTAATATGCCTGCCTTTTTAATCGGATCAAGTATATAAAAATGGAAAAGAATGGCTCTACATGGAGATTTCGATTGGGTTCTCGTATATACAAGTTTTTATTTTTATTTTACTTTATTTTATATATTTTTAAACATTTGAATTATTTAAAAAAATTAAAAAAATGCAATATCATTAAAAAAATATATTCTTAATCACTAAATATGAAAAAACCCAAAGTAGATTTTAGCCACAACAGCTCTATATATATTTTTATTACATTTTTTAATAAAATATAATAAAATGTTTAGATAATTAGGAATATATTATTATTTAAACATTTATTTAATGATCACTTAACATATTTTCTCATTTTTTGTTAAATTTATTTATTTTCTAATTAAATTTAACTCTATCCATCCATTTATCTTAATTCTAAAATAATGTGATTCTTGAAATTTAATTTTCTAATTCAAATTCTTAAATTAAACCTTTAAATTTAAATTTAGTAAAATTGAAAACTCTTATTTTTCTAAGAACCATTATCTGAAATTCTCATTTAACTCGAATCTATTTATATTATTCCTCAGTTCTAGTTTCAAACTCAACTTAATTTCTTTATGATCGACTTTACCCATCTCCCAACATTTATAAAATTAATCTAAAACTTAGATTAAGCAA
Source organism: Platycarya strobilacea (assembly GCA_036898215.1). Taxonomy (NCBI): domain Eukaryota; kingdom Viridiplantae; phylum Streptophyta; class Magnoliopsida; order Fagales; family Juglandaceae; genus Platycarya; species Platycarya strobilacea. The sequence goes on along the minus strand of CM072549.1, from coordinate 15,612,119 downwards.
CACAAATTATATAAATTATACAAGATTTATATAACATGCAAATTATAAATTATTAATGATTTATTAGTGATAAATTATATAATATGTAAATTATAATATAACATTAATAAACTTACTTCACGTTATAAATTATAATATAACATTATTTAATATAAATTATAATTTATATTATACAAATTTATATATGATTTAAAATTTCTATTCATTCTTTATATAAAAAAATATATAATTTTAAGTTTAAATCTATTTGCGAATACAATTATTTGAACAAAATATTATTTATTCCTTAATTTAAATTCATTATGAAACATTAAATTTAAATAATAATATTTTATAAATGAAATTTAATAATTATTAAATAGTGATTGTTCATCACTTCACATCAATTTAAAGTTTACTTTTATATAATTTTTTCGTTGTTAAAATATATTTTTTTATTATTCATCAAATATTTGTTAAAACTTACATTTTTTTTTCTATGCATTACATTATCAATCGAGATTTATGTGTACTATTTGTAATAAGGAGGAGTAACGTGAAAAGTATCTTCCCCTAATTTAGTAAAGCTGTTATTTTTAAAAAATGATATGTTATATAATGAATTTAAATTGAGAAATAAATAATATTTTATTTAAATATTTATATTCACAAATGTTGTTGACAAATAAATTTAACATTAATTATTTTACATTTTTTTAAATATAAAGAATGAATAGGAATTTTAGATTATATATATTTATATATAATATCACTTATAATTTATAAAAAATAATGTTATATTATAATTTGTAACGTGAAGTATGTTTACTAATATTATAATGTTATGTAATTTATTACTAATAAAAGATTAATTTATAATTTGCATGTTATATACTTTATATATAATTTATATAATTTATGCTGTTAACATGAATCGTAGATGAGTTTTATAGATAATGAGAGAAATATAATAATAATCATAATGAGATTGAGTTGAGTTTGAAATTAGGTGTTGAATTCAATCTAAAAAGGATAAAAGTTTTAAATTTAACTAGATTTGAATTTGAAGTATTTAATTTAAGAGCTTGAATCAGAAGACTAAATTTCAAGAATCACATCATTTCAAAATTCAAATAGACTAGCGGATGAAGTTAAATTTAAAGAAAAAACAAGAAAACATAACGAAAAAAAAAAAAATTTGTTAAGTAGCCGTTAGATAGCGCCACTTATTATAATAGAATAAATATATATTTATATATATAAGGAATGCTAAACTCATAAAGATCACAAATTAATGTAATTTCAATTACTTTACAATAAAATTAAGTTTACATTTTGACAAACTATATCAAACAACATTAATTTATGAGATTATTTTAATATAATTACTTTGTAGCTAAAGTATTTATATATATATATATATATATTGAGAAATGATATTTATAATCATGAATATGCAACTGTCATGTAAATTTTTTTAACAAATAAATAAATATGAGACCATGGGGAGGAACTATGTACATCGATAGCCCCCAAAGTTTTTTTAAAAATTAGTTAGTATGTAAGTATGAAAATTTTCTACTACTTAATAATCTTTTTTTACTGGATTTAACCTCCCAAAAATCGAAAATAGCCCTCCAAAAATTGAGCCTAAAAAATGTCTACAAATCTTGTCTTGTCCTTGGACGCAACTCTTCTTGTATTATTGGACGTAGCTCTCCAACTTGTACCATCGAATGCAGTTCTTTAATCTCTTGCATGTTTAGTCTTACGTTTCTGCTTTGAGTCAATTAGTAAAGGCTGTAAAGTGTAAAGCATTGCTGCCTGTTAATAGCTCAAGAACTCCACAACGTGTTCAGAACATTAATGATATCATACAAACTAGAAGCTGGACAAGTTATAGCCATGTCAAACAAAGGACCAGAATTTATAGACATGTATTTTTTATATATAATTTTAAGATGTATGATTATTATTTTTTATATATAATCACATGTAAAAAATATATTTTCATACTTATATGTATCACACACTTTATTGATTGTCTTCCCAAATATAAATTCTAATTTTGCTCCTGTATAAAACCCTATATGATTTAAAACTAATTTTTTAATAATAAACTTCACCTTTTTTTCAAAATAATTATGCCTTTTATAATCCATAATACTAATACGTAGCATTGCCTATATTCATATCACCCAATAGAACAAATGGTGTTCTAAGTCATAATTATAATTATTACACTACAGAAAAACACAAAATTCCTGATGTTTTATATGCGCCAGGATCTGACCAAAAAATGCCGCTAATTAATTAGTGGCGTTTCTTTATCGGCGTAACTAACTGCCGGTATCTAAGGGTCGCTATTTTTGACATACTGGCGTTTTGGTAAACAACGCTAATTGAAAAAAATATTAGCGGTATTTTACAGCAAGTCTGCGGTATTTCTTAAAACGCCACCAGATGTCCACAATTAACGATGTTTATTTAAACGCCGCCAAAAATTTGTTGCCATTTCATTGCATGAGATAGTGGCATTTGAATAAACGCCGTTGATATTACATTGCCAACACATTAAATAAATTAGCAGCATTTATTTAAACGCCACCAATAATATTAACGACATTTATTTAAACGCTGCCAAAATTTTGTTGCCATCTCATTACATGAGATAGTGGCATTTGAATAAACGCCGCTGACATTACATTGCCAACACATTAAATAAATTAGCGGCATTTATTTAAACGCCGCCAATAGTATTAACGGTGTTTATTTAAACGTCGCCAAAATTTCGTTGCTATCTCATTACATGAGATAGTGGCGTTTGAATAAACGCCGTTGATAGTACGTTGCCAAGACATCAAATAAATTAATGACATTTATTTAAACGCCACCAATAGTATTAACGGCGTTTATTTAAACACCGCCAAAATTTTGTTGCCATCTCATTGCATGAGATAGTGGCATTTGAATAAACGCCGCAGATATTACGTTGCCAACACATTAAATAAATTAGTGGCATTTATTTAAACGCCACAAGTAATTAAATTATTGAAATGCCATTATTTGAACGACACAACTAATTAAATTTACAACGTTTAACTAAACATGGCCATTAAATAAAATGGCAATGTTAACATAAAAATCACTACTAGTACGTTGTCACTAGTTCATTGTTGACATATATTTTAAATTAACGAGATTAATATAAACATCGTTATTAATACGTTGTTGGCACATTGCATTAATTAAAGGGGTTTAAATGCACCAATAATTTGATATTGACGACAATAAAAAATATTATATATAAATTAATCATAAATATAATATAATGGGTCATTATTCATACAATAAAAAAATACAAATCAAATTACATGAAAGTTCTTCTTGATGGGTAATTCTTCTTCTTCACATTGTGTTTCTCATTAGCATTCCTACCATTTCATTCATGAGTATTTCTTCACATGAAGAGTAATATTTGTCAAAGGAAATGAAGTGAATGATTTTATGCTGCAAAAAGAATACAAGAAATTAGTATAAAAAGTTTTGAGCAATTATTATTAAATATTAATAGTCTGACCCAAAAAACTTCTAAAATCCAAAAATATTCAAGCTCATTAGGAAGAAAAAACCAACTGTCCAATATTTTACAAAATTTTGAAAAACTTTATTTACAAAGTCGAACATGTCGAAAGGATGATCACATGAAACACAACATAAAAGTATTAGTGTATTGCACAAGAAAAATCAGCAAAATTAAACCAGTTTTATTTAGTTATATATAAAAAATATAAAGAATATAAAGAAAATAAATAAACTTAAGAAAAACTATAGATTCTTTATATTTCTTCTTCTACAAAACATTGTGAAATTGGAATTGCATCTCCATTGTCCCATAAGCTACTCCCATAGCACTCCTTCCATTTCTAAAGTAAGATTCTCGTAACCTACAATCGGTATGGCACCAATTATGAAGACACCGAACACCCAACCCAACTACAAGTACCTGATGCCATGCCAAACTTTGAGCACACAAGACTAATGGTTGGTGAAGAATACTAAAGCATTATTCAAGCACTGTAAAAATAAATATTATTCTGCATACAAACCTTGCAATCGCATTCATTCACAGGCAAAGGGTTCTTACAGGTAAGATTTTTGCATTTTAAGTCTAGAAAAATGCCTCTGCCAAATGGTTGGTGAAGAATAATGAACCCATAACTTCTTCTCGCTTCCTTTTTCCTACAGAGCAAGTCAGTGAATTAAATTCAATACTTAATTTTATAAGTAAATTAATTTCAACACTTATTTCACAGGAAGAAGGAAAATATAAAAAAATGAGGGAGAGGCAGGGGGAAAGGCAGGGGAATTGGCATGAACAATAGTTAGAATTGAAAGATAATAGAAATATTCATTTTAATACCTGATGTCTGCAAATCTCATGAGGTCTTGAGATTCAAGATCTGTTACACTATCATCAGCGAAAGTTTTTTTTTTGGACACAGAATGGCTTGTGAATCTATATATATATATTATATATATGCTAACTTCTAGAAAAAGCATGAACATGCTTGCCTAGAAACTATATATAAAAACTCTATCAAGATCAAATTGGGTAACACAATACAGCTCAGCTTTCAAACTGGTCATGACGTTCCACTCCATAGACCTCGTCAAGCTTTCATAAGTACATAAATCTTCCATAAATTGTTAGAGATCTGAGCTTCACAGAGTGTCATTCGCATCCACAGAGTATTTTTTTTAACTCATCCATTCTCATTAATTATATAACAAAATCATGACAAAAACCAGAAATTTTGCACAATGGATGATGAATTTATATATACAAACCTCAAATGAAAGGCCAAGAGCATCTCCTAATTAATCTAGGTCTACAATAGCCAATCATTGATGAGCAAGTCGATAACAATCGCCACGACAGTGCAGACCGCTCCAATGAGGACCTCTATGGCGCAACCTACACTTTTTAATAATTCTATCAGGTAGTTCATTCTCTTAATAACAATATAAATACAAATACTTTTCATCCCAAAATAAATAAAAAAGAAAAAAAGAAAGAAACCAGTGATAGAAATGGAGTGGCTGGCTACAGTGGCTTCTGGGAGACTTGAGGCAGAAAGGGTTGGAATATTAGGGGAAAATGGGTTGAGCGATTGAAAATGAAGAGTTAATGGAGGTAGAATGAACAACAATGAAGAGCCAAAACACCCTGAGTTGTAATATTGAGGGAAAAGTGGCCAGAGCTTATGGGAGGGAACTTTAACTTTTCATGAAAATATGAGGCAAAGAGGTTTGGCGGCATTTGAAAATCTGATTGAGGCAATTAAGAGCTTCGGCGCCTTTTTTTGTAATAAGTTCTAGACTAATTTGGGGCATAGAATATAATATTATGATGTTATTGTATTATATATATTATTATAGTTTTATGTTAATGTATAATGTTATTATAATCTTAAACATGATAACATTTATCATATTTATTTGATCATGTGTTTTAAAAGAATATATATTAATAACTTTTTATCACATGGTAAATTTTTAATATATTCCTTTTGATAATTGTATTAATAAATTAGTAATACTAATATACATTAGTATATAATGTATATTAATTACAATTTATATTTTATGGTCTTATACTAACATTGTAGCTAATACTATTAGTAATATATTTTAAGTTTATATATAAATTATTATATAAATCATTATAGTATTATTCATACTATATTATGCATATCGCAAATATTATGACTACCATGCACCAGAATAGGTAGGTATTTCAAGCGATACACCAAATTGACAAAAAATCGTAACATACTTTGTAGTAGGTGCTATTTTGCGACCAAAATTCAATGCCAAAAAATATATAAAAAAAATGTAGCAAATACTCTTATATGTTGCATGGGCAGCTTGGGTTTATATGAAAATAAAGCTTTCCCAGTTAGCTTGTAGGTTTTAGTACTCTGTATCAGTTTAATTAAGTTTTCACCATAAATAATAATTTCACATGATTATATAACAGTGATTCTGAATTCAAACTTTAATTGATCTACACTTTATATTAATCAATTAAATATCTCCCGTATAAAAGTTGGAAAATATATAGTTTACATTTTTTAATGTTTATAAATATACTTTAAGTTTATATGTAAATTCTTATATAAATCACTATAGGATTAATTATTATATTATATTACTTATGATACTATTAAATATAGTATTACTTATAGTGATATAGTAATACTAATACTATGTCACTTACAATACTATTAAGTATATTAGTAATACTAATATAGTAATATAGTAATTCCAATACTATTAACGATATACACTATATAGTTTAAGTCTATTCTAGACGGTATTATACTAACATGACTCAATTACTATTAGTAATATACTTTATATATAAATTATATGTAAATCACTATAATATTAGTTATACTATAAACTATAGCATAATACTAATACTATTAAATCACTATAGTTGATTCACATGACGTGAGTGAAGTCTTAAAATTCACATGACTATTAATAAAATCAATCATAATGATGAAGCAATCATTTTTATAGTTTTTCAAGATTTTATTTTGAATTTAGGTACTATTTGTATGAAATAATATTACATTTATAACGATTTACAACTCAAGTTATTTTTATTAAAATAACTCACATTTCATATGAATGTTCTTCATCTAAAATAAAGTTTAAACATAATGGTACGCCTTTTTCATTAATGCTCTCATCTAGATTTCATTTATATTATACATTTTACTAAATAACATCATTTGGACCTTGATACATGAGCAATGCTATATACATTAATGTTTTGAATATCGTATTGGTAGACGTACCAATCAAGATACTGGAATAAAATATTTCAGTACTGATATCATTTTGTGTTCCATTTCATAAAATTTTTTTAAATATTATTTTGGTGGACACAAAACTTTTGTATATACTAATACTATTAAATCACTATAGTTGATGGGACTGTAATGCAATCTCTCACTCTAGATTGCAAAAAAGAATTTCTATGAATACATTCCACTTGGAATAGTTATTTTATATAAATATTCTTCATTTTTTTAAATAAGGTTAAATGATGATATACATTATATATGTATATATGTATAGAAACATTATATTTATATATATAATGTATACAAATCCATTGTAACGTAGTATGATATATTACAAATATTATATTGTAATGTAATGTATATCATGCATTACATTAATATTATATATATTAATGTACAATTATATATTACAAACATTATATTATAATTAGTGTTTATAATGCTACTTTGCAAAATCCCCAACATCCTTAAATATATACTTTTGTTTTAAGGATCTGCATCCATAACATCACCTATGAGTTAGTCATTATTTTTTTTTTTTTTAAGATTCATGTATTCCTAATAGTGATCATACTATAGGTTCAATTTTCATTAAACTTATTATTCCCAAACATGTGAAACTTCACAGTCCCTTCACATTCCCACATTATATTATATATTTAAAAACTTATAAACACTATATATATTGGATATACGTATAAAATTATGATATGTTACAAACATAATATTAGAGTTAAAGGTCTGATTGCATTACATTATATTAAATATGTCTAACAATATATTAAAACATTATATAATATGTATTACACAGCAGCACATGGAATTATCTAGCTAATAATGCGCGGCAAACATTTTTCGGAGTTCCATTGTGCTGGTTTAACTTCCCCACAGATCAACAACGCCTCCAGTCCCTTCATTTTCCCCTAATCATTTGGCTCCTACTCCACACAGCAAACCATGCAATAGCAAGGGACGTGAACCCATCAACACTGCCGGTTGATAATCCTCTGTTTTTTACTCTCAAAACAGAGGATTCGAAAGTTCCTGTGACAACATAGGATTCCCGACTTCAAAAGTGGTATATTTGAGGGTCTAACTTTGGTTTTAAGCTATTTTTGGTTGACTGTGCGTGATTATCAGCATGAGACAGAACTTATCCTTTGTGTATATATGGATCTTAAATGATTTGGGCTAATAAAATGGGATCTGTAAGAAAATCTAAAATACGTTCTATGGCTTTGTGCAAATTTTCACTTAGATACCAGATCATTTAAGATCGTCCACTTGTGCAAAACAATGCAAAAAACTTGCTTAAAAAAATTTATGTTTGACGTTTTAAGTTCCTATATACTGTAACTAGAACTCCTCATTGTTATCCTCCATTTTGCATTTAGTCTTCCATTTTTTTAAATGCTCCTATATATTGTAACTAGAATTTCTTTTTATGTATAGGCCCCGTTTCGACTTAGATTAATAATATTTTGTGGATGTGTTATCATGCTAATGTAAAGATCGGCATTGACACTACATTTGAAATTCTCAATTTTGAATAACTGTGTTAAATTTAGATATTGCGAAAGAAATACCACATTGTAATGTGTTTATTGTTTTGATAAAATTTTTCCTTTTCTTTATCAAAAAAAAAATGCCACCTTTACGTTTGCAACTTTCTTTTTATTATTCATAAAAAAATTAAAAACAAATTCAAAGTTAAATTTTAGAGTATTTTATACGTACATGTGTTTGTTTTACACATTATCCATGCATATCTATATGTGTAGAATAAAATTTTTCTACCACGTATATATTGCTTGATCCAGAAAATATGATTGTTATATTGCCCTCGGAGAACATAAGATAAAATTAAATATATGTGTTTCAAGTTGGTTGGTGAAAAGAACAACAAAAATATTATTAACATAGTGCTGATAATTCATTGCCTCTTTGTTCTATTATAATGGGTAATTACCATTTCTTGGCCCCGTTGATTTTAAAATATTAGGTGGTTACGTCCTTGAGTGTAAAATGATTTTTAACATATAAGAAAACAGTATAAACAATATTTTGAGTTTTGACAATGCAAATTATAATGCATTTGCATATATGTTAGACATGAGTCTTGACAATGCAGATTATAATCTTGGGTATAAACCTATGCTAGAATCTAATTATAAATTCTATCTCATATCATGTCTAAATACTATGTAATAATTTATTTGCATACATTTAAGTGTCTTTTTGTATAGGTTCTATGGGTCCAAAAAAGAAGACAAAGACTACCATACCACAATTGTGAAGACAGTCTATAAGAGTTCGAGCTGTCTGTATTGATGCGCAATCATACCCATCTTATGATAGGGTAGCCCATTCATTACCCTCAATTGATGGGCCACCCCCTTCCGTTGATAGGATGGTGGAGTCATCACCATCCGTAGATTGTCCTTCCCAACCATTAGTACCTTTTCTGCAAGGGACCTGACCTTCAATATCAATACAAATGGGAGGCCAACCATCAACACATACAGAGATCAGTAGAGAGAACGAACCATCATCATCTTCACAGCAAAGGTCCCAACCTTCTGCACCGATACCAATGCCAAGCCAACTACCAACACATATGGAGATCAGCCGAGAGACTCAACCAGAAACATCAGTACCAATAACACCACACCCGAAAACAGAAAATGTCGACTTGTCAACCGACATTGAAGATAATTTTGTTGTCATTGTTGGTATGATTTTGTTTTCCTGACTTACTTATTTCATTATGAATGCACATTTACAAAATAGTAACAATGTTAGCTCTATCCAATTTTGCTAATAGTAATGGAAACAGAGTAAAGAGAAAATTGTACACGTTGAATGACATTTGGCATCTTCCAGAAGGGGAGCGAATTGAGATGGAGCTCAATCTACTTGGTCAACCCATCAACGAGCAAGACTCAAAGGTGGTAAGGTTTGATGGTTTGATTGCAAGAACTAATAATTTGGTTCCAATAATTTACAAGGAATGGAGGTTGGTGCCTAAAACCATAAAGGAGGAAGCGTGGGATCTTATAAGGGTATAGAATTTGTATTAAACCATTGTTATTAATTAAATAAGTATATTTTAAAATTTTGTTAGAAAACAACTCACTCACTTGTGTACCATATATTTTGATTGTAGGACAAGTTAAAGTTCCTGATGATAGAGTCGATGCCTTCAAAAAATGGATACTAAAGGACATGGGGAAGAAATGGAAAGATTACAAACACGAGTTGAAGAAAAAATTACTTTGTGAAAAAGACACATCTGCAGCACAAGTTGTGGCAAGGGCAAAATCCAACTTGGTGGACTTAGAACAACTAGCAGAGTTGGCTAATCTTTGGTTTGATCCAGAATACATGGTAACAATGCGCATTCATCTTATAGATTTAGAAAGTCAACCAACCATTTATTTTACTAATAATTTTCATAATCTTTGTGATGATGTAGGTAAAATGTAATAAAAATAAAGTGTCATAAGAAGCAGGTGATTGTCCATGGCGGAGGATCTAAAAGCTACGCAAGATATGTGCATGATGCGGTATTTATTTAATTAGCATTTATTTACTATTGAATATTTGTTAATTCTTTGTTTTCGATATATGTATTTAATCTAGAATATTGGACGTAGGAAAAATCAATTGGGGCACTGCCAAGTCGAGCCCAATTATTTGTCAAGACCCATAAGCGAAAGGACAACACCCACTATAATGATGAGACGAGGAAGAAAGTGGTATGTTTACTCAAATTTACTACTTTTTAATTTATAAAATTTATAAGATGCGGAATGTTTATTTTTTATCATCTATTACATGATGAAATGGAGGTACTTTTAACATAGGACACAGTTGCTATAGAAACGGGGTTTGGAGGAACTATCGCTTCGGCATCAAATGATGTTTACTCTAAAGTTATGGGCCCAGAACTGCCTGGACGTGTGCGTGGTCTGGGATTTGGACCAACTCCTACAAGGCAAACTTGTCAACATTCATTGCCAACTTCTAAGCAAGAAGATGTAATATCCAAGGAAGAGTTTGATAAAATGCGGAATGAATTAACTGAACTACGAAACTTGGTAAAAAAATTCGTGAATGCACAGGTGAGCACTCCACATATTTTTAGTTGATATTAATCAACCTTAGTTTGGAATGTTTGCACTCTCATTTGAGTTATCGTGAATTTAGGCTTCAAGACAAAATGAAATAAAGAACGAAAAGGAAAATGCTGAAGAGGAAGAAGATCAAGAAGAAGGTGAAGAAGAAGAAAACGATGAGAACGTTGATTGAGGGAGTTATAAATGAAGAATCTATTAATTATTATTTTCATTTAATGGTATTTGCAACTTTTATTAGTTGAGACTATATTTATACTTATTCCATATAGTGACGTTTGGTCTTGAATTGCTAAGTTGGAATTGGGATGGATTATAAAAATTGTGGATTTAGGAGTTAAGATAATGAGTGGATTATGAATTAGTTTTACTACTCTTTTTTGGAAGATTGATAAAATGTTTACGACACGCACCCTTTAAAAGTTTAACGAACTTTCTTAAGTATAAATAACTTCTACATGATTATAAAAAAAACTACTTATTTATGGCTAGTTATGTCTAGTAAAATGATTATTTGTAATTAAAATGAGTATTTTATCACAAATAATTATTTTCATTACAAATAATTAGTTACAAATACTTAATTTTCTTATAATTAGTTACACCCTTGTATTTGAACCATCTCCTTGTCCTTTTTAATTTTTGGATTGTAAAAGAAATGATAATGATTTATATTGTTATAGAGTGGACAAGTCTAATGCGCTTCCTTAAAAAAAAGTAAAAAGATTTATGATTTGCTTGGAAAAAAAAATGAGCATGTATGTAGGAACATTTGCCTATCCTAAAACTATATCAAACTACATTAAAAAATAAAAAATAAAAACTATATCAAGCACACATACGGAGATCTGTTTATGTATAATAATATTTAAGTGAAAAAATTAAGGTCATCCCTGCTAGCTAATTCTAGACAATCCCGGCCTTTGATTCGGTCTCTAAGGTCTAAATTCTGTTTTGATTGCAAAACCAATAATTATACCCCATCTTAAAAATGAAATCTATGTTATTATTTTTATGATGTTTCTTCCTAGCTAGAGAAGAGATTATTAGGAGTTATTTATGGATATGTAGAATTTGAAAAAGGCTAGGTGCATGCATCCAACGATACATTCCTTAATCTTAGGCTAATTTGGTCTAATTTCTATCATTGAAAGACGAGTGATTTAAGGATTTAACTTATTGGAAAATATTTGAATAACTTTGTTTTTCATCTTATCTTTGGAATAAAAATAGCTGAAGGTAGATTATACATAAGGATGCCCAATGAAAGTAATGCGAAGATGGCTACATAAGGATGCCCAATGAAAACAATAGCTACATCATAGTCGTATTAGCCTAAGTCTAATTTTGCACATCAGAAATGTTGTCCACCTTTATCTAATACACCTGGGCTCACATAATGCGCGGCAAACATCACAGCTACTTGTGTAGTCTGTAATCTGAGAAGTCTTAAAATACAATTAAACTACAATGAAATCTATTATGTGTACACACATTTGTGTACGCATGTATACATCTATATACCCACACTATATTATGGAATTAAATAAAATTTATAAACACGAAACATAATATTATAATTAAATGTTTATGCCTTACATTATATTAAATATGTATAATAATATATTAAAAAATTATATAATACGTATTACACGGCAAACATTTTTTTCGGAACTCCATTGCGCCGGTTTGTCTTTCCCTCTGTTTTACACGTCTCCAGTACTCCTTTCATTTTCCCCTGATCAACCATCTCCTCCTCCACATAGCAAACCGACAGCAAGAGACGTGAACTTGGGGCACTGCCGGTTGCCCATACTCTGTTTTACACACTGAAAACAGAGGACTCCATGCTTCATGCGATGACCAAGGATTGGAAGCTTCAAAAGTGGTATGTAAGACCAGATAACTAGTTTTAATCTATTTCGGTTGACTGCTTAGTTTGTGTTTGGAATGGTTTTACGCATTTGAAATTCGGACTCCTGGGATGTAATCAAGAAGAAACGTTTGGAATGGTTTCTCATTTTTTCCCGGTGCATAATTTTGGTCAATGACTGCATAGATGATATTAGGATCGGAATGGCCACTTCTAAACAATAGTGGAGTTCAATAATAATAAATATTATAATAATTATAATATTAGTTGGAGCTAATTTGAAGTTTGTGAATTTGGGAGACAAATAATGCAAAAAATGCCTATTTAGAATAATGATTCTGAACAATAGTGGGGGTCAATAATAATAATAACAATAATAATAATAAATATAGTAATAATAATAATTATAGTTATGGCTAATTTTAAGTTTGTGAATTTGGGAGTTTCATAATGCTACTTTGCCTCTTTGTCTTGCCCAATATTTAGTTTGATGGTTCATGATTTTTTTTTTTCAAATTACTTATTGATTAGGAAAATAATTATTAATATATTTTTATTTTTTATATTTTTTAAAATTATTTTCAAATAATTTGAAAAAATAATTACTTAGGAAAGTATTTACTTATTGATGCTTCATTGCTGCTTTTTTTTTTCAATGCAAAATATTATTTTTTGTACTATATTTTAACTTTTAAGTTATTGATGATCTCTCGTTCTCATTTTATTTTTATTTCATATTTGAAATATAATTAAGCTATGGATAAAAGTTGGATGAACAAATCTTGATATACAAAAGAGTACGTTGTTGGTGTGAAAGAGTTTTTGAAATTTGCATGTGAGAACTGTGCTACAGATTCATCAATATGTTGCCCATGTAGAAAATGTGGATTACGTAAGATGTTCATGCCCAACATGGTACATGATCATCTGATTTGCTATAGAATTTCTCAAGGTTACACCATTTGGCATGCTCATGGGGAGAGAAAATGGGAGACATCGAACCATGCTACTGATGTCCAACATAATGAGCAAATAAATGAAGGCTCTAGTGGGATGACAACCATGTTACATGACGTTTTTCCTATGTTTGATCCTGAAATAGTTGAGGATGGGCCTGAAATACGTGCAGATATTGGAGAAACTAGAATGCAATATGAAAATCGACAAGGTTCTAGTGAAAGGGTTAATCAATTTTACAATATGTTGAAAGATGCTGATGAGCCATTGTATAAAGGGTGCACAAAACATACTAAATTTAGTTCCCTTGTACGTCTATGGAATATGAAGTGTTTAGGTGGATTGAGTAATAGCATATTCATAGAATTGCTTGAATTTGTGAATGAATTGCTCCCACCAGGAGCATCATTGCCTAAAAATACGTACGAGGCGAAGAAATACATGAAGGAGTTAGGTCTTGGATGCGAGAGGATCTTAGTATGTCCTAATGGTTGCATGTTATTTTGGAAGGACAATGAGAATATGGAAACATGCGTGGTATGCAAAGCGTCAAAGTGGAAGCAAAAATAGTCTATGGATGATAGTTCTAAAAAAAGTAAAAAAAGTCCAGCGAAAATATTACGGTGGTTTCCGTTAAAACCAAGGTTGCAAAGGCTTTTTATGTCATCAAAGACTTATTCACATATGAAATGGCATGCTACAAGCTGCACTGATGATGGGATACTAAGGCATCCAGCAAATGGCATGGCTTGGAAGATGTTTGATTCAAAACACCATGAGTTTGCCTCTGACCCCTGCAATGTTAGGCTTGGTTTATCTGCAGATGACTTTAATCCTTTCAGTAACATGAGCATTTCCTACAGTATCCGGCCAGTAATGTTGGTACCTTACAATTTACCTCCATGGATGCGCATGAAACAATCAAGTTTCATGCCGTCATTGATTATACCAGGACCATCATTACCTTCAATGAATATAGATGTATACTTAGAGCCTCTAATATCAGAATTAAAGGAATTATAGGAGGTTGGAGCACCAACGTATGATATTTACTCTAGAGGGATATTTACAATGCGGGCGGCTTTAATGTGGACAATAAATGATTTTCCTGCGTATGGTGATTTGTCTGGATGGAGTACAAAAGGTCATTTAGTATGTCCCTGTTGTATGGGTGATACACGATCTAGATGGCTGAAATATGGAAAAAAAATTCCTACATGGGACATAGACGATTATTGCCAAAAGATCATAAGTGGAGTATGTCCCTGTTGTATGGGTGATACACGATCTTGAGTTTGCCATATTGGAAAGATAATTTGTTGCGTCATAATTTTGATGTGATGCACATTGAAAAAAATGTGGTAGATAATATTGTTGGCACAATGTTAAATATTAAAGCGAAATCAAAAGATGGCATAAAGGCACGCCTTGACTTACAAGAGATGGAATTGAGACCACAACTTCATCCGGTTACCACGGCTACAAACATGATATATTTGCCTCCAGCTATTTTCACAATGAGTAATAAAGAGAAAGAAGACTTGTTAAAGGTTATACAAAATGTAAAAGTACCAGATGGTTACTCTTCAAATGTTTCACGATGTGTCAAACTTTAACACCGTACTATAGTGGGCATGAAGAGTCATGATAGCCATATATTGATGCAACATCTCCTGCCAATTGCATTGTGTGGATCATTACCTAAGAAGGTAATAGAACCACTAATTGAGCTATCTGGATTCTTCAGGGGAATTTGTTCCAAAACGTTACGGCTTGAAGATTTGGATTGATTGGAATCTAGAATACCTTACATATTGTGCCAATTAGAAATGATATTTCCCCCATCATTTTTCACGATTATGGTGCACGTGATTATATATTTAGTTGCCGAATGTAAACTTGGAGGACCCGTTCATTACCGATGAATGTATCCCATTGAAAGGTATGCTATATGTATTGACTTAAAAACACATAAATCTATTTCAAGCTAAAACATTTTTTTTAAAATAATAAAAGTCATTTATGATTTTTGTAATAGGTACCTATACCGACTTAAGTTTCATGTGTGTAACAAGGCTGCACTATAAGGTTCCATTGCTGAAGGATATTTGTTGGAGGAATTGTTGACGTTTTGTTCTCGTTATTTGGAATCCGCTCAGACGGTTTTCAATAGACCATCACGAAACCCAGATGATTCTAAAGGGAAAGTTATTGATATTCGTCTCGATTTTACATCCTGGACTCAAGCACATCGCTATATTCTCTTCAACTTTGACGATTTTGCTCCATTCCGCATGTGAGTTGCAATGTTTAATACGTACAAATTAAATTATATTTCATTTATGTTGGCGTAATTATAACATACATTTGTGTTGTCATTAACATGTATAGGATGCACTTGGAGATATTGAATAATACCATTGAAGAGAATCATTTATCAAATGCCAAACTACAGAGCGACATCAAGACCAATTTTGTAATTGGTTCAAAGACTATGTACTATTTAGACCTCATACAATATTATATCACATAATTTATTATGTCTCTTATAAATTGTTTTTGTCATATTGATCAATGCTAATACTCCAACCTTTCAGGTAATGAAGATGGATGATAATGGAAGAAGTGGATTGGGACATAAAGTCGTAATGCATTCTAAAGGTCTCATGCAAATTGCTGAAGAATTTAAGCGAATTATCATCAATGGTACAAAATATCGCACTAGGAATCATGAAAATGAGAAGAAAACTCAGAATTGTGGTGCTAGTGTGTGTACTGAAGATGGCCCTGCTTGATATGGCCAATTAACAAGCATAATTCAGGTTATGTATTATGATGGGTCTCAATATGTGTTATTCAAATGTGATTGGGCAGATGTTACTCGGGGTAGAGGTTTCAAGGAGGACGAGTTTGGCTTTACTCTTGTAAATTTTTCTCATCTAGTACACACTGGCAATCAGATATCTGATGATCCGTTTGTTTTATCTTCCCAAGTATCTCAAGTATATAATGTGGCAGATGAAAGATGCCTAAATTGGGTTGTTGTCGTTAAGACAAAACCAAGAGACATATATGACACTAGTGAAGAGGAAGTGACTGACGACGATGAGGATGAATATTTATAAAATAAATATTGTAACACTTCCAATGATGAAACTATTAAATAAAATGTTGATGATCTTATGTGGATGTGAAATGATATAGATGGAATGACGATTGAAACTCTTCAATAGTTTTGAGTAAGAAATATATATTTAGATTTTTTAACATGATATCAGTTATAACTTGGTTTTCTATCTCATATCATGCTCCAAATATTATTTTCTTATATTATTTGCATATATGTAAACTTTTTTTTTTGTATAGGTATACTGGATCCAAAAAAGAAGACAAAAACTATCATACCACAGTTGCAAAGACAATCTATCAGAGTATGAGCTGTTTATAACTACTCAAACTCTCAGATGTTAGAAGACAACTACGATATGATAGATAATAGTTTCTATAATATTTAGACAGTTTTGACAGTCCGGTAACTTTGCACAATATATTTATAGTGCTTTTTATTTGTGTATGTTCAATTAGTTTAAAAACTACGAATCTTTCTCATATTGGTAAAATTAGTGATTTATAAACAAATATTATTATTATTCAAATTCCTTGAATTTATATATTCTTCTCAAATCAAAATTCACAAGCACCACATTCTTGTGAATTTTACCAATATATTTTAACATTCACAAGGTTCCCAACATATTTTAACATATTTTGTCATAAAATTCATAAGCACTACATTCTTTTTAAAAAAAGAATAAATATGAGATGCATATTAAAAGATTAAATTTTAAATAATAGACTTTATTTTTTCAAAAGGAATTTACGACACTTGCACAAATTTTAAAAGGAATGCACAATACTTACGTTATTGTATTTAACGTTACTTATTAAATATTGAATGAAAGAAATTGAACGGCATCGCATAAATGGAAAGACATATGAATCTCTTTTATAGTTATATAGTTCTATTGAATGTTGACAAACTACTAAATTATCGACATATAATTGATCAATTTTTAACATTTTATAAATACCGTCAAAGATATATTGTTACCGGCAGAACAATATAAACACCGAAAAACTACTAATTTTTTGCATAAAATCGATCAGTTATCGGTGTTTGTTTAAACAATACAAATGCTAAAAAACTCAACACTTTATTATCTATAAATTTGATCAATTCTCGTTATTTTATGAAACGCCATTAAATTTATATATTATTACCTATGTAACAATCTAAACGCTAAAAAATACAGTTAGATTTATCGGCATAAAATTGTTTAATTATTGACGTTTTTTTCAATGCCGCCACAGAATATAGTATTAATGGCAAAATAATATAAACGCTAAGAAAGTGATAATTTACCGGCGCAAACATAAAAAATTGGCAGCGTTTTTTTACACGCCGCTACAAACGCCAAACATCTTAATAATTTACTGGCATAAAAATTAAGAGCTGGCAATTATATAATTTAACAGTGTAAAAAGAAAAATTGGCAGCGTTTTTTTTAAATGCCACCAAAGCTATATATTATTACCAGCATAACAATATAAACGCCAGAAATCTTAATAATTTACAGACATAAAAATTAAGCGCCGGCAATTCTATAATTTTACCAGCATATAAATAAACGTCGATAATATAAACGCCGCCAATTATGTATTTTTCTGTAGTGGGCCGTATGGCAAGATTATTATACTACATCTGCCGTGTCATATGTACATGCACAAATATTATGAGTTATTTTATTTTCAATCGATGTGTAGAACACACTTAATAAAAAATACTTACAAAATATACCCAAAAGTTTGAGCTACGTATCAATCTATTCTGACAAACGATATGAATAACTTTCAAATTAATCAATGAGTTGTACGTTCAAATCAGTGATAATACCCAAAGGTTTCAGCTAATAGGGTTGGCCAATTTTATACAGTCATGTGCACGAAAATCTGAGTGGCCCAATTTGCTATATATATATACATTTAACTATATGTAATTATCAGGCGAAACAAGAAGGTCATAGTTTTTTTCTTTTGGAATGAGATCACTTTCATTAAAGATTACGAAGATTCAAATGTTACAATAACAAGAATGTACTGAGGACATTCCTCAATGTCATACACATCTACTAGTAAGGAGACAGACTCCTGTGCCAGCTGGTAAGCTGTTACATTGACCTCCCTGAATGTATGATTAGCTTACCATTTTGAAAACCTTGAGAGTAATTGCCTTGTGTCTTCAATCATCATGCCACCTAGGCTCAAGTTAGGAGGTTGAAGCTTTAGTTGGTCAATGACATTCTTCGAATCACCTTCAAAGAAAACTTGCCTTAAGCAAATTTCTTTGCAAAATATCACAGCTAGAAGTAGCACGTGAGCTTCAACCTCAAACATGCTACCAGAGAAGGGTCTTGAAGCCCTTAGTATCCCTACAACTTGGCCTTGCTGGTAACAAATAATTACCCCAATACCAATTCTGTCCAATGAGGTTGTGTAGGCAGCATCCCAATTGGCTTTAAAGAAACTGGTTGGTGGTTTGGATCAGTTAGTGTTCCTCTAGGTATCAACCATTCGGCTAGCTATAGCTGGTAAGTTAGCCTCTTGGTACTGATGTAATGCCACTTGAGCCTGTTGGAGCAATATAGAAGGGTGAGTAAAGCCTTTTCCATGTATAAAATTGTTTCTCCTCTGCCAAATGTTTCTTAGAATGACTATTGCATCTTCTCTTTTTGCTATCCCAAAAATTTGACTGAGTCTTGACCAAATGTTGAACAAATTATCAGAATGCATAGACATCTTTTGGACTTTGGTGCAACCTTGGTTCCAAACATCTCTGGCTATGTTGAAGAAATTATCAGAATGCATAGCCATCTTTTGGACTTTGGTGCAATCTTGGTTCCAAACATCTCTAGCTGTTGGGCACCCCCAAAGCACATGACCTGAGGTCTCGAGTTCTCTTAGGCATATTGGGCATGAGCTATCAGCTACCACCTTTTTTCTTTTTAGGTTGGCTAGTGTAGGGAGAGCTTCACTATCTGCTCTCCAAATAAAAGACTTGACTGCAGGAAGCACTCTCATTTTTCACACGCTCTTCCAAATTGTTTTATCTCTTTGTTTACACAATGGCTCCTTCTCTAAAGTAATAGAAATCTGGTTCTGGTGGTGATAACCACATTTGACATTGTACATCCCGTTTGTGGTCATCTACCAGGACAATTGCTCTGCTCTACTTATTGGGCTAATAGGGATCTTTGTGATGGCCTCTATTTCCTCCTCAAAAATAATTCCACTAGTAATTCCTCTTTCTAGATTTTCAATTGAGGGTCAATTAAATCACTAACCTGTTTCACACCAACAATCATTATCTCTTAGGGTTGAGACTGAGCCATCTGATAATGAGGGGATCCACCTATCAGTCTATATATTAACACGCTGCCCATGTCTGATCCTCCAGGTAAGACCTATTTTAAGCTTAGTCAATCCTTAAAAAATGCTCCTCCAAGCATATGATGGCCCCAAACCTAATTTAGTCTTTAAAAGGTCTTGTGAATGGAAGTATTTCATATTGAGAATTTTAAAAGTTAGAGAGGAGGGGTTTTGGATTAGCCTCCATCTTTGTTTTGCTAATAGGGCTTTGATGAATCTTCTAAAGTCTCGAAACCTCAGGCCACCTTATTCTTTAGCTAAACTAATCTGGTCCCATGGGATCCACTAAAGCTTTATAGAGTCCTCATTAAAGCCCCACCAAAACTATTTGGGGAGAGAATTTAGTTTGATAAGGATTCAACCAGGGAAGAGGAAAATGGACATAAAATTGATTAAGATAGCTTGAAGAATTGGTTTGAGAAGGGTTTTTGTACCTGCAACAGACAAAAATCTTATTTTCCAGTTGGTAATTCGAGCCCAAGTTTTGTCCAATAGGGAGTGGAATGCTGCCACCTTAGCTCTACTTAGGATGGCAGGTAGACTTAAATATTTCTCAAAAGTTCATGTTGATTTGATCCCAACCAATTGGAGTATTTGTGTCTAGATTCTATGGTGAGTATTCTTGCTAAAAAATTGCTTACTTTTCTTTGTTAAGTACTTGTCCTAAAGCTTGTTCATAATAATCAAGAATGTCAATAACTCTAGAAAGCTTCAATGGTGATGCTTGGCAAAACAGTAAAATATCATTTGTGAAAAATAGGTGACTAACCTTAGAAGGTACCCTGCCAATAGGGATGCTAGTTAGCTCACCTTTGTTTTCTACCCTGTTAAGTAAAGAAGATAATGCCTCCCCACATAGGATGAAAATATAGGGGAAATGAGGCTGTCAGATCCCTTTGAAGGGCTGAAAAACCTCTTGTGGAGTCTCATTGACCAAAATTGAATAAAAAAATAGTGTTGAGACACTACTGGACAAGAGTACACCAGTGGTGAGGGAACCCTAGCTTAAACATCATAGCCTCTACAAATTGCCACTTAACCCTGTTGTAGGCTTTACTCATATATAGCTTTAGAGCCATGAATCATTTTTTACCTTTCATTCTTAAGGTCATCGAGTGCAACAACTCTTAAGCTATTAAGTTGTTATACAAAATTAACCTCCCTGAAACGAAAGTGCTCTGATTATCAGAAATTACATTAGGTAAGATGCCCTTCAACCTATTTGCAAGGGTTTTGAAAATAAACTTGTACAATACATTGCACAAGTTTATTGAACTAAAGTCTGCCACTCTCTTAGAGTTTCTGATCTTAGAAACAAGAGTAATGAATGTATCAATAATTATTTTGATTGATCCATTTCCTAGGGGTGGGCAGCGGGTACCTGCACTTGCTACCCCGCCCGCATTTCGCACAACCCTGTATAGTGAGGGCGGTGCACTCCGCCCGGCAAAAGGTGGGCAAGATCCCCCCGCTCGCATTAATGGTTCAAAGTGAGGGCGGGGGCTGTAAGAGGCCAACCCCGTCCCCCATATACCCCGCCCTCGCCCCCGCACATTTAAAAATATATTAAATAATTACATATATACAATATATTAATATAATATATATAATATATGAATATAATTATATTAATAGCACAATTTTATAATTTTGTAGGATTAATTTGTATTATTTTAAATTTTTAATAACTTGGTCTTTATTTTAAGTTTTACTGTTTTAGTTATGTTTTTCTATTTAAGTGACTTTAAACTTTAGTAATAAAATATTTTTTAATATGTAATTGTGTGTTTAAATTAGATTTGATGTTGTTTTAGACAAAAAATGACCCGAAAACTTGATTTGAGCCGAAAGGGCCCAAAATTGCAAAATGGCTGTGGCCGTGGGGCAGGGGTGGGGGAGGAGGGTGGGTGGATGGACCCCCACCTCGGCTACCCCGCTGTGAGACAGGGTACCCCACCTGGTGTAGGCAGGGGCGGGTGTGGGGGGTAGAAGTAGTAGTGCCTCGCCCTTGCTAGGGTGGGTATCACCCCTACCATTTCCATTCAACACATGAAGCACAAACTTTGTAGTTTCCGCCCCCATTACCTCCCAATTTTACTAATAAATATGGACAAGAAAACCATCGGGTCCTGGGGACCCTAAGGGGTTCATTTGGAACACATTTGTTTTTACTTCTTGGCACTGAACTTCTTCATAAGGCTATCTTTCATCTCACTTGTTATTCTAGGTCTCATAGCACTCAGTCAGTAAATTAATATTAAAATGTAATAAAGAGGTAAAGAGGGATAAGAAGGAACCTATGAAGCATTCCACAATTCCTTTTTGCTCATGTAACACACGACCACACAAATCTGGGATTGAGAAGATTCTATTATTCTTCCTCCTCTAACTGGATTGCATGTGAAAATAGTGCATGCTTTTGTCACCATCTTTGAGCCAATGTTGTTTGGCCCTTTGTCTCCACTTCCACTCTGTTTCTTCTATGGCCAGTTCTGTTTTGTGTTGAAGATGCTTCATCTGTTCGATGTGAGAGCCTTCTCCTTTGTCTTGTAAGCTGCTAATTCTTGCCAGATCACGATTAGCTTCTTCTTGTTCCTTTTGTTTGGTTCTCTGAGCCCAGCTAGTTAAGCCTTTATGGCAGTGCTCTAGTTTGGCTCTTAGATTCTTAACTTGGTTCCTCCCTCTACCCCTTTATTCCATTCCCCTTCGATTACTTGTTTGGCCTCATTTTTATCTCCCAAGTTGTTTCATAACGGAATACCATCTATCTTCTTTGATAGCTTTTAGTCTGCTGGTGTAGAACTCTGCATAGTGGTGAGTGATCAAATTTAATACCTAGGGGACATCACAAACAGTGTGGTTCAACCTCATTGGTAAAATTTCTCCCTTGTCTATTATTTGTCCAAGTAAACTGTTGATCAAGGTACTTGAGATCATGGATCCCACACTGTTCCACAGTTTGTCTGAACTTCTTTATCTGATGGTAAGGTTTACTAGCTCCCCGATACTTCTCCCTTCGGTGAAAAATTTCGTTGAAGTCTCCTGCACATAGTTATGACAGAGAAGGAATTGGTTTGAGTAGCTTCAAGAGTTCCCAACTCCCTCTCCTTTTGACATCATCTAGATGCCCATGAAAGCTACTGAATTGCAATGGCTAACTTCCCTCATTTTCCTGGATCAATGCTGAGATGTGCCACCTAGTAAAATTGGCTATCCGAACCTTCCACTCTTCCTTC
This sequence comes from Platycarya strobilacea, assembly GCA_036898215.1. NCBI lineage: Eukaryota > Viridiplantae > Streptophyta > Magnoliopsida > Fagales > Juglandaceae > Platycarya > Platycarya strobilacea. Next base: position 15,588,571 of record CM072549.1, on the reverse strand, counting down.
TAGAGTAGAGCAATTCCGCCACTAAGTCCAATACAGTCAATTGCGAAACAACCATCAAACTATATACTTCTTCTCACTTCTTCTATCTTTAAATAGTTACACTTAATTTTCACCACAAAAACTAAGTGAGAGAACTTTTCCTTAGTTAGCTTCCTAAGAATATGAATTGCATGAGGGTTCCCAAGCCCGCAACAATTCCATGATAAGAGACTCATTGATATTGACAGGGTTGAAACTCAGCTGCTTCCATGTCATTTTGAATATCAATCATTTCTTCTTCTACTTGGACCTTTTTAGAAATTGAAACTGTTCCTTTAACATCCTTTTGGAATCCCCTCTTTAGTCCTCTGTGGTGAGGGGTATTAGAGATATCTGCTAGAGGCGTGTTGGAGCTGAGAAGGCCTTTAGCCTTCCTTTTCCACTTGCCTAGTTGCTTAGTAACAGATCCCCCACTCGGACTTTGTGGAGCCCCTAGGCTAATGGCCTGTAGATGGTGGTTATCTGCCCTAATTACTACCTGTTGTGTCTCAATGTGATTCTGTTTCTCACTTTCCCCTCGAGTTCTTGTTTCCCTTGCTTGCCATATACTCAACTTCTTAGATTTATTGTTAAGTCAAACTCCATCTAACATTTTTCATCTTTGAGTTCAGGCTTAGCAACCCTCACGTGATGGAGTTTATCATCACATTTACTCCCCCCTTATCTACCCTCCCTGGTGGTTGAGACCCCTTTATGACTTATAGGTCACATGTGGGTTTTGAGCTTTATTGCTGATCAGCACTGCCACAGTCATAGAGATTCAAATTAGTGCTTGTACCTTTATATCCCTTCGTCTCCTAGAGCTTAGTGTTGTCGTCTATATCCCTTGTACTTGCATCATTACTAGAAACTTGCCTCTTTTTGAAATTTGTATCCTTAGATTCTTCACATTTTGCCTTTCCGACATGCTCTTGTTCTTTTTTGCTTTGACCTTCAGAATCAAATCCATTACGATAGTAAAAAATAGTAGAGTTCTTTGGTTGTGCCCTGGGCTAGGGGCAGAATTCTTGTGCCTTTTTTCCTTCTTCTTGATGTTCAACCCTAGGTTTTGGACAAGACCTACCTTTATGGTTCAGAATCTCACATTGGAAACAAAAGCTCTGAAGGTGCTTATATTTGAATGATACCCAGTACCTTTCTTGTTCAAAAATGATCCATTTCCCCTGTAGTAATAGTTTGGACAGGTTAATACTACAAGAATAAGAAGGCAACAACCCTAAGCTGAACCATTTGACTCGGCATCTATTCTAGTAACATATCCTAGTAAAGAGCCTAGTTTCTCCCCTATTGTCTTATTCATGGCTCCCATCAGGAGGTTGTGGCATTGAATCCAAAACGGTTCAGACAGGAACTAGAGGGTGTTAATTGATACTTTCTCATTAATCTCCTACAGTGTGAGTAGGTTACGATCAAAGAACCAGGGACTTTCACTCAAAACCCTATCTTTATCCTCTATGTTTTGGAATTCAACCAGAAAGCTCTGGTCGCTTAGGTCTTTGAATCGTACCCAACCTATCAATCTCCATCCCAATGGGACATTATAGTACTAAAAGCTTCGTTGTTTGTCCTTCGTTTCGAAAGAACCTTACCAACAATATGTATTTTCCCTTTTGTAGGTTGTTTGATCTATCCTTCAAAGCTCACCTGGAGGACCTCCGTCTCCTCTGCTACTAATGAAGGCGTTTCCACTTATTCAGTTCATCTTTCTTCCTCACAGTTGTTTTTAGTATCTCAACTTACAGTGAGATGACGCCACTTGTGGCAACCAAATGATACTAAACCCCAACTCTTACTCAAGAGAGAATGAGGGGACTTATTTTCTTAATTTAGTTTCTTTTATCCACCACACCCACCAAGGTCATGGTTCAATGCATGGTCGTTTGCCAAGGGAGTACGTAGTAAAAATTGCCAAAAGTATCATACAGCCAACGTACTTCTTGGCATCATCTGAAGTGTATCGCAGTTGCTAAGAGCCTAATGGTTTAATGGTATATAATTCAGTTCTTCAAATAAAAAATCTGAGTTCTAAATTTCCACCTCCTTTATCAAAAAAAAATTAAAAAAAAAAGAAGGTCGCAATTATTTCTCACCATACAATAAAGACTATATCCTGTTGTACGTGGACCTATGGTAGGACGCCAAAGGTGTATTTAAACACTAGAGGATATTCTAATATTTTTTTGTATTAGTTAATATTTCAAAGAGATTTTGTTTTATCTGGAATAAAAGGAAAAAAATAGATTCATGGAAATAAATTGCTTCGGCACAAAATAGGAAATGGTCTCTCCATCGCATAAATGGTTGGAAATTCACGTTCTCATCATCTTTGAGACGGTACTAGGATTTTGATACATTTAGATATCAAATTAAACGAAATTTATTGATCAGGATGTTGTCCTATCGTCGATTGGCCGTTGTGTTCGTCATCCTAGATTAGTCGGAGGAACCCAAAGTTCAGCTGGTCGCTACCTCAGTTCAACTTGGTGATGTGTCACATTTTAAACAGCTTTTCTTTAAATAGTTGATAGAAGAACTGATGTTGGACAGAATTAGTCGTGTATAATTAATTGTAAGTAAATTTAATATTATTCAAATATAAAATCAAGAAGAGTAGCAGATCGCGCTGCAGATGCATTTAGTATAGTAGTTACCAATAATAAAATGGTTTGAGTTAAAATATTTTATTGAATTTTAAAAAAGTATTTGAATATAATTTTTTAATATATATTTTTTAAATATAAAAAGTAAAGTATTATTTTTTTATTTGAAAAAATTGAATATTTTAAATTAAAAAGTATTTTATATTCGAGATATATTCAAAATTTTCAAATATATAAAAATATTACGATTCCTTATTTGATTTTACTTTCTGTTTTAATGGTCAGTAATGAGATAAATATTTTTGAATCATTTTTTTTTTGTATTCTGTATTTGGTAGACTGCCGTCTAAATAAAAATGTTATATGATTAAATAAAATAAATTTTTTAGATCTTTAGAAGATTTTATTTATAAATAAAGATATTTTAATTAATTTTATTAAAAATGAGAATTTTTTTTACTTGTTTATTACTTAAATTATAAAAAAATCTAATTTTTTAAATTGTATATAACATTGTCTAATATTTTTTAATTTTTTTTATTACCAACATGGTACAATTAATGCGAATATTAATCATTAATGCTTTGAATGAACGAAATCATTCATGAAAAGTTTGAAGTTGATCTGCTCAATATCTTTTCTTTTTATTTTGTATCTATGCCTAACACGTAAGCAAACGCGCCCTCAACCGATCGAATGGCTTTGGATGCAAGTTGCAAGCAAGAAAAGTTATAAACATCATTCCTACGCGACATTGTACATACTTTTTTTTTATTATTAAATATGGAATATATAGATAATTAGTAGAAGAATTTATTTAGATCTTGTTTGTTTTTGGCGTTTCTTATATGAAATAAAATGGGATGATTTGAATTAAATTAGACTAAATTTTTTAATTTTTTTTTATTTTGATATTTAAAAAAGTTATATTTATTTATTTTATTTTGTATGAAAACTTAAAAAAAAAATTATAACAATTAAATAAAATAATATAAGATGAGTTAAGATAAGTTATAAAAATAAAGAAAACTTTAGTTTAATAAGAATAAAACAAGAATTAAATAAATAAATAAACAATTATGTATAATATGCAGTATAAAAATGATGAGTAACTAGGCCTTTATAATTAAATATTCGATAATCTCGACTAGACTTAAATCTGAGCAAAACTTGATTTGTTTTTAGAGATAACAAGAGATAAGATAAAAGTTAAAAAGAATAAAATATTGTTATAATATATTTTTTTAATATTAGTTTTATTTTGGAATTTAAAAAATTTGTTTCAGAATTTGAAAAAGTTAAATTTTTTATTATATTTTATATGAAAATTTGAAAAAGTGTAATGATAAATTTAAATGTGTTTTGAGTTTTTGATTTATCTCCGTAAACAAACCGGGCCTAAGTTGTTTTAGTATAGTAATCTATCCATATAGATCCATATAAATTCCATCCGAATAGTATACTTTGTTTATGTAATATGTTCTTAATTTTTTCCAAGCTTAATAAAATATAGATACGTTATTTTGTGATAAGAAATCATATTTTTTATCAAACTGATTTATCAATTTTTTATAAATTCATTACACATGAACATGAATTATTTATGTAGTTTTAACATAAATGCTTACAAATCTCATCGTCGATCAACATATTTTATCCTAAATGCATGCATTTTTTGAGTTTTGGACTATTATGTGTGTATTGTTTGAAGATCTAGATGGGCTAGATCCATGTTTTGCCTTTCGATTTTGTCCTATAGTTGACTATGGACATGTGTAACACATTGTGGGGCCATTCTTTATGGTCATATTTAGCCCATTATTGGTTTTGGTCCATTATCAATACGTTGTCGATCGCAACCTTAGATTTAATGTTCTAGATTCCAATTATATTATCACCACCACCACTTTTATCAACTCATCATCAATCAATCGAATGCTACACCTAAGTTTTAATTTGAGATTTTAAATTCTTCACTTTGGATTCAAGGGATTGTTGGAGATAATAATTAAAGGAAAACAATAGGCTTCTCGTTGGGGCCTCCACTGGGATTTTTTTTAGTTTTTTTTTTTTTTTACTTTAGGATTAAGTAAATGTTTTTTTAATAATATTATATTTTTTTTAAAAGAAAATACTTAAAGATATTAAAAAATAACGTAAAAAAAAATTAAAATGCATTAATAGTAGGTCCCAGCAAGAGCCTCCAAAGGAATGCCTAGCAGCACCCATAATCAAATTCTTCACCTTAAATTTGATTTGATTATTATCCTGACTTAATTGTCATTATTATCAAATCAAGTAAATCTTTTTTAATAATATTATAATTTTTTTAAAAGAAAATATTTAAAGATATTAAAAAAATCACGTAAAAAAAACTTAAAATGTATTAACAGTAGGTCCCAACAAGAACCTCCAAAGGAATGCCTAGCAGCACCCATAATCAAATTCTTCACCTTAAATTTGATTTGATTATTATCCTGACTTAATTGTCATTATTATCAAATAACGTGATTTTTCTAACATAATGACCATTATGTTACTAACTTATCTCCATGAATAAATATTTTCTAACATAGTAATCATCGATTTTCATAATGACTAAACATTTACTAACTTATCTCCATGTAATTTTACTATAAACTATTACCATTATTTTGCATTCAATTACAATTGAACGTAAAAAAAAGTGTAGCCCTCAAAATCTCTCTTTCATTCTTTTTCTCTATCTTAATATTTTTTTATGTTTTTTATTATATGTTAGTTGGGATAATAGATTTTTAAGTTTAGCATTTTTTTTTGCATTGAAAGTTGTTGTAAATAATTTTTTTAAGGAATGAGTTGAGATGAGATAAGTTCAAATAGTTTATAAATAGTAATGAGATATAAAATTTAAGTGATTGTGTATTTGGATATAGAAGTGAGATGAAATGATTTTTTATTTTCTTGAAATTTGATAATGTTGAGTCTCACTAATTATAACATAGTATTTGTAATAATGGAATATTCTTTATGAATATATCATATATGATATATTTCTAAATAATATACAAATTATAAATATTATTTAGAATTCTACGAGGAAGGGAAGAGGGGAAACTAAGGGTGCTACCCGCCTTGCCCCTGCATCGGTAGGGGCCCCTTTTCTTCCCCGTACTCTGCCCTTACCCATGTGGGAATGGGGTATCCTGTCCAGCAACGAGGGATAAGGGGTGGATGTCCAACCATCTGGCCCCCGCCTCTAACTTTTGGGTCTTTGACCCATTTTAATATTCTGAGTCTAAAATGGCTTAAAAACACATTCAAATATGTTTTGTAGCCCAAAATTTAACTACACATTTAAATATGTTAAAAAAATTTTAAAAAAATTATATGAATAGAAACTATTAACTATATACTAATTACAAAGTTCCAAGTTCCCACTAACTCTATTAATCTATTAAGTATTAAGTAATAACCATCACTAAAGTATAATACACCAAGCTATTACAAATTTACAATGATACAAATTAAGATAACTAATAAGCTATTATAAAATTATAAATACATCTAAAAATAATAAATGATACAAATTGTATTTCAACTACTTCTAAATTAACAAAATCATAACATTGAAAGTGATTGAGCAATTTGATGATTTGATCAATTTTGGATGGCAGTGAGTTCATTGAGTTGTGTTGCCTGTTGGGTGTTGTGAGGAACACATTCAAGGAATCATGATCATAAAACCTGCAATAATAATAAGTCAAAAATAAAACAAATTATAATTATAAATATAAAGCTATAACTTATAAACATGAATAAAAAAAAATTAAAAACCAAAATATTAAAAGTACTAACTAAGATGACATTGGGTCATTTAGTTGAAAGATGAGCATCGAAGCACTCGACATATACTTTGAGAATGTAAAAACTACAAAATTTCAAAACCCAAGAACAAAATAATTAAATATTAAATTAAAAATATTATAAAAACATAAATGCAAACAATAATTGAGGACTAATTGTACAAACCATGGTAATGGGGTCTAAGACACACTTCTTGGTAGTCATAAACGTCATAAACGTCGTCGCAGGTATCGCTACAATAATTAAATTTGAAATTAAAACCAATTAAATGAAAATAAATAATTAAATAAGAAAATTTGAATTCAAGTAATAATTTACTAGATCCAGACTGATAAACACACTTCTTGGTGTCAAATTGAACATAATTAAGAACATCCAGAACATAAGGTGGACTCTCCACTAATCCAATTTTGTGTGCAACAAAGACTCTACAATGGTAGGATCTAATGAGTTTTAGAATGGATCTAATACGTGTCCTCCGATGCTAAAGGTTGACTTTGAAGTTATGGTGCTAATCGGGATAGCTAAAATAATGCGGGCTTTTTGTGCAAGGAGGGGATACTTGGGGACATTTATATTCTACCAAGCTAAAATATCAAATTCTCGTACATATGGTTGAATATCCACTATCAAATATCTGTCTATTTTTTATTGGGCATCTATAAATGAACATGTCAAGGGATATGCCTCCATCCTATTACCTAGTTCATTCTACGTTTTTTCTAACCCGACATCTACAACTAGTGGGGGGTAGGTGCCGCAATACTACCACCTCGCAAGATGATAAACTCTTCAAATAATCTATTAAGGATTTTCTGAACTCGAAATGCAATATGCTTCACCCATACTTGCCTGTAGGTAATACACAATCCATATACCATGTCATTCACTTTAAATCGGGGGTCAAGGCCAATAGCTACATATAACAACATATTAGCCCTATCAAAACCTCCCCCAATTCTTGCGTACTTTGGCCTCATCGTCAATATCATCTCCCACAACTTAGTTTGACCACTTGTGACAATCTTATCTAGTTTTCACCTTACATATTTGTTGACAAAAATGATGGGATGTGTGATACAAAGAACCAGATAGAGTTTCCATAACCTCGTAAAAAAACCTCAAAATCTACAAAAGTAGACACAACCTCTTAGTCATCAGACATAAGCTTCCTCAATACTTCATCAAAATATATTACATTTTGTATGTCTTCATCACCTAATGCATCAAATATCAATTTATACTTTTGGACCGCCTCCAACATAAAAAGTTTTTAAGTTCCAACTTGTAGACAAATCAGTGCCAAGACCCTTCTAACATGTTAGGCCCACAAACCTCACAACAACCTTGAATTTCTCCAATCTTACAAGAGAAGATCTCATCTATTTTACAGCAGTCCTAATCTAAGCATTGAGTCATTAAGTATTCTCAAACCATTGCCGATAATAAGATTAAGAATATGTGTTGCATACCGCACATGTAAATAATCGCCATACAAGATTATCTTATTTGCCTTTTTAAGAAAAGTCTTAAGATGCCCTAATGCAACATCATTACCTGAGGCATTATCAATTGTACATATTAGAGGGTGTCAACCCCTACTCTTTTATAGCAGACTCTAAAGCCCTCCCTATCTCTCACTTTTGTGATTACTAGTTTCTTGTTGGGCTTGGGGATGGAGCAAGGTGTTTGGCCAGGACTAGGAGTAGTAGTACTGGTAAGGTTAGGGGTAGGGCCAGGGGTAGGGTTAGGGTTACGAATACCCTAGGTAAAGGAGCTCGTACTAAAATCTGTTGGATTGTCCATTTACTCAAGCTAACAAAAAATATGAAATTGAGGCAAACAATCAAGTATTAACAAAATGGCAAAAAACTAATTATGTAATTATTTTAAATATTTTGCAAATGTGCACAACTGCCTTCAATAAACTAACCATGCCCTAGCCATAAACCATTTGTTAGTGTGCAAAAAATGTGCCATGAAAAGGAGTCCAACAAACTTTTAGCTCCCATGGTCTTATGTTTCTTTAATCCATAACCTTATCCAAGTTGTCTTATGTTTTAACTTTTAATAATCTCTTATTTTTCAAAAGTGAAATTTGACATGTTTCAAAAGACTCCATTTGAAACTCAAAATTGAGACGAGAAGACAAAAATTGATAGCAAACTAATAAATTGAGACCAGGGCACAAAATTGATAGCAAACTAGCAAATTGAGACCAGGGCACAAAATTGATGGTTCTGCTCCATGACTGTTTTACAAATTATAACAAACCAAGTTTTAAAAAATAGCAAGATAAAAGAATTGCAACATTTTATAAAACATTTTATCATGATATAAGTAATTGATAATTATTCATCACACACATGCACAATCAACTTCCTGAGCACACAGTTCACAATTCTATCATCCATCTCCATTAATCATCCATCCTCCATTTAATTCTATAAATTTAACAAAAAAAAAAAAGACAAGAGGTGTGGATTACAAATTACCTTTAACGAGAATAAATGAGATGACAGTGACTCCACAAGCACAACGGTGGCAGCGAATCCGCAGGCATAGACGGCGATGAAGGGAGTTGGCAAGCTACTGCAATGAGTCACGAGATGGGGCTGCAACGATGAGGGCTAGGGTTCTTTCTAATTTCTGGAAGCTTGGGGAAAATTTTGGAAGAGAGTGGAGTAAGTGAGTTGATTTCGAAAAGGGAGGGTTTAAGTTAGTAAACCCAGAACGATGTGTTTTGGCAAAAACGTTATCATTTTGGTCACCTATTTTTTTTAAATATATATACTAAATGCGGGGGTAGGGCAGAGTATTTGCTAGGTAGGGGTCCACCCTATCCCATCCCCACCCCCGTTTTTCTGCCCAAAAGCGAGCGGGGTTCTCCCACTCACGCCACAACGGCGAGGGTGATCTATCCTGCCACATGGGGGCGGGGCAGATAGGCAATGGGGTAGTGGGTATGGGGCCTCACTGCTCACCCGTAAGGAAAATGAGTTCTATTGCACAATTTTTGATTTTCTTTCCATTATCTGCTTGTGTCAATGTGCATTGTTCACTTAACGTACAATATTTGAGATGAGTTGAGTATGGGTGAGATGGATTTTTAAAATTGAGCTTAGCTACGTATCATTTCTACACATTATATATTATATTTAATTCTTAGAATTTTTTAATATATTCTTTTTAAATTAATTGAATTTTTCTATTTATCATTCAAACAACACATATTAAATAAGAAAAAAATAACTATAAAGAATAAAGAATTATGTGTAGTGTGTGATATCTAATCGTTTCATTTTTAGTTAATTTGCAATAACTTGGGATTTAACCCCATAGAGATGATAAATCTTTTGGCTGCAAATTCAATATTCAATGGGATGAATTACATCTCAATGATATCAAATTGGAGCAATATCATGAATAACAATATATGAATTATAAAATTGATTCATCGTCGAGAATCAAATAATATAACATACGAAGATCTTTTATACGTACCAAATTCCAATTTTTATTTCTGATCCAATCAATAGTTTCTTTATTTTCTTTATCAATCTTTATTTTCTATAAGCTATGACCCCCTTTGTATAATCATTTGATGAAATATCATATGACCACCTTTATACTTACTTACATTGGTTATAAAAAAATCCCAATGATAATGAATAAAATCTTTCTTTATAATTTTATCTTTTAACGTTTAGATATACGAAAAGTTTTACAGTACGTGAAGCTCTGAGAGGCTTTTATCTAAACTAGTTAACCAAACTAGAACTAAGATATTCTAAATATATAAATGGGTTTTGTTGAGTCAATTGAGATGAGTTGAGTTCTTTATAAATAATAATAAATTAAGATGATGGAGTGTGACGCTCACTTGAGGAGTGTTTATATATTAATATGAGTTTAGATATATTTATGAGAGATTAAAAAAGTTATAGGTCTTGCATGTAAAGAAATATTAAGTTGAAAAAAATTGTAGGTCCTACAGCAAATAAGTTTAGGTTAAAATGAGTTTAGTAGTTTGTGACTTGGGTACTTAAATGTTAGATTCTATGAGGAGAGGCCCATTCGAGATAGGCCAGGCTTTGGACTCATTGCAAGGCCTAAATGGGCCCAACCCCAGGATTAGTCTAACCTTTCCCCCCTTTGTTGAACGGCTCGGTACTGGAAAAGGAAGGTGGCCTTAAGGACGCATGGGGTAGGATGGCGCCTGCAGGATGAGTTGAAAGGTAGGAAAAGCCAAGTTAGAAAGCGATAGGCACACCCCTCACCACATTAAATGCAGGAGCTTGTCAAGGCTATGGCACATTAAATGCAAGCACGACGGAAGTGTGTCAAGTGCCCAGAAGCATTAAATGAGCTGCAAAAGCCCTTCACCGCATTAACTACGGGTCAGGAGCTCAAGCATGCATTTGGGTAAAGTAGAGACTAACACTGTATGAGAGGGAGATAACTTGCTACCAACTCAGAATGTGGCAGGAAGGCTCGTACGGACATGACAAAGGGCATGATGGCCTAAAGGACAGACACGTCAACGACCTTTTTTGCTTCCTTTTTTGTTCTTATTATTCGCCAATAAAATACATTGAACTCATAACAACTACATCTCATGCCCGTTTGCCATCTCAAGGGAGTTTCAAAATATGCTAAAAAATGAAGTATCATACTATCGACTCAAGTTGCCTTACAAAATAAAGAGCAAACGAACAAAAATATACCCCGTCCAAGTACAAAAGAAATAGAAAACGAGCTCAATTCATGTACCTCTCCAACAACCAGACAATATTTATTGTCTATCAATCCTGAGATAATTCTCAACCTGTATGCATCTATATATCTTATGGACAATGTTATAGGACTGATGTTTTACTGATGATTGATCAATAGGTAGTGTAAATTCATTTTTTTAATCTTTTATTTCAATAATTTTTATATAATTTTTAAATATTTATATACAAAAAATAGAGATACACTAATGATTACTTCTTTAATTATTAAATAAAATAAAAATACAATCAATCACTTTTATTGGTCAAGTTTATAAGGTTAAATAGCATTTTTCATATCTTATAGATACATATATATATATATATAAGTATAATATATATTTATGCATATTCATATATGTAAAATTCGGATAAAACTTTCAAGGTAGAGAAAACTGTTATTTCTAAATTGATAATAACAATAATAAAGAAATAATATTTATAGACGTGGACTCATGGAGTATACAAGCATTATCCAAATCTTTTGAAAAAATGAATAAATATAAGATTCACATGAAAAAAAAATATTTTCAATAATAACTCTCACTCGTTTTCAAAAAAATTATACAATACTTACACACTTAGTAATTGTGTCTAGTGTTACTCATAATAATAACAATATAATAATAATAATATGCACTAATTAGAGCATTCAAGTAGTTTATGAAGTTTTTAAATAAAATAATTAGTCAGAATCAACTTTCTCTATTTTCAATAATGATTTTTACAATATATACTCATTTATTTATTTTTATAATATTTAAATATTTTAAAAGATGTGAAGAACTTCTTATTCCTGGCTACTGAACATGTAAGGATACTCACATTCTGTGTTCAAAAAACTAGAAGCAAATACCCAACAGATTCGATCTTGAAAATTAGGGCTTCACAAACTATATATGAACTTCAGATCAACTGCAAGAATAACCAACAGCATGCAAATCAACAAGAAAATATAAAAGAACATTAAAGAAAAGGAGAGAACACATAAATTACGTGGTTTGGCCCTAATGACCTACATCTATGGCATAAATAGTCTCAGAGATTATCTTTATTAATAAATCATCAAAGCTACAACATTTTCACAGGTGGTACCAGCTTTCGAGCACAAGACAACCAGCACAAGCCTCTTATCTTTCACTCTGTTACAAACCCTAGCACACACTTTTACTAACTCTGCTTCTCTCTCTCAAAATCTCGAATACGTAGAAGCAACAAATGATCAATCTAACCCTAGTACTCAGCATAAAATTTACATATAATATATATATATATATATATATATATATATGGTGTCACAAGATGTAGACACATGTCCCTAACAAACAGCCTTGATGCATTCACTTAAAGCTGAGGTGATATCTGCAGAAGTTGTGAATAAACCATTTTGCCCCTTTTTTGTTTAAGTCCTCCTGTTTGTTATCTTGTGTCCAAATTTGTAATTTCCTGCACACATAAACATAGAGAGAGTACACAAGCTAATATACAGGTTTAGTACTAATTATCCAATCTTCTCCACCTTGGCAAATCTGTGTTTATTAAGGTTTCCTAACTATTCATCTGGGTTGTTCCTGCACCATTCCCCTAATGGGAACTTAGACCAAACTTTAAATTTACTAAATCCAAACAGTGTTTGAACTTAGTGGATGGGAGAGACTTTGTCATCATATCTGAGGGATTATTCTTAATTGGTATTTTCTCTACATTGATCTCCTTGGACTCTATAACATCTCTTATAAAGTGAAACATAATATCAATGTGTTTAGACCTCTCATGATAGACTTGATTTTTAGTTGAGTATAAGGCACTTTTTCTATCACAGTAAAATGTGATATTACTATCGTAAATGTCTAATTCCTTAGTTATTCCCTTTAACTAAATGACCTCTTTTATTACCTCTGTCAAGGCAATATATTCGACTTCTATTGTAGATAAAACTACAATTGACTGCAAGTTAGATCTCTAACTAATTGCTCCCCAAAAGCTATGAACACATAGCCTCTTAAAGACTTTCTAGTGTCCACATTTCCAGCAAAATGTGAGTCCACAAAACCTTCCAATTCACATCCTGCTTCAACATTCAACATTTAATAGCCTGCTAGTGAGGCTTTCCAAGATTTCTCATAAATCTGTTAACCACACTAACAGTATAAGTCAAATCAGGTCTGGTACAGACCATAATATACACCAGGCTTCCTACCATGCTAGCATAAGAAATTTGATGCATAAATTCAATATTTGATTCAGTAACAAGGGATTGGATAATAGATAGCTTAAAATGTTGTCCAAGAGGTGTATTAACATGTTTAACATTATCCATACTAAACATTTTGAGAATTTTACAAATATAAGCATCTTGTGACAAAAATAGTGTTATGTTTTGCTTTTTCCTTACTATTTCCATTCCTAGAATTTTACTAGTAGGGTCTAATTCTTTCATTTTAGATTCTGCCTTTAACATGCATTTTATTTTATTAATCAGTGTAAGGTCCTTACATGCAACCAACATATCATCTACATATAATAACAGATAAATCATAGCTCCATTTACTCCTTTAAAATAGACAAAACTATCATAGCAACTTCTGTTAAAACCATTTCCAAGCATGTTATTATCAAATCTCTTATACCATTGTTTAGAAGACTGTTTTAAACCATTTAGAAATTTTTTAAGCAAACATACATGTTCAAACTTTGAAGCATCTATAAAACTCTCAGGGGGTTGCATATAAATTTTTTCTTCAAGTTTCCCATGTAAAAAGCAGTTTTAACATCTAGTTGTTCTAAATGCAGGTTTTCAAAAGCTGTAAAAGACCGTAATAACCTGATAGAACTGTGTTTGACAACAGGAGAGAAAATTTCATTGAAATCAATTCTCCATCTCTATGTAAAACCTTTTGCTACCAGTCTAACTTTATATCTAGTTCCTTCTAACCCTAGTATGCCCTATTTTCTTTTGTAAATCCACTTGGACCCTACTAATTTAACATTAGTGGGTTTAGTGACTAACTCCTAAGTTTTATTCTTTTTAAGGGACTCTATTTCTTCATTCATAGCAAGTATTCACTTATCAACTTCCTTGCTATTTACAGCCTCCTTATAAGACATTGGTTCTTGATTTACAATCTCATTAGCTACAATCAAAGCAAGAGCTATAAAGTCCGCTTGACCATATCTTCTGGGTGGTTTAATCATCTTCATTTTCCTATCTCTTACTAAATTGTAAAACCTAGATCCCCTGAGTTTGTTACCTCAGTTCTGTGTTTAGGTCTTTTGTGTGTCCAGGTGAGGTGTTTTGCTTTACCTCTAGCTGAACACTTTCTAAAGATTTTCCTTGAAGTGAATTAGAGTCAATTTTCTATATCTTAGCCATTTGGAATTCATTAAAGGTTACATCTCTATTCATAATGCATTTTGCCTACCAGGTTCATCTATCCATAGTTTATACCCCTTAACCCCATCAGGGTACCCCACAAAAATACATTTAAGAGCCTTAGGGTCTAACTTATCTGTTCTGGAGTGTGCATAAGCAACACACTCAAAAACTTTCAAGTAGTCATAACTGGGAGGTTTCCCAATCTACAATTGTTGTGGGGTTTTAAACCCTATGGCAGAGAAATGACATTTATTTATCAAATAAACTGTTGTGGTAGCAGTCTTTGCCCAAAAAGATTTTGGTAATCCAGCATTAGACAACATGCATCTAACCCTTTCTAAAATGGTCATGTTCCTCCTATTTGCTGACCATTTTGTTGAGGGGTTTATTTTACTGTTTTATTAAACTCTATTGATAGAAATTATAACCCATTGTCTGTCCTCAAAACCTTTAGTTTCCTGTCCACCTGATTTTCCACTAAAGATTTCCATTTTTTTAAACTTTTCTAAGGTATCATTTTTTTGTTTAAGAATGTAAGTCCACACATTCCTTGAGTAGTCATTAATGATGGAGAGGAAATAGCTCCCTCTACCATGAGAGACTACTCTTGAAGGCCCCCATAAGTCTAAATGAACATAATCTAGGAGTTGTTTAGTCAAATGAGTTGCCCTTTTAAAACCAACTCTCTTAGCCTTTCCAAGGATACAATCTTCACAAAAGGGCAAGTTGTCCAGATTTGAATATTTTATTAAACCATGTTTCTAAAGCTCTAAGAGATCTTTTTGACTAACATGGCCCAATTTTCTATGCCATAAGCACAGAAGTATTGTCTTCAAGGTTCTGTATAGAGGAGACCTCCCCACTTATGGTCTTACCTACTAGGGTATAAAGTCTATTTTTAATCACTCCCTTCATTATAGTGAGGGGGCCTTTTGTAACTAATAATACCTACTTGTGACTTAAAGGAGTAACCAGATTGATCCAGCATGCCCAAAGAAATTAAGTTTCTCTTAAGTTCAGGTATAAACCTGACTTCCCTTAAAATCTTATTCAAGCCATCATGCAATTTGAGTCTAAAAGACCATATGCCCATGATCTTGTAGGTTCTATTGTTTCCTAGAATTACATGCCCTCCCTCCACCTTAGAGAAGCTTTCAAACTATTCTCTAATTAGACATATATGAAAGGAGCAGCTTGAGTCTAAGATCCATTCATTACTTGAATCTATATCAGATACATTTAAAACCTCTGCACTTTCATAACCCTCTAAGACTACAGAGACATCTCCTTCCTCCTTAGTCTTATTCTCAGAACTAGTTTTTTTATCAGGACAGTCCCTTTTAAAATGCCATTCTTTATGGCATAGAAAACATTTGAGTTGCTTCTCCTTTGACTTTAATCTATTTCTTTTATTATCAGACTTACCTTTCTTGGTTTTCTTTTCTGGTCTACCCCTAACAAACAAACCCTCACCTTATTCTTGTTTGGTCTCAACCTTGTTTTGAAGTTCCCTAGAATGCAGCACAGATTAAACTTCATCTAAGGAAAGTGTATCCCTACTATACATTATAGTCTCTTTTAAACTAAGGTAGGTTGAGTTCAAAGAGGTTAACAGTAGGATGGTCTGATCCTCATCCTCAATTTTGATGTCAATATTAGCAAGATCAGGAATGATCTTGTTAAATTCATCAAGATGTTCCCCTATAGAAGTTCCAGGTGACATCTTGAAGGTATAGAGACAAGTTTTTTTATGGAGTCTGTTAGCTAAAGAATTCGTCATGTATAAGTTCTCTAATCTTAGCCAAATGCCAGCAACAATGTCCTCATTTGCTACTTCTCTTAAAACTTTATCCCCAATAGAGAGTATGAGGGTACTGTGGGCCTTTTAGAGGATGTCCTTATGGACTTCCTCCTTCTTAGCCTCAGAAGAGGAGGAATCCTTACTCTTTTCCCTTTTTAGAGCCTCTTGCAAGTCCTGTTGGACAAGCAGGACCCTTATTTTGATTCTCCAGAAACCAAAGTCATTGTCTTCGGTGAACTTCTCAACATCAAACTTAGTGGTCCCCATGCGAACCTAGCTCTGGATATTAGTTATAAGAATACTTGTGTTTTGTGTTCAGAAATCCCGAAGCAAATACCCAACAGATTCGATCTTGAAAATTAGGGTTTCACAAACTATACATGAACTTTAGATCAGATGCAAGAAAATAACCAACAACATGCAAATCAACAAGAAAATATAAAAGAATATGTCATACTGGCTGGTTGTTCGATACATACCATATCCTAGTTTTGTACTGGCTGGTACAAAAAAATTTGGCCGAAGTATCGAACGGTACCAACCGATACAAGTGTTTCGGCCATACAAAATTTTGGCTTTTAAACCCCACCTTTTTTATTTCTTACTATGTGTTAACCACTATTCAAACTAGAATATTTACATATATATTTATATATTTTTTTTATTTATATATTCACCATTATTTTAAAATATAATTTATTTATGTATAGGTTATTTTGAAATGGTAT
The DNA here is from genome assembly GCA_036898215.1 of Platycarya strobilacea. Classification (NCBI taxonomy): domain Eukaryota; kingdom Viridiplantae; phylum Streptophyta; class Magnoliopsida; order Fagales; family Juglandaceae; genus Platycarya; species Platycarya strobilacea. The sequence goes on along the minus strand of CM072549.1, from coordinate 15,571,406 downwards.
CGATACTCAAATATTTTATTTAATGTCTTGACGCCCATCAATACAATATTCAAAATTTTGTGTGAAACCATGAGTCTCCTGCTCGTTGCAAGCCTTTGATCCCTTAGCCTCCCATTTGCAAAATATGAAAATCTTTGAAAAGTGAAGTCGTGAGGACTTGCCATTGCTTTTGTCGTGACTCATGGGCTCTGACCATACATATCGACCACGAATCTCTTGGAGTTGCCGTTGCCAATAGAAGTCGCCATCGTCGTTATAGTAAGGATTCGACACTGTCATGATGAAGACCTATTCGCTCTGACCATCCATTGCCATGACGAGTCCGTCTAGGTACAAGCGCACCTATCCTACAGATGAAGTTGCCATGGTAGTCAACTTTAATTTTCTTTTATAAAAGGAAAAAAAACTGAAAGAAGAACAAAAGTCTTATCATTGTCGCCATTTTTCTACACGAAGGTTCGTCCTCCTCCCGCAAATATCATCTTTGCAGGAAACTTTCCTATATTTTATCTGAATTTATCATCATCTTTTGCTTTTACGAACTTCAAACTTTTCGAGCAATAGTGCTAGTCTTAATTTCAACTGTCATACAGGACTAAAATTTTATCAAGAAAGCCAACAATGTGTGTGTATATATATATATATATATCAGTTGGTTGTTGTATGCAATTGTAGCCACAAAATATAAAGCTTGAAACCAAAAAAAGACCTTCACTTTCAGTACTTGGGAAAGCAAACGTCGATGGAGGTTGGGAAGAAGAGAGTTGGGAACAATGACAAGTTTGAAAGAGAAGTTTGATACCAGTGGATTCGACGGCATACAAGGTGAAATAATGTTGTTGGAGCAGCTTTTCCAAATTCTTTTTCTGTTTTGCTTGGATCATCATCATTTTTCAAATTATGTCAAACAACATGATGTGGGGCTTCGTCTTTCGCTTTTCAAATAAAATGATAAAAGGGTTTTCAGCTTTCATAAATGGAGCTTAGTCATCCTCTTTATTTTGCTAAGTCTATATTTCCATTTTTAACTTCCGTGTCAATTCTAGTCTTTTGCAAGAAATAATTTTCTGTTTCACAACATGTACGATGGAGAGAGGGAGGAATGGGGAAAAAGAAGTAGGATAATGGAGAAGGAGAAGAATGTGTGACCTCCGTATCCGAACTAAAAAAAATGCATCATTTTAATTAATTCCCATATTTTCACATTCTCATTTCAATTTTGTCTCTATCCTTCGTCAATATGCACCATTTCATTGAAGGAAAAAGTCTATTATACTGCCTTTAAGTCTATCGTTTTATTTGATCACTCTTTAAATTAATTTTTTTACTTATTGATTACAAAAATAATTTATAGTGTATTAATATATATATATATATATATATATTTTTAAAAAAATATTTAAGTACATTAAAAAAATATGAAAAGAACAAGAAGAGAAAAATAAAAAGGAAAACTTACACTAGTGTCATTACTGGGCGGCATAGTAGAATGACCCTTCATTAAAACCAACCTCATTTCACGTCATCGGAGCGCATGGGTGTACCAATTTTCCTCCAACAAGAATTTTTCGAATAATAATTAGTTTTTTTCCCAAAAGTTATTTTCAACTTTCTTTTCTGGTGGGCTATGAAACTTTTGACGATGACATTGTGCAGTAGTGCCAAAAGGGGTTTTGTGTAGAATTTTGGAATCTTAATTTTATCTACTATATCTATTTAGAATTTTTTGATGTAGTGTGATTTTATTGGTATCTATTGCACGCTTGCAGCCCCAGAACAAATAGACTATTAAGATTCTGAATAATTAAACAAACATCATATGCAATTTTTTTTTTTTTACGTATTCCTTGTACACTTTGCTAATGTGATTGATTGCATCATTTTTTTTAGTATAAAATAAAACAGATGTACTAGTCCTTTTTTATTAGATTTGGACAAATTTTAGAACTAAGCTGGTACATACATGTTTGAGATTTGAAGAACCGTTACAATACCAATTACATTCTTAAACCAATACTGCTAATTTTAAAAATCTTGGTTTGGCATGGTCATGTTTTTCCAATATATTACGTAGAAAGTATAATATCATATATTTATTATAGTCTATTATAATATATAATGATATAATATTAGTATAACTACCAAGACTATAGATTATAGAGATAATATATAGTTATTTATATAGAAATTTTAAATTTTAGCATTATATTAATTAGTAATTTATCATATAATGCAAAATTATTTTATATATAGTTAATATAAAAATTTAAAATATATATATTCATATATATATATATATATGAACTGGTCTGAATTGGTCCAATATTAGAAATATGAAAATTGAAGTCAGATCGATTTCAATCAATTTTGTTAAAAATAAAACTGGTATTAAACTAGATTGAATTTGATATCGAACCAATGGTTTACTTGTTCCTTACTTTTTTAAATCCTAAAGGTAATTGATTTGGTAAATTACATTAATAAATTATGTAAGAAATATATAAAAATGATAGCACGTATCATAATTATTTAATATTACAAGAAAATTGGTCTTTTGTAGCCAATTAATTTCAATCAAATGATTATTTACAGCTAAAATTAGTTACAAATAATATTTTTTTCGCTATTCATTGATCACAACAGCTCACATTTCTAGTAGTGTAAGCATAACTCTTGATTAATGATTATGATAATTTGTAAAAGAGAAATGCTTGAGTCCGGCAATCTGCAAACCTCATATATGCAGACGGCCAATCACTTAATGACACATAGTTGGTCTGCCTAAGGAAAATGTGCACCCGCATTCACCAGATCAAGGGCTAAAATCAAGTTGCTGGATCAAGCAAAAAGTCCCAACAAAGCCAATTGTGATCCCCACTGCATCCCAATGGAAACTTTTTTTAAAAATTTTTTTTACATGATTTTTAAGTAAGTATTTTTAAATAATATTGTGATCTTTTTATATTTTTAAAAAATATTTTAAGATATTAAAAAATTATATAAAAAATTTGAAAATTAGGATCCCTAATAGGGATCCCAAAGTAGGGACAATTAGCATTTTCCATTATGTTTGCAATCTGCGAACAAAATGAAGTCTGCAAATGAAACGAATATTTTATATGACTGACTGGAAAGGGTGATGCTATATACATCCAATTTTGGACTTCTTTGTAGTCCGCGTTAAAAAAAGATAAACATATCCTTATTTTATCTGTGACTTGACTAAAACACCCTTATATCAAAATGCCTTAAATCAAAACAACCTCTCCTTGCTCAATCTGCAATTATGCAGTGCTGCCCCTCAAAACTCTTAAGACTCTTCATGCTCAAAGAGGTAGAAGTGCCTCCAAGACTCTTCAAGACGTTATAGCTCCAACTCAGCTCCTGCCGCAAAGTGCAAACTGGTAAGGCTTTTTGAAGAATTTGTTTTTTTAACTTTCGGTGAAACAACAACGTAAGGGTTGGGCATCCTGAATTATAATCATTTCCCTATTGCTAAAGAGTTGCTAAAGTATTATAATGATTTACTGATTAGTGTCGGGCACCCCAAGCTTATAGTATTATAATGATTTCCTTATTGCTAAAGTGTTGGGCATAATAAAATTTGTGTTTGTAGGCGCAAGACAACAACGCAAGGCACTTTTAGTGTGAAAGCAAAAGTAAAAGTAAATAAATAAAATAATTAAAAGATACAAACATGTTATTATTATTTTAGATGTTCTCTTAGTACTCCAAACAAAAAAATCAAAGTTGTAGAGAAACACAAGGAAAGAGGAAAACTTTTGTGTAATTCTCATTAATTTTCTTTGTATGGAAGTGAATATACTTAAAAAAAAAAAACAAATCTTAGCAAAACAATCTAACAATCTTCTCCTAGGAATATACTTGAGTACTTACTGTGCATTACAAAAAATAATTTGATTGAGCTTCAACTGAAAGTACCGGCCATAATACAATACATTACAACAAAACAACAACAATAGATTACTTGACTGGGTACTCGGCACCAACAAAAACACCAACAAATAGACCGTTTGAGCTCTCTTGACACCAATAATGGGAAATCTCTAGACTCTGTTTTGCTCAACTGGGTACTCAAATGGAAATGCAACTAGGGTTTGCTCGTAAGTTTCGCGATGAGCATCACACTAGGTGAAACTTATTTTGCTCGACTAGACTACGACGATAGGCATCACACTTCGGTGAACAGATGTGCTTTCTTCAGTTGACAGAAGAATGAGAGATTTAGAGTAGGCGAATTTTCTTTTGCTTGGTTGGGGTATGATGATGGGCATCACGCTTGGGTAAACATGAATACAGCGAGAGAGCGAAATTCGACAATGGCTACGGCGAAAGGGCACAGTCCGGTGATGGCTACGGCGAAATGGCGACGGGCATCGCTTGTTTGGGGGGACAATGGGGGGAGGAGGGTTAGGGATTTAAGAGACTTTGTTTTAAGTTAAGGTATGAGTTAATATCTTAGAAGAATTAAATGCACTGTTTAATTAATGGATTGCATTGTAATCCACATAAGTGGGCTTCACATATAATTACTCGACCGAAAAATATTTGCATTGCCGGACCTCAATCAAGTTATGGTGCCATAATAAAACATATATTTTCTTGCAGACATAAAACAAAACGAAATGAAATGAAACAAAATGAAATGAATACAAGAAAATATTTGCAGACATATAGTCGTAAAATATGTCTCCGAACGAAAGAAATCATCGCACAGGGAAGGGGAAGAAAAGAGATGACCCAAGTTGGTGCAACCTCTGGTCAGTAAGCAAGTTTGGTACGGATTACAGATGACCCAAGAAGAGACACGATTTTGGTACCCATTACTGGATCCAACAGCTTGATTTTAGCCATTGATCTAGTGAATGCGTGTGTACATTTCTCTTAAGTGGACCAACCAAGTGTCATTAAGCGATTGAATCTTTGCAAATATGAGGTTTTCAGATTGTTGAACCCAAGCATTTTCCTTTGTAAAAACAAATTTGAAAGAAGTTATTCCAAATAGTGATTCAGAGAATCCTACTATATCCGTACTATTTGCCCTTAATCTCCAACCCCAGATATGGTCAATCTCAAATCGACGTACTCCCCGTCACATAATCCCATAGAAAGTGTCCTCGCTCCCACCAAGAGAAATGCTTAAAACAACACGTTCTTTGGCGTATTGTCCACGATGGTATAAAAAGGGCCAAAAATCGTGTGCTCCTCCACCCCCTTTTTGACGACAAATTTAAAACTGACGGCCTAGCTGGCCAAGTGGCCATAGACACCATACAGATAATTCCCTACCTGGCTAGCTTGCTCTCTCTCTCTCTCTCTCTATATATATATATATATAATTCATTCCGAATCTTTCTTGTTCATCCACAAGATGTGTAGGTCGACTGACTATCACCGATACCAATCTTATAGTCAAGATTGCCGCCTAAGAATTAAAACATTCTTCATCCAGGTTTTTCGGTCTGAATGCTCGGATATCGTTGCCGGAATCGATCACTCTCCTCTACCTCCCTCAAATCAACAAGAACGTGCTCGATGTCGACGCTGCAAGAATCAGACTAAGCTCACCAGTGTTCATTACTCTACATTGGGTCGTGACAGCGAAGACAAGGGAGGGGGAGGCAGTGTTCAGGAGCAAAGAATGGGTTCGGGCTGGCAAAGGGGTGCGGTTCGAGGTGTACCTGAGGGAGGAGAAGGTATTGAAGGAGATTTTCAAAAAAGATGAGGGCGACGAGTGGAAACTGGAGTGCAAATGCGTGGTGGAGGTCGGTGAGGTTGAGGTATCGGAGGCGAAAGTTTGCGTGGCCGTGGAGGGTCACGTCACGATGAATGAGAGGGTGGAGATGGTGGTGATCAAGAGGAAGAATAAACGTAGGCGTTGTGGATGGTTGGATAAGAGAGAGAGAATGAGGATACCACTCATGAATCGGACGGTTACTTAGTCTACTATTAAAAAATTTAATTTTTTTCATGTGGGTCCTCTATATAGTTATTTTTTTTTTAAGTAATTGTATACTACTTGTAAGTCCATAAATAACTATATAGAGGACCCACATGAAAAAAATTAATTGTTTTAATAATAGACTCTATTTTTTTTCAAAGTAGCTGCAAGCCATTTACAGCTTCATAACTGTATATAGCATTACTCCTTATAATAAGCTTATAGTTAGAAGATTAACTTTGAAGAACTTTACTATCAAGAGTAAAGCTATGGTCGAGTTTTTTCTCTATTTTACACCAACAATAACATTTTAATAATATGAAATTTATAGTGTGTATTAGTGTATTGAATGAGAATCATCTCATTTATCTTCTCTCCACGCGATTTCCCCTCTCCTTTCTCCTCTCAATTTTTCTTTTTTCTATCTCATCTTTCTCTCTCTCCAGCACCATCTATTGATTTCCTCCTCCAGACTGGTTGAGGTATTCACAAGATATTATTGTGAATATTGAGCATGTGTTTCTCCTAACATTGATACTATTATTGTATGAGGAAGCCTCACTTTATCTTATTTGAAATTTCTTCATCCAACTAGGTCACTTCAAATTAGAATCATTTGCATGTTTACAAGAGGTGAAGTCAAATCCAGACCTAAAATATCAAAACCTTATGTTATTTCCTAAACCCAGACCTAGAATATCAAAACCTTTTGATCAATTCTCTTACGAGGGATAGAACATAAGAGGCTCATGATATTTCCTAAACCCAGCCAATTTGGGGCATCGGAGGGGGGGGGTCATCAAGAGGAAAGAATGAGAAGAGAGAGAAGGGACAAAGGGCTAAGAGAGTGTAGAGTTTCAAGAGGAAGAGGGGTGATGCTACATAGAGAAGAAGTGACGGGACATAAAAGGGATGAACACAAACAACTTTGAAGACTTTTGGCCAGACTTATGGGAAACTTCACTTTCTTCAATTTTGTTGTCCAAATGACTAACATAAGAAATGGGTGAATTGGGCTATATTTAAAAATTATCAATTATAAATCATATACACAATATAAAATATGAACAAATACGAGGCATTAGTAAATATATAGAGTAATGGTAAAAGAGAAGAAAATTATGTATTTTAAAAATATTCTATCTCACTACCTATGTCCTCGTTTCAAGCTTCTTCTTCAGAATTTTCAAATTCATTATCCAACCTTATTCAAGTGGAGATAAAAAATTATTACACCTTTAAGTAGTATCGCTATAAAGAATTCGTGTAAAACACCATCTACACTAACAATCATTTTACAAGTGTTGATTTAACTATTTTCTGTGTATAACATATTTTGTATGCACATGAGTTGTACAAATTCTTTTACTGATATAAAAGTTTATAGTAGGTAGATTATTAAAAAATACTTCTCAATGAGTGAAATGAAAATAGTAGAGTTCAAACTATCTCTCTCAAAATGAATAAGCATTAAGGCTTAATACTTTAAGAAAATATATTAAGAACTTTGAATGAATTTTGTAAAACTTACAATTGATGTGTGTATGCTCTTGTTGCGAATTGAAAATCACAATTAAGCTGTTTATAGGCACATGGGGTTTCATTTTCAATTTTAAAAAGATTAATATAAAAAAAAGGAGTACTAGTCAGTTTTCAAAAATTTTAAATAAAATTAATTGTGAAAAATAACATTATTCACTTTTCAAAATTTTCAAACAAAATCATCTACATTTTACATATGTCAAAAATAGCATCAATCACCTATCAAAATTTTTAAACCTAATATTTTACTTTTCGCATATGACAAATGAAACATTATTTATTTTTTAAAAATTTTCAAATAAAATCATCTACATTTTATATATGTCCAAAAAAGTATCAATCGTTTTCAAAGATTTTCAAACTTATTATGCGTATGTGAAAAATATAATTTGATATTTGATGAGAAAATATTATTTTCTAGCCTTAATCCAATTTTAAATTTTTTTAAGAGATTTTACAAAATTACTTTAAGAGTTTTATTTATGAGTTCATTTCATTTTTTGCTCATGCTTGCTCCAATGATGTACTTGACTCATTGGATAGAAAACTTGAATTTGAAACTCTTTTATATTTGAATTTATTTGTTATCATTAAGACCCATATGGATGTATATACATATATATATTATATATATACATATATAGAGGAGCTAGGATAAGAGAGAGTTCAAATATAAAATCAATATTAGTAGATAATAGTAGAATTTCAATTTCTACAAGAAAAATATAGACAATCTGTAGTTAATCTCATTAGTTTACCAAAATAACTTTTGACATTATGTATAATGTATCTAGCATATCTTGATCTTTTTATTGTAAAATCTAAGAGAATATAGGATTTTAATATTTGAACTTTTATTGATTCTAAAGTTTACAATGATGAAGTCAATATATAGAGTAAAGTACAGCAGATTGTAGAAGTGCTATGGCATCATTTTAAATTTGAATACAAATCAAATCCCATAAATCACGTTGGTTTATTTCTGCTACATAGACGTTGTTGCCAAATCTCATATGCTTTAGTTCTAAATTTGATTTCTTCAAGTCCAGATTTTCTGTTGCACCAAACTTACTGTTTTAGATTTTTTATTGCAAATTTTCTGTTGCAAATTTTTCAGATTTTCTACTGCACCAAACCTTTTCAAAGGAGATTCATGTTATAAAATTTTGGTAGGTAAACGATTAATAATGTAAGTGGCAGCATGAAAAGCATCTTTCCAATAAGACATGGGCAGGTGAGAATTGGCTAATAAAGTAAGGCCCATTTTCACCATTTGATGATGGCGTTATTCAACTGAACCCATTTGCTAATGTGTATAAGGGCAAGCAAAACGATGTTGTATGCCAGAGTTTTTATGTTTAGACGTCTATACTCGTCATCCCAATCCGTTTGAACTCTTTTTTTTTTAGCATCGAAATGGCGGTTGACGTATGTTGAAACTAAATAAAATGGCTTCAACATCATATTTTTGCTTCAAAGGAAACAACCATATAAACTTAGTAAAATCATCCAAAAAAACAGACATAGTAACGAGAACCATAACTAGAAATAATAGAATTAGGTCCCCATACATTTGAATAAATCAGCTCCAACGGTTGTGTAGAAAAATTAATAGAAGATGAAAATGGTAAAATTGTGGCTCTTGCCATCTCACATTTAGGACAGACAAGTTGTCTCTTATCGGATCCAACATGAAGTTTATTTGAATGCAACACATGATTGACAGTGCGGAAGGAAGCATGGCCTAAGCAACGATGCCAATCTGAAATAGAAATATGAATACCAATGAAAGCAGATGGAACAGTTTGCTAGAGAGGTTGTGAAAAGCAGTACAACCTATCTTTGCTATGACCTTTATGCAGGATGTTCCTGAGTAGTCCTTTATTAGAAAAAACATTATGAAACTCAAAATAAACATTATTATCAAAAGTAAGTTTTTGAACAAGAGAAGATTTTTTTGCGATTTGTGGAACATTAAGGATTTGATCAAGAACAAAAGATTTTGAAAGTGTTGGTAGAGAAGCAGTGCCAGTGTGAGTTAAATTCAAACCTGATCCATCACCAACTTTTATTTTATCTGTACCAACATACTGAGATTGTTCAAATTATTTGTCATGGTGAGTTGCTCCAGTGTCAGACTGCCACTCTTGATCAGATGCTTGCTGATTTTGGCTAGTAGCGAGTTTGGTTTGACCATTTTGGCGCTGTGATAGTGGGAGAAAATGAGGGTCATAATGTCTGTAGCATTATGATGCAGTATGGCCTGTTTTTTCACGAAGTTGACGCCACAAGTTAGGATTAGAGGGGTACGAAAATTAGAATTACCACGGCCAGATCCACGTCCATGCCCCCTGCCTCGAAAATTTGGGGAACCACGTCCGCGAGAGCTAGTGAAATGTGGGGACTTAGCAGCTACATGTGCCGAGGCATTGGCTAGAGGAACCGATTGAGAGTGGTGCTGAATACGTGCCTCACAAGTGAGCAGCATTGAATAGATCTCCTCTAATGTCAAGAAGTCATTATAGGCATTCACCATGGTGACAACTGACAAGAGAGTAGTATTTAGGTCCAACACCAGAAAGAATATATGTGATAATGTCATCACGTAGCAAGGGCTGACCAGCAAGAGTAAGATCATCAGCAAGCGTTTGAGCTGCATTAAGTATTCAATGGCCGTCTAGGTGGTTTTACGAGCATTAGAGAGTTGGGAGCGTACGTAAATAACCTGAGCCCGTGGTTGGGAAGCAAAAGCAGAGGTGAGTGCAGTCCAAACTGCATGTGACGAAGTGCAATGCGCAACTTGAGCGAGAGGATTTCATCAGTAAGAGACGCATTGATGCAGCTTAAAAATAGATTATCTTGAATTTTCCATGTCTCAAACATAGGATTCAGAGAAGTTGTGGCATCAGCAGCACATAATTCTTTCGGTGGCTGTTTGAGGGTGCCATCCACATAACCAAGAACTTTCTAATCTTTCAAGTATGGAAGCATAGTAGCTTTCCAAGTTAGATAATTTTGGCGGCTAAGTTTAGTAACATTGAGAAAGGAGGGTTTGAGGGTCATATGTAGAAGAATTGGGGGAATTTGACATATTGAAAGGAGCAGTTTAGTGACGTTGGTCTGTCCTGGCTGATACAATGTAAAATCTAAGAGAATATAGGATTTGAATATTTGAATTTTTATTGATTGTTAAGTGTACAATGATGAAGTCAATATATAGACTATAGAGTAAAGTACATCAGATCGTACAAGTGCTACGAAAATATTTTAAATTTGAATACAAATCAAATCCCATACATCACTTTGGTTTATTTCTGCTGCTTGGACGTTGTCGCCGAATCTCACCTGCTTTAGTTCCAAATTTGATTTCTTCAAGTCCAGATTTTCCGTTGCACCAAACTTCATCTCTTCCAGATTTTCTGTTGCAGATTTTCTGGATTTCATGGTGCTTCAATTTCAGATTTTTCGCTTCCAGATTTTCTGTTTATGTTCCAGATTTTTTAGATTTTCTACTGCTTCAATTTCAGAGTTGCCGCTTGATTCATGACTAACTAAGATTTGAAGTTGTGTTAGTTTGTCATGTTCTTACTTCTATTTTTATAAAAGTATTATTTAGTTTCATTTAATTTTTATCAAATCTTCTTCATATTTCTATAATTCATTTGTATGTTCATTTTACAAAATTTTAATGGGTCATTAATCTTCTTTCAATAGTTCTCGTTAATCGTGATCAATTTTCATTTAATAGATTAATTTTCAGTTATTCTCGTGATCTTTCTAAATTGGACCGAATGGATTACATTCCTACTTGGGTCAACTTTTTGGGCAATCAAGTTAGGCCCGATTACTTTTCTTTAATCGATGAATAACCTAAGCATGTATTTATTTAAATATCAACGAGTACTTTAATTAAACAATTCATAATTATTCTATGTAAATAAATGATTTAGATGACTTCCCATCAATTTTTTTTTTATTGGTTACAAGAGAACAGTCTCACTCTAAACTCTTAAGCTATATTTGGTTAATAAGGTGAGTTCATCTCATACTACTTTATTACTATTTACAAACTATTATTACTATCAGAAACTATTTATTACTTTTATATGACTATTCATTATTCACTTTTACTAATATTCATATATCATCTAAGATCACCTTAACATAAGGGGTTGACTCAAATTTTAAAGGTCTTGGACTTAGGGTTGTAAGAGAATTGAATAGAAAAATCCACCAGTTTTATTGGTCAATCTTGGGATGTATTTTTTGGATTAAACCGGACTGAGACTAACTGAATGTATATAAATAAATATATTTGATATCTTTTTAATATATTATGTTATATGGTAGATGTATAGTATAATTATATATAAGTTTCATCCAAGGGATCACTATTGACCACATATATAATGAAATTATTTAATATTCGTTAACTATATATAAAATATTGAATGGATAACTTAATTTCATTAACCTTATTTATACAATAAAAAAAAATGATCATGGATCCAATTAGATCAAATGGATAGGAACGACAGCTAATGGTATGGTAAAAATAAAACAAAGACAGTAATTTTTAGTCTATGGCCATTGGTATTGCTAAATTGGGGCTCCTTAAATTCCCACCAAGCCAATCATATAATCGATAGGTCTGTCCGATTACCATTGATACTGGATAGTATATTTCATGTGCAAGTAATATGTCATTCTTAATTCCAGGCTTTCTATAATTGGGCTATTGCAATATCTGATCGGGCAAAAATTCGTGGCCGTACAAAGGAGGCTGAAGAACTATGGAAGCAGGTTTGATTACCTAATATCAGTAATCAGTCGTGCTTGATTTTGAATTCCATAATTTTAAGATATTTACCATCCTTCTGTGTTTTTTGCCCGCTGCTGTAGTTTCAACCCGACTTTTAGCAGCTGTATATGGATATTATTGTTCAAGTAGTTGAGCATCGAGGATACAAAACAGTTGTCTACTTATTAGAATGTAGTCTGATGTTTTAAGTAGCTGACCTTTGCGACATTAAAAAAGGCATTAATGATGCTTGATGCAAATTCCCTCTTCCATATTTTCATTGTCTTGTCTACCATCTACATTTTATAGCTGTTATGCTATTTCCTTTATGTTCTAGAACTAGAGAAATTAAAACAGTACTTTTTTTAAATTTTGTTTTATAGGCAACAAAAAACTATGAAAAAGCCGTCCAACTCAATTGGAACAGTCCTCAGGTATCTTTGAAGAAATTATTAAGTTGTTTATGGTTTCATATGAGGTACTCTAGCATCTTTATTCTCATCTTTCCCCTTTCTTTCCATTTTTCTGCCTTTTTTCTCCCCTGTTGATGCATCAAAGCTCATGAAATTATTTACATTGCATTCTTTGGTACTCACTCTTTTGAAAATCTATTTCAGGCACTCAATAATTGGGGTCTTGGTCTGCAGGTACTTTTAGTTATATTCGCGTTGCTCAATAATTAGCTTCTCTCTCTCACTTTTTTTTTTTCATTTTTTCCGATGTAATTTTACTCTTGTTTTGTTCCATGTTCTAGGTGTATTTCAACAATTTGTCAAATATCTACCTGTGTTTAGTTGGCAAGTTTGATTTTATTTTTGTTCTTAATGTGAAATTTAGGAACTCAGTGCAATTGTTCCTGCACGGGAAAAGCAAAGAATTGTAAGAACAGCAGTTAGTAAGGTACAAAACTTATTTGAAAAGATCAGAGTTATTGGGTAACTGTATGTGAACAACTAGCAATATAACGTTGCATCTGAGACCTAAGATTTTCTTTGTATCCTAAGAATAGTTTCCACTGTTTGTTCTTTTATTATGATATGTTTGACTGGTCTTCCGATGCAGTTTCGTGCAGCCATTCGGTTGCAGTTTGATTTCCACCGCGCAATTTACAACCTTGGAACTGTGTTGGTCAGTTGGTAACTTAACCTTCCATATTTTGAGATACCATGATCTTATATTTATACATTTTTTCGTCTTTATTATCCACTATATCTCGTGCAACCCAAACTCATGGTGTCATTATTTGCAGTATGGATTAGCAGAGGACACACTAAGAACTGGGGGATCCGACACTGCTAAAGAAGTCTCTCCTAATGAATTATATAGCCAATCTGCTATCTACATTGCAGCTGCTCATGCATTGAAACCAAATTATTCAGTAAGTATAATTGTATTTTGTATCTAGCAACATTATTTGTTTACATAGGTAATAAAATGTTGACTCTAACATAAACATGGCAGTGAATCCCAAAATGGGCAGAGAAATACTTATCTGAAGTGAGATTTAAAGAGTCTTATCTTTTCCTTTGCCCTTGCTTTCTGATGCTATATAGGTGTGGACATCAATTTCAGTTTTCCACTGACTAACCTAATGACATTTTATTTAGGTTTACAGCAGTGCCTTGCGTCTGGTTCGTTCCATGGTTAGTGGTTGTCTTTACCTATCTCTTGATGTTGTGGTTGTATGTGTTCATAATGGTGCATTTAGCACTCCTAATGAAAATTTAAATGAATTTTTCAGTCCGAATGGTGGTAAGGTTCTCTGTATATGTTATTATGTTTCAATGAGTTTGGTTGAGGGAACCATTGACAGAAATTAACTATTGACAGCTACCTTTGCCACATCTAAAAGTTGGATACTTGATGGCACCACCTGTTGGAAAACCAGCGGCACCTCATATTGATTGGAAACGTTCCCAATTTGTTTTAAACCATGAAGGGCTTCTTCAGGTAAACTTTGATTTGTTTTCTTGTTATATTGTCAAGTAATAACATTATGTATATTAAAACCATACTTCAATACCTCATATATAGTATGAGAGGAGAGTGGTGAATGGAATCCCAGTTTACTGTAACACTCCAGAAGGAGATGTTTGGGAAACCAGAAAGTAAAAGGGAAAATACAAGAAAATTGGTCAGATTCAATGGTGCCTAGCCTCCAAGAAAGTAGAAATTCAGAAGGGAAAATACTTTATTAACATTTTTGATGATCATACAATTCCATCCTACTACTACATATACTACTTTTCTAACCAATGGGCTAACCCAACTTCTAAGGCAACAATTATTAGAAAGTCCACCCACGGCAACTCCATAAGCAAAAGATCTAAAGGCCAACAGCCAGCAAATAGGCATAAATGGGATGGTTGCATTGGCCCATAAACTGAGCCCAACTAAACTCCTACTATCAATCTCAAGCCCACTATGAACATGGTCTTATTGTTACAGTTACAGGTGTGAACAATCCCTCCCCCTTCAAGCACCTTGTCCTCAAGGTGTGGCTATGCATTCTTGTAGCTGGAACTAGTGCCTTTCCTTCCAAGCCATTGGTAACGAAATGAAGAAAATACAACTTGGTGTTGTCAAAGACCTTAGAAAGTGTTCTCTTGGAAATAGAGGGAATATTCTTAAGCTTGAACTGGCCTGCAACGGAAAAAGGTTTCATAGCTAACTAGTCTTCTCAAATATTAGTAAGGCTTTATGAACTACAGCATAGTCTCTTGCAAGGAAGTGCATCACTGTTTTTACCATCTTTTCCAACAGACCAAACTGTGGAACTAGTGCTGGAAGAAGGACAATCTCACCAAAATGGGTCACTGTTTTAGCTTGAACCCTTTCGCTGGCCAAGTGAAACCCTCTAATCCAACTCAAAGAATGGAAGCTATCATTACACCAACTATTTTCCTTACAAGTTCAGCTGCTTTTCTCTATGTATAATGCCCCTTTTGTATGAGTCTACGAAAAAGCTCTATAACCACATGAACAACAACAAAAATCCCCAGCTCTCTTCATGTGCCATTACCAACATCTAACATACCTTCGATATTAGACCCCGGATTCCTTCCTCTATCAATGGCTTAAAAACAACATTTAGCGGTAAACAATCAAGCACTTGAGGAGCTAGGTTCGTATTAAATATTTCTAAGCTGGAACTCCTTTGTAGTGACCTACAAGGATCCTCTGTGTTAAGCAGTGCATATAGGAGATTCAATTTTCTGAGCTGGGGTGTAGAAGGAAATACAAATGGCATTTTAATCTTACCCATACCTGTTAGTCCTGAATGACATAATTCTTGGGTAAATACTACACTTGAGTACTTGTCTGGATGCTCATTGAAGGAAGCCCCACAAAATTCCTCTAAAGCATTTTCAGTCCGGAAGATGATTTCACAATCACTCACTGTAACAGAAACTAAGGAGCAACAATTTCTGGCCATGAGTTCAAGGTTCTCAAAGCTGATTTTGCCAAGATCAGTCATATAAAAATTCAAAGCTTCAAAAATCATTTTGTTCAAAGCAAGCTTGTGTAAACATTTACCAACATTCTCATCAATTGAGTTCCATTCCAACAACCAACTTTTTAATCTCCTGCAGGACTGACCGATATGTAGAATACCATTCAACTGTGTTATTTCCAGGTTTGTTCCGAAGATAATATACAAGAACTGAACGGCCTTGGTCACATTGGGGACCTCCACTACTGGCAGCATAAACGATATCCTCCCAGCAATTTCCTTCTCAAGCATTTTATCAAGCACGTTAGATTTAAAATTCGGACAACTATGCTTACCTTTAATTGAGGCAAAACCAGAAGAAAAGGGGTGGTTCTTCTCTTTTTCCAGGTCTCGACGTTGCTGCTCCCATTCCTTCAATGAGATACATGGCTTGGAACTTGGCACAAGGACCTTCTCTCTGTATATTACCATGAATTTCCTCACAGTCTTTAGTCTCTTTCCTCTATCAAAGGGTTTTGAAACACCTCTTAGTAGCAAAATTTCAAGCACAATAGAAGCACACATTTCTGTGGAAAGATGTGCAAAAATCCATTGGTGGAGATGGATTCGATAAAATATTTCTCTCCCTCGAATATGTGCAAAGATGTGGTCGTTAGAGGCACCACCTGGATCAAAGATTTCGTACTGGTGCCCTAGTTCTTCCATTTCTGTGGACAATATGGAAGGTAGATCAAAGTTGAAAGCACACCGTGATTTCGACAAAGGTGAACGTGCCAGATCTGCATCCATAAACACCTTTCTGCAGTTTCTTGATTGTGCTCAAACTTTGCAAACATAGAGATTGTAGAAATAGATGGAAGAAGGAGAGGGCGATCTGATGGTGGAAATAAACTCCTTAACTCTTCTTGTTTGGTTTCGTTTGCAACTTTAACCTTGGCAGATAGCAGAAAAATTGTCTCAACCTCGATTACTTCTTGGATAGTATTTTCGATTGATGTAGAAAACTCATCCTTGAAATCATCTATGGATGCGTTGGTTTCTTTTTTCACGGTAGCAATTTTTTCGCTGAATCTCTCTAGTTGTTGCTGAAACACTTCACAGCTTTGTTTCAATTGAAGATGTAATTTCATGATTAATTCCCTGGAATAATGAAGTGAATGCCAAGGAAGGATGGCTCTGATACCACTTGTAACACTCCAGAAGGAGATGTTCGGGAAACGAAACCAGAAAGTAAAAGGGAAAATACAATAAAATTGGTCAGATGCAAGGGTGAACTAGCCTCCAAGAAAGTAGAAATTCAGAAGGGAAAATACTTCATTTGTTATAAATAAAACGTCGGTCGCCGCCCCTATGTCCCACCACTAAATTATGTGAATGACCCCACCACTATTATTTTAAATCTGCATAGTAACTTGCATAGTGACTTGCATAGTAATTTCAACGCCTATAAATATGGGTTTCAGTTGTAATGAAATTCATAAGAAAATATAGAGAGAGAAAGAAAGTTTCAGTTCTTAAGAGTTTCTTTTCTCTTGTAATAGTAGTAGTTTTATTTTTAGTTTTATAACACGTTATCAGCACGAGGTTCTACCGATACTGAAGTTAATGGTCTTCTATTTCAAGTAAGTTTTTCAATATATTATTTGCAATCCTTGAGATAAATATTAAAGGTAATATTTCTGAATATTACTTGATAAAATTTTATTTTTATTCTCATGATAATGTGAATATATTTATTAAATTCACAGATTTATTTTTGTAATATAATATAAAATATTGAGATTTATTACTATTGACATTTCTGAAAAATGTTATTTATCCAGATCCTTGATGAGATCTATTTGGATATGATGATGAACTTGAAAGATACAATCATAGAAGAAAATCATGTGTCCCTGAAGGACCGTGCTGTGTATCTCATGATGAAAAATCATCTTACTATGTGAAATGAATTAAGAGAGTGATATAAGCACCAGAAGATGTAATCCTCTCAAAAGATCATTATGATTTATTGCACCTGAAGTTGCAAGATTTTAAGAGTGGTATTGAATATTCTGCACTCTTTAAAACCAGCTCAATATTAAAATTATACAGTGAAAATGTCACTGATGATGATATATAAAAGAAGACATTATTTTTCATACCTCGAATGTGCTCCTGCAGTAGCAATATCGAGAGTGAAAGTTCAACAAATATTCTGAACTTTTATTTTGTCTTCCAATGATGAGTTTTTGTTACACCAGTTACGTCCTATTAATGATATCGAATTTACACAATTCTCAGAAGTGAATGGAAACTAAGGGCGTAGACGTGGTAGAAAAATTATAGAAGTGTTGGTCCCAAAAGCGACAACACTAAAAATGATAAAAATATATCGTATCACCAGAAGTGATCAAACTCAGAGAAGGGTAAAGGCCCTCAGAATAATTCTTCATAAAAAGATGAAGATGTTTGTCATAGATGTAATATGACTAAACAGTAGTCACGTACCTGTTGTACGGCCAAGTACTTGATTTATTTATATTAAGTTTTTATATATATAAGCTTATTAATATTTCATCATGTTTTGAAATAATGAAATATCGGTGCCTGAAGCACGACAAGAAATTACTTGGGATAATAAAGTCCTGTTTAAATTTGATCCTCTTACAAATAAATGTGAACCAGAAGTTCAGAGGATTATTTATCTGCAAAGTGTTGCAAATCAATTACATGATGTATTTACTGACACTAAAGGTGTTGTAAAATCATATATTACTGCTGTTAATGCTTAAGCAGGAATTGAAGTCCCTGAAGGACGAGTTGTTAAAACAGAAATAAATGAGTCTAAGATACACCTGAAGCGTTGAAGACCTATTGGTGCACAAGAAAAATAAAAATCGGTGCTCATGAAGAGACCGTATTTTCTGTACAAAATATAATCCTCCTGAAGAGAAAACCTCCTGAAGAGGTAACTCCTGAAGAGGTAACTCCTGAAGAGTGTAACTCCTGAAGAGTATAACTCCTGAAGAGAAAACTCCTGAAGAGTATAAACCTCCTGAAGAGGAATCTCCTGTAGAGGTGTTTCATGAAATGTTTTCCCCTGGAGAGGAACAAAGAGATCTCAATACATTTCATGAGTACTGAAAAATTTATGGATAGAAATAAAACTGTTGTCGACAACATATATGATAACACTTGATATTACCAGAAGTAATGAGCCAAAAACCGTCGAAGAATGTCGACGTAGAAATGATTGGCCAAAATGAAAAGCAGTTATTAAAACTGAATTAAACTCGCTAGTGAAGCGAGATGCATTTGGACCTGTTGTCCAAACACCAAATGGTGTAATATTTGTCAGATATAAGTGAGTATTTATACGAAAGCATAATGCGAAATGAAATTATGCGGTATAATTTGTCGCACAAGGTTTCCTATAGAAATCCGAGAGCAATTAGGAGGAAACATATTTCCTTGTTATGAATGCAATCACATTCATATTTTTAATCGATTTGGTTATTGCAAAAGGATTAGATATGCAGTTAATGAATGTGGTCATTGCATATTTATAAGCATCATTAGATTATTACGATACTTGAAGCATCTAATTCAAGTACATTTAGGAGTATGTACTTTATAAAGCTTCAAAGATCTTTATATGGATTAAAGCAATCCGGACACATGTTGTATAATTGAATCAACGAGTATTTATTGAAAGAAGGATTTAAGAATAATCCTATATGTTCATGTGTTTTATCAGAATCTGGATTCGTCATTATTGCAGTTTACGTTGATGATTTACCTTATTAGAACTCTTGAAAAGATCACAAGAGTTGCTATAAATTCAAGGAATCCATTTGAAAAGGAAAAATCTTATTATTCAATTCATAGATGAGTTACAAGAATTTGAGACTTCTAGCCTCATCTCTCAAATGCATTTGCTTTTCATAAAGCAACGTACCATCCTTATCTAAAGGATTAGGCAGTCGAAATGAAGAGGCAAGTAAGGATTTTAAATCCTTATTCTCCTGCTTTAAGTCTGCAATTTTTTTGTCAGACTCTTGAACGAGTCGTTGAAGTACAGAAACCTTCTCGTTAAGCTCCTCAATCTCACGATTTTTGGATTGTAATCGGTTGGAAAATCCAACAATAGAGGAGGAGTATCGGGTGCCGAGAGTCACCAGCTCATAAACAGCTTCACGATCTGACTTATTAGCCAGATCATTTGCTTGCTGCAACATTGCACCTGCGGAAGATGCAGGATCAACTTGTAATTGAGGTGAAGGATACCTCATATGTTGATTGTGAGAAATAGTAAAAGGAAATTGATGAGCCATTGGAAATTTGTAGAATAAGAATACAAATACAGATGAATTATAGATATGAGAAGAAGATTTGATGCGTACTAAATGAAACTAAAGACGGTTCTTATAGAATTGGAAATAAGAACAAGACAAACCATCATCTCTTCAAATCTCACTTTACAAGATATGCTGGATGCATAATTTCAAAAGCCAGCGAGATTAATTACAGCTATCCCTATTTTCTTGTAAACGCTGAACCTCTACCGTTAGCTGCTGTTGTTGACTTTGTATCTGAGCTCTTTCTCGTTCCAGCTCTTCTACTCGTGTTTTCAGGTCAAGAGAATACCAGTCTACAAGTTTCTTCAGCTCCTTGTTATCTTGTTTTAAATCTTTATTTTTTCTATCTTTAGTTGCAAGCGTTTGATGCAATTCAGATATTTGATTTTTAAGATGATCAACCTCACTCGTTCTCGCCAATAGCCTCTGAGACATGGTTGTAAGAGAGGCAGCATATTGAGCACTGAGGGTTCTTGATGCTGCAACAATTTCAGGATCAGATTTACTAGATAGATATATCTCTGCTCCTATCATGGTGTTTACAGCCTCAGGAGAAAATATAAGTGGTTGAGGTATAAAAGGTTCATGGTTTAAATCTGGGACATTAGAATTTCTATCAGACATAATATTGTTCTGGATGAACAACAACTGAATCTATGGGGAATGCGAGATCTTTTTGCTGGAGTAAACCAATGGTAAAATTGGTTATATTTAAAACAACAACCCGAAGCCTTCAAATCTCTTCAAGATCTCGTTTGTCCACAATGTCAAGCGGATTTGATTTTCCGCCGAACCGATAATATTAAATCTCAAAACTTTTACAGCTTTTATCATACATAGATGGTTTCCAATATTATTTCCGCCGTATATAAACAAGTTCTTCCTAATAACGCCGAATGAGGGGGAGAAAATTTTAGATGAAAATATTATCATACTCTCTCTAATGCATTATTTAGTTGGAGATCATGTTTGAATTCTTAACTTGTTATATATACTGAAATCATATTTGCTTATTACTTGAAACACTAACGCATATTATCAAGGGGGAATTTAAGTATTACTGCAGGTATCAGATTTCTATTAAGTTTGTCAACCAGATATTATTTTTCATCTTCAAATCACTCAGAGATTATTGCAATTCATGAAACAAGTCAAGAGTATATTTGGCTGAGATCAATGACTCAACAATTTTATATGAAGATAATGCTACTTATCGCTCAAATCAAAGGAGGATATATCAAATATACGATCAAGTGATAATTTGGCAGATTTATTCATGAAGACATCACCAACTGCGACATTCAAGAAAATTGTGCAGAATATTAAAATGTGAAGACTCAAAAACTATTGTCATGCACTTTCCAGGGGGAGTAAAAGTCCTGAAGACTTGTGCCGATTGTACTCTTTTTCCTTCGCTAAGGTTTTATCCCATTGGGTTTTCCTTTGCAAGGTTTTAATGAGGCAATCTTAAAGCACTTGTGGATACATAAAGAGACTGTACTCTTTTTCCTTCGCCATTGGTTTTTCTTCCCACTGGGTTTTTCCTTGGCAAGGTTTTAACGAGGCAGATTCTTTATGGGTGGTCATTCAAGGGGGAGTGTTATAAATAAAACGTCGGTCGCCGCCCCTATGTCCCACCACTAAATTATGTGAATGACCCCACCACTATTATTTTAAATCTGCATAGTAACTTGCATAGTGACTTGCATAGTAATTTCAACGCCTATAAATATGGGCTTCAGTTGTAATGAAATTCATAAGAAAATATAGAGAGAGAAAGAAAGTTTCAGTTCTTAAGAGTTTCTTTTCTCTTGTAATAGTAGTAGTTTTATTTTTAGTTTTATAACATCATTAACATTTTCGATGATCATACAATTCCATCCTACTATTACATATGCTACTTTTCTCGCCAATGGGCTAATCCAACTTCTAAGGCAACAATTATTAGAAAGTCCACCCACGGCAACTCCATAAGCAAAAGATCTAAAGGCCAACAGTCAGCCAATAGGCATATAAATGGGATAGTTACACTGGCCCATAAACTGAGCCCAACTAAACTCGTACTATCAATCTCAAGCCCACTATGAACATGCTCATATTGTTCCAGTTATATGCGTGTAACATTTACCTCGAAGGGAGAAGTTATTAGGGTCTATAATGATTCAAGGGGCTCCAATTATAATATTGACTAATCTTTTTCTGGAGTATAAATCTCACTTGTGGCTTAGACTTTCCTTTAGTCATTGCACATACATTGGTTTTAATAGGCTGGTAAACTGTGGCAAAGGGTCATTGTTTCTTTATTCTCAACCTACTTTCTTTGTCATCCCTCTCATCAGGTAAACAAAGTTGAGCAAAAACAAGTGCCACAAAGCCTCTCTGGAAATACAGGGGTGGTAGTGAACAATGACAAAAGGGGCATCCGAATTGATGTTCCGGATATAGTTTCTGTATCAGCATGTGCTGATCTGACTTTGCCACCTGGTGCAGGCCTCTGCATTGATACAACTAATGGGCCAGTTTTCATGGTAAGCATTATCTTTTGTTTTCCAGACCTATTTTTGTTTTCTTGCATTGTAAGTTCAAAACCAATTATCCTTAGCCAGACTGAAGATCAAGTCTGCATTTGCATGTTATGAACAAGTGTTCTATAATTTGAACGTCAACGTAGCACTTAATGTGGGTGTCAAACCTGATAATTTTGGCCATATGAAAATTATCTTGAGCATTTGCAGGTTATGATTAGTGCTGTAGCGTAAATGTATGACTTTTTAGGAGCCTATAATTCATTTAAAACTCCTCATACATTTTGTTTTATACACTAGGAGTAATGAATTAAACATTTTAAGTCAAGATTATTGCAAAGTTATGTCATTTTGACATGCTACTCATGATCCTTTTATTCAATGTACCCTCATCATTCTATGATTTGGCCTTAAATGATTGAAAAATTATTCGGCATGTTTCACTGTCTATCAATCATTTGATATACCACATCAAGGAACGCTGAAAGGATGATGTATTGTATTTTCTTTGACGTTTACTCCGTGGGGGCATATGAATTGCATCCCTTCCTGATGCAAATTAATTTTTTTGCTTGCGCGCTCATCCTACATGGGGTGTGCTACATGGATGCAATTGGTGATCGAGCTTACTTGTCTCAACTACCGGTCTTTGTATCTTAAATATATAACGGGCAAATGTATGGATCTGAATTTTTCTTTAAATATAAAAAAATAGGTGAGCTTTTGTGATATATATGAAACTCTGCTCTATGGTCAGTGCCATTGTCAACAATCTGCATTCATTTTGTACTGCCAAAAAAACTCAAAACTCTGTTTTCTAATTTGCAAGATGATAAGGGAGATGAGAATAATTGTTCTACTCTTTGTCAATGTTCCTCCATAAATTATTATCAATTATGGATGGGATGTTATTCAAAGGAAAAGTGGATCAAAGCACTGGACTTTCAAATGGTAAGGTCTAAATTCAATATTTTCTGTTGATCCTACAGGTTGCTGACTCGTGGGAATCCTTGGATGGATGGCTTGATGCAATCCGTCTAGTTTACACAATATATGCTCGCAGGAAGAGTGATGTTCTAGCAGGTATCATAACTAGCTGATCATTTGTTATCTTTATCACCGGTGCGATGCTTTTGTTGAGATGACTAACAATTCATTTTATTTAATTGGCTCATTGGAATAAAGCTATTGTATATTATTAGACAAGTTTCGGGGCATTATCATGCCTAATCCAATTCGGCTTTACTGATTTAGCTGGTTGTACTTTTCGTTTGATAGACATATGCTTATACCATGTTTGTGCTTTGTAGTTATCAGAGCATATAGCGGATACAATAAATTATAATCTTTCAGCGCATGCATATTTCAGTGTTCCATTCCTCCATGTTATTCTGAGTCCTGACAATGACCCAAGCATTTGACCAAAGGAATAAAAATAATGAGAAAAAGACTTTAGACAATTAATCAAACCGGGATCCTCAAGCATGCTTTCCAGTAAGAAGAAAAATTACAAAATTTTCCCTCCAATATTTCTCTTCTTTACTCGTGCTAGTTGATGAACTCATGAAGCAGCGCCTGGACCCGAACAAGGGGAAAGAAAGAAAGGGAAATCACACAAAACAGCGGGTGATGAGATGCATTTTTATTGTTGTTTGATAATGGATACAATGCGTTCCTCACCTTGTACGTAGCTAACGTACGATTTATTTTTGCACCTATAGTTGACTAATTTAAGTAGGGGATTACCCTGTCGTATAATGCTATCTGCCAAGTCCTCTGAAAGCTTTTTCTAGGAATGCAAGAATTTCATGCAGATAGGAGGTTTTACTTTGGCCAGAGCTAGAAATGCAGCAGGGAGGGTCCAGAGACCTTCCCCGCAAATCAATCCAGAAGCAATAGCAGGAACCATCAACTCTGCCTTCTTTGAATCAAGCTTGTGCAACACAAAAACAATTAAACTCCCAAGGCACATATCAATTGCAAAGTATGCCCCGACCAGAAAAGGCACCGCCATGACCATTGGAAGTGGCATATATTTTCCGACCTTCTGTGGGGAAATATCGCGCACCATATTGACTCCAACCGCAAAGGCGAGAAAGCCATAGCACATTTGCAGGCAGTGGCGAGGAAGAGCAGAGAAGCCTTGCACACCTAGAATTGCCATGTTTCTATAGATCAAGGCATAAGGAGCTTTGAACTCTCCATTCGGGTTTCCCACATCAAATGCCTTGTAATAAAGGAAGAAGCTAAGAGGAGCCGTCACACAGCCTAATGCTGTGCCAATGGCTTGGTTCAAGAACATTGCTTTAGGGGAAGTGCAAGTCAAATAGGCAGTCTTGAAATCTTGCATCAGAATACAAGCCACAGAAACAACAGATTTGACGAGGCCACACCCAACAAGCGCAGCCACCACACCATCTTCTTTTCCGCTCAACGCCGCTAAGACGAAGAGTGCCACTTTCCCGTAATTGTAGGCCATGTTTATGTCCGTTAGTCCAGCTCCATAAGCATTGCAGAATGCCAGAGATGGAGCTAGAAAATAGGCTACGACAACAAAGTACCATTTCAGTTCAGGAAACATGAATGGGATCACAATTATGGAAACGATGGCAAAGATCACGTATCCAACGGCTGCAAACCACATGGGAATGTTTTCACTAATGAAAATTTCGTTCCGTTTCATTACTTCAATTGGCTTCTCTCGGCCATCCATATCTGCATGGGAGAACCAAAAAAAAAAAAAAAGTTAAATTGTTAAAAGAAGTAACTAATTAACTAACCAAATTAGAATAGGTTAACAAGCAGAAATGAAAATTCCAAGGCTACTGTTCATATTACCCATTTCGAGGTCCTCCTTCTTTAATCTGCCACGGATTTCGATGACTGTGCATATCAGTATCTTAAAGAAATTGTACATACCATCACCTAGGATCAAAGCAACGGATAAGAAAACCTGCAAAAAAAAAAACCCAAAAAAATATTGTAAATTAGCGACCATAGGTAGCAGCAGCAGCAGTCCCATGAGAGAGAGAGAGAGCAAGACCTTGTAACCATATAAACTCTTCATATCGCTTTCTTCCAAACTATCAGAAAACCAAATTCCTTTAAGCCGACCAATGAGCGGCCACATTACTCCATAGGAAAGCACAGCTCCAAGAAGCAAAGACAAGTTAACGAGATGGGAAACAATCATGCCAGCTCCAACAAATGTCGTGCTAAAGTCGAAGTAGAATCTGCAAATTAAATCCGATGATCAAATATTTAATTAATAAAATCACTAACATGTTGAACAAGCAGATGAAGGAACAGATCATGCATACGTGTTCTTATACGCTTGCAATCCAAAAGTAGGGAAGTGTTCGAATCCGCATTCTTGTTTCCCACTGAAGAACCACTTAAAAAAGCCCCATAAGAAACTGACTGAAAAATATTTCATGAATCCCCGCACTTGCTTCCTGCAAATTAATCATGTCTTTCATGATCAGTTTCACGAGTTTTGATTTTTAGATGTTTTTTTCTTCATAGAAATTGATAGATCATGTCATGTACTTTGCCATCTTATCTCCCTGACTATGGAATCCATTAATGAGTACCGCAGTTGCCATGCCACTTGGATATGTTAATTTGAGGTCTACTATCATTATCTGCAAAATAGAAAAGGAGATCTAAAAATCCAGTGTGATCATGCAAATCTATTGAATTTCTACTTCAATAATATAGCATATATAATTTTCAAGAATATATATAAATATATATTTGTTTTTTTAAAAAAAAAAAAACATCATGGTTTTGCTTAATTTGTTGAGTTGAATCATACGTGAGGTACTTGAATTAATTGGCTACCACCAACAAGAAATAAAATAAAAACCGGCATTAACATGAGTGACCCTCAAAAGAAATCATATATTATATGTTACCTTCCTTAGTGGAACTAAGACAAAAAGGCCAATAAAACAGACTATAAACAGGTAGCCTGTCATCCAACCAAATCCAGGTTCCTTAACACTCCTTGGGGAGTTCCCTTCATTGTTGACGCCTGACAAAAGATATGTCCTCCTGTTTAATCCCAATAGATACGAATGAAACCCACCTGCAGTTCATTAAAAAAGAAGATCAGGAGTTGTTAGATTGCATCAAAATAATAGGAAGCAAGCAAAAAGTGGGGAAAAAAAATGAAGTATTTAATTTTCAAAATCTGAAATAATATTAAAGCCTCAAACCTCCAAGAGCAATGCTATAGCATGCAACTGAACAAGTCTGTATCATAGTGTTCTCTTGCCGAGAAAATGGCTTCGATACAAAACCAGCTTTCTCGAGGAGTTTAATCCATGTCCGAACAAATATGAAAGCAAGCAGAGCAGCAGAAACATTTAGATGAGGAGTTATCCCAGTTGTGAGGTTCAGCTTCATGAGTATCACACTGTACATGGTGCCAATCATAACACTCACGACTAATCCCCTTATCGTTATTTGGTTCATCCATGGCTCGATTGCCTTCGACCCCTCATCATGATCAGTTTCCTCAAAAGCCTGTCCTCCTACATCTTCTAGTCTTTCAATCTCTTTCTTTTCTTTGGCTTCTAATTCCATGTTCATGGCTCCACGATAAATTATCTGCACTCTCTAAAACCTTTCAACGTGAAAAGGATGATCCAAACTTGAAAAATCCATATATCAAATGATGAGACAAGAATGACAGAATATTTATGAGAAGAAATACCGTTTTTGATGCATACACTGACCTGGATTCTTTCAGCAAATCTGTTATTCTAGCTTCGATGATAGACTAATATAGAATTATCATGCAATAGATCAGCACAAGTTGTCAACTGGTTCTTTGTCTTCTTCTTAATTGTAACACATAATTAGAAAGTAAAAACCATCCTGTGAAAGAATCGGCCAGCTCCTGTGTATTTTCTGCGGCCACCACTAATTTACTGCTCACATGATCAATTTACTTCTAATATTATATAATATATTCATATGATGGCACTGGCATGCAGTATGGATTCAACCAGTCGTCCAAAATGGCACCTAACTGTGCAAATATCTCAATTATAATATATTTCTTTTGATGCACTACAAAAGTAACTGAATAATTAGAAAGACTTGGTAAACAAGATGCATAGAAAAGAAACCATTCTATTTATGAACATAGGAAAGAACTTGGTATAAAGTATTTGATATGGAGGAATGGCACTGACTCATGCATATACTTATATCTATAACCAGATTGTTGTTGAAGCCTACACTTCACAAAAAAATATTGGTGTGACTAGAAAGCTGACCTTATCATTGACATTTTTCTTTATTTCTCCTCCATGAGGTGGGCTATTGATAAGTTTGAGCAGGAGAGATTCTTTGTGTGTGGAAGCTGATTTAACTAGGACCCTCGCATGCTGTAGGCTGCAGACAAGTGGGACAGCCTAGAAAATGATACCTCTAGAAATTTTGAGAAATGGCAACATATCATGGTTAGTTATTCCATTGAAAATTGTGGTTACGAAAGCTCAAGGAGATTCTATAACTAGCTATCTCTAAGTTCAATATTAAAAATAATATTTGTAATTATAAAGTTTTGTAAATGTTGTGCACTCCTTTCGAAAATATTAATGAATATATATTTATATAAAAAATTAATTTTTTAATAATAAATATAATCTATGAGGATCCATATTAGATAATGTTAAATTGTGTGATTGTACATTGAAAACCAACGTATTTCCATGTTGTGTAGGAGGATTCATGTTGTGCACTCTTGAGTTTGTACAGTATTACAATATCATGAGATGGTAAATCAACCCAAACATAATAGAAAATTATATAGCAAGAAATTATAATATTTTCTTGATTGGGATAAGATTTTTTTATAAATTACTTATATAATTACGTATTTTCTTTTGATGTGATTATTAGGATTTTACTATTTTTTATACAACTTTGATATTGTCGATATTTAGCTATTATAGAGTGGCTTGTGGGTTGATTTCGACATTCTCGAATATTAATAGTTTTGAATTGATCATCAGAGTCATTTATCTATATATGTAGGTGATTCTCATGCTTTCTTTTTTTGTAAATTATCTATTAAAATTAACTTATAGAATAATCACTATTTTATTCGATATCAAAATTCCACTCTTTTTTTAAAAAAAAAAATGTATAATATTTGTACAATTTATAATTATTTCTAGCATTACATATTAAAGATATGAGTGGTAAGAGTGTATCATATTTGTACCATTTATAATTGTCTCTAGCATTACATATTTATAATTGTCCCTGTTTAAACAGCTTATTTTTAAATTACTGCCCAGGAAAATTTACCTTTATTTTCAAAAAATGGCAGAGGCCTACACTAAATTATCATAATAAAGATGTTTGTAACTGCAGGGCCCGGCCAACGCTTATTGTAAGGCAGGCAGGGAGGTCAAACAAATATTAGATCACTTAAAAAAAAAAAAAAATACACCATCCCGATTGATGGTATGTGCGGTTTGAGTCTCTCATTGAATTTCAATCCGAATTTTAATGTGCTATCTTATAATTGCATGACGAATGTAATATGTTTGAGCCGGATATTAAAAATTGTCAATATTTTATTTTATTTTATTTAAGTTAATTTATATGGCACCATTATCAATTGTCTGTCTCAGTATTTGCATAAATATTTTTATTAAGCTCTGTACGTCTTGATGATACAAGAAAAAAAAAAAAAAATCTTAATTCCTTCTTCGTCGATCTATTCTTTGCTTGTGTAGATATTTTTAGTAATAAAATTAAATATATTTTATAATAAAATTAACTTTATTATTTGATGTACAATATCAAATAACATTAATTTGTAAATTTATTATTATTCAATTTTTTTATAATTAATGTATTTTTCTTTATTATTAAAGTTTATACAGCATTATTATTGTCAAAAGTTTATAATTTGATTGACATAATTTTAACTTTTAAAATATAGATATGAAATTCAAAATCCCCTCTCTAAATGTATAAAAATAAAAAAATAAATAAAAAAAGGCACAATTATCAATTCTATGACTCACATTCTTAATTCCTTAATCTTCGTCGATCCATTGTTGCTAGCTTGTGTAGATATTTTTAGTAAGGTCGGTCATGGTATTACAAACAAAATAATATATAAAAATTCATGTTGATGCACCTGATTTGTGAAAAAATGCGCTAGATTCTTTTCGATTTGGGAGCTCCAATTATTTAAAGTTAATACACTGGGAATGTACATGATTAAAAAAAAAAAATAGGATAATCTTAGTCGAGTGTCAGTAATGATTACGGGGCGTGTCGCCTAGTATAAATATATGGGAAATGATACCCCCAACGACAAATTTGACAACATCACACACAGTAATTGGCTATACCTGCACATCACTGCAGTTTAATCACAATTTATAATTTATAATAAAATAAAATATTTTAAATTTTTATAAACATCAAACCAAACAAAAAGTCAAATTTAAATTTAAAAAATATATTATTTTAAGAATTAATCTATAAAAATTTCTGTAGCAGCAGTATACAAATACACTTATATATTAGTGTATTTGAGTTGTTTTATTTTTTTATTATTTTCTTTTAAATATTATTTTAATATTTCTCATCATTAAAAAAAATTAAAAAATTATATAGAACTTTACTTATATTCATATTCTTAATCATTAAATAATTAAAAATTATAAAAAAATTAAATACAAAAAAAATAAGTTATAAAATAATAATAATTCTAGCATTTCTATTTTAAAAAATATACTTGAATAAAACACTTTTAATAAAAAATAAATAAATAAAAATATAAGTAAAATATAGAGTGTTTGTATATTACTGTTATAGGAGTTTTTTTTTTTAGATTAACTCTTAAAATAATATAATTTTTAAATTCAAATTTAACGTTTTGTTTAGTTTGATGTTTATAAAATTTTAAAATATATTATTTTATTAAAAATTATAAATTGTTATTGAATTGCCGTGGTGCAGGCATAGCCGATTATTACTGCGTGATTTTCAAAGTTGGACGAAAAGGTGACATGTGTGATGTTGTAAAATTTGTTGTTGGGATATCATTTCCCTAAATATATATATTTATTTTCATATTTTTATTATATTTAAATATTTTTAAAAAATAAAATATATATTTATATATTAAAAAAATTCTTTAATTATTAAAAAATATTTTTAAAAATTAATTAAATAGAAAAATACATTTTAAACGGCTTAGTAATACTTATCCAAAAAAATATATCAGCACTACTCTCTCAGAAGGGGAATACAACTTTTCATATATATATATATAGGGCTATAAAAAGACTGAATCAGACTGGTGGACCGAATCGAACCGGTTGTCCTAGATCGAGACTGGACCGAACCGAATGAAATTCGGTCTAGTCTGATCCAAATTTTATATGGACCGATTAATTCCGGTCCGGTCCAAAGGATTTCTCTCCATAGACCGGACTGGACCGGACCGAACCCCACATATATATATATATTTATATATGTATATATAAAAATAGTATATAAATTATAATATTAATATAAATTAATATATTAATATATATTAACATATAATATATATTAACATATTAATATATAATATATACTCTTATAATATTAACATATTATAATTTATTGGTTGACTAGTTGTAGTATAAAAATATAAATTATAATATATCTATATAGAATATTAGTAATAATTTATAAATAATAGTGTATTATTATTATTTAATATATTATTACTAATTTACCACTATTTACTAACATATAAATATATAATATACTAATGTAATAGTGTTATTAGTTATAATTTACTAACATACTTAATATATAATATATACTAACATATTAATATATAATATATACTCTTATAATATTAACATATTATAATTTATAATAGTTAAATTTGGGCCAAAAAAATATTTGATCATTGTAGAATTTTAGATTAAATTTAACCCATTAAATCATATGGGGCAAACCTGGACCGGACCGGACCGCTCCTGGACCGAATTGAACCAGACCGATATGGACCGAACTCCTGTTCGGTCCGGTCCGGTCCAGGGTGAAATAATTTTTGGACCAAATGAAATTGGCCCACAAATTTTTCGGACCGGACCAGACTAGACTATTTACACCCCTATATATAATATAAATATATATATATATATATATATTTTGTATTTTGAAAGATGAGGGTCGGTCGGACAGTATTTAGTGTCAAAAGTAGTCCAACCATATTTGGGTTTCTTTTTTTTTATAATAAATACAATAAAATAAAATATAATAAAATAAAAAATATAATAAAATAAAATAAACATAATAAAAAATATAATAAAAAACACAATAAAAAATACAATAAAAAATAAAAACATAATAAAAAATATAATAAAAAAATAAAATAGAGATAGATTTTAAGGAGATTCGGCCTTGGGCCGAAGCCTGCCGCCTCCACTTGCAGTGGACGACACCACCCACCTCGTCGAGCTTACCCCTTCAACGACGAGTTCCGGCGATCTCTAGTGTGCCCCATAGAGGCGATAGGCTGCTTTTAATCGACTGACCTCCAGTAAATCTCATATTAATAAGCTAGATCTTTTAGAAAAATACTCATTACATAAAATTAATTTTATAAATTCATATATTTGACATAATTTTTTATATTATAAAATTAATTTTATTATAAAATATATCTATCAAATCACATAAAATTATGTTAATTTATAAAATTATTTTTAATTAGTTTTATAGATTTTTAAATATTTTAATATAGATATATATTCATTTATTAATATTCACTTTATTAACTATTAAATAAAAAATTTTAAAAAAAAGTTAATTGATATATTTATCGATTTAATTATGCCTGATTTAAATTAAGAGATAAGATTAAATGAATTGAGATAAGTTTTAAAATTAAATAAAATAATATTAAAATAATATTTTTAAATATTATTATTATTTAAAAATCTAAAAAAATTAAATTAAAATAAAAAAAAATTAAATTATTTATTATATTTTATATAAAATTTAAAAAAATTTAGTAACAATTCTGATTGGAGTTGAGAGGTTGAACTTCCAATTCGAACCGACTCTTGGTATTCCCCACATAAAAAAATGGGACCCTTGAGCAATGAGGGTAATTAATGCGCCCAGAAAAAAATATGGATAATTAATACTTGTGGAGCAGGTAGTACATATATTCATGCATGTACTTTCGAACTTGGACTCTTAATACAAAAGTGTCACTTAACATGTCATTTTCATGCTACGAAAGGTAATACAAATTACAAAGATCATTTAATTTCTGTGACGTCATAATAGATAGGATCTAGCCAGCAATCGCTAGCAAGGGTGGTGCTGCTGCAGTAAACCAGTGTGCACATATGATTGACATGATCATTAACGACAAAATTCAGGAAAACAAGGAAATAAGATGAGGCTTGCAAAGTTGCAAGGATGGATGGCGTGTCGCACAATTTGTGGTTGGAATATCTGCAGATCGAAGAAGTATGCTGACATCTCGAGAGGAGATGCAGAGCACGTGTTGCGACTTTGACGCACCGGAAGAACGTATCTTCATCATCAATATCGCATTCTCAAGTTTGGTTTTCCGGCATGAAATTCTGAATCCGTCCAAAATCCCAGAAAAGCTTCAATCACTTGGATATGACTTAAAGGTATACATAAGTACATGAATTCGGATCTTTAAAGCATCGAGATGCTAATCTAGTTAAGATCCATGGAGAGACGTGTTTTAAGTTTCAACCCAATCTTTTTATATTTTGTTTGATGTGGTATTAAATTATTGGTGTTACCGTTAACACTTAAAAATAGCGCGATCCAAAAGAGAAAAAAAATCCATTTTTGGGCGCACGGAGGTTGTCCTTGGGCCTCAATGTGGTATAGAGTTCCCATTAATAATGTAGCGCAATTGTACGATATTTAGGACTAATTAAAATTATGAAAATCGATAAATAGAGAATTGATTTGATATTTTACTTGACAAATGGCTCAAGCAATTAAGAATTTGTTCGACATGCGCTTGATACTCCTCTCCAGCAAAGGCCAGGCAAAAAATTCGCTTGACACTCCACTCAAGCAAATATTACAAAAAATCAGAATTTAAAGTTTTCAGCGTCGTTTTATCATAAATATGTCATATTTGACTTATTTTATATGACTTCTTCAATGTATTTTGAAATGAAACTGTTGTCCAGATGACTAACACAAGAGGGGGGGTGAATTGGGTTATATTATAAAAATTAACACTTATTAATCAAATACACAATATAAAATATAAACAGAATATAAAGTAGTAAGAAATGTAAAGAGTAGGGTAAGAGAAAGTAAACTCAGTATTTTTACGAGGTTTAACCTCACTGCCTACGTCCTCGCCTCAAACTACTCCTTGAGGATCCCGAATTCACTAGTCAATCTCATTTAGGTGGAGATAGAAACCTATTACACTTTTGAGCAGCACCGCTTCAAAGAATTCGTGTAGAACACCCTCTACACTTCCAATTACCTCACACTTGGTGATTTAACTATTCCCCATGTAGAACACCTTCTATACACACAAGGGTTATACGCACCATCTTACAAATACAAGAGTTGATAGTGGGTAAACTATCAAAATACACTCCTCAACGAGTGAGATAGAAACAATACAGCGCAACCTATATCTCTCTCAACAAGAACAAGAATTAAGGCTCAAAATTTTAGAAAAGAGAGAATGAGAGCTTTGAAAGAATGATGCAAAACTTAACAATAGATGTGTAAGCTCTTGTTGTGATTTTTGCAAAACTCAAGTGAGCTATTTATAGACAAATGAGTCTTCAATTTTAAATTTGAAAAGATTCCCATATCAAAGACATCATCATTCACTTTTCAAAAATTTCAAACCTAATCTTTTTACTTTTTGCATGTGACAAAAGGAGCACACTTTACTTTTCAAAAATTTCAAACCTAATCTTTTATTTTTTGCATATGACAAAAAGAACACACTTTACTTTTCAAAATTTTCAAACAAAAACATCTACCTTTTGCATAAGTCAAGAAAAGCATCAATCACTTTTGAAAATGTTGCCCAGATGACTAACACAAGAGAGGGGGTGAATTGGGTTATATTATAAAAATTAACACTTATTAATCAAATACACAATATAAAATATAAACAGAATGTAAAGCAGTAAGAAATGTAAAGAGTAGGGTAAGAGAAAGCAAACTCAGTATTTTTACGAGGTTCAGCCCCACTGCCTACGTCCTCGCCTCAAGCTATCCCTTGAGGATCCCGAATTCACTAGTCAATCTCCTTTAGGTGGAGATAGAAACCTATTACACTTTTGAGCAGTACCGCTCCAAAGAATCCGTGTAGAACACCCTCTACACTTCCAATCACCTCACACTTGGTGATTTAACTATTCCCCGTGTAGAACACCTTCTACACACACAAGGGTTATACACACCCTCTTACAAATACAAGAGTTGATAGTGGGTAGACTATCAAAGTACACTCCTCAACGAGTGAGATAGAAATAATACAGCACAACCTATATCTCTCTCAACAAGAACAAGAATTAAGGCTCAAAACTTTAGAAAAGAGAGAATGAGAGCTTTGAAGGAATGATGCAAAACTTAGCAATAGATGTGTAAGCTCTTGTTGTAATTTTTGCAAAACTCAAGTGAGCTATTTATAGGCAAATGAGTTTTCAATTTTAAATTTGAAAAGATTCCCATATCAAAGACATCATCATTCACTTTTCAAAAATTTCAAATCTAATCTTTTTACTTTTTGCATGTGACAAAAGAAGCACACTTTACTTTTCAAAAATTTCAAACTTAATATTTTACTTTTTGCATATGACAAAAGGAGCACACTTTACTTTTTAAAATTTTCAAATAAAGACATCTACCTTTTGCATAAGTCAAGAAAAACATTCACCACTTTTGAAAATATTCAAATAAAACATGCACATGTGAAAGATGACAATCAATCATCTTAATATTTTCAAAGTTTAAACATTTAATCATGTCATGCACATGTGAAAGATGACAATCAATCATCTTTCAAAATTTTCAAATTTAATTTTCAAAATATTCATGCACATGTGGAAAATGTATTTTAATGCTTTATGATAAAATATTAATTTTGAGCCTTAATCCTAATTTCGAATTTTTAAGAGATTTACAACATTACTCTATGATTTTAATGTGAACTTGTTCCCTTCTTGCTCATGCTTGGTTCCTTGATGTGCTTAATTCTATTGTGTGGATAACTTGAGCTTGAGACTCCTTTATTTTTTGAATTCATTTGTTATCATCAAAATCCATGTGTAGATTTATAATTACACGAAGCTTGAAACCTTGGGTTCAACAATCTCTCACTTTTTGATAATGACAAATACTTGATAGAACCTGAAGTCTGTATTAATACTTAAGCTCCCCTTGAGAATGTGCGTTAGTTTTTCAAGCAAAAATATAAATATAATTCCAAGCATAGATAACAAGTTTAGCAATTTAAACAATGTCAATATTCTAGTCTAAAACTTCTCCCCCTTTTGGCATCATTAAAAAGGAATCATAATTAGATCAATAAGATATATTCTTGCAATAACCAATAGACAAATAAAACACTGCGTTAGTAGAGACTGTAGAGAATTCGGTGCGTAGCCACACGTATTCGACAAAACCTGCAAAGGCTGGAGGCCTAGTTCTGGCAATTCGGTGCGGAAGGAGATTTTGTAAAGAGCTGAATAATTGAAACCACCCGTGCCCGACAAAACCTGCAAAGGCTAGCTCTGGAAATTCGGTGCAGAGATTTGATCCGCTTGATGTTGCTGAAAAATGAGATATTATCAAGATTTGTAAGCTTGTCTTGTTCTTATTTCCATTTCTATAAGAGCAATCCTTAGTTTTATCTATTTCGCATCAAGCTTTCTTCTCATCTTTGCAATTTGCTTGCATTCTCATTCTACAAATTTTCAATGGCTCGTAGATTTCCCTTCAGTGATTCTCTTGATTAAGATTTGAGGTATCCTTCACCTCAGTCTCAATCTATTTCTGCATCTGTCGTGGGTGCCATGAAGCAACAAGAGACTGATTTAGCTAATAAATCAGATCATGATGCCGTTTACGAGCTTGTGGGTCTCGGAACTCGATACTCATCATCTATCGTCGCGTTTTCTACTCGGTTGCAGTCCAAAACTCGCGAAATTGAGAAGCTTAGCGAGACTGTTTCTGTACTTCAACGACTTGTTTATGAGTCAAATAAAAAAATAGTAGAGTTAAAACAACAGAATAAGGATTTGAAATCCTTGCTTGCCTCTTCATTTCGATTGCCTAATCCTTTAGACAAGGATGACATGATGATTTATGAGGAGCAAATGCATTTGAATGATGAGGCTAAACATCTCAAGTTTCTATAGGTCATTTAAGATAATGAAATAAAAGTATCTAGCAGATATCTATGGCATGCATCATTCCTATTTCTCTTCTAATCATGCATAGTCTATCTTCTGGTAGGGGTTTTGTGAAAATGTCTGCCAATTGATCATGTGTACTAGTGAATTCTAATACAATATCGCCCTTCTGCACATGATCTCTAAGAAAATAATATCTAATTTCGATATGTTTGGTCCGAGAATGTTGTATTGGATTCTTTGAAAGATTTATAGCACTTGTATTATCACATTTGATTGGAATGTGATTGTACATAAGTTTAAAATCCTCAAGTTGTTGCTTCATGTAAAGAACTTGAGCACAACAACTACCCGCAGCAACATATTCTGCCTCAGCAGTAGATAGTGCAACAGAATTTTGTTTTTTACTAAACCAGGAAACTAGTGCACGACCTAAGAAGTGACATGCTCCACTAGTGCTTTTTCGATCTATTTTACAGCCAGCATAATCTGCATCTGTGTAGCTGATTAGATCGAAAGATGTGTGCTT
The DNA here is from genome assembly GCA_036898215.1 of Platycarya strobilacea. Classification (NCBI taxonomy): domain Eukaryota; kingdom Viridiplantae; phylum Streptophyta; class Magnoliopsida; order Fagales; family Juglandaceae; genus Platycarya; species Platycarya strobilacea. Next base: position 15,533,818 of record CM072549.1, on the reverse strand, counting down.
AGGGTACCATAACCCTAAGTTAATTGTACCACTAAGATATCTAAGAATGCGCTTAACTGCAATTAAATGTGATTCTTTTGGAGATGATTGAAAGCGTGCACATAAACACACACTAAACATAATATCTGGTCTACTGGCTGTCAAATATAATAAACTACCAATCATACCTCGATATACCTTCGAGTCAACTGTTTTGCCAGATTCATCTTTATCAAGTTTAGTAGATGGGCTCATTGGTGTTCCAATTTTCTTAGCACTTTCCATCCCAAACTTCTTCAGCAATTCTTTAATATATTTTGATTGATTGATGAATGTCCCACTTTTTGCTTGCTTAATTTGCAATCCGAGAAAGAATGTAAGCTCTCCCATCATGCTCATTTCAAATTCTTCCTGCATAGTCTTAGCAAAAACTTGGCACATATTTTCATTAGTAGCACTAAATATTATATCATCAACATAAATCTGAATCAAAAGAATATCATCATTTTCGTATTTAATGAAAAGAGTTGTATCAATTTTTCCTCTTGAAAAGCCTTTTTCAATTAAGAAACCACTGAGTCTCTCATACCACGCTCTAGGAGCTTGTTTGAGTCCATATAGTGCTTTTGTGAGTTTGAAAACATGATTTGGAGAAATATGATTTTCAAAATCTGGAGGTTGCTCAACATATACCTCTTCATTTATAAAACCATTTAAGAAAGCACTTTTAACATCCATTTGAAAAAGTTTGAAATCTTTATAACAAGCATATGCAAGTAGTATTCGAATAGCTTCTAATCTTGCGACTGGTGCATATGTCTCATCATAATCGATTCCTTCTTCTTGATTGAAACCTTGGGCTACAAGTCGAGCCTTATTTCTAGTAATGACTCCAGACTCATCTTTCTTGTTTCTAAAAACCCATTTTGTTCCAATAATAGTATGATTTTTGGGTCTAGGAACAAGTGTCCAAACATCATTTCTTTCAAATTGATTAAGCTCTTCTTGCATAGCTAGAATCCAAGATTCATCAAGAAGTGCTTCATCAATATTTTTAGGTTCAATCTGAGATAGAAAAGCAGTATGATTGCAAATATTTCTAAGAGATGATCGAGTGCTTACACCTCGTGAAAGTTCTCCCAGAATTTGTTCCACTGAATGATCTTTCACAAATTTCCACTGTTTGGTTGCATCTTGTATTAAATTTTGATGATCTTTTCTGATGTCTCCATGTTGGACTTCCTCTATTGTATTCTCTTTGTTGAGATTGAGACTTTCCGTATTATTTATACCTCCTGTTTCTTCATCAATGGATTTCTTGGAGAGTAGAGAATTAGATTCATCAAATACTACATGCATAGATTCTTGTACAGTCAAAGTCTTTTTATTAAATACTCTATAAGCTTTACTATTAGTAGAATACCCGAAAAAGATACATTCATCAGATTTTGCATCAAACTTGCCTAAATTATCCCTGTCATTTAAAATAAAACATTTGCATCCAAATACATGAAAGTAATCAATGTTGGACTTTTTCTCATTCCAAAGCTCATAGGGGGTTTTATCTAATTTGGACCTTAGCATAACTCTATTTATAACATAACATGCAGTACTTACCGCTTCGGCCCAAAAATAACTAGGCAAGTTGTTCTCATTAAGCATTGTTCTTGCCATCTCTTGAAGAGATATATTTTTCCTCTCTACTACCCTATTTTGTTGAGGAGTTCGAGGAGCAGAAAAATTATGCACAAAACCATTTTCATCACAAAATGTTTCAATATTTTTATTAATAAACTCTTTTCCCCTATCACTTCGGATACTTGAAATAGTATAACCCTTTTCATTTTGAATTCTTTTGCATAACTTGGTAAATGCATTATGTGCCTCATCTTTATGAGCAAGAAAGATGACTCAAGTATATCTAGAGAAATCATCAACAATAACAAATGCATAATATTTTCCTCCTAAACTTGCAACTCTATTTGGTCCAAAAAGATTCATGTGTATCAGTTGCAGTGGTCTAGTAGTGGAAATATGTTTCTTGGTTTTAAAAGAAGTTTTTGTTTGTTTACCAAATTGGCATGCATCACAAATTTTGTTTTTAAGAAAATTTGCCTTTGATAAACCTCTCACAAGATCATTTTTTGAAAGTTTGGAAATAAGTTCCATGTTGGCATGACCTAGTCTTCTATGCCATAACCAATTAGTTTCATTTTGAGCTGAAAAACAAATAGCATCTTGTGAGGTAATTTCTTCAAAATCAATTGTATAAACATTGTTGCTTCTAAAAGCAATAAAACAAATATTACAATCATGATCATTCAAAATAATGCACTTATCCATTTTGAAAGTAACTGTAAATCCTTTATCACATAATTGACTTATGCTCAAAAGATTATATTTTAGACCTTCAACAAGTAGAACATCTTCAATTATGAGAGAAGACTCATTACCAATTTTACCTATTCCCACGATCTTCCCTTTCGAGTTGTCTCCAAATGTCACGTGTCCTTCTTCTTTAGATCTAAGATCAAAGAATTTAGTCTTGTCTCCCGTCATGTGTCTTGAACATCCACTATCTAAAAACCATTTATTTTTGTTTGTAGAGGACTTCATGCACACCTATAAAAACAATTAAAATGATTTTTCTTGGTACCCAAGTTCTTTGGGTCCTTTATTTATTAGTATTAGAAGAAATAAGATTTTTAGGTACCCATATGGCCCTAATAGTCATTGTATGTTTTCTTCTAATAGAACAAACAAGATAATTATGACCATTTCTATTACAAAAATTGCAAATAGCATGTGACATATATGAAGAACTTAAGTGATTATAATAGTATCCTTTTTTAACAAAATTATTTTTATGAAAAGAATTTTGAATATTGGACTTTGATGTAGAAGGATTATCAAAGAAGTTTTTATAAGATTTGTATTTTTGTTTTGGCATATATCCCAAGACTGCCTTGTCAAAAACACATCTTTGACTACCAAGAAGTTTTTCAAAATTTCTTTTTCCATTTGTAAAGTTTTCAACAATATTTTCTAAATCAGTTTTCTTTTTCTTCAACTCAAGATTTTCATCTTTCAAAACAATACTTTCTTTTCTTAAAATATCAATTTCGTTTCTTAAAGAAGAATTTTTCTTTTTCAAAGCAGTATACTTGATACCCAATTTTTCAAATTTCTCATATACCTCTTCTAAAACATTTTGCAATTCTTCATATGAAGGATCTTCAATATTATCAAGATTTGTTACCTCAATGTCATCTTTAGCCATAAGACAAAAATTTGCTGATTCTCCATTACTTGCTTCACTATCTGAGCTATTTGAATCATCATCCCATATAGCTTTCATTACTTTTTTGCCTTTGTTTCGATCTTTCTTTAGCAGGGGACAATCTGCCTTGATATGTCCTGACTTTTTACATTTATAACAAATTAATGAATCATTTTTACCTGTATCTTTGTTGGAAGATTTTTTGAAAGGTTTCTTTGGAAGAGCTTTATTTTTCAAGAATCTCTTAAATCTTCTTGTGATCATTGTAATCTCTTCGTCATCGCTTTCTTCATCTTCTTCGCTTTCACTTTCATGAGGAACGGCTTTGAGTGCCAAGCTCTTCTTTTGCTTTCCTTCTTCTTCTCCTCTTTTCAATGTGTACTCATGGGTGATAAGTGACCCGATGAGTTCATTCACTTCGAGCTTCTTGAGGTCTCTAGTTTCAAGAATCGCTGTCACTTTTGATTCCCAACGTTTTGGTAGAGAGTTGAGAATTTTTCTTACTATCTCCACTTTGGAATAAACTTTGCCAAGAGCTGTCAAGCTGTTTATGATATTAGTAAAACGAGTGTGCATACTAGAAATAGATTCATCATTATTCATCTTAAACATTTCATATTCATGAGTAAGGATATAAATTTTTGATTCTTTGACTTGAGAAGTTCCTTCATAAGTAACTTCCAAGTTATCCCAAATTTCCTTTGCTGTAGCGCAAGTCATTACTCTATTAAATTCATTACCATTGAGAGCATTATATAATAAATTCATAGCAGTTAAATTCAAAGTATAAAGTCTATCGTCTTCACGATCAAACTCTTATTCTTCCTTTTTGACCTTTACTCCATCAACCACTTTTGTTGGAATATAAGGTCCATTTACAATGCATTTCTAGATTTCTCGACCTTGAGCCTGAAGGAATATTCTCATTCTAACTTTCCAGAATGAGTAATTGTCTCCGCAAAAGAGTGGAGGCCGACTGCTAGATTGACCTTCACCAAATGAAGCTGCAATGTTAGCCATAAGATCTTAACTCAAAAGATAGTTAATCTTATAATAGAACTCTAGCTCTGATACCAATAGTTGCCCAGATGACTAACACAAGAGGGGGGGTGAATTGGGTTATATTATAAAAATTAACACTTATTAATCAAATACACAATATAAAATATAAACAGAATGTAAAGCAGTAAGAAATGTAAAGAGTAGGGTAAGAGAAAGCAAACTCAGTATTTTTACGAGATTCAGCCCCACTGCCTACGTCCTCGCCTCAAGCTACCCCTTGAGGATCCCGAATTCATTAGTCAATCTCTTTTAGGTGGAAATGAAAACCTATTACACTTTTGAGCAGCACCGCTTCAAAGAATCCGTGTAGAACACCCTCTACACTTCCAATCACCTCACACTTGGTTATTTAACTATTCCCTGGTAGAACACCTTCTACACACACAAGGGTTATACACACCCTCTTACAAATACAAGAGTTGATAGTGGGTAGACTATCAAAGTACACTCCTCAACGAGTGAGATAGAAACAATACAGCACAACCTATATCTCTCTCAACAAGAACAAGAATTAAGGCTCAAAACTTTAGAAAAGAGAGAATGAGAGCTTTGAAGGAATGATGCAAAACTTAACAATAGATGTGTAAGCTCTTATTGTAATTTTTGCAAAACTCAAGTGAGCTATTTATAGGCAAATGAGTCTTCAATTTTAAATTTGAAAAGATTCTCATATCAAAGACATCATCATTCACTTTTCAAAAATTTCAAATCTAATCTTTTTACTTTTTGCATGTGACAAAAGAAGCACACTTTACTTTTCAAAAATTTCAAACTTAATATTTTACTTTTTGCATATGACAAAAGGAGCACACTTTACTTTTCAAAATTTTCAAATAAAGACATATATTTTTTGCATAAGTCAAGAAAAGCATTCACCACTTTTGAAAATATTCAAATAAAACATGTACATGTGAAAGATGACAATCAATCATCTTAATATTTTCAAAATTTAAACATTTAATCATGTCATGCACATGTAAAAGATGACAATCAATCATCTTTCAAAATTTTCAAATTTAATTTTCAAAATATTCATGCACATGTGGAAAATGTATTTTAATGCTTTATGATAAAATATTAATTTTGAGCCTTAATCCTAATTTCGAATTTTTAAGAGATTTACAACATTACTCTATGATTTTAATGTGAACTTGTTCCCTTCTTGCTCATGCTTGGTTCCTTGATATGCTTAATTCTATTGTGTGGACAACTTGAGCTTGAGACTCCTTTATTCTTTGAATTCATTTGTTATCATCAAAATCCATGTGTAGATTTATAATTACACGAAACTTGAAACCTTGGGTTCAACAGAAAATATTCAAATAAAACATACACACGTGAAAGATGACAATCAATCATCTTAATATTTTCAAAGTTCAAACCTTTAATCATGTCATGCACATGTAAAAGATGGCAATCAATCATCTTTCAAATTTTTCAAATTTAATTTTCAAAATATTCATGCACATGTGGAAAATGTATTTTAATGCTTTATGATAAAATATTAATTTTGAGTCTTAATCCTAATTTCGAATTTTTAAGAAATTTACAACATTACTCTATAACTTTAATGTGAACTTGTTCCCTTCTTACTCATGCTTGGTTCCTTGATGTGCTTGATTCTATTGTGTGAACAACTTGAGCTTGAGACTCCTTTATTCTTTGAATTTATTTGTTATCATCAAAATCCATGTGTAAATTTATAATTACACGAAACTTGAAACCTTGGGTTCAACAGAAACATTTGTTAAGCGAGTATTTACTGTATGGGAGAACAAAGAGTCTTAGAGAGAATGAGTTGAGATTGACTGATTGTAATTTCCTCTGATTAATCAAATTTCTGCAGCTGATATAGACAATTTGTTGAACCACGCATATTAAGTGTTGTGTTCTTGATCGTACTTGCTTTTATTTTTGTTTTCTATCGTTAGTGTGTGTATTTTCCACAACAATTGGTATCAAAAGCCAATGTTAGATTTGAAGGAGAATGATGGTTGGAGATAAAGTGAAAGCACCCAGAATCAAAAAGTTCAACAACATTGATTTTGGATATTGGAAGATGCAGATCGAAGACTATCTCTATGGGAATAGGCTCTACCTTCCACTATTGGGAAAGAAGCCGGAAAGTATGAATAATGTTAAGTGGACTCAATTAGATCGACAAGTTTTGGGGATTATTCGATTAACTTTGTCTAGAACAATGACACACAATATCAATAAGGAGAAAACCACGACGGATCTCATAACGACTTTGTCAGATTTGTATGAAAAACTGTCAACAAATAACAAAGTGCATCTGATGAAAAAATTGTTCAATCTGAAAATGTCAGAAGGTATGTCTGTGACCCAACACTTGAATGAATTCAATACGATCACAAATCAACTATCTTCTGTAGAGATTGAGTTTGATGATGAGCTCAGAGCATTGATTCTGTGAGTAGTTCAACCAGTAAGATGAAACTGAACTACGACAATGTACGTGAACTGATACTTATTGAAAATGTACGTAGGAGAGACTCTGGTGAGTTTTCAAATTTAGAATCAAGCTTGAATGTTGACAATCGGAGTAGAGGACATGACATGTCAAGCTCCAAGAGCAAGGGATGAGCAAGAAGAGATTTGGGTAGCATATCATGTGCTGTAGTTGTGGTAAGCCAGGTCACATCAAGAAAAACTGTAGGAATCGAGAAAGTGTTGAGTATGATGCTGTAATGTAGTGACAAAAGAAATTCATGATATGCTAATTCTTAAAGTGCACAGTCCAATTGATAATTGGGTGTTGGATTCAGGAGTTTCGTTTCATATCACCTTATATTGAGAGATTATGTAGAATTATGTTGATGGTGATTTTGAGAAGATGTATGCGGTTGATAGAGAGTGATGTAGAATGATCCGAGTCAGATGATACTGAGCTGTCAGATTGCACATTGATGGCGCTAAGATACCTTAAGTTAGCAGATTAGCCCAAATGTGACAAGTAATCATGATCTTTTCTTGATTGGGGTAGTTTTTGGTGTGTTTCAGTATTTTAGCCATAACTTTAGCTACGTGTATCGGAATCGCATATAAGATCCTGATCCGAAAAGCTCTTCCAGCATGCATAACTTTGGGTGTGAGTTTTTAAGGCCGTAATCCACTATTTTTCTTTTTAAATCCTTAATTTCAATTATTCTTTTTTTTTATTTAGTAATATTTTGTTTGTCGTTTAGGAAATGATTCTGAACCTGATTTGGATTAGTTTTTTGGGCAAAATACTTGTTTTATTTCGTATTTGATTTTGACATGATTATTGAGATTTTGCTAATTTTAGTAAAATTATGATGTAGACGATTTTTATTATACAGTCCAGTTTGTGAACTAATTTTCAATTTATTGCTTGATTTGATAATTTTGAATTGAACATCAGAGGTTTATTTTTGTGTTTTGGGCAAATTCCTTGTGTTCTTTTCTATGAATCATCTGTTGAAACTAGTTTACAAAATAATCACTATCTGTTCGACATCAAAGAGGCACTAGATGTACTAAGAGTGAGTGATATGCGCATCACACTTCTAAACATGGACATGTGGACTTTACAATAAATCAAACACATTCTAGATCTGAAGAAAAATTTAATATCTGGGACAACTTGATGACAGCGGTTAAGGGTGTAAATGGTCCGGTCCGGTCCGAAAAATTTGTGGACCGGTTCCATTCGATTCAAGAATTCTCTCACCCTGGACCGGACCAAAATCCTATTTGGTCCATACCGATCCGATCTAGGGGCAGTCCGATCCAGTTTAAGGACACTTGATATGATTTAATAGACTTAATTTGATTCAAAATCTAGCAATGATTAAATATTTTTTTACCCAAATTTAATTATTTTAAGCCGAATTTACGTATTTATCACATATTTAAGACAAAAAATATTTAAAAAAAACTTATTCTTAAAAAAAATGACAAAAGAAAAATAATCTAAATAAAAATAAATAATCTTAAAAAAAAAATAAATAATTATTGGCATATAATATATTGCAGTGATGCTATCATTTGGCAGGCTAGATGGCCCATGGGTATAAAAGCTCATCTTAAGAAGCAGTACTAGTAACTACTAGATAGGTAATGTACTTTTTGCGTTTGTACGATCTAGTCTGGTCCAACTAGTTTGCTCCGATCCGGTTTTTTAACAGTCCTAATAGCGATTATGAAGTAACGTTCTCTGGAGAAGCTTAGAAGATCACTAAGGGTATGCTGATTTTAGCGTATGATAAGATATCTAACTTTTTATATTTAATATCAGAGTCTAGTGATGTGCAAAAAAATACAATAATACAAAAAGATAGTTTTGATTGCATGAAACATATGAGGAAGTCAAAGAGGGTCAGCTTTGTCATTCCTTGTGTAAGCTTAGGAAGTTGGCTGAGGTTGTCAAGACGGTTCGAGACCAGATACTCCTAATGCAATCAGCAGTGGGAGTTGTGAATCGCCTAGTGAATATACTAACTAAGGACAATGTATGTGGGAGACTAAAGTCGGGCTCAACTTCAGTTTGTTTTTTGGCTTGAAGACGGGAGTTATAAGCTACAGATATGATAAAGCTTGGTTTGAAACAAGGGCTAGCATCTGGAGACCTAGTCTCCAATTGAGAGATTGTTGGATTGCATGTGGAGTATAGTTTGAGAGTTGAAAATTAAGAAACAGAGAGTTAGTTTGACACTCCACTTGACTAATGGCTCGAGTAAAGGCCAAACAGATAGTTTTCTCGACACATTACTCGACATGTCACTCGTGTGAATATCGCAAAAAATATGAAATTAGGATTTCTAGCATTGCTTTACTACAAATATGTCATATTTGACCTGTTTTATAAAAATTCTTCAATATTTTCTTAGGAAGCAACTGTCAAGTGTGTATATTGTATGAGAGAGCAAAAAGTTTAGAAAGAGTGAGTTGAGATTGAGTGATTATAATCTCCTTTGATTAATAAAATTTTTACAGTTATGTGAACGTAGGCAATTTGCTGAACCACGTATATTGTGTATCGTGTACTTGATCGTGCTTGCTTTTACTTTTGTTTATCATTGTGTGTGTGTGTGTGTGTGTGTGTGTGTGTGTGTTTTGCATAACACTGTGCATACGTCCATGGATGTATATAGAATTTAAATGCAAAGACATAATAAAGGAAATACAAATTTATGTAGTTCAACACAAGACCTACGTCCATAGAGTTTGAGAATGAGGTTTCCACTATAATATGCTAGTTTATAGTCTCTCTTAGCCTCTCATCTTTACTGTACAATAAAATCTAAGTTTCACTCTATGATTTTCTCTTCTCATTTGAATCTTTTTGTCACGAGCTTGAAGAAGGTAGAGTCCTCAAGAAACCTGGCCCCAAAAGTCTTCAAAGTCTTGTGTGCTCGTCCTTTTTATTTTTCGATCTTTTTGTTTTATGTCACTTCTCTTATTTTATATCAAATCATCTATTTTTCTCTCTTCACATGCCTTTATTTTCTATACCTAATGTACTGCATTTCTCATGCCTTTATTTACTATTCCATCATTCTTTCATCTCTCTTAACAAGTCCTCCCAATGGAGTGGATTTAAGAAATTCCACGTGCTGGAAAAAAATGATCGCCTAACAATTAGCAAGTAAGTAAAAATTACGTAATTTTTCAATTTTTTGATGCAACATCAAGGATGATAAAAGAAAGACAATTTAACTAAAAACTTGCAAAATTGAATTTCTCTCTATATTTTGTAGACTAATCGGACACCTTTAAAATTGTAATGATAAATTTTTATAATGATATATTAGATTACTTTTTTTTGAGTGGCCAACATATGGAACAATTGATAAATTAGGTATATCGTAGAGTCAAGGTTCAATTCATGAGATTTATTATGATAATATCTGAAATTATTATTTATCTCAAAAAATTAAACTAATAAAAAAAGTAAATTTAACTATTTATATTATATTCTTGACTAGTCATGATCTACAATCGGATCTCGAATACATTCCCAGTGGTTTTAGGTGGAACTCTTGGTCCGATCAAATGTTAAGTCAAGACATTGTAACAATCATTTATGAGATTATGTATTTTTTTTATTTTTCTATAAATGATGTAAATGGGGCCAAAATGATTGAATAATTGGCGGTATTAAAAGGACTACAATTTTGCATTTTTCTTAGTATTCCAAAATTAATTATTAAATCTGATTGTTTGTTACTAGTGTAGGAGCTTCAAGCTGAGTCGGTTTCCTCCTCCTTAAATGAAAATTTAATTCAAGATATTAAAGAACTGATGAAACGTTTCTTTAAGATTATTATTCAACATGTACCTAGAGAAGAAAATAGATAGCTCATTATTTAGCTCATTTTGCTCATAATGTTTTAGAGATTTAAATGTGGTGGAATAATGTCTCGAGTTTTATTAATCATGCTCTTTAGTTTGATCAATATGCTTTGTAAAACTATTTCTTTTAATGAAAGCTCTTTTATCAAAAAGAAAAATTATAAAACAGTTCAATTCATCTTAACCTAAAAAAATTAAACTTATCTTAATAAAACTCACAAAAAATTTATTTACAACTCAGCTCATTTCATTTCAATAAAACCTATAAAATACTACTTACACATAATTTCTTGAGATTTTCCTACAATTTTTTAGAAAGCATGCATAAATACGTATGTCCGCATACACATGGCTAGAAGAGACACATCCATGCGTGTCTATACGAGTTTTACTATTTATTATGTCTATACATCACATATTATACTTATTTTGTTTTTCTTCTTAAAATAATTAAATTCTTCTACTTATCATTTATATATCACATATTTAATAAAAATAAAAAAATAAAATAAATTTAAAAAAATGTGATATGTCGTATATAAGAATGATAATTAATAGAATTTTTCATATATTTTTTTGGTGAGAGAAATTTTCATATATATATATATATATATATATAAGCTTTGCTACTCATCATTCTCACATATCCCACACACACACTCTCTCTCTCTCTATATATATATATATATTTTAAATTATTTTTTATTTTATTCTTTTTAAATTAATTGAATTCTACTCATCATCCATATGCTACAAATTTGATAAGAGAAAAAGAATGTGACCACACACCATATCTCTTTTATTTTTATTTTTTTCTATTTTTACTAATAAATATGCGATGATAAGTACCATAATTTAATTAGTTTAGTAAGAGTAAATAAAATTAAAAAATAAAAATATATATGTATGATATATAGTGTTAGATGATAAGTAGCATAATTTTTATATATATATATATATATATTATGTGCAACTATTCATCATGTCTCTCTCTCAAGATACCCTGGCCTTGGATGCTCAAGAATGCCAGTTATGCCTACATGCAAGGCAAAAATCTGGGTACTTTCTAATTCCCCATGCTCGTACTCTAGTGGGGACAAAAGATATATGTATTCTAAAGCTACCCAATTCATACTTTTTACTTTTTAGTCCGACAGTTCTCATGAAGTGCAGATTTTTAGACCACTCTATGTGCCACCTACTTTCGAACCTGCTGACTTTGTTTGTTTGGCTGTTGGCATCCATATTCAAACAATCCCGTCAAGATCATATATCGATCCTTCGACTTTTTTTTGCTTGCGATTTGACGGGATGGCTTCCCTCCACCATTCTTATCGGAAGGCTTTGCTTGCTTTTCATTTCCCACTCTCAAATTAGAAAATGAAGTTGCCTCCATCGCCAAAAACTTGTAGTACAGGCCTGTTGCAGAACTCAGTTTGTTGTCTGAGTCTCTCAACCGCACAAAATTTAACACAAAAATTTTATAAAAAAATAAACCCACTTTTGAGGTACATTTTTTTTAAAAGAAAAGTCAAGATTATATATTTAATAATAACCTATATTCTAATCTTATTAATATAATTCTCACTTATGATAAAAAAAAATATTGTAATTACACACTAAATACAAAGAATTTTATAAATATATAAAAAAAAACATCCCAAACACCATAAAACCAAAGCAAACAACCTATTCAATCACTAGACAAAGCAAATAAAAAATCTAAACTATCCTACATAAGCAGGACCCAAGACCATAAATAAGATCTGTTAGAATTTAAAAATGAGATGAGTTGATATAAGTTTATTTATTTTTTAATATTATTATTGTTTTAAAATTTAAAAATGATATATTGAAATTTAAAAAAAGTGTATTGAGATTTGAAAAAGATATATAAGAATTTATGTTTTCTATAAAAAAATTATAAAAATATAATGATGAAATGGAGATCAGTTGAGAACACTTCTGAATCCAAACCAGGCCTAAAACACAATCAAAACCCATGTACAGTAACTCCGATACCAAGTAACTAGGGTTGTAAATAGTCCGGTCCGGTCCGGAAAATTTGTGGACCGATTCCATTCGGTCCAATAATTCTCTCACCCTGAACCAAACCGAACAGGAGTTCGGTCCATACCGGTCCGGTCCAATTCGGTTTAGGGACGGTCCGGTCCGGTCCAGGAGTGTCCCATATAATTTAATGGGCTAAATTTAATCTAAAATTCTATAATGATCAAATATTTTTTTGGCACAAATTTAACTACTATAAATTATAATATGTTAATATTATAATAGTATATATTATATATTAAGTATGTTAGTAAGTTATAACTAATAATACTATAAATAATAATATGTTAATATTATAAGAGTATATATTATATATTAATATGTTAATATATATTCTATGTTAATATATATTATATATTAATATATTAATTTATATTAATATTACTATTATAATTTATATACTATTTTTATATATACATATATAAATATATATATATATATATATGTGAGGTTCGGTCCGGTCCAAGGGAAAAATCCTTTGGACCGGAATTAATCTGTCCATGTAAAATTTGGACCGAACCGGACCGAATTCCATTCGGTCCGGTCCGGTCTCGGTTCAAGACAATCGGTCCGATCCGGTCCACCGGACCGATCCGGTCTTTTTATAGCCCTACAAGTAACGCCTCAACCTAGCTTGCTTCAAAAACCCACCTTCTGGTGAACAATGTTTTCGAAAAAGAAAGAACTTTTATAATCAATAAACCCTCTATTAAAAGACCACAAGAACCCACAAGATCTTCAACACATTCATCCATCAGCTTAAGACATTCGAAGAGTTGCCAATCCTAGCTTATATAGTCGATAAAATCCTCTTAGCTCCCTGGGAAAAAATCGGATGTCACTATACCCCATATTTTCACCAAGAGTACCCGCTTTCGTCAAAAAATTCGCAAATGAGTTTCCTTCTTTAAAACAATAATGATAAGTAAAATCCATCTTGCTTATCAATTTTATAATTTGTTTCCAAAAATCTCATAGGTACCAAAAAGTGCACTTCTTCTTAAGGAGCCAAGAAACCACCACTTTTAAATCACATTCAACCTCCACAGACACACACACCCTAGACTTTTGCACATGATTAAACCTTCGAAAACAACTTGAAGTTCCGCCTCATTATTAATACAATAGTCAAAAGATTTAGATAAAGCTGCTATTAGATTCCCAAAACTATTCTGAATGACACCTCCCTCTCCTCCATCTCTTGGATTTCCAAAACTACTATTATCCCCATTAAGTTTGAAACGGCCATGTAAATGCATAACCCAATGAAACACTTTTGAGGTACATGATTCATTATTATCAACATCTATATAAAGTCTTTAGGGGTCCACATCCGAATCCAAATTCAGATATTTGGATATTCGAGTTCAAATATTGGCTGTTTAAAAATAGATGGACATCCATTTGAGTAAACCCAATTAAAATTTAGATTGATATCTAGGGGTGGGCAATGGGGCCTTGTTCTCTGCTGCCACACCCCCATCTACCCCACCCCTGCATGGACGGGGCAGGCCCCTTCCGATTTAGTTTGGACTCACTTTACCAAACTAGAGGGTGTTGACCCCAATAACCCATAACCAAAGTGTAACTATTGTGCTAAAGTAAATAAATGCACTATAGGAGACATGGTACATTCCAATTAAAGGTCCACTTAGGGGAGAGCTCGGTCTGGTTTAGTCGGTCCCAGGAGAGTTTGCCGGACCGGACCGGACCTATTCGGTCTAGGGCTTTCCCACCCTGGACCGGACTGAGAACCCCTAGGACCGGACCAGACCGGTCCATTTCGGTTTGGTCCGGTCCTGTCGGTCTATTCCATCCATTCCAAAATACATTATACTATTATAAATATATACATATACAATATACTATATTTATACTATAATTGTATAATTATTAACTCCTATAATATGTTAATAAATTAAATTAATACAATATATACTAAATTATTAATATGATATATTTAGTAAATTAGTTTTAATTCAATAATATATAATATATTTAATATATATATATATAAGGTAGGTCTGGTCCGGTCTGGGGTGGAAAAGACCCAGACCGGGACCGGGACCTAACCTACCCAGTCCAAGAATTTTGGATCGGGATCGACCAAGACCAGTCTTGCTTCGGTCCGGTCCGGTCGGTTTGGCCGGTCTGGACCAGCCAATGCTCTCCCCTAGGTCCACTTAGAAGAACAATTTTAAAAAGTCCAATATTAAGATCTTTACAAGAAAAAAATCCATCTAAACTAAAGATTAGACTTAAAAAATGACGGATGGGAGTAGTAGGCGTGCAACGTTGAAGGGATATACTAAGTATGATCCCGAGCAGTGTAGAAGAAACCTAACTCATATGATCATCATGGATGAACTACCTTTAATTTGTGGATGGGAAAGGGTTTCGAGTATATTCTAAGTACTTAGAACCAATGTTTAATCGTCATTCTCGCCGCATGATAGCAAAGGATATAAACAAATATTATTTGCCTCACGATCAATACTTGGATATTAATCTAAAATCTTAATTATATATCTTTGATTGTGCATTTTGTTGATTGTGTTCAGAAATTACACAAAAAAATTATATTTTTCATATTATCGATCATAAGGGTGAGATGATTGAGAGGGTCTTGAAGGCCGTAATAAAGGGGTGAGGGTTGGAATGAGTTGTTAGTTTAATTGATAATGTCTTGTCTAAAGATGTCGTATTAGAACATCTTAAGACCTATCTTAGAGAGGCAAATAAGACAATTACGGGTGGTGAGTATTTGCATGTGAGATACATGGCATATATTCTGAATCTAACTGTCAATGATGGTTAGAGGGATATTGATGACTCAATTGCCTGAGTCGGGATTGTGGTAAGATTTGTGAGATCATTTTTCTGTGAGATTGGAGAAATTTAAGATTGTTGTGAGGTTTAGGGGCCTACATCCAAGAAAGAGCTTTGTATTGATGTTTCTACACAATGGAACCCAATATTCTTGATGTTGGAGGCGGTCCAATAATATAAGTTGGCATTTGCATCATTGGGTGATTGAAACATCTAATATGTAAAACATTTTGATGATCACAGGAGATCTAGGAAGCCTAGGGATGATGATTAGAAAGTTGTCGCTATTTTCATAGATTATTTTAGGCTTTTTTATGAGGTCACCACAAGACTATTTGGTTCTTTGTACAATACATTTCGTCATTTCTCTCAGCAGGTATGTAAGGTAAAAGAAAAATTAGATAATATCATCGTGGGTGGCCATATTAAGATGTAGAAGATAACATTGATGATGAGGGTGAAGTACGACAAGTATTAGAGAGATTTCAGTGGGGCTAAAATTTTGTTATACGTAGTTGTTTTTCTTGACCCCTAGTTTAAGATGGATGGCATGATATATGGATTGGGAATTGCTCATGGGCAAGCATGGGTGGAGCTTATCACGACAAGGGTTAGGAAAATTCTTATTAGATTATTTGATGAGTTTAGCGTCTTGCTGGATGGTAATATTGCAACACCTACACCTATTCCCCACCAATTCCTAAAGTCGAAATTGGAAAAAGACATAGATTGGTCTAGGGTGAGAGGTTGGAGCAGAACCCCATAGTCTGTCAATCTACGGAGGCTCAATCAAATATAGACAAATACTTGACAGTGGAGCTTCAACTATTTGCACGAGATTTTGATATATTAGTTTAGTGGAAGATGAATGTCGTAAAGTATACCGTCTTTGGAGAGAGAGCCCGTAGTACTTTGACCATCCCTATTAGCATCATAGCTTCAGAGCTGGCCTTTAGTACTAGAGGGCGCATATTGGATCTATTTCGAAATTCATTATCTACAACTACTATAGAGGCATTGATTTGCACGTAAAATTGGATAAAAATGACCCTAATTCATGTTCTTGACGCTCATCTTTATGATTAGGTCGATGAGGAAGAAAGTGATAATCAACATGGATTTGGTAATCGTGGACGTGAATTTCATTTTTTTTTATTTAATTTATTTATATTCATTTTATAGGTATTAATTTGAAATCTAATTGTTATAGCAATACATAAGATGATGTCTACGGCTACTTCTACTGCAATATGACTTTGTGTGTATTGGACCACCATTACCATTTCTAATTGGTTTGCACAATTTATCCCTTAATTGTTTTTTACATTGGTAATGTTAAGAACCTAATGATCTATTCCCATCTTAATCTTAATGACCCAATCTCATCTTGATTAATACTTCTAATGCTTGATTTTAAATTTTTGCTTCATGTTTATAATTCTAATTTTTTTTTTCTTTTTAACTTATTAACATCATAGGTTTTATGATCTCGATTCCCATATTCTGATAGAAGTCAACTGAACTCATCAATAGTTTATTAATTTACAATTAGTTAATTATAATATTTACCATTTTTAGATGAGTTTGTAATTTTGTTATAGTTTATTTGTTCTCTAAATTTGCATCATTGTAATAGCTTTGTGATGATTATTAGTTAATATTTAATAGTGGGATAAAAAATTATTTGAGCCAGAGGCCCAGCTATAGGGTGCCGCTGGGAAGAGGGGCGAACAGATGGGGCCACCCCTAGACCTTGGTATCTGGACGTGGTATCTCGCCCTCACATGGACGAGAGCGAACTCTGTGGAAGAATTCCCCACGCCTACCCATGCAGGAGCGGGGGGCAAGAAATGGGTGGCGCCGCCCCTTTCCTTCTATGCGTGGAAAGGGGTGGAGCTAGACATAGAAGCATTAGACAGATAAACTTAGTTCCATGACAAGTTAAAGACTTAGTAAAAAATCTATCACGACATAAATATAATAAACATAAAATTCTTCATAAAACTTTCCACGCATGAGATAATAAAAAAAACATTAACAATTCATACTTATAATATGCATAACTTTTTTTTGTTTTTTGATAAAAAGACATCGCTTTCATTTCATTAAGAGCAATTACATAGGAAAATTATCCATCCACACATATTGAGAAACAAAAGAAGGAACAAAGTACATCCAAAGAGCAATAGTGTCCACATTCCATGCATGCTTTGCGAGATAATGCGCCACCCGATTACCCATACGTGGGATAGGTCGAATCGTATACTCCTCAAACTAGGACAGCAGCCTCTTGACCTCACATTGGAGATTTCCCAAGGCAGATAACTCCATTTCAGATGATTGCAAGGCCTCCACTAGTAGTAAGCAATCACTCTCAACAATTAATTTTTTAAATCCCAATCGAGAGCTAAATTGCAAACCACGAAGCATAGCTAATACTTCCACAGTTTCAGCATCAGAGACATCATGCTTTGCCATACTAACAACCATAATAACCTGGCCTCAATCATCAAGTAATACTCCTCCCACCCCTGCCTTGTGATAATTGAAGAACATGGTGCCATCAACATTTAACTTGAGAAAACCAGTGGGAGGTGCTATCCAGGATGAAGCCGTTTTTTCTCTTTGCCTTCGGGTATCTTTTGGGACCTCATATTGCAAACTTAAAGCATGGTTAATAATCGACTCAGGGGAGAGCACCTACTTGTTATTAACCATCCTATTTCGTCTATACCAAAATGCCCAAGCTATTAGAAAGAATCTTTCTAGAAGAGATATATTCCCCTTCTGAATTATTCTCTTGGCCAACTCCAAGCCAGAAGTAACAATCCAAACATACCAAGAATGGGCATAACAGAATACCAATGACCAATGATGGCAGGACAAGTAAACACAGCATGCAGGGTATCTTCACATTGATGTCCACATACCTCACATTGGGCTGATGTTAATACATGCCGATGACAAAGAGCTTTCTTCGTTGGCAATCGATCAGTATAGAACCTCCATGCAAAAATCCTTATTTTATTAGGAATCTGCATTCGCCACAACTACCGCCATAGTTGCTTATTGTCATTGGTAATAGAAGATTCGGGACGGGTCAGGGCTGCTTTTATGTTTAACCTCCATTAGCCACTTCTAACACTGTATTTTCCATTCTTCTCATATTGTTATATCCATGTATCAGTATAAGTTCTAGGGCTTAGAGTAATTTTCAAGATATCGATTGCAACATTTGGATTGAAGAGGGCTCTAACACGGTCCACATTCCACAATTTGGATTCAGCATTAATAGGACTAGAAACAATCTGAGAGGGGTCTGATTCAGTGTAAAATGTCATCTCATCTTTGAGTGCCTTATGTCCAGGAATCAATGAGGACCTGTTTTGATATGTGTTTGGTAGCCATCAATGAGGACCTGTTTTGATTCCTATATCCTTTTCCATGCATACGAGGGATTGCATCCTAACTGGGTCTCAAAGAAAGAATATCCTGGAAAATATTTAGCCTTACAGACTTGATGGAAAAGAGAATTATCCTCCTTGAAAATCCTCCTAGCCTGCTTTGCAAGGAAAGCACTATTGAACCAATGTAACTTTCAGAATCCCATACCCCCAAACTTCTTTGGAACACACAGTTGCTCCCATTGACACTAGTGTATCTTCCATTTTCCATCTGTCATAACCCACCAAAGACTAATGGGCCATTGGGCCCATTAGGCCATTGGGCCATCAGCTTCTCAAGATCCCAACAAAGACTAATGGGGAGTTTAAAGCAACTCATTGAATAAGATGGCAAAGATAATGCAACCACTTTAATTAGGATCTCTCGGCTACCTATAGAAAGAAATTTTTCTTTCCACCCCTACAAACACTTCCAAACCCGCCCTTTTAGATAAGCAAACGCCACTATGTTTGACCTCCCAATAACTAGTAGTAAGCCTAAATATTTTTCGTACTGTTGGATCAAACTCGCCCTGCCCCCCCCCCCCCCAAATCGCCATAATATCATTCTTTGTGGCCTAAGACGTGTTCTTGCTAAAAAAACATTGCTATCTTGTCTCTATTAATCCTTTGACTTGAAGCCCTTTCATACTTATCTAATAGCAGGAAGATATTTGCAGAAGTAGCCACGTTTTCCTTGTAAAAAATCACTGAATCATCGGCGAACAACAAGTGATTAATCCTAGGAGCGCCACGACAAGGTTTGGCTCCAACTATGCTTCCTTGGACCTCAGCTTTGTTAAGTAAACTTATTAACCCTTCGGTGTAGAGAAGATATAGATAAGATGATAATGGATTCCCTTGTCTAAGACCTCTCGAAAGGAAAATAGGGTGGCACGGTGCTCCATTAATCATTACCGAAAAAAGTCACAAATTTGACACATTGCATGATCAAATGAACTAGCTTTGAACTCAGATCCAGCTTTAACATAATAAGCTCCAAAAAATCCCACTCCACTCAATCATAAGCTTTAGACATGTCCAACTTCACTGACATAAATCCCTAATTGCCATATATGTTATTCTTCAAATAATGTACTAACTCGTATGCCACAAGCACGTTGTCCGTGATTAGCCTTCCCGGATCAAAGGCGGATTGTGATGTCGAGATGAGACAAGGGAGAACCAACTTCAAGAGATTAGCAATAACTTTTGAGATTACTTTAAACAAAACATTGCATAAACTGATCGGTCGAAAATCCAAAATAGAAACAACATTATTCAATTTAGGGATTAAAACTAGAAACATATGATTTAGGCCATCAAGCAGAATACCAGTCTGTAAGACATCCATGCAAGCATTAGTAACATCATTCCCAACCAAATGCCAATATTTCTAAAAAATAAAACATTGTTGGGATGCATTTGCTTCAAAGCCTGATACACTTTTTCCCTTGAGAATTCCTTGTCCAGATTCATAGCCATCTCAGCAGGAATATATGCATCAATATTATCCAGAATATCAAAATCATCTCTCTCGGAGGATGTAGAAAATAAAGCTTTAAAATAATCTATAATGAGTTGGTCCTTGCTTGCTCATTCGTGCCAGATACCAACATCATCCCGGAGTTTGAAAATAGCATTCCTATTTCATCTTTGAGAAGCATTGGAGTGAAAATACTTTAAGTTCTTGTCCCCGCTGCCAAGCCACTGGATTCTGGAACGTTGTTGCCACATCAATTCTTTCCTTTCCAACCAGATTTGCACCTCCTTGCGGGTTTGATTAAGCTTGTTAGTGTCAACATACAACGGGTCTAGTGCTTGTAAAGCCTTTAATCTTTCCTGTGCTTCAGACAGCTTCTTGTGAACTAGTCCAAAGGAGAAAAAATTTCATTTAGTCAAATACCCCACACAAGTCTTTATACGGGCCATTGTAGCACTTATCGATTCACTAGGCATTTTTGCTTGCCATACATCTTAAATAATTTTGGCATAACCAGCATGGCCAACCCACATAGGTTCAAAACGAAAGAGTCTCTTCCATTTGGGTTGCTGAAGAACACCCTCCGTTGATAGCCAGATGGGGATATGATCAAAGTAAGATATAGTTTCGTGAGTCACCACAAATTTTGGAAATGCTAATAACCAAGTAGAATTTTCCAAACATCGGTCCAAACGTTCATAGACACGTTCTTCACCTTGTCGTCCATTACACCAAGTAAAAGCAAGCTCTCGATTAAATACCAAATCACGTAGATTGCAATCCAAAAATGTGTTTCGAAAAGCCTCCATAAGATAATCTGGCCTCCTATTTCCACCCTTCTTCTTGCCATTCTTGAGGATTTCATTAAAATCCCTCATCATTAACCAAGGATTATGGACTTCCTCAAATAGATGAAAAATGAGTCCCCAAGTAATCGGTCTACTTGCTACTACAAAATGTCCATAAATTTTTGTAAATAGCCAGTCACCCCCCTAAGTCCCAGTTCCTTTTATCAAAGCATGAATATGGTGAGAAGAATAACTGAGAATTTCTAGGTGTACATCCGTTTTCCACATAAAAACCAGGCCTCCACTTCGCCCATAACAATCCACAGTAAGGCTTATAACATACCCCAAACAAACCTTATCCTGATCCATAATACTAGCAATAACCTTTGTTTCTTGCAGGAATACAAGTTCGGGATCTCTCCTGATAAGATCAAGAAGAGTTCGCAATCCCCTTAGGTTCCCAAGCCCACAGAGATTCCAGTTTAAACACCTCATGGCTCCCGGCGGGGCCGATCCTCATCTGTCGCCGATACATCATCTCCATTATCTCTTTTTAAACCCTCAGGTAAGATAAGAGACAAGCGTTTTGAGGCTCTGGAGTCCCTTCACCTTGGCCAATAGCATCCCTCTTCTTTGATAAATTTGATGTTGGAGTATGGCCAGACGAATTTAGCACTTTCACTACTTTGGGCTTACGACCCCTCTTGTTTAGTTGAGGCCCATCGTGAGTAGGTGGGACATTATTAATAGACTTACCCTTCTGCTGTCCCAAGTTAGAGGATTTAGGCCCTGCCCTCTCCTGATAAACTTCATCTTGAGGCCCGTTAACAGAGTAACTCCTGACTCTGTATTGGAAACGAACTTAACTCCCATTTGAGTATTTGTCATCTGCTCTTTCACATCAGTTGAAAATGCCTGTTTGACGACAACAGTTATCGAATGATTAATTATTAGCGGTTGCGCTCTCTCCATCCTGGTAACTGATTCTGAGCCACCCTTCCCGACGGTTCCACTAGTTTCAGCTGGTGTCTGATCCTCTATCACTCTGTTTGCACTACCCTTTCCGTTTGGAGCTGCTCATAGACATTGTCCTTATGGAAATGTAGAACAAGAATCAACGTCCACTCGAGACTTCCACATATTACATTCACAATGGCATGTCCTAAACGCCCACATTGATAACATAAATCAGGTAAGCGCTCATAAGTGAAGCTGACCAGGCAATCCCTCGCTTCCCCTAAAGCAACCCGCTTCGGATGTAACAATGACTTTGTAATGTCTAAATTGACGTGAATTCTCAGATACTCCTCCTAGGCCAACTCATATATTTCTAGATCAATTTTCACTACATCACCCAGGGCCTCACCTATCTTTGACCAACATACTTGTTTGTAGCCATAAAAGGCAAGTTATGGACCTTTACCTAGAATGCCATTTCGGTGAAAGTGACCTTTGGTACCTGTAAGTGCCCTTCAAAATTCTTTATGAGTACAAGTTGTTTATCAAAAGTCCAAGGGTCATCTCGTAGGACACGATCCTTATCTCAACAATCATTGAATTCCACAATCATCAATGAAGATGACAAATCTCTGAACTTTACAGCCTTCTCTGGATGCCAAGCATGACACATAGTCTGTTTGAGAGCTTCCCGATTGTAGTGTTTCTTAGTAAACAACTTTAAAAAGAGACATTGCTCCCCACGAGAAACCACATCCTATAATTTAGTCGTATCCACAAACACTTCAGCCGGCTCCTCCTCCCTAAGAGAGAGTTTTGCACAAAGAGAACTTAAATCTTCTGCCATTCAGTAGACGAGGATCACTAGGAAGAATAGACAAGATCAATTTAGTACAAGAGAAAATACAATAACAAAGAAATCAAACCTACACGCCAGTAGGTGGATGCTCCCACTCACCACGCCTAAATCGTCCAAATCGCCTTAGATGGAGAGACAGAGGAGGTATGATATGCATAACTTATTTTGATTTATCTGAATTGTTTAACTAGTCAATACAGTTAACTATTGCATGATAATAAATCGGTCCCACATTCTGGACAAAAGAAATCAAATAGTCCAAAAGATAATAAGGGAACAGCAAAAAAAAAAAAAAAGTTGAAAGGACATAGGCGCTAGCTGCGCGTGTTCATGGGTTGAATTTTTGAAAGCTTGAGAGAGAGAGAAATCCCAAGGCGGTTGTCCCTATCTCCACAGTTCACACAGTTATCTGCTTGGATGATCTTCCTCCTCATTCTCATGCAACACAAATGGCTCCCTTTATATGCGCAACGCCTCTGCTTTTCTCCTGAAAAACAACACTTGTAGATCCTCCAATATTTCCTCCTCATCTAGCCTTGCGTCTGTGAACCGATTTGTGCATCAAGAAAAAAAAAAAAAAACCATTCTTGACAAATTTTTCGGTCGATTTGCAACTTAAATGATTAAAAAAAAAACTCTGTTCCCAATAACCGATTAAATAATTGAATATGTAATCAAACTATACCAAATCCGATTTCATTTTATCTACTTGATTCAATTCAGAAAGATAATCATCTGAATTCATTTGAATTTTTGAATTTGGATTAATCGAGCTAGAAAACAAGATATACACATACATTCAATTACATTATAAAATAAATCGTTTATTTATAATCAATTATTTCTTATTAAAATGACTATTCGCTATTAAAATAAATCTCACTACAAAAAAAATGTGTAGAAATAATATATCTGATGCATTTAAAAGGAATAAAAATAATCATTTTTCTAACCTTTTTTGTTATAGTGCATATTTTTGCAATAAATAATTATCTTACTATAAAAAATTTATTACAAATATTCATTTTTTTGTAATAATTACACGTTCACCCCTAATCTCTACAAAGCACCACATGAACAAATAATATATGCAAGGGAGACCTTGGATATTAAAAGAGTAGTAATATACGTACTATTATTTTATTATTTGTCTATAATTTATTAGTGAGTTTGAATTTTTTTTTAAAATTTTTTTTATCATTTTCTTTTTAGTATTTTTTTAATATTCTTAACTATTAAGAAAATATATAAATATAATTTTATTAAAATTCACATCCTTAATCATTTAATAAAATAAAAAAATTAAATAAAAAATTAAATAAGAAAAAGTAGTTAAGAAGTTATAAAATAATAATAACTCTATATTTTTGATATCGAAAAGATCGAGCAAGCCAGGTGATCATAGATTTTTTTTTTTTTTAATTTTTTTTTTATCATGTATAAAACAACTTTGGACAATGCGCATTGCCATCAAAATAAGGAATTTTCAGATCTCGACCTTCCATGTATATAAATGAACAATGCACGTGAGAA
Source organism: Platycarya strobilacea (assembly GCA_036898215.1). Taxonomy (NCBI): domain Eukaryota; kingdom Viridiplantae; phylum Streptophyta; class Magnoliopsida; order Fagales; family Juglandaceae; genus Platycarya; species Platycarya strobilacea. Next base: position 15,509,196 of record CM072549.1, on the reverse strand, counting down.
CATGGACCCAATAGGCCGCCAATATTATATAGAACTCAAATCAATACACACATACAACAAACACACGATAAATATTAACTTATGAGTCATGAATGATATTTGATCAGTTGCACGTGTTGGATCATCAAGACTTACTCAAATTAGTGTTTGAATTTTACGATTTTAAGTGAGAAAGAGAGTAACACGTTAAGTATAAGGTTTTGCATAAAGCAATAAAGTACTGAATAATATTATTAGGTAAAAGTACTAAATAAATCAGTTTTGTATAAATGATATTTTGTAAAAACATCCTACCTATTGAGACCAAAAATATAAAAAAAAATATTTTTGCATAATAAAGTCTATTTTCTAGAAATATATATATATATATATATAAATACAGGATTTATCCATATAAAACTTGTACAACATATTTTTCATTAAGTTTTCAATTTTCCTTCATATGTTAATTAAGAAAAGAAAATTAATTATCAGGATTACTACTTATTATTAATAGAGATGTGTTAAGAAACAGCTTGTGTGCAATAGCACATCGACACATCTCTTCTTTATTACAGAAATTATTAAACTCTATTGACAAAAATTATAACCCATTGACTGTCCTTAAAACCTTCAGTTTCTTGTCCACCTGATTTTCCACTAAAGATTTCTATTTTTTTTTACTTTTCTAAGGTATCATTTTTTTGTTTAAGAATGTAAATCCACACCTTCCTTGAGTAGTCATCAATGATGGAGAGGAAATAGCTCCATCTACCATAAAAGACTACTCTTGAAGGCCCCCATAAGTCTAAATGAGCATAATCTAGGGTTGTTTAGTCAAATGAGTTGCCATTTTAAAACCAACTCTCTTAACCTTCCCAAAGATACAATCTTCATAAAAGGGCAAGTTGTCCAGATTTGTATCTTTTATTAAACCATGTTTCTGAACCTCTAAGAGACCTTTTTGACTAACATGGCCCAATCTTTTATGCCATAGCACAGAAGTATTGTCTAGAGGAGACCTCCCCACTTATGGTCTTACCTATTAGGGTATAAAGTCTATTTTTAATCACTCCCTTCATTACAGTGAGGGAGCCTTTTGTAACTAATAATTCCTATTTGTGACTTAAAGGAGTAACCAGACTGATCCAGGATGCCCAAAGAAATTAAGTTTCTCTTAAGTTCAGGTATAAACCTGAATTCCCTTAAAATCTTATTCAAGCCATCATGCAATTTGAGTCTAATAGACCCTATGCCCATGATCTTGCAGGTCCTATTGTTTCCTAGAATTACATGCCCTCCCTCCACCTTAGAGAAGCTTTCAAACCATTCTCTAATTAGACACATATGAAAGGAGCAGCTTGAGTCTAAGATCCATTCATTACTTGAATCTATATCATACACATTTAAAACTTCTGCACTTTCATAACCCTTTAAGACTACAGAGACATCTCCTTCCTCCTTAGTCTTATTCTCAGAACTAGTTTTCTTATCAGGATAATCCCTCTTAAAATGTCATTATTTATGGCACAGAAAACATTTGAGTTGCTTCTCCTTTGACTTTGATCTATTTTTTTTATTATCAGACTTACCTTTCTTGGTTTTCTTTTCTGGTCTACCCCTAACAGACAAACCCTCACCTTGTTCTTGTTTGGTCTCAACCTTGTTTTGAAGTTCCCTGGAATGCAACACAAATTAAACTTCATTTAAGGAAAGTGTATCCCTACTATACATCATAGTCTCTTTTAAACTACTATACATCATAGTCTCTTTTAAACTAAGGTAGGTTGAGTTCAAAGAGGTTAACAGTAGGATGGTCTGATCCTCATCCTCAACTTTGATGTCAATATTAGCAAGATCAGGAATGATCTTTTTAAATTCATCAAGATGTTCCCCTATAGAAGTTCCAGGTGACATCTTGAAGGTATAGAGACAAGTTTTCTTATGGAGTCTGTTAGCTAAAGACTTGGTCATGTATAAGTTCTCTAATCTCAGCCAAATGCCAACAACAGTGTCCTCATTTGCTACTTCTCTTAAAACTTTATCCCCAATAGAGGGTATGAGGATACTGTGGGCCTTTTGGAGGATGTCCTTATGGACTTCCTCCTTCTTAGCCTCAAAAGAGGAGGAACCCTTACTCTTTTCCCTTTTTAGAGCCTCTTGCAAGTCCTGTTGGACAAGCATGACCCTCATTTTGATTCTCCAGATACCAAAGTCATTGTCTCCGGTGAACTTCTCAACATTGAACTTAGTGGTCTTCATGCGAACCTAGCTCTGGATATCAATTATAAGAATACTTGTGTTCTGTGTTCAGAAAATCCGAAGCAAATACCCAACAGATTCGATCTTGAAAATTAGGATTTCACAAACTATACATGAACTTCAGATCAGATCCAAGAATATAACCAACAACATGCAAATCAACAAGAAAATATAAAAGAACATAAAAGAAAAGGAGAGAACACATAGATTACGTGGTTCGACCCTAATGGCCTACATCCACGACAGGAACAACCTCAAAGATCATCTTTATTGATAAATCACCAAAGCCACAGTATTTATACAGGTGGTACCTCCTTTTGAGCACAAGAAAACCAGCACAAGACCTCTTATCTTTCACTCTGTTACAAACCCTAGCACACACCTTTACTAACTCTGTTTCTCTCTCTCAATATCTCGAATATGCAGAAGCAACAAATGATCAATCTAACCCTAGTACTCAACATAAGATACATACATACACACACACACATATATATATATATATGGTGTCACAAGATGTAGACACATGTCCCTAACAAATGGCCTTGATGCATTCATTTAAAGCTAAGGTGATATCTGCAGAAGTTGTGAATAGACCATTCTACCCCTTTTTCCTTTAAGTCTTCCCATTTGCTATCTTGTGTCCACATTTGTAATTTCCTGCACACATAAACACAGAGAGAGTACACAAGCTAATATACAGGTTTGAGACTAATTATCCAACAGAACACAATCAACAATATTAAAATGTTCATATGATTAAGAGAATATCTTCTACTCGATTTTGCTGATTTTTTCTAAAAGCAACCCATCATTGGGCGGATACCACTTAGGAGTTCCATTTAGCTAACTCTTGGACCGTGATGGATGGGAACGAGGACCTTGGTGTGAAAGTAAAACCAATCTTTTTAATTTCATATTGTACCGACTAGTACGGTCAAAATATGTCGTACCGCCTAGTTGTCGATACATACCATATTCTAGTTTTGTACCTGCTGGTACAAAAAATTTTGGCTGAAATATCAGACGGTACCAGCCGATACATGTGTTTCGGCCATACAGAATTTTGGCTTTTAACCCCCATTTTTTTATTTCTTACTATGTCTTAACCACTATTCAAACTAGACTATTTACATATATATATATTTTATTCATATATTGATTATTATTTTAAAATATAATTTATTTATATATAGGTTATTTTGAAATGGTATCGATATTCAAATATTTTGTTTAATATATTGACGCCCATCAATATAGTATTCAAAACTTTGTGTGAAACCATGAGTCTCCAGCCCGTTGCAAGCCTTTGGTCCCTCAACCTCCATATGCAAAATATGAAAATCTTTGAAAAGTGAAGCCGTGAGGAGTTGCCATTGCTTTTGCCGTGACTCGTGGGCTCTGACCATACATATCGACCATGAATCTCTCAGAGTTTTCGTTGCCTGTAGAAGTCGCCATCGTCGTTATAGTGAGGATTCGACACTGTCGTGATGAAGACCTATTCGCTCTGACCATCCATTGCCATGACGAGTCCGTCTAGGTACAGGCGCACCTATCCTACAGATGAAGCTGCCATGGTAGTCAACTTTAATTTTCTTTTATAAAAGGAAAAAAAACTGAAAGAAGAAGAAAAGTCTTATCATTGTCGCCATTTTTCAACACGAAGGTTCGTCCCCCTCCCCCAAATATCATCTTTGCAGGAAACTTTCCCATATTTTATCTAAATTTATCATCATCTTCTGCTTTTACGAACTTCAAACTTTCCGAGCAATAGTGCTCTGAATTCCAACGGTCATACAGGACTAAACTTTTATCAAGAAAGCCAACGATGTGTGTATATATATATATATATATATAAATTAGTTGGTTGTTGTATGCAATTGTAGCCACAAAATATAAAGCTTGAAACCAAAAAAAGACCTTCACTTTCAGTACTTGGGAAAGCAAACGTCCATGGAGATTGGGAAGAAGAGAGTTGGGAACAATGATAAGTTTGAAAGAGAAGTTCGATACCAGTGGATTCGACGGTGTACAAGGTGAAATAATGTTGTTGGAGTAGCTTTTCCAAATTCTTTTTCTATTTTGCTTGGATCATTATCATTTTTCAAATTATGTCAAACAACATGATGTAGAGCTTCGTCTTTCGCTTTTCAAATAGAATGATAAAAGGGTTTTCATCTTTCATATATGGAGCTTAGTCATCCTCTTTATTTTGCCAAGTCTATATTTCCATTTTTAACTTCCGTGTCAATTCTAGTTTCTTGCAAGAAAATAATTTTCTGGTTCACAACATGTACGATGGAGAGAGAGAGGAATGGGGAAAAAGAAGTAGGATAACGGAGAAGGAGAAGAATGTGTGACCTCCGTATCTGAACTAAAAAAAATGTATCATTTTAATTAATTCCCATATTTTCACATTTTCATTTCAATTTTGTCTCTATCCTTCGTCAATATGCACCATTTCATTAAAGGAAAAAGTCTATTATACCGCCTTTAAGTCTATCATTTTATTTGATCACTCTTTAAATTAATTTTTTTACTTAATGATTACGAAAATAATTTATAGTGTATTGATATATATTTTTTATTTTTTAAAAATATTTAAGTACATTAAAAAAATATGAAAAGAATAAGAACAGAAAAATAAAAAGGAAAACTTACACTAGTGTCATTGCTGGGCGGCATAGTAGAATGACCCTTCATTAAAACCAACCTCATTTTAGGTCATCGGAGCGCATGGGTGTACCAATTTGCCTTCAACAAGAATTTTTCGAACGATAATTAGTTTTTTCCCAAAAGTTATTTTCAACTTTCTTTCTTGGTGGGCAATGAAACTTTTGACGATGACATTGTGCGGTAGTGCCAAAAGGGGTTCTGTGTAGAATTTTGGAGTCTTAATATTATCATGTGCGGCATCTTACTATATCTATGTAGAATTTGTTGATGTAGTGTGATTTTATTGGTATCTATTGCAAGCTTGCAGCCCCAGAACAAATAGACTATTAAGATTCTGAATAATTAAACAAAAATTTCATATGCAATTTTTTTTTTACGTATTCCTTGTACACTTTGATAATGTGATTGATTGCATTATTTTTTTTAGTATAAAATAATTAGGGGTGTACCAGTCCTTTTTGATTTGATTTGGACAAATTTTAGAACTAAACTGGTACATACATGTTTGAGATTTGAAGAACCGTTACAACACCAATTACATTCTTAAACCGATGCTGCTAATTTTAAAGATCTTGGTTTGGCATGGTTATGTTTTTCCAATATATTATGTAGAATGTATAATATCATATATTTATTATAGTCTATTATAATATATAATGATATAATATTAGTATAACTACCAAGACAATAGATTATAGAGATAATATATAGTTATTTATATAAAACTTTTAAATTTTAGTATTATATTAATTAGTAATTTATCATATAATGCAAAATTATTTTATATATAGTTAATATAAAAAGTTTATATATATATATATATATATATATATGAACTGGTCTAATTTGGTCCAATATTGGAAATATGAAAATTGAAGTCAGATTGATTTCAATCGATTTTGTTAAAAATAAAACTAGTATTAAACCAGATTGAATTTGATATCAAACCAATGGTTTACTTGTTCCTTACTTTTTTTAATCCTAAAAGTAATTGATTTGGTAAATTAAATTAATGAATTATGTAAGAAATATATAAAAATGATAGCACGTATCAAAATCATTTAACACTATAAGAAAACTGGCCTTTTGTAGTCAGTTAATTTCTGTCAAATGACTATTTACAACTAGAATTAGTTACAAATAATATTTTATTCGCTATTCATTGGTCACAACAGCTCACATTTCTGATAGTGTAAACATAACTCTTGATTAATGATTATGATAATTTGTAAAAGAGAAATGCTTGGGTCTAGCAATCTGCAAACCTCATATATGCAGACAGCCAATCACTTAATGACACATAGTTGGTCTGCCTAAGGAAAACGTGCACCTGCATTCACCAGATCAAGGGCTAAAATCAAGTTGCTGGATCCAACAAAAAGTCCCAACAAAGCCAACAATCATCGCATGAAGAAAATCAATCGCACGGGGAAAAAACCAATAAAACCAATTGTGATCCCTATTGCATCCCAATGAAAACTTTTTTTTAAATTTTTTTTACATGATTTTTAAATAAGTATTTTTAAATAATGTTGTGATTTTTTTATATTTTTAAAAAATATTTTAAGATATTAAAAAATCATATAAAAAAATTGAAAATCGAGATCCCTAATAGGGATCTCAAAGTAGGGACAAATAGCATTTTCCATTATGTCTGCAATCTGCGAACGAAATGAAGTCTGCAAATGAAACGAATATTTTATATGACTGACCGGAAAGGGTGATGCTATATACATCCAATTTATTGGACTTCTTTGTAGTCCACGTTAAGAAAAGATAAACATATCCTTATTTTATCTGTGACTTGACTAAAACACCCTTATATCAAAATGCCCTAAATCAAAACAACCTCTCCCTGCTCAATCTGCGATTATGCAGTGCTGCCCCTCAAAACTCTTAAGACTCTTCGTGCTCAAAGAGGTAGAAGTGCCTCCAAGACTTTTCAAGACGTTATAGCTCCAACTCAGCTTTTGCTGCAAAGTGCAAAATGGTAAGGCTTTTTGAAGAATTTGTTTTTTTAACTTTCGGTGAAACAACAACGTAAGAGTTGGGCATCCTGATTTATAATCATTTCCTTATTGCTAAAGAGTTGCTAAAATGTTATAATGATTTAGTGATTAGTGTTGGGCACCCCAAGCTTATAGTATTATAATGATTTCCTTATTGCTAAAGTGTTGGGCATAATAAAATTTGTGTTTGTAGGTGCAAGACAACAACGTAAGGCACTTTTAGTGAGAAAACAAAAGTAAAAGTAAACAAATAAAATAATTACATGATACAAACATGTTATTATTATTTTAGATGTTCTCTTAGTACTCCAAACAAAAAATCAAAGTTGTAGAGAAACACAAGAAAAGAGGAAAATTTTTGTGTAATTCTCATTAATTTTCTTTGTATAGAAGTGAATACTTTAAAAAAAAAAAAAAAAATCTGAGCAAAACAATCTAACAATCTTCTCCTAGGAATATACTCGAGTACTTACTGTGCATTACAAAAAATAATTTGATTAAGCTTCAACTGAAAGCACCGGCCATAATACAATACATTACAACAAAACAACAACAATAGATTACTTGACTAGGTACTTGGCACCAACAAAAACACCAACAAATAGACCGTTCGAGCTCTCTTGACACCAACAATGGGAAATCTCTAGACTCTGTTTTGCTCAATTGGGTACTCAACTGGAAACGCAACTGGGATTTGCTCGTAAGTTCCGCAATGGGCACATACTGGGCAAAACTTATTTTGCTCGACTGGACTACGACGATAGGCATCACACTTCGGTAAACAGATATGCTTTCTTTGGTAAACAGGAGAATGAGAGATTTAGAGTGGGCGAATTTTCTTTTGCTTGATTGGGGTATGATGATGGGCATCACACTTGGGTAAACATGAATACGAAGAGAGAGTGAAGTTCGACGATGGCTACGGTGAGAGGGCGAAGTCCGGCGATGGCTACGGCTAGATGGCGACAGGCATCGCTTGTTTGGGGGGACAATGGGGGGGGGGGGGGGGGGAGGGCTAGGGATTTAAGGGACTTTGTTTCAAGTTAAGGTACGAGTTAATGTCTTAGAAGAATTAAACGCACTGTTTAATTAATGGATTGCATTGTAGTCCACATAAGTGGACTTCAAATATAATTACTCGACCGAAAAATATTTGCATTGCCGGACTTCAATCAGGTTATGGCACCATAATAAAACATATATTTTCTTGCAGACATAAAACAAAATGAAATGAAATGAAATGAAATGAAACGAATACAAGAAAATATTTGCAGACATATAGTCGTAAAATATGTCTCCGAACGAAAGAAATCATCACACATGGAAGGGGCAGAAAAAAAACCTCAGTCAGGTTCATCGGCGTCGAGGGGATTCATCGGCAACAACCTTTGGGAAATCGGTGGCAACCTCTGGTCAGTCAGTAGCAAGTTTGGTGCGGATTAGAGATGACCCAAGAAGAGACACGATTTTAGTACCCATTATTGGATCCAACAACTTGATTTTCGCCATTGATCTAGTGAATGCGGGTGTACATTTCTCTTAAGTGGACCAACCAAGTGTCATTAAGCGATTGAATCTTTGCAAATATGAGGTTTGCAGATTGTTGAACCCAAGCGTTTTTCTTTGTAAAAACAAATTTGAAAGAAGTTATTCCAAATAGTGATTCGGAGAATCCTACTACATCCGTACTATTTGCCCGTAATCTCCAGCCCCATATATGGTCAATCTCAAATCCACGTACTCCCCGCCACATAATCCCATAGAAAGTGTCATCGCTCCCACCAAGAGAAATGCTTAAAACAACACGTTCTTTGGCGTATTGTCCACGATGGTATAAAAAGGGCGAAAAATCGTGTGCTCCTCCACCCCGTTTTTGATGACAAATTTAAAACAGATAATTCCCTACCTGGCTAGCGTTCTCTCTCTCTCTCTCTCTCTCTCTCTCTCTCTCTCTCTCTATATATATATATATATATATAAGTCGTTCCGTATCTTTCTTGTTCATCCACAAGATGTGTAGGTCGACTGACTATCACCGATACCAATCTTATAGTCGAGATTGTCGCCTGAGAATTAGAGCGTTCTTCATCCAGGTTTTTCGGTCTGAATGCTCGGATATCATTGCTGGAATCGATCACTCTCCTCTTCCTCCCTCGAATCAACGAGAACGCGCTCGATATCGACAGTGTAAGAATCAGACTAAGCTCACCAGTGTTCATTACTCTACATTGGGTCGTGACAGCGAAGACGAGGGAGGGGGAGGCAATGTTTGGGAGCAAAGAGCGGGTTCGGGCCGGCAAAGGGGTGCGATTCGAGGTGTACCTGAGGGAGGAGAAGGTATTGAAGGAGATTTTCAGAAAAGACAAGGGGACAAGTGGAAATTGGAGTGCAAATGCGTGGTGGAGGTCGGTGAGGTTGAGGTTGAGGTTTTGGAGGCGAAAGTTTGCGTGGCCGTGGAGGGTCACGTTGCGATGAATGAGAGGGTGGAGATGGTGGTGATCAAGAGGAAGAATAAACGTAGGCGTTGTGGATGGTTGGAGAAGAGAGAGAGAAAAAGGATACAACTCATGAATCGAACTGTTGTTGGAATTCTTGTGGGGAAGAGGAGATCAGTTGGGACGGTGGAGAAGTAGGGGAGAAGTGGTACGAGGAAGATAGTAGTAAGGTGGTGGGGGTTGGAGATGGAAATGGAACGAGTGAGATGGGCCGTTGATGTGGGGATATGGGCCATGTGTTGGGGGGTTGGCTTCTTGGTTTCTAATGCTTCGATGAGGAGGTTGAGACATAGGAAAATACTTTAAGGCTTTTGTTTATCCTTCCACTTATAATAAAGAAATGATAAATGTAGTTATGGACTTACAAGCAATATACAGTTACTTAAAAAAAAAACTATATAGAGGACTCACATAAAAAAAAAATAACTTTTTTAATAATAAACTCTAATTTTTTTTCAAAATAACTGCAAGCCATTTACAACTTTATTACTGTATGTAACATTACTCCTTATAATAAGCTTATAGTTAGAAGATTAACTTTGAAGAACTTTACTATCAAGAGTAAAGCTATGGTCGAGTTTTTTCTCTATTTTACACCAACCAATAACATTTTAACAATATGAAATTTATAGTGTATTAGTGTATTGAATGAGAATCATCCCTCCTCATTTATCTTCTCTCCACGCGATTTCCCCTCTCCTTTCTCCTCTTAGTTTTTCTTTTTTCTATCTCATCTTTCTCTCTCTCTAACACCATCTATTGATTTCCTCCTCTAGACTGGTTGAGGTATTCACAAGATATTATTGTTAATATCGAGTGCGTGTTTCTCCTAACATTGACACTATTGTATGAGGAAGCCTCACTTTATCTTATTTGAAATTTCTTCATCCAACTAGATCACTTCAAATTAGAATCATTTGCATGTTTACAAGAGGTGAAGTCGAAATCCATACCTGGAATATCGAAACCTTCTGTTTCGATATCCTATCTGTGAATATTATGATTTTGAGACAACATATTCATTCACCTCCTAGAAAAATCTTTTCTTTATATCATTGATGTATTAAATATTGAAATTCTAATAAGTCAACTCCCCATACTTCAACCATCTACTAAATTAAGTTTGAAGGATACTCAGTCTTCATTGGTGACAATAATATGATTGGAAATTTTGTGGGACTTAGGCAAGATAGACATTGGTGTACTTGTTCTCTGTGAATCTTAGCTTGATAAAAGCTCGGTGAGTGTGAGAGAGAGATCAACAGGGGAAGCAGGCAACAAGGGTGGGAAGAAGGAGAGAGAGGAGGAAAAAAAATATAATCAATTGCATATGGGTGTAAAGTTTATTTTGCTGCAAATGCTTACATGACAATTCTTCATTCGTAGGTGTAAAGTGGAGGAGTTCACTCGATCCAAAATTATAGGTTTTGATCAATTCTCTTACGAGGGATAGAACATAAGAGGCTCATTATCCAACCTTTTTCAAGTGGAGATAGAAAATTATTACACCTTTAAGTAGTACCGCTATAAAGAATCCGTGTAAAATACCATCTACACTAACAATCATTTTACAAGTGTTGACTCAACTATTTTCTGTGTATAACATATTTTGCACGCACATGAGTTGTACAAACCCTTTTACTGATACAAAATTTGATAGTAGGTAAATTATAAAAAAATACTCCTCAATGAGTGAAATGAAAATAGTAGAGTTCCAACTATCTCTCTCAAAATGAATAAGCATTAAGGTTTAATACTTAAAGAAAAGATATTGAGAACTTTGAATGAATTTTGTAAAACTTGCAATTGATGTGTGTATGCTCTTGTTGCGAATTGAAAATCCCAATTAAGCTGTTTATAGGCACATGGGGTTCCATTTTCAATTTTAAAAATATTAATATATAAAAAAGGAGTATTAGTCACTTTTCAAAAATTTCAAATAAAATTAATTGTCAAAAATAACATTATTCACTTTTCAAAATTTTCAAACAAAATCATCTACCTGTTGCATATGTCAAAAATAGCATCAATCATTTGTCAAAATTTTTAAACCTAATATTTTACTTTTCGTATATGACAAACGAAACATTATTTATTTTTTAAAGATTTTCAGACAAAATCATCTACATTTTACATATGTCCAAAAAAATACCAATCATTTTTAAAGATTTTCAAACTTATTATGCATATATGAAAAATATAATTTGATACTTGATGAGAAAATATTATTTTCTAGCCTTAGTCAATTTTCAGATTTTTTTAAGAGATTTTACAAAATTACTCTAAGAGTTTTATTTGTGAGTTTGTTTCATTTTTTGCTCGTGCTTGCTCCAATGATGTACTTGACTCATTGGATAGAAAACTTGAGTTTGAAACTCTTTTATGCTTGAATTTATTTGTTATCATTGAGACTCATATGTGTGTATATACATATATACATATATATATATATATATATACACACACACATAGAGGAGTTAGAATAAGAGAGAATTCAAATACAAAGTCAATATTAGCAGATAATAGGAGAAGTTCAGTTTCTACAAGAAAAATAAAGACAATCTGTAGTTAATCTCGTTGGTTTAACAAAATAATTTTTGACATTATGCAGCTAGCATATCTTATTATTTTTATTGTAAAATCTAAGAGAATATAGGATTTTAATATTTGAACTTTTATTGATTCTAAAGTTTACAATGATGAAGTCAATATATAGTGTAAAGTACAGAAGATTGTAGAAGTGCTGTGGCAATATTTTAAATTTGAATACAAATCAAATCCCATAAATCACGTTGGTTTATTTCTGCTACATGGACGTTGTTGCCAAATCTCATATGCTTTAGTTCTAAATTTGATTTCTTCAAGTCCAGATTGTTTGTTGCACCAAACTTACTGTTTTAGATTTTCTATTGCAAATTTTTCAGATTTTCTACTGCACCAAACCTTTTCAAAGGAGATTGATGTTATAAAATTTTGGTAGGTAAACGATTAATAATGTAAGTGGCAGCGTGGAAAGTATCTTCCCAATAAGACATGGGCAGGTGAGAATGGGCTGATAAAGTAAAGCTCATTTTTACTATTTGATGATGACGTTATTCAACTGAACCCATTTGCTAATGTATATAAGGGCAAGCAAAACGATGTTGTATGCCAGAGTTTTTATGTTTAGACGTCTATACTTGTCATCCCAATCCGTTGAAGTCTTTGTTTTTTTGCATCGAAATGGCGGTTGACGTATGTTGAAACTAAATAAAAATGGCTTCAACATCATATTTTTGCTTCAAAGGAAACAACCATATAAACTTAGTAAAATCATCCAAAAAAACAGACATGGTAACGAGAACCATAACTAGAAATAATAGAATTAGGTCCCCATACATTTGAATAAATCAGCTCCAACAGTTGTGTAGAAAAATTAATAGAAGATGAAAATGGTAAAATTGTGGCTCTTGCCATCTCACATTTAGGATAGACAAGTTGTCTCTTATCGGATCCAACATGAAGTTTATTTGAATGCAACACATGATTGACAGTGCGGAAGGAAGCATGGCCTAAGCAACGATGCCAATCTGAAATAGAAATATGAATACCAATGAAAGCAGATGGAACAGTTTGCTAGAGAGGATGTGAAGAACAGTTTGCTAGAGAGGTTGTGAAAAGCAGTACAACCTATCTTTGCTCTGACCTTTATGCAGGATGTTCCCGAGTAGTCCTTTATTAGAAAAAAAATTATGAAACTCAAAATAAACATTATTATCAAAAGTTTGTTTTTGAACAAGAGAAGATTTTTTGCGAGTTGTGGAACATTAAGGATTTGATCAACAACAAAAGATTTTGAAAGGGTTGGCAGAGAAGCAGTGCCAGAGTGGGTTAAATTCAAACCTGATCCATCACCAACTTTTATTTTATCTGTACCAACATACTAGTCTGTACGAATATTGAGATTGTTCAAATTATTTGTCATGGTGAGTTGCTCCAGTGTCAGACTGCCACTCTTGATCAGATGCTTGCTGATTTTGGCTAGTAGCGAGTTTGGTTTGACCATTTTGGCGCTGTGGTAGTGGGAGAAAATGAGGGGTCATAATGTCTGTAGCATTGAGATGCAGTATGGCCTGTTTTTTCACGAAGTTGACGCCACAAGTTAGGATTAGAGGAGTACGAAAATTAGAATTACCTCGGCCAGATCCACGGCCATGCCCCCTGCCTCGAAAATTTGGGGAACCACGTCCGCGAGAGCTAGTGAAATGTGGGGACTTAGCAGCTACATGTGCCGAGGCATTGGCTAGAGGAACCGATTGAGAGTGGTGCTGAATACGTGCCTCACAAGTGAGCAGCATTGAATTGGAATAGATCTCCTCTAATGTCAAGAAGTCATTATGGGCATTCACCATGGTGACAACTGACAAGAGAGTCGTATTTAGGTCCAACACCAGAAAGAATATATGTGATAATGTCATCACGTAGCAAGGGCTGACCAGCAAGAGTAAGATCATCAGCAAGCGTTTGAGCTGCATTAAGTATTCACTGGCCGTCTAGGTGGTTTTACGAGCATTAGAGAGTTGGGAGCGTACGTAAATAACCTGAGCCCGTGGTTGGGAAGCAAAAGCAGAGGTGAGTGCAGTCCAAACTGCATGTGACGAAGTGCAATGCGCAACTTGAGCGAGAGGATTTCATCAGTAAGATGCATTGATGCAGCTTAAAAATAGATTATCTTGAATTTTCCATGTCTCAAACATAGGATTCAGAGAAGTTGTGGCATCAGCAGCACATAATTCTTTCGGTGGCTGTTTGAGGGTGCCATCCACATAACCAAGAACTTTCTAATCTTTCAAGTATGGAAGCATAGTAGCTTTCCAAGTTAGATAATTTTGGCGACTAAGTTTAGTAACATTGAGAAAGGAGGGTTTGAGGGTCATATGTAGAAGAATTGGGGGAATTTGACATCTTGAAAGGAGCAGTTTAGTGACGTTGGTCTGTCCTGGCTGATACAATGTAAAATCTAAGAGAATATAGGATTTGAATATTTGAATTTTTATTGATTGTTAAGTGTACAATGATGAAGTCAATATATAGACTATAGAGTAAAGTACATCAGATCGTACAACTGCTACGAAAATATTTTAATTTTGAATACAAATCAAATCCCATACATCACTTTGGTTTATTTCTGCTGCTTGGACGTTGTTGCCGAATCTCACCTGCTTTAGTTCCAAATTTGATTTCTTCAAGTCCAGATTTTCCGTTGCACCAAACTTCATCTCTTCCAGATTTTCTGTTGCAGATTTTCTGGATTTCATGGTGCTTCAATTTCAGATTTTTCGCTTCCAGATTTTCTGTTTATGTTCCAGATTTTTTAGATTTTCTACTGCTTCAATTTCAGAGTTGCCGCTTGATTCATGACTAACTAAGATTTAAAGATATGTTAGTTTATCATGTTCTTACTTCTATCTTTATAAAAATATTATTTAGTTTCATTTAATTTACATCAAATCTTCTTCATATTTCTATAATTCATTTATATGTTCATTTTACAAAATTTTAATGGGTCATTCAATAATTCTCGTTAATCGTGATCAATTTTCATTTAATAGATTAATTTTCAGTTATTCTCGTGATCTTTCTAAATTGGACCGAATGGATTACATTCCTACTTGGGTCAACTTTTTGGGCAATCAAGTTAGGCCCGATTACTTTTCTTTAATCGATGAATAACCTAAGCCTGTATTTATTTAAATATCAACGAGTACTTAAATTAAACAATTCATAATTATTCTATGTAAATAAATGATTTAGATGACTGCCCATCAATTTTTTTATTATTAATTACAAGAGAACAGTCTCACTCTAAACTCTTAAGCTATATTTGGTTAGTAAAGTAAGTTCATCTCATACTACTTTACTACTATTCACAAACTATTATTACTATCAAAAACTATTTATTACTTTTATATGACTATTCATTATTCTTTTTTACTAATATTCATATATCATCTAAGATCACCTTAACATAAGGGGTTGACTCAAATTTTAAAGGTCTTGGACTTAGGGTTGTAAGAGAATTGAATAGAAAAATCGACCAGTTTTATTGGTCAATCTTGGGATGTATTTTTTGGATTAAACCGGATTGAGACTAACTGAATGTATATAAATAAATCTATTTGATATCTTTTTAATATATTATGTTATATGGTAGTTGTATATTATAATTATATATAAGTTTCATCCAAGGGATCACTATTGACCACATATATAATGAAATTATTTAATATTCGTTAACTATATATAAAATATTAAATGGATAACTTAATGTCATTAACCTTATTTATACAATAAAAAAAATGATCATGGATCCGATTAGATCAAATGGATAGGAACGATAGCTAATGGTATGGTAAAAATAAAACAAAGACAGAAATTTTTAGTCAATGACCACCTCGGACCCAACCGGTTACAACCTTATAGTTAGGATTGAGAGTATGCTTCTCAGATTTCAAACCTCCTTAGATGCAAATAACTTCTAGAGATTATCGGACTGAGATATTTTTATACTTGCGAAAACTCCTTATTAAAGCTTTGTGCGCTCCTCAAATTACTTAGAATGATGTTCTCGAATATCCAGTGCCAATAATAAAAAAATATATATTCTCATTAGAATTTTTTTTTTTTCTTTTGAAAAGAAGACAACTGGCATTCATTAAATAAATAAGTATTATGACCGGACTTGAGATATACGCAGGGGCGGACCCATGTATCACTTTGGGGGTTACCGCCCCCCAAACTTTTTCAAAAACGGTAACTCTAATATAAATATATATAATTAAAATTCTCTCTTAAATTTTTTTTAAAAAAAATAAATTGTCCCCCCTCAATTTTTTACTAAAATTATTTCTCTAAATTTTCATATACATCTATTTATATTTTAACTTTTATTTTCATTTAAATCCAAATTTTAACTCATGTAATCTTGCAATTATTCTAACAGTCTAATTCTAGTAAAAAAATTGATTATAAATTTATATGATTGTAAAATTAATTGATTATACTCACTTATTTAATTTTACTCTAACTTGTATGATTGTGAGATATAGTTTGTTAAAAATTTAATAGCGTTACATTATTACTTATTAGAAAGTTCTCAAATTTATTCTTGATCTATAAATTTTTCTTAAATCATAGAAAAATATGACCAAGTACTTAAGTATAATTGATTTTTTTTTTTTTAAAGACGTAGACAATTTGAAGACTAATATATGTTTAGAGAGCCCGATAACAACAGAGTATAATACTTCTATCACTGATGACCATCATTCTAAAATTTACATGCATCGTACACTTTATCGATCGGCCCCCCCAAACATAAAATTCTGATTCCGCCCCTGGATATACATAACAAGTCAACTAACCGAAAATCTGTAGCTTCTCAGTACACTGAACGTGAATGGCTTTGTCTAGTCCTAGGGCGTAAAATCCCTCTAAACCACCGTCTAAGAGAGAGTCAAACTCTGTCCAAGCCAAAGTTAATCAACAACCAACCAGCACCCAACCCATATGAAATGGCACGGGAGGAAAAACCCCTTCGAACAAAAGTCCAAGGGAAAACCACTCTATGGACCAGAGGTTCTAGAGACAATATTTTTTTATTAAAAAAACTACTAAATAGGAAATAAAAAACAATTGGAAAAATCGAAATACATCCGATTTTCAATCTTGGAGGAATTCAAATAAATACAGTGTACAGCACCGGAGGGTGGCGCGTGGGGTACATGCGCCACCTCTGAAAAGTGGCGGACGATCAGGGTTGAATCGGCCGGAGACCCTGGTCCCAACAGCACCACGTGTGGCCACTTAAAACTACCGCTGGATGAGCGCTTTGCAACTTAGACCCCAGGTTTCAGTGCACGAATGCTGTTCACGCGCCGCTCTACTCGGTGCGGGTCTGCCTTGGCTGAGAGATCTGTGCACATGGGAGTTAGCAGTAGGGTGCGTGAGGTGCTTTGGGCCACGAAAAGTTATGAACTGCTGAACGTCGAGATCCTCCATTGCCTCCAAGCGTGTACCTATAAATATAGAACAAAGAAACCAGGGGGGACGAAATAGACGAGTGAAGAAGAGGGACGGGAGAAAACAGGAAACACAGTAAACAAAAAACAAAAGAATACTTAGAGAAAGTAGAATGAAAGGAAAAAGAGAAGGGTGGAAAAGAGGAGGGCGGAGGGGGTGAGTTGGAGTCGGTGCTCACACAATCCCCCCTCTCCAGGGACGCTATTGAAAAGGAATTAGGGTTTTTTTTTTTTTAGCGTTCGAGAGAGGAGCTCCAAATCTCCGCCAAAAATGAGATGATACTTCTATTCTCACTAGAAAATTAAAGTAACAATTCTGTTACATACCTTCACTTCTATATATTCTTTACACACTCTATTAATGTGGTAGAATTTAATATTTTTTTATATTAAAAAATAATGTAGCTAATTATATCAATAAAATGCGTAAGCAATACGAAAATAACTCCACGTAGAATTTTTATTAAAGTAATACTACTTATGATATCACCCGCGTAGCATCTGTGTAATATTATTAACGTAGCTATCGTGCATTAATTATGAAAATAAACTGAAGCTTGAAAATCAAGTCATAACCTTTAATATGAGAAGTAGCACTAGGTAACGCGAGATGTATCACATCATTTTATGTCACTATGTAAAATAATTATTTATAAAGTTAAATACTGATCGTCATATTAATTACTTTGAATGAAAATATTTTAAATAAAAGATAATATTCCTTTATTTATATTTCTTTTTATGAATCAATTTTTTTTTTCAAAAATTCTATATGTAGTTAGTTATGTGTATTCTTTGCTTATTCTACTAATATGATTGATTGCATCACTTTAATATAAAATAATTATTTTGACTAATTATATTAGTATAATGTGCCAGGAGTACGTAAAATTAATTATATATATCAATACTCATTTTTTTCTAAGATATATCTAGCACCTCTATGAATATTACCCTATGCAAAGTGCTCCCAACTGGTTGGGTGTGTAGTCCTCTTTTACATCCGCAAAATGAAGAACTACTGCATAGGAGTTGTAGTAAAATAAACTTTACTCACATATAGGTGATGAAATTTTTGGAAAAAGTTCTAGGCCAAATGGGTGCCAAAATTGGTTTCCCATTGGCCAATAGAGTTGTGCGACGTAGGCGTTCTAGGAAAAATCGAAGTGAGTGTGAGAGTACAGAACCTTTTCGAGATTCTCCTTTTGGTGTCCTAACCCCCCTGTGTTCCTCACCTGAAAAGATTGGGTGATTAACCTTGAAGGACATAAATGAGATTAACTAAGACCTTCAATGGTTGCTTAGACTTTAAGCAAGTAGATACTGAGCTCAGGAGCTCCATTGCTATCAGGGTTCATCATGTAGAAAGCTTCAGAATCTCTATACCCAACAATTCTCTCAAACTTGGCCCTCATGTACATGAGCTCTCCATCGGAACTAGATTCAGCTTCATTCCTAGGCGCCCATTGAAATAGGCTCTACAACCTTTAAAACCTGCAACTCTTTGGCCCACATTCTCTCCTCATTGCAAATCTGCACTTTTTCCCATTGCAATCAGTCCTCCATACCAGCTCTTCTAGTAGTTTTACACCCTTCTTTTCTTCTTCCTTTTCCCTATCACACTCCAACGAGTTTGAACCAACCCAAATGCCATTTCTCGAATCAGGACACTAATTGGTGTAGTGAGCTCAATCAAGAAAGTAGGTTGAGAATTGGGATCTCTTTGGAACGCAATATGAACGCGATCACGTTGATGCCCGAAGAGGGTCCCAATTACTTGAGAACCGAGACCCAGAGGTAGATTTGAGCGGTTTCCCATGGGTGAGGAATGTAGGGGGGCTAAGGCACGAAAAGGAAAATCCCAAAAAGATTGGAAGTTGGTAGGTAGTCACTCTAAGCTAGATGATTATGTGCACTCACACTCACTTCGGTTTCCCATGGGACATCTACGTGGCGCAACTCTATTGGCCGATGGAAAACCAATTTTGGCACCCATCCGACCTGGAGTGCCACTCTAAATTTTTTTTCCTTTGTGTGATCTCTCCCCTCTCTCCCCCACCCCCATTATGCTCTCTCTCTCTCTCTCTCTCTCTCTCTCTCTCCCTAAGCAAATAATTTCACCTCTGAAACCCGCTCCCTCACCTTCAATTGTTGCCCCCCTCAACCTCAAGGAGACATTGTCGGAATGTTTATGGACACCGAAAGATTAGGTCTTCAAGGTCATTGAGAGATATGTGGCCATCACCAAGACCTATGTTTTATGTTTGAAAATCGTTTTACTCAATTTAAGGCTGCCTTGAAGCATTGGCTTGAAATCATATCTTCATATTCTTTGATTTGAGAATACAACACCAAGAATCTCCCATCCTTGTATTCCTTCTATATGAAAGTGCAGCATACAACCCATCCAACGACTTGATACTCTATCACTCCATCGACAATGAACCTTTTAAGCCAAGATGCAAAAATGCTCAAAACTTTCTTCTTTCTACAAAACCCTATCATAGATCAATACTTTTCAATTCTCCTATAGTCTCTTGAAGTACTCTGGCCCCTCTTCAATTAGATTTGGACCACCTTTGATCATTCATCAAACCCACTCCATTTGATTGTAATGAGAATCTTTAGGATCCATAGAGATATTTTATGAGTGGGATTTGAAAGTTTAATAAATGGTGTTGAGGAGATAAAGAAAGTAAAAGAGGACAAAAGAGAAAAGAGATGAGAGATTAGAGATGAGAGAGGATAGGGGCGAGTGCATGAGGGAAAGGGAAGAGATATTCATAGAATTAATTCAATACACTAAAATACATTATAAATCATATAATCTCATATTTGTTAAAATGTTATTGGCTGGTATAAAAAAAAGGTGAGTACACTCGAGTATTTTTTTTTTTTTTTTTTTGAAAGGGAGTATGCTCGAGTTTGAACTTATCTCGTGACCTAATATCGTTGTTGGGTGTTTTGGAATGGGGTTCATATTTTTATCAATAATACTATTTCCACCGAATTCATCTCCCAAATTTTTTTTTTTTTCAATTTTCTTTTATTTAATAATTAAGAAAGTATTTTTTAATAATGATGTGAGTTTTTTGTTTTTAAAAATTATTTAAAACCACCAAAACAATAATTAAAAAAATCTTTAAAAAATTACTCATTTGGTACAAATTCGAGCGGCATCGCTCTATTTTTATTATGGATTCATTATTTTTACATAAAATTTTGTATAAGCTAGGGATCAGCAATTATTGCCGTTGCACACCCCACACATGACTTGGGAATTGTTTTTCTTTGTTCTTCCCTTTGCTAAACGCACGATTTGGAATTACAATCCCATTTTGAATTGGGCATCTTGCATAGACCCCCTTATTCCCTAAGAGCATTCACAACTCACTAGCTAAAATTTAACCAAATTTTGACTTAAAATGTCACTTTTATAAATTTTAGGTAGTCACTTTATATTACATCAAATAATAGACTCAACAAATCAAAAGTTATTCTATTAAAATATTAATTTTCAACTTTTTATTTATTTTAATTCTAATTAGAACACTCACAACCCATTAGTCACTTTATATTTAACTTTCTCTTTCCTCATATCGCCACTTTCGGTTCTGTTACTAATTGATTAACTCTATCTTTACTTCTTGTTTATCTTGATATTTTCCAAAGATACTCTGTCTCCCTATCTTGTTCTTTGCTTTATTCTGTTGGCGCCACTACAGTCGAATACCAAGACTGAACAGTAAGTCCCTTTTTGAAGCCGGGTAGGCAGTGTTAAGGCATGAGAGGATTCTGATTGTGACCCACCGGTATGTGTTACAAAATGCAGCAAAGTAAGGTTTAAGACCTAGACTTAGGAAGTACCTGAGTCTTGCTTTAGTTATTACCAAGATGAGTAGGATGTTTAGATCCAACTTGTCAGTTAGTTCCAGATCAGGATTGCCGCCTGATATTATTAATAAAGAAGATTGTGTTTTTGAACAAAATGATTTGCCAGATATTGATTGATAGCAGATGCTAAAGATTGATTCTGATTCTCTTTATAACAAAACCTGGAAAGAGAAGGTTTTTGCTACGGACTTCAAGGTGAAAACCGTTGAGCGCACCTTCGCTATTTCAAAAACTCAAGAAAAATGTTGTCTTTTCTAGCATAGTGTTATTACTGATATTAAACAAAAATGTTTTACTTTCATGCATATTGCATCCGTTCAAGTTGCTGTCAAACCTTTGATAAGGCGAGGCATCAATACATCAGTTCTTCTTTGTCTGCGCGATGGCAGATTTAAGAATTTCGAGGACAGTAAGCTTGGGATTGTTCAAACTTCCCTGGCTGAAGGTCTAGTGCATTTTGATTGTTATCCAGATTTAACTATTGATTTACATGATAGAAATGTTTTGGGTGTGTTAACCCTTAACATTTTGACTTCTGGTTTTAATATGATTGAAGGTAGTAGACCTCTTGCTTTGGTTTACCGCATTTATTATTGTTTGATGAAAACTAGTCTTAACCCTAAGGCTAATATTAAGTCTGCAAGAGACCAAACCCTTTTGATGCAGAATTCTACTTCTAGTGCTCACATCAGAGTACCCAAAATGATATATTGGAGAGATGTTTCTCTTCCAGATGAGTGGATCCTTCAAAAGGAACTACCACCAGTAGTGATTGTATCCCAGGATAAAGATCTCGACTTGATTCAGCAGTACCTTGACGGTACTGTAAAAATTTCATTTGATGGACCATCCCTAGCTAAAGAAAGGAGACATTTTTTCGCCGGCTCTAGATCGTCTTGTTCTTCGGACCCAAGAATTAGTAGATATGCAAATCTCAAAACATTTTTGGAGGATTCTGCCAAAATAGCAAGTCCTATTCGTCCAGTGTTTATTCAGGAAATTCTCAAGGGAAAATCCTCTAATTTAAAGCTGAAAAATGTTTCTTCTGATTCACAAATTACTTCAGTTTATTACACAACCAAGGATGACATTCCATCATCCAAGAGAAAAGCTAAAAAAGAAGAAATTGAGGTAGAAGATGATTCTTTTACATCGCCGACACCTATGTCACCAACAATTTCGGATTTAGCTATGAAGACACCACCATTACACCCATAATTGATGATGATGTGTAAATATTTTGATCCATATATGATTGCTTTGTTTAATGATTTTAATAGTATGGAAAATCGTCCTAAGCGAAAAGCTTATGATGCGAATTTTAGTCTGACTGAAAAGAAACAAGTCAAACAAAAATGGAAAGAATTGATGTATGCTTCAAACAAGCATATTCTTTTTTTTTTATTTCCTTGAAAATCATTATGATTTGAAAAATTATTCTTTAAATATTTTAAAGATCAGTTTTACAAAAACTAAAGAAAAAACCGTTGTAAAATACAGCCATCCCCCACTTGAAACCATTTTGATTTCAGTACAGGGAGCTGAGATTAAAGTTTTACCTTTTAAAGTTCCAGTTGCCAAAGATCCTAAATTTCCTCAGATTTCCTTGGAAACAAGAAAGATCATTGAGCAAAATAATTTTGTCAATACTGCTCTCCATACAATAGGTCAACAATTGGACCGTATTGAGGACAAAGTTGAAAAACCCATTTCTGAAAAAACTTCAGCTAGTTTTTCAAAACTTCTTGACAAACCTTTGATTATTTTACCAGAAAACAGGAAGAAGACTGATAATGCCAGTACTTTGACTAGAATTGATCAAATGCTAGCTCAAATTAAGCTTAAAAAACCCTCCACTAATGCTTTGGACAAAAGTGGCCAAGGGGTTAATTCTGATTTTATTGAAGTTTATACAGAAGATTCTTCGGTAGATGATTCTGTCATTAATGATGATTATAAAGAATTTCATTGGAGAAACCTGAAATAGCCAGACTTACTTCTACAAGACCTACAGGTTTTATGAAGAACTGGTTCACCAGGCCTACTCCACCAGATTTACAAATTGAAGAACGCATGTTTCAAAATCAGTTTTTAGCCAGTGTTGACAGGATATATGAGTGGAATATTGGTGGACAGTCTGAACATGAAGTCCTCAATACTCTGCAAAAAATGTCCATGGTTGCCGATGCTTACGTTAATAATAATATCTTGCAATCATATATTGTTAAGATGTTAGTTTCTGGTTTTACATGCATGCTTCGTTCTTGGTGGGACAAACATCTCACTGAAGAAGCGCGACAAAGGATTCAATTTGCTATTAAGCAAAATGATGATGGAACGCCTGTTTTTGATACCACCATAGGAGGAGGAATCTCTGATGGTGTTAATACTTTGATTTATACGATTATTAAGCATTTTATTGGAACCCCTTCCAATATTACTAATCGTGTTTCTGATTATTTGAATAATTTGAGATGTCGTAATATATCAGATTATAATTGATATGAAAGTGTTTTTATGTCTCGTATTTTGCAACGAGATGATTCATATAAGCATTACTGGAAAGAGAAATTTATTGATGGTCTTCCCCATTTGTTTGCTCTAAAGGTTAAGGACTCACTACTTGATTCTACCGGCAGACTTAATTACGATAGTTATACCTACAGGGATATCACTAGCGTAATAAAGAAACTCGGTATCAGTATGTGCAATGATTAAAAACTTATCAATCAACAGATGAAAGATAGAAAGAGAGCCAAATATGAGATGGGAAATTTCTGTCAACAATTTGGACTTCCTCCTATCGCCCCATCTCGCGAAAAAAGAAAGCATTTTAAAAAGGTTTTCAAAAAATCTCATGGGGAAAACAGGAGAAAAAGCCGTGATGAAGTTTATAAAAAGCCTTTTCATAAAAAAATTTTACATAAAAAATCTCTAAAAAAACCCTTCCAAAGGGACATGTTTTAACTATGGAAAAAAAGGACACTATGCTGATAAGTATCCTAATCCTAAAAAGCCCAGTAAGTTAAAGAACAAGCTTAATGCCTTGAATATTGGTGAAGATGACCAGCAAGAACTATTTTCTGATAAAATACAGTACTTCATCTTTTGACCAAGATGAACTCAGCTCTAGTAATTCAGAATATCACTCAGAAGCTGAACCATTTAATTCAACAATGATTAAGCTTGGCTGCAATTGCAGTGGTTCTTGTTGCAACTCTGGAGTTAAGACAATTAATGTTTTAACTAAGAATGAAGAACAAAAGAACCTTCTTTTAACTTTAATTTCTCAAGTTGAGAATATTGACCTAAAAGAGAAATATCTCAATCAGCTCAAGAAGACTATGACTTGTAGAGAGCCGTCAACTTCTCAAGAGAGAATCAGCTTTCAAGAAACATTAAAACGTTTCAAGAAAAACCGAAAGATGTTTCAACAAATGATTTACAGCATGAAATTTCTTTAATCAAGAAAGAGCTTGTTGAACTCAAAACTGAGATCAACTCCCTCAAACTTGAAAATTCATATTTTAAACAAGATTTACTTTCTTTTAAAATTGAACAACATTTTGATCAAGAATGTCCTTCCAATAATGAGGAAACAAAAGTCTCAGACCACGGTGAATCCTTTGAACCTCCCAAGGCCATTTGTTTACTTAAACAACCTATGCCTACTAAATGGTATTCTAAGGTTGAAATTGTTGTTTGCCATGAATTTTCTTTTTCTGATATTGCTTTAATTGATTCGGGCTCGGATCTTAATTGCATCCGTGAAGGCTTAGTTCCTACTAAATACTTCGAAAAATCCTCTAAGAAACTCTTAATGGCAAATGGCTCTAAGATGAAAAGCAATTATGAGTTTAATAATACCCATGTTTGTCAACATAACGTTTGTTTTAGAATTCCAACTGTTTTGGTTAAAAACATGACTTGGGATGTTATTTTAGGAAAGCCTTTTATTAATTCCATTTATCCCTTTCTGACTGAGAAAGATGAGATTACTACCGACTCCTTCAGACAAAAAGTGAAGTTTAAATTTGCTTCCAAATTTGACGCCGATACGTCAAAAAGAAAAATATCTTTAATCTCTGCAAAGACTAATCATTTGAATTTCCTCCAACAGGAAGTGAGATTTAAAAAGATTTCTGAACATTTATCTGATCCATTACTTCAATAAAAAATTGATGATTTTCATAAAAAATTGATTTTTGATATTTGCTCCGACCTTCCAAATTCTTTTTGGAATCGAAAAAAAATGAAATTTCTTTACCTTATGTTAAAAATTTTTGTGAAAAAAATATTCCAACTAAAACTCGACCTATTCAAATGAATAGTGAAACTTTGGAATTTTGCAAAAAAGAAATTGCTAATCTTCTTCAAAAAGGTCTTATCAAGCATTGTAAGTTACCTTGGTCATGTGCTGCATTCTATGTCTAGAAAAATGCTGAGATTGAGCGTGGGACGCCCCATTTAGTCATAAATTACAAACCCTTGAACAAAGTGTTGGAATGGATTATATACCCTATTCCCAACAAAAATGACTTAGTTCATAGGCTTAGTGATGCAACTATTTTTTCTAAATTTGACCTTAAGTCTGGATTTTGGCAGATCCAAATTAGGGAACCTGACCGATACAAGACTGCTTCCAATACTCCTTTTGGTCTATATGAGTGGAACGTGATGCCAATTACGCTAAAAAATGCTCCTAGTGAATTTCAGAACATCATGAATGATATTTCCAATAGTTTTACCCATTTTACTATTGTTTATATTGATGATGTTTTAATTTTTTCAAAATCCATTGATGATCACTGGAAATATTTGTTGACTTTTCTTGATATCATTCGGCATAATGGTCTGGTGGTTTCTGGTAAAAATATTAAATTATTCCAAACCAAGATTAGATTCCTTGGTTATGATATTACTGAAGGCAAAATCAAGCCAATTCAAAGGGCTATTGAATTTGCTGACAAATTTCCTGATACTATTCTTGATAAAACTCAGCTCCAAAGATTTCTCGGTTCGCTGAATTATATTGCAGATTTTTACAAGGACATGAGAAAACAGTGTCGTCCTCTCTTTGAGAGACTTCAACTTAGTCCTCTTCCGTGGACCAATATCCACACCAATTTAATTAGGCAAATCAAGGCATATGTCAAAACTCTTCCATACCTTGGAATACCTAATTCTAATTCTTTTAAAATTGTCGAAACTAATGCCTCTGACATAGGTTATGGTGGCATTCTGAAACAAATTATTTCGCTAGGTTCTTTTGAACAAATTGTTCGCTTCCATTCTGGAACCTGGAATCATGCATAGCATAGTTATAGTACTATTAAAAAAGAAATATTATCTATAGTACTATGCATTTCTAAATTTCAAAGTGATCTGCTCAATCAATTTTTTTTTTAAGAATTGATTGCAAAAGCGCTAAATATGTTTTAGAAAAAGATATTCAAAATATTGCATCCAAACATATTTTTGCACGATGACAAGCTATCTTAAGTGTTTTTGATTTTGATATTGAATATATTAAAGGATTTGAAAATTCGATCTCTGATTTCCTTACCCGTGAATTCTCACAGAAAATATGAGTAAGAAAAAGAAGCCAGAGAGTTCCCAGAGGCCCCTGCCTTTTCTTGCTCCTCCGACTTCATTATTTTTGTGAATAGTAGCTTTTCCACTGGAAGTTGCTAACAGATACACTGCTCTAGGAAAAATACCTGGACCAGTAACCCCCAGTTCTTTTGCTTCGGCATTAACTACGGTACATGATCTCTTGTCCAATCCTTTGGCATTGGCAAGACCCAGATTGCCTTATACTTCCAAGGCAGAAAATTACGAGAAAAATTATTTTCTGAATCTGTTTTATATCGAAAATTGGATAAATACAAATCCTTTCAAAATAGCTTTTCATTATTTTTCCCCAGGTTGGCATTAAACTCCTAGATATCCAACTAAAGACCTGAAATTTTCTCTTTCGATATTATCTCTCACTGGCTCTGATACCACAAACGCGGAAGTAAGTGTAATATTAAATGATACAAAAGATATGAAATGACCAGATAACTGAAGGACCAGATAACTGGATAATATGAAATATGAAATAGATATGAGGCAGCAGAGCCGACCAAATGCATGTAATGCTATGCAAAAATAATTAATGAAGATAATTTTGAACCAAAAGATTCTTCATTTAAACAATAGACTTACACAATTTAAACAAAATTACAAGATTCGAAATATTTGAAGGTTGGGAGAAAACTTCTTATCAGAGAGAATGGAAAAAACGCTTTGCCTTAAAATGAAAACTAATGTCTCCTTTTATGGATGAAGGAGCCTTTACAAAAGTTAGTCCCGGAATAAATCACGGGCGAAATAGTAAAAAAGCAAAAGTAACTCTGCACCAAGTAGAGCAAAAGTAACTCTGCACCAAGCACCAGAAATGGACTTGTCATTTTGTGCTGTCACTTTTGAATAAAAGCAAAGTTGTTTGCACCAAAAGTATTTTGTCTTCTTGTGCCGACAAGTTATCTGAGTGGACTACAGTTAAGGTTCTCCAAGCTAGGGAGGAGAATACTCTTCGTCATGTCCAAAAGTATTGCTGTAATTATCAGAAGTGTCTGATTCTTTAGCTGAATCTTCACTATTGTTTTGATCCTCAATGGATTTTTTCAATAGCATCATGCTATTATGTTGTCCTTCGATGGATTTCTTCAATAGTTCAAACATATCTCTGTTCTGCTTCTTCTTGGAATATTTTTTTGAAGAAGAAGAATTTTCTATATTTGAATCTTTCTTCTTTGGTGAAGTTGAAGTCTTCTTATTTGAGGAAGTCTTCTTCTTTTGCTTAGAAGATGAACTCGGTGTATCCTTTTCTATAATTTCTGAAAAAGAAAAGGTTAACTTTGCTTGCGTCTTTGGTGAGGGAAACTCCTTCTGGTCCTTTAAATTGGGAACCAGTGGTGGAAAATCTTTCAAAACTTTTGACGCAAGATCTGGAGAGTGTTGAAATTTATCCCAATACTTTACAAAAAGCGACGAACAAGAATATCGCCATTCTTTTCATAAGTCCATTTTAATATCCATGGGATTTTATATCTGGAGCAAAAATGAATCAAGAATGGTAATTTGGCATTTATACGATCCATGTTAGGTGGAGCAGCCGTTTTAAAATGGGTGAGAACTGGCTGCAAACTGTCATGATAGATATCTGGAATGGGGCCAAATTGTTGCCACCATTGTTGAAACCATAGAGGAAATTTGGTTTTGCATTTCTTATCAAAATTAAAGAACCAAGAATGCCATAAGTCTGGGGTTTGGTAAAAAGGAAAATGAAGCCAAAAATCATCATAATCATGATAATTATATTGAATTGACGTATCCGGTATACTTTTAAGAGTATTCGGATTGGTTTTCCATTCTTGTTGGGTCATAACACTGACCATATAACAGTTGTGGGAAAAAAATTTTGAAGGATCTACTTGATCGTAGATTGGTTTTAGGGATATTGACCAAGTGGGAGACAATATCGAAAGATAAAATTTTAAATCTTTAGTTGGATATCTAAGAGTCCAATGCCAACCTGGGGAAAAATAATGAAAAGCTATTTTGAAAGGATCTATATCTATCGAATTTTTGATATAAAACAGATTCTGAAAATAATTTTTCTGGTAATTTTCTGCCTTGGAAGCAGAAGGCAATCTGGATCTTGCTAATGCCAAAGGATTGGATACGGGATTATGTGGCGTATTTAATGCCGAAGCAAAAGAATTGGGAGTTACTGGTCCAGATATTTTTCCTAGAACAGTGTATTTGTTAGCAACTTCCAGTGGGGAAGCTACTATTGGCAAAAATAATGAAGTCGGAGGAGTAGGGAGAGGCGGGGGCCTCTGGGAACTCTCTGGCTTCTTTTTCTTACTCATGCTTTCTGTAAGAATTCACGGGTAAGGAAATCAAAGATCGAATTTTCAGATCCTTTAATATATTCAATATCAAAATCAAAAACACTTAAGATAGCTTGCCATCGTGCAAAAATATGTTTGGATACAATATTTTGAACATCTTTTTCTAAAATATATTTAGCGCTTTTGCAATCAATTTTTAAAAGAAATTTTTGATTAAGCAGATCACTTTGAAATTTAGAAATGCATAGTACTATATATGATATTTCTTTTTTAATAGTACTATAATTATGCTGTGCATGATTCCAGGTTCCAGAATGGAAGCGAACAATTTGTTCAGAAGAACCTAGCAAAATAATTTGTTTCAGAATGCCACCATAACCTATGTCAGAGACATTAGTTTCGACAATTTTAAAAGAATTAGAATTAGGTATTCCAAGGTATGGAAGAGTTTTGACATATGCCTTGATTTACCTAATTAAATTGATGTGGATATCGGTCTATGGAGAAGGACTGAGTTGAAGTCTCTAAAAAAGAGGACAACACTGTTTTCTCATGTCCTTGTAAAAATCTGTAATATAATTCAGCGAACCGGGAAATCTTTGGAACTGAGTTTATCAAGAATAGTATCAGAAAATTTGTTAGCAAATTCAATAGCCCTTTGAATTGGCTTAATTTTGCCTTCAGTAATATCATAACCAAGGAATCTAATCTTGGTTTGGAATAATTTAATCTTTTTAGCAGAAACCACCAGACCATTATGCCGAATGATATCAAGAAAAGTCGACAAATATTTCTAGTGATCATCAATGGATTTTGAAAAAATTAAAACATCATCAATATAAACAATAGTAAAATGAGTAAAACTATTGGAAATATCATTCATGATGTTCTGAAATTCACTAGGAACATTTTTTAGCCCAATTGGCATCACGTTCCACTCATAGTGACCAAAAGGAGTATTGAAAGTAGTCTTATATCGGTCAGGTTCCCTAATTTGGATCTGCCAAAATCCAAACTTAAGGTCAAATTTAGAAAAAATAACTGCATCACTAAGCCTATGAACTAAGTCATTTTTGTTAGGAATAGGGTATCTAATCCATTCCAACACTTTGTACAAGGGTTTGTAATTTATGACTAAACGGGGTGTCCCACGCTCAATCTCAGCATTTTTCTGGACATAGAATGCAGCACATGACTAATGTGATTTACTATGCTTGATAAGACCTTTCTAAAGAAGATCAGCAATTTTTTTTTTTGCAAAATTCCAAAGTCACACTATTCATTTGAATAAGTCGAACTTTAGTTGGAATATTTTTTTCACAAAAATCTTTAACATAAAGTAAAGAAACCTTCATATTTTTTCTGATTCCAAAAAGCATTTGGAAGGTCGGAGCAAATATCAAAAATCAATTTTTTATGAAAATCATCAATTTTTGATTGATGTAATGGATCATATAAACGCTTAGAAGTCTTTTTAAATCTCACTTCCTGTTAGAGGAAATTCAAATGATTAGTCTTTGTGGAAATTAAAGATATTTTTCTTTTTGACATATCGACGTCAAATTTGGAAGTAAATTTAAACTTCACTTTTTGTCCGAAGGAATCGGTAGTAATCTCATCTTTCTTAGTCAGAAAGAGACAAATGGAATTAATAAAAGACATTCCTAAAATAACATCACAAGTCATGTTTTTAACCAAAACAGATGGAATTCTAAAACAAACATTATCTTGACAAACATGGGCATTATTAAGCTCATAATTGATTTTCATCTTAAAGCCATTTGCTGCTAAGAGTTTCTCAAAGTATTTTTCAAAGTACTTAGTAGGAACTAAGCTTTCACGGATGCAATTAAGATCCGAGCCCGAATCAATTAAAGCAATAATAGAAAAAGAAAATTCATGGCAAACAACAATTTCAACTTTAGAATATCATTTAGTAGACATAGGTTGTTTAAGCAAACAAATGGCCTTGGGAGGTTCAGAGGATTCACCGTGGTCTGGGACTGTTGTTTCCTCATTATTGGAAGGACATGCTTGATCAAAATGTTGTTCAATTTAAAAAAAAAAAGTAAATCTTGTTTAAAATATGAATTTTCAAGTTTGAGGGAGTTTATCTGAGTTTTGAGTTCAACAAGCTCTTTCTTGATTAAAAAAATTCATGCTGTAAATCATTTGTTGAAACATCTTTCGGTTTCTTCTCAAAATGTCTTAATGTTTCTTGAAAACTGATTATCTCTTGAGAAGTTGACGGCTCTCTACGAGTCATAGTCTTCTTGAACTGATTGAGATATTTCTCTTTTAGCTCAATATTTTCAACTTGAGAAATCAAAGTTAAAAGAAGGTTCTCTTGTTCTTCATCCTTAGTTAAAATATTAATTGTCTTATCTTTCGATATTGTCTCACACTAGGTCAATATCCCTAAAACCAATCTACGACAAAGTAGATCCTTCAAAAAAAATTTCCCACAACTGTTATCTGGTAGTGTTATGACCCAATAGGTATGGGGAACCAATCTGAATACTCTTAAAAGTATACCGGATATGTCAATTCAATATAATTATGATGATTATATTGATTCTTGACTTCATTTTCCTTTTTACCAAACCCCGGACTTATCGCATTCTTGGTTCTTTAATTTTGACAAGAAATGCAAAACCAAATTTCCCCTATGGTTTCAACAATGGTGGCAACAATTTGGTCCCATTCCAGATATCTATCCTGACAGTTTGCAGCTAGTTCTCACCCATTTTAAAATGGCTGCTCCACCTAAGATGGATCGTATGAATGCCAAATTACCATTCTTGATTCATTTTTGCTCCAGATATAATTATCAGACGCTTCTCATAATTATAGCAATACTTTTGGACATGACGAAGAGTATTCTCCACCCCAGCTTGGAGAACCTTAACTGTAGTCCACTCAGATAACATGTCGGCACAAGAAGACAAAATACTTTTGGTGCAAACAACTTTGCTTTTATCCAAAAGTGACAGTACAAAATGACAAGTCCATTTCTGATGCTTGGTGTAGAGTTACTTTTGCTTTTTTACTATTTCGCTTTTGATTTATTCCGGGAATTACTTTTGTAAAGGCTCATTCATCTATAAAAGGAGATCTTAGTTTTTATTTTAAGGCATGGTATTTTTTCCATTCTCTCTGATGAGAAGTTTGCTCCCAACCTTCAAATATTTTGAATCTTGTAATTTTGTTTAAATTGTGTAAGTCTATTGTTTAAATGAAGAATCTTTTGGTTCAAAGTTATCTTCATTAATTATATTTGCATAGCATTACATGCATTTAGTCGGCTCTGCCGCCTCATATCTGTTTCATATTTCATATTATCCAGTTATCTGGTCCTCTAGTTATCTGATCCTTTCATATCTTTTGTATCATTTAATTTGATATAGAGAGTAGGGAGATAGAAAGTTAAATTTATTTTAACTTTATTGAGTCTATTAAAGCATGTTTTTATGCTTTCTAGCTAAAATTTTGCTAAACAAGTCATTTAACTAGTGGATTGTGAATGCTCTAACCTAGCAAGCTGCGTCGCCTCCTGCTCGACGCCACAGCAACGAATGTCGTCCCTCTGTTTAGCACCACCCAAAGACGCTCCTCTGTCGCATCCCTCCTCCACTGAGCTCATTCAATGGATGAAACCAGTGACACTGCCGCAAAGACCCCATCCTCCCTCACCCAGCAACCCACTTCCCTCCCTCTTCCCAGCCCGACCCCACGACAGATGTCGTCCCTCTGTTCAGCGACGCTGCCAACGCCCTCCGCGACGCCATCGCCGATAAGTATCCTGGTATTGTACTCCTCTCTTCCCTCCCCCGGTTGCATAATGAAGCTGCTCTTTTTTTCTCAAAAAAAAAAATCTCTCTTTCTGATTTTTCACTATGTTTTGAGCTCACAAATCTGAGCCATATGTATTAAGTTCCCTTGAATTAGAAAGATGGGTTTTATTGCATTTATGTTGTGAAACTCCCTTGAAATTGAGTTGATATCCTCTGATTATACATTTGAAGACAACCTTGGTCAAATACTTGGTATGATATTGACCATTTTTGAAGAAAACCTTCTACTCCAGTTGAACTTCTTGTTGCAGCATGAAGTTGGAAATTTCAATTTTCTTCACTTTCCATGGGCAATCTATTCATGAAGCACTGTTTCAGATAAAGCCTTTCACCTCCCATATATGGCCCTATTACTAATCTTTTAAGTTAATCACTTCTTAGATATTTTGTTAATTCATTTTCCCATCGTTATTATGCTCTAATTGCCATGTATATTCTTTGTTCTGAACTACATTCATTTGATGTAATAGTTTTGTGCATGGATTGAATCTGGCCATGCACAAAAGATTTTAAATCAAATTCGAGATCATGTTGGATTTTAAGGTTCCTACTATTTCAAGTTGGGATATGATCACTTTTGGTGAGATGACAAAGGAACTGCTTCATTTGCAAAGTAGGTTTTATCAAGCATGATAAATCCGGTTTTCTTGGTTTATATGTTATCTTTAAGGTTCTCCATACCCCTAACTTTCTTTATAGATTATTGAGTCAAAATTGAAGTTTTCTTTATGGTATGATGGCAGTTGCTACCCTTTTGTACTGGGGAAAGTCAAGCACATTACTTTGGCATTTAATGATCAGAACTTCCTCACTAAACAGCATCAAGAGTATTTTTGTGAGTAGGATTTGTTGAGTTTAATGAGCACCAAACAATTCACATAGACATTGTTGAGTCTGTTCCTATCTGAAGTAGAATCTCTTTCTTGCTAGTGCAGAAAAGGTTCAACAAAAACTTGTTTGTCATTCAATAGCATGCCATTCAACTTTTCAATAGCATTTTTAGCAGAATCTTTATTATCAAATTGTACATAACCATATTCTTTTGGCTAACCTGACTGATTAGCGTTTATCTTGTAACTTTTTTGAGCTTGAATTTTGATTAGCTATTGCAATTCTACCAATTTTTGGGTCTAACTAGTTTTGGTTTGCATATGTTTTTGAATTAAGTAGCACAGCTCATGCCAAAGTCAAATGCATTTTGTTTTATTCTGCACATAGTGTCAACCCATTAATAAAAATTAGTGATAATAATGTTTGGTTGCTGATTTTGGTAAGATCCAAATTTAAAATAAGCTCTTACATTTTGTTTCTGGTGACACTTTTGTCAAGGTAGAGTCCTTTGGGAAGTTTTGAGAAAGATTTGAGGTTTTTGAGTCTCCTTATTTTTTCTTCTTGAAAAGAGAACTGAGCTTTCAATCCAATGGTGTTTAAACAATAATCACGAATATCAAAATATAGAAATGGTGTTTTATCTTTGAATTGCTTCTGTGATTTTTTTTTTAAATAATTAATTGCTTTTGTGATTTTTAATTGTGTATGTTTACATATCTTCACTTGGTTGTCCTGTTCTATGCATCTTGTTCCAATAGAGGTATAGAAAGTTTACCTTGCTTTTAACTTTTTATAGTTGAAAAATGTCAACAGCTGGTTAAGGAAGAAGCGTCATCTTATATTAGAAAGTTTACATTTTTGAACTGTTTTGACATGGTCTTTGGATCTGTAGCTTGTGATGTGAAGGAGGGTGTGAAGTTGTACTTCAACATCAGAGCAGCTCATGTTGAAAAGGTGAGGCATTCTGCAATTGAGGCTGCTTTAGTTGATGCATTATCATAGATAATGTCTGCTAAAAAGATGTAGCCAAACCAGCACAAAAAGAAGGTGCAAAGATGGCAAAGTTCGACAATTGTGAAGTGCACTTAGAGTTGAATCTGTAGATTGTAGAGTAGGGGCTTATCCATCCAGTTTATGTGCTCTGGAAATGACATTGTAATTTTAGCCCTCCTAGAGAGGCAATTGTGTAGTTCATGGAGATATGGTGTTATATGTAGACTAGGGGTGTTGGTAGCATGATCTATATGTACCTTGTGTATAGATATATGCTTGAAATTCATACTGTGATGAATATAACAACTTCAATCTAATATGTTTAAACCAATGTGTTTAGTGGGGTCAAAATTAGACCAAATCGGGGGGAGTCTGAGTATTTTAAGCTTGAGATGAATTTTCTTTATAATAATGCCAAAATTAGGCGAAGGAACTAAAGCTCCTGGAAACTATTAAGAGAAAAGAAGGGAATGGCAAAGAAATTAAAGATCACTACTTCCCTGTAAAACTTTTGTCACTTTTAGAACTGCAAGAATACAATTAAAACTTAAACGGCATTTCCGTAGGCATCTGAAACAACTTATAGCCAATATTTCAATCTTTAATGAAAGATACATAGTTACATTAATCTCTTGCCTCATTACTATAAACAACTTATCTATCCAATGAATTACAATCAAACATACCAAGGAGATACAATGACTCTAGGACTCTTAATACTGTATATTAACTAATCTAGTTCATATTAGTGAACAGAGTCGTCTCTTCATCTTAAACCACTGGGGGGCTAGCGGGTGAATCTTCTTTGGCTTTGTTCTAATGCCAAGAATCCTCAACACAAATCTAGCCAACTCTCCATATAATACACCAGTCGATCAAACAGCTGCCACAATGTTACATAAAACTAAACAAATAATACTTTAAGAGCATTCTCATTGGATTGTCTAGAGCTATCCTTCAAAAAGTACAAATTTTACACATTTATCAAGAAATTTTGGTCTATTGGACAAAATTTTAATTTTACTATTCACAAAAATACTTTTATTCCTTTTTTCCACTTTTATATCCTTACAATTGATCAAATATGACCAAAATTTCTTGATAAATGTGTAAAACTTGTACTTTTTGAAGGATAGTTTTAGACAATTCAATGAGAATGCTCTAAGGTGTTAAATTATAAGTTCCCAAGATGCATAGTGAGACAAAAAGATAATAATGACCATTTTGACTTCAGAAGGACATTTCATTTTTGAAATTTTCTATTTCCTTTTGTGCAAAAAGTATTGTATCTAGACATCTGATAATTCAGAACATAAACTGAAGGAGGAGAGCCAAAACGATATTCTTAAAATGCATTGGACTTTTTTAATTCAACAATGGATCAAAACTTGGAACTAGACTAAATATCAGTCAAGAGGCTACGGTAACTGAAATAAATTATCATATGTACCAGTTTTTTGGACCCAAACAACAATTAAAGAAAATGGATCACAATTATATTACCATCTAGAAGATGGCATGGTTTTAGATTCCTAAAAACAAAAAGGACGCTATAAAGAAAATATATATATATAGAAGCACTTGAAGCATTGCAGTCATGAACATGTGAAAGGCCTATGTATTTTGGTCTATGAGAATCGATATCCTACCAAAGAAGTTTACCACACCCTGCATCTGAAATATTTAAAAATGCAAGAATAAGTAAATCAAAGTGGAAATATTCTCACAAAAAAAGAAAAAATGAAAGAGAGAAAAACTAGATTGAAACTATCATGGCCCAAAACAACTCATCAGTTACAATTTCACTACAAAAAGGTTCTTCATATTCATCAAAAGCACACAAGGAAAGAAAAAGAAAATCATTGACAAAGAAGCAATAGACAATATGAAGCAATCTATTAACAAAATGGTTAGAACCTAAAAGCCCTTTTTATGTGATAAGTTAAAGCAGCATTAGAAAAATGTGAACATATGGATGTTTTCTGTTTTTTGGATAATGAGGATACATTGAACATATGGATGGTAATGAACATATGGATAGGCTTATGGATGATAATGAAGATTCTCTAACAATGGTGATGATAACAGTAAAAACAATATTAAACGTAAGATATCATACAATCAAATCCTAAAAACCTTAGCCCAAGCTCGTTGAAGACATAAAATACCTTAGCCCAAGATTGCAGATGTCTTCAGCATCAATAATTCAGAATGGAGTGGGTGCTAAGTAGAGGGGGGGTTGGGGGAGAGAATGGGCAACACGTGGGGGCGGGTGTGAGGGAAAGGATGCGTGTAGGTCTAGAACGACAGGGGGTGGGGGTGAGGGTGGGGATGGGAGAATGGGGGTGGGGGAAGGGGGAGAGACGAAAAGGAGAGGGAAGTTTCGAATCCCCAAATGGGGAGGCAGGAATGCATAGTTTGGAGTGTTTTGGAGGCATTTCTGTCATTTCACAAACATCATTAATGGTATGTAACGGACTGACCCCAAATAGAAGCTAATGCGAATCATTTTACATTTAAAACTTTTTTTTTATTTTGAACAACAACATTAACATTCTTTCCATTACTATTGTTAAACAGAGCCAAGCTCATTATAAGGTGAGTTTAACCAAGCTCATTACAAGATCTCACATGATCTGAGCTTTCTATATTACAAGTTTTCTCAGCCTCGACAAGTGATCTCAGCTCATAAGATACTTCTTCCATCCAATAGTGTTCATGTTCTATCTGCATTCCTCTTCTTTCTAGACCATGTTTACAGCTCTTGGTACAAACTGCACCTTCCAGTAGTTCCTATGCTTCAGTACGTCTTTGATGTCCCTCAATAATTGATTGGTCCATCCTTTTTTACATGTTACAAATGAGACAGCATTGGTTACTACCTAGGCATGCCCTTCAAATATTACTTCTCTAACATGCATATCAGCTGCCAACTCCATTGCTTTCCACAAAGCTTTTGTTTTGGCTAACTCACTATGTCCTTCATATTTCTGATTAACACTACAAGCAAACAACACCTCCCCTGCTTCGTTTCTCACCACCACCTCGACACCTAACCTCCTGATTACTTTTCACACCACTACATCATAATTGATTTTTACAATAGGCATGGTAGGTGGCACCCATCTTCTATTTATGCTAACATTCATTGTAGTAGGTCTTTGTGTATGTGTTTCCTTTGCAGCTTGATTAAGAAGTGCTAACATTTTTGCCACTTGTTTAATGATCATCCTTGGAGTCTCAAATTGTGCCTCAAAAACCAATCTGTTTCTTATGTGCCATAAAGCAGCAAAAACCATTGTTATTTTTGGCACTTTTTCTTGGTCTACTTGCTCTGTTATTTTTTGTCCTAAGTGAATAAGTTCTCCTTCTTCATTGTACCATTTTTAAATGTCACTCTCCATTTTAGCCCAGACATTTGAAGCTTCTGGGCATTCCAAGAGAACATGTTAGACAGTTTCTATCTTCCTTAGGCATACTGGGCACCAAGCATCCCGAATTACTCTTCTCTTAAACAAACTTTCTTTGGTTGGCAGTAAGGAGTTTATAGCTTTCTAGAGAAACATTTTTATTTTACCTGGCACTTTCAGCCTCCAAAAATGGTTCCACATTAGGTTAGTCTCAAGCCAATTAGAGGTTTCCCCTTTTGTTACACCAACTTTGCCTTTTTCAAAA
Organism: Platycarya strobilacea; assembly: GCA_036898215.1. Classification (NCBI taxonomy): domain Eukaryota; kingdom Viridiplantae; phylum Streptophyta; class Magnoliopsida; order Fagales; family Juglandaceae; genus Platycarya; species Platycarya strobilacea. Next base: position 15,470,561 of record CM072549.1, on the reverse strand, counting down.
TAGTATGCACTTTTAACTGTGAAGTAACCATCTTTTGTGAACCTCCATGCATCTTTTTCATTTTTACCTCTTCTACTTAGCGGTAAACTGCAAATTTGGATGGCTTCCTACTCTAAAAAAAAGTGCTCTTATCTTGGTTTCATTCCAAGTGGCAGTTTGTGCATTTATTAATTCCTCAACTTTTGCATGCTCTGACAGTTGAGATATTGGAGCTGTAACTTTGTTATCCGTAGTTTGGGGTAGCCATTTATCCTTCCATATTGTAGCCTACTTGCCATTACCTATCCTCCAAACTATGCCATCCTTCACTAATTGCTGAACAGCCTGCATGCTTCTCCACATGTATGAAAGCCTATAGCCTATTTTTGTTTCTATGAATTGAGAATTTCTGAAATACTTCTCTTTAAAAATTCTAGTGACCAAAGATTTCTAATCCCTTTGAAACTTCCACCCTTACTTGGCTAGTAGAACTTTATTAAAGACCTCCACATCTTTAAAGCCTAGCCCTTTTTTTTTTTTTTTTTTTATGTTTTCTCCCAGTTGAGACCATTTCCTCCAATATATTGGTTGCCTATCGTTATTACTTTGCCACCAGAATCTTGAAAGCATGGCATTAATGTCTTGAGTTAATTTCTTAGGCAGTAAAAACATATTCATAGTGTAAGTGGGTAACGACTGCAACACTGTCTTTATCATGATCTCTTTTCTAGTTAAAGACAGCAGCACATTCTTCCTATGTATTTTTTGCCGAAGTCTATCTTTTATACTGAAAGACTGAATTTTTGATCTTCCAACCATGTTGGGTAGACCTAGGTACTTCCCATAGTCCCTGCACATAATGTTTCCTGCAAGCTTCTTTAACTCAGCCTTGATTTCTGCCTTTGTATTTGCATTGAACAAAATTGAGGTCTTCTGTCGGTTTAAGGCCTGACCAGAAGCTTGTTCATACTTGTCAAGAATCCATTTAATAACATTCTAATTAGCCAAAGTAGCCTTACTAAATATTACACAGTCACGGCTCCCCTATGTACCATATGTTCCCCACTAGTTATCGCACCACGCTATGACTATTTTAGTCGAAGTGACTACGTCATAATCATATTCTTAATGACAGTTCAAATCATATTCACCATCATTAGCACCCACTAGCTTTAGGTGCGATCCTGCTTCGGAATTCTTTAATAGGAACCATTTGAGGTCTGTCGACTGTTTTTCATCAACCAAGGGGTTTCACTCGACTTTAGTCACTCCTGAGTGAATAGGGGGTTTCACTGGAACAATATCTCATCCCAGCCTTTGGGGTTATTATAAAAGATTCTTAACTAATTTTCTTTTGAAAAACATGGTAACCCAGAGGACATAGGACTCATGACTTGAATAGACATGCATACAAACTTTGACTTTCTATGCAGAACATATGGTTCATGAGACATGTGAGGCATGCATTTCTAAACCATGACTTGTACATACTATAACATGTGATTATAATTAAATATATATATATCAAGCAAGTCATGCATATTCAAATAAAAGAGAAACAACTAAAATAACCCTAACCCAAGAGGGTAAGGCCGAAACCCTAGATGCATATAAGCTTCAATATTCCTTTGTCAACTTTCACCAAAAAGCTAAATCTCATTTCATATATTTCCTTAAAGAATACCAAAACTCAATTATAAAGCCATAAAAAGTCTTAGTCGAAACCCTAACATGCTTACTCTCTTCATTTTCTTCAACAACTTGTTATAATATGATCTTCACTTTACACTAAGCACATACTCGAAACCATGCATCAAAGAAATCAAGGATTATACTTTTATAAACCACCTAATGTCTTAAATTTTGATCATACGTCAACCAAGAGTTAAAAGCCTGAAGTTTTCCTTTATAACTTACCATAGCTGAAACCCATGGACTCCAAAAAATAAATTTTCTTCACTAAAGCAGGTCATACAATGGCTCTACACTTTAGTCGAAAATCACAATGACATATTCCTTATATTCTTTTAACAAGTAATAACCAAATTCCATCAACATCTCATAGATTAAACCTTATGATATCATCTTAACAAAGCATAGAGAAAGTATGGTAAGATCATCCAATAAACAAGCTAAGCAATAAGGTAACACAACCAACAACAAGAAGTTTCCTCAATATGTACAAATAATGCTAAGATTAAGTTAAGAATGTACTTACAAAACTTCAAATATAGGAAAAGAAAATCTGAAAAAGTACACAAAGAAAACAAGATTAAATCTAGGAAATCTTAACTCAACAAAACCGAAATCTTTGCTAGAAGGAAACCATTTGGTTTTCAAGAGAAAAAACTTTCTTTTTTCTAAAAAACAACTCTATTTTTCACTTTAATTTTAAGAAAAACTAAAAAGTTTTGATTTTCATGAAAATTCAAGAAAGTGTATATAGGCTAAAACTTTAAAAAGAAACACTCCTTAAATCTTTGCATGAAGAGATAAAAAGAGGTTCAAAAGATTGTTTACCTTCCAAAGTAGATGATTCCACAAGCCTCTTGAAGAAAACACTCAAGCTTGCTAGGAAAAAAGTGGTTTGGATGGTGAAAGTGTGGAGAAAATGAAGAGAGTAGAGAGAATGGATTAGCCGAAACTCTTGGGATGGTGATGAGACAAAGTGAAGGGAAAAGAAGTACTACAAGAGTCGGCGATTGGGATATCCTAGTGCCTAGAGTACTCCACCTCACCTAGTACTTGATTGATATAAGAAAATGATTGACACAAAACATGATTGACACGTAAGAGACTTCTATCTCAAGTGATGTGATAGTGTCTAGATAAGCATACTCAAAGATTCGGTTCTTGCCTCCCAAATCTAGCCTAGCCGAAACGCTTGAAGGAAGAAAGTCACCTCACTTGCTTGCATATCACCTATCAATCATTCTCCCAAAGATCTTGCTTACACAATCTAACTTGTCTCTTGTCAAGGTTTGGAGCTTGCATGAGAAAACTCAAAAGCACAAGTTGGCTCCCCCTTCCACACAGGAATCCCCTAACCCCTGCCAACAGAGGAGCCACGAAATCGACACGAGAGCGTTACCATCTCATCCGATCCTGTTGTCGTCCAGCGACAACCCAAGAGACATCACGTTAGTATATTCCACTCCTGAGTGACCAGAGGAGCTTCACTGAGATAATGCTCAATCTCGACTTGGGGTCATCATACATGCGCAACCACCAACTACACCGGACCAGACCAAAAACCACTCAACAACACAACCTCATAACACCTCACCATATCAGATAATTCAAGCAATCAAAAAATAATATATATACATGATAAATATATATTGGATGGCATGACAATATGAAACGAGTAAAATCATCCAATCAAACATTTATAAATTCAACCATTCATCCATACATTCAACAGATAATTTCCATAAATACATCCAAGCCCAAACAAATTCCAACTATGGGATTATCTCATCCTCCATTTAACGGCATTGGGCCCAACCAACCTACTCCTAAATTTTATTAGTATTATTAAACAGATACCAACACTTCAAACTGCCAAGAAAAGTTAGTAATAAATAATAAATCAATCAATCAAAACTAAACACAATCCACAAACGGCTGTTACTTACAATACGCTTGATAAAAACTTCGGAAGATCGCAAAGTAGCCGAATTGTCAACCCGCACCTTAAATCAACGAGCACACCGCTAAACTCATACCTATCACACCAACGTAAATAAGACATAATAATTAAAACAACACCAATAACTAATAAATATTATTATCAAATACATAAAACACTTAAACGTAAATAAATAAAATAAAATGCAATTATTATTTAACCATACTAAACAATTAAACTTAAATAAATTAAAACTACATAAATAACTTAAACAACACATAAATTAATTAATCAATAAAATGGGCAAAGGGCTTGCTGAAATGTATCGTAAAGCGATGATAACGGCATCCAAAGAGTGAGGAAAACAACCACAAAAAGGCCACCAAAATTTTCAAATCTAAAGGGGGTTTGAAGAGGTGGAACTCTAGTTTGAGTAGAGAAGAAGAAGTGATCCAAAAGGGATGGTTAAGCACACGATTTTGATAGAGGAAAAGAGAGCTTCGACACGAGTTTTGCAAGGGGTCGGCGAACTCTTTTATAGGTTGAAAAAGCATGACTTTAGTGCACCAAAATCACATGTGTCACACCAAAACAAAGTAGAGCTACTATGGAAGAGATTCTTCACCTTTTTCAGATGAAACTGAGGAGAAAAACAATGATAGCTCACTGTTTTCAAAGTGGTTTTGAAGGTAGATTCCAAACACGTGAAGCATGGATCTGAGCTAAAAATAGAGGGGAAATAATCATCTATATACTAGGTATTTAATAAAGGAACGTGCAGATGAAATAAGTGGAAGAAAAGCTGAAAAATCCGAGCTTGCATTCACGGGTCTGCACTGACGAAACTAAAGGAAGAAGAAATAACAAAGAAGAAAAGAAAGAAGAAGTGAAGAAGAAGACGTCGTGTGAAGGCCTGGGAATTCATTAAACAAAGGAATCAAACGGTGACCTTTTTTCTTAGCATGAGAAGGAGCTGGCGAATATAAGGGAAGAAAGAGGCTTGAAATTCATTAACTCAATTAAGCAAACGGTGTCGTTTGAAGCAAATGAAGGGGCTAGGTTTGAAAGGCTATGGGCTGGGCTTACAAAGGATTAAAAACACACTTAACAAAGACAAGAAACCCAACATAAATAAAACCCAACTCAACAAATTATATATATATATAAGCCCACCCAAAAATCACTTAAATATAATAAAATAAAACACATTAAATTAAATACTACATAATAAAATAAAGAAATTAAATCCAAGCATTAAAATAAATGCATCACAATAAAATAATAAGAGAAAATAAATTAGCTCACTATTTAAACTTAGAAATAATTAAAAAGAAGGTGAAATAACTAAATATTTAAACATAAGCACAACTAAATAATATTAATAGCAGCCAACTCATAACATCCAATATTTATATTAACAAGCAATACACATAAAATATTTAAAATACAAAGAAAATAAAATTACGGGACCTCACATCCTCTTTCCTTAAAAAGAAATTTTGTCCCTGAAATTTGTACAAGCGATCCTAAGATGGAAAACCACGCTAGCCCTCGAACAGATGTGGATACCGCTCTCTTATATTTGCCTCCCTCTCCCAAGAGAAATTTTGAGCTGACAGATTTTCCCATGTGACACTTTCACTAAGGGTATCGTCTTGGACCTCAGATGCTGTTCTTTCCAATCCACGATCTGCATAGATGCAACTTCATAAGTCAAATCTGGCTAGAGTTGAATGCTCTCCGGGTCGACGAAACACGATTTCTGTTGACCAAAACTCTGTTTTAACGATGACACATGGAAGATATTATGTATCTCTCCAAAGTAATCTGGCAAAGCGATCTGGTAAGCGACAGTTCTGATCTTTTCAAAAATCTAATAAGGGCCAATGTATCTCGAACTAAGTTTCCCTTTCTTACCAAAACGCTTGACGCCCTTCATAGGAGAAACTTTGTGGTAAACCCAATCACTTCTTCAAAGGACAAGTCCCTTCTTCTCGTATCAACATAACTCTTCTAGCGATTCTACGCTGCTGTCATCTTGTCTCTGATCACTCGAACTTGATCTCTCATCCCTTGCACGATCTCAGGCCCAAGCAACCGTCCCTCGCCAACTTCATCCCAAAACAGAGGTGATCTACACTTTTTTCCATACAAAGTTTCATACGGGGCCATCTACATGGAGGCGTGAAAGCTGTTATTATAAACAAAATCTATCAACGGCAAATGATTTTTCCAGCTAAACTCCAAAACACAAGCTCGCAACATATCTTCAAGAGTCTGAATAGTGCGCTCTGACTAGCCATCTGTCTGAGGATGATAAGCACTGCTGAACTTCAACTTGGTGTCCAAAGTTGTCTGTAAGCTCTTTAAAAAATGAGACGTGAACTGCGGGTCTCAATCTGATACTATGGTCTTAAGTATTCCATGAAGACGCAATCTTCTTAACATACAACTGAGTTAATCTTTCCAATGTGTAGATGTTGGTAACTGGTAGAAAATGGGCACTCTTAATCTAGTGATCTATAACCACCCACACTGAGCTCTTCCCACTAGGTGTTCTTAGTAATTCCACTACAATATCTTCCCACTTCCACACAAGAATCAGAATAGGTTGAAAGGTATTGGCGGGTCTTTGATGTTTAGCCTTAACCTGATGGCAAGTGGTGCACTTCACAACAAACAAGGCAACATCTCTCTTCATCCCTTCCCAACAATAGCTTTTCTTCAAGTTTTGGAACATTTTCGTGCTTCCAAGATGAACTGAATAAGGAGCAACATGAGCTTCAGCTAGAATCCGTTCTTTAAATTCTAAATCTTGAGGTATCACTTGACGATCCTAAAATTGAAGAATTACATGCAATCTCCTCCAGGGAGTTGAAAACTGACTACTCTACTCCAACAATTGATGCCAATGAAATGCCAATACAACCAATCCATACCAAGGATAATGTCGAAACCGAGCAACTTAAACACGATCAAATCCGCCTCTAGCATCCAATCCCTGAAATCCAAAGGACAATCCAATGCGACCTTTAAGCACTACACAGTCTCACCATTAGGTAGGGTCACTACCATGGATTGTAATAGAGGCTCCACGCTGAGATTAACAATTCGAGCGAACGTGGCAGACGCAAAAGATCGAGATGCATCCGAGTCAAACAAAGTGCAAGTATGAAACTCATACAACCAGACCCTTCCTAATGAGATCAGGAACTACCACTTTGAAAACTAGAAATTAAACCATGTGATTCAACAAATCCAAAGATGAGTTCGTAACATACCTGTGATGATTCCTGTGTTCTGCGCCTCTGGAGCTTCCTTGTCATAATCACCAAGTTTTAAAGTAAAAATTCGAGCTTGCACCGATTGTTTCTGGCTAGACCTACCACCTTGCCAACCTCCACGACTTCCCTAGCTTGTGCTTGGGCAATCACAAGCGTAGTGTCCAGACTGGCCACATCCGAAGCATCGATCTCTCCTTTGACGACACTCGCCTTCATGAGTTTTGTTGCACCTCTCACAAACTGGGACTCAACCACCTATACGAACTCCAGTAGATGCTTGAGGCCGGGCTCCGATCCTTGATACAAACTTCTGAGGCGATCCAGAACTGCCTTCACCAAAGCTTCTTCTCTTCTGGCTCGGAGGAGAACCAATGGGAATAACGAACTTTCGCTCAGCGACACAAGCAATGTCGACAAGCTGTTGAAAGGATGACACCTGGTGACAGGCCACATGCCGACGAATCTCCCTTTATAGACCTTCTTGGAAACGGTCCACTCATAACCTTATGTGGCTATAAGGTGCCTGGCAAACCTCCCGAGCGCCATGAACTTGTGGGCATACTACTCAATTGTCATGTTCTCCTAGGTTAAGTTGGTGAGCTCACGAGCTTTCTAGCGTAGTACTAAATTCAAAAAGAAACGATCGTCAAACTCTTGCTTGAAACGCTCCCAAGTCACATTGGTGAATGACTCTAGTATTTCTACCAGAAGCTCCCGCTTGGTTTCCCACCAAGACGCTGCCTTGCCCTAAAGTAAGTAGCTTGCATAAAGAACCTTCTCAGTTTTCATACAACCACAAATCTCAAATATCCTCTCAAGATCTTTAATCCTTCTATTAGCCTGTAGTGGATTGTCTTCGCCTAAGAAAGGTGGAGTTCTGTGCACCAAGAAACACTCATAAGAGCATCCCTCGTGTTCGACCCTATGATGAGATCGGGGATCCTGCTGAAGAAATTCCGTCATACGGTTCAAGGCTCTAGTCAAAGCATAATTTCTGTCGCTTCGCAACAAATCGTTATTTGTTACAGTTTGCGGCATACGTGTCCCACCATTGTCCTGCCAAAATAAACATTTAACCCCTCTTTTCGAATTTAAACAAACAAACAAATTTAAAACAACAAGATTCTCTGGTAAAATTCCTAGGTGACGTATGGATTTACCCAAAATCGAACTGTTCTGATACCATTTATAGCACCCACGACTCCTCCCTGAGATTTAAAGGAACTCGCGACACCGGGATGATCATTACATGGGTAAATCATCCCATCATATAGTGTTCCAAAAGTGTGTGTGAAGCATGCATAAGTGTGCAATTAAATATTCGCAGCGAAAAATAAATAAAAGTCATCCATTCTAGTACTAGAAAATTTAAAAACTTACAACCAGTCTGAAAATAATTCTCCAAGTGGAGATTATATAGTCATCTGACAGAAAAGATAGATAGATAATGAACAACATTGGGATACGTAAATCCCTTCGCAGCCAACATATCAATCACTCATTTGACAAATCTTTCCCCTCGAGCTCATCCTCATTCTCTGCAAAAAAAATTAAGATTCCATAAAATGAAATCGTAAGTGGACCAGTTACATCATATGAAATTGCGAATCTCAATAAGCAACAATCATCACACAAACAAATAAACACAAACAACGATATGCATACTATGAATCCATACACAACTTCCTTTCCCAACTTTAAATGAATTTTAAACAAACAAATAAATCCATACACAACTTCCTTTCCCAGAAAGAAAGCCTCACAAGTACATCCAACCACCATTTTCTAGAAAGAGCAAAACACAACTAACCATCATTTCCTAGAAAGGAATTTATCAATGGACCGTCCTTTCCCAGAAATAAACGTTTCCACAACCATCCTTTTCCAAAAAGGACCTCATCATAAAATTGCCAAAAACCCAGTTTTTGGCATCTCAACATTATTTCATATTATTTATTAACACATGTATACTATGGTCTCCCCTAAGAACTATCCATACATCCTAGTTCTCTTTGTCACATCATGGGTAACGACCATATATGTGATTTCTTAACGAGCAATACCCAGCTAACCGTACTTGGCGCGTACCATGACTAGACATTTCCTAGCCCCCGCTAGCAGAACAGTCACGGAATCGGCACAAAAGCGTTACCATCTCATCCGATCCCGTTGTCGCTTAGCGACAATCCAGGGAACGTCACGTCAACATATTCCGCTCTCGAGTGACTAGATGAGCTCCATCGAAATAATGTTCCATCTCGATTTGGGATCCTGATACACACGCACCCACCAACTATACCAGACCAAACCAAAAATCACTTAACAACACAACCTTAGAACACCTCACCATATCAAATAATCCAAGTAAGCAAAAAATAATATATATGCATGATAAATAAATATTGGATGGCATGACAATATTAAACGAATAAAATCATTCAATCAAACATTTATAAATTCAACCATTAATCCATATATTCAATAGATAATTTCTACAAATATATCCAAGCCCCAACAAATTCCAACGACGGGGTTATCTCATCCTCCATTTAACGGCCTCGAGCCCAACCAACCTGCTCCTAAATTTTATTAGTATTATTAAAAAAATACCAACACTTCAAGCTGTCAAGAAAAGTTAGTAATAAATAATAAATAAATAAGTCAAAATTAAACACAATTCACAAATGACTGCTACTTACAATACGCTCGATAAAAACTCTAAAAGATCGCGAAATAGCTGAATTATCAACCCGCACCTTAAATCAACGAACACAACGCTAAACTTGCACCATCGCACCAACGTAAATAAGACATCATAATTAAAACAACACTAATAATTAATAAATATTATTATCAAATACTTAAAACACTTAAACATAAATAAATAAAATAAAATGCAATTATTATTTAACCATACTAAACACTTAGACTTAAATAAAATAAAATTACATAAATAACTTAAACAACACATAAATTAATTAATCAATAAAACGGGCAAAGGACTTACCGAAGGGTATCGTAAAGCGATGATAACGGCGTCCAAAGAGTGAGGAAAACAACCACAGAAAGTTCACCATAATTTTCAGACCTAAAGGGGGTTTAAAGAGGTGGAACTCTAGTTTAAGTTGAGAAGAAGAAGTGATCCAAATGGGATGGTTAAGCACACGGTTTTATAGAGGAAAAGAGAGCTTCGATGCGAGTTTTGCAAGGGTCGACAGACCTCTTTATAGGCTGAAAAAGCACGAATTTGGCGCACAAATATCACATGTGACATACAAAAACAAAGTAGAGCTGCCATGGAAGAGATTCTTCACCTTTGTTAGATGAAATCGAGAAGAAAAACAATGGTAGCTCACTATTTTCATAGTGTTTTTTAGGGTAGATTCCAAACACATGAAGCATGGATCTGAGCTAAAAATGGAGGGAAAATAATCATCTATATACTGTGTATCTAATAGAGCAACGCGTGCATAAAATAAGTGGAAGAAAAGCTGAAAAATCCGAGCTTGCATTCATGGATCTACAGTGACGAAGCCAGAGGAAGAAGAAATAATGAAGAGGAAAAGAAATGAGAAGTGAAGAAGAAAACGTCGCGTGGAGGCCTAGGAATTCATTAAACAAAGGGATCAAACAGTGACTCTTTTTTTTTGGCATGAGAAGGAGCTAGCGCACATAAGGGAAGAAAGATACCTGAAATTCATTAACTCAATCAAGCAAACGGTGCTGTTTGAAGCAAATGAAGGGGTTGGCATTTGAAAGGCTACGGGCTGATAAGAAACCCAACATAAATAAAACCCAACTCAACAACTTATATATATATATATATATATAAGCCCACCCAAAAATCACTTATATATAATATAGTAAAACACATTAAATTAAATACTAACATAATAAAATAAAGAAATTAAATTCAAGTATTAAAATAAATACATTACAATAAAATAATAAGAGAAAATAAATTAACTCATTATTTAAATTTAGAAATAATTAAAAAGAAGGTGAAATAACTTAATATTCAAACATAAGCACAATTAAATAATATTAATAGTAGCCAACTCACAACATCCAATATATATTAATAAGCAATACACATAAAATATTTAAAATACAAAGAAAATAAAATTATGAGACCTCACAATCTGTGCCTCACTTATGCTACTTCTACCTCTTTTTTCTTACTGTGAAACTATCTCATTAAAGTCGCCACTAACCATTTAAGGCATTTGGTTACTTGGTTTATGTGTTAATAGAATTTTCCAGGATTCTTGTCTTTTCTGAGCCTCTGGATGCCCATAAAATCATGTGAAGAGCCATGAATCTTGTCTCCTTTCTTGACCAAATTTAGCAGTGATATGATATCTAGAATAAGATTTGATGCTGACCTCAATGCTAGATTTCCACAACATTGCCAATCCCCCACTTCTTCCCTTAGGGTCCACAACGAAACATCCTTGATACTTCAATTTTCTTTGTAACCCCTTCCATTGTTTGGTATATAATTTAGTTTCCATAACAAAAACTAAATACGAGCACTTTTCCCCCACTAAACAGCAGAGGTCCTGAACTAGGGGTGTGCTCCGACTCCGATAGAGTCAGAGTTTGGAGTTATCGGAGTCGGAGCCCAAAATTACCTCCGACTTTGAAAAGAAGTTGAAGTTCGGTGTTCCGATCGGAGGTCGAAATTCTGACCTCCGATTGAAATCCCTTCCTTAGTTATTCTATCACCAACAAAACCTAGCAATTTACACAATCATCAAATGCCAACAACACAACACAATCACCAAAAAGTAGTATCGATTAATTCGAAACTCGGATTCGAGTGCAAAGCAACCATAAGAACTTAAAAAGAATCCATAAAACCATAGCACCCAAATTTACAAAAATGAAAATGAAGGGTTAGGAACTCCCGTGGACCATGAAGGCTGGAGATTTCTCGAAGCTTCGGAGCTTTTGTGGAGGCTGGAAGTTTCTCGAAGCATCGGGAGGCTGGAGATTTCTTGAAACTTTAGAGAAATACACGAAATCACTTCCATGGGGTAGAAGTTGATGACTGATGAAGCAACTGCCAGGCCTTGGGCGTGGGAGATGAAAACGAAGAAACAAGAATGGAAGAAGGCGACGAAGGGTTAGGGACCTTAGGGTTTGATTGATTAAAATAGACGAAAACAAGAAAAAATGGAGAGAACTGAGAAGAGATGCAGAGGGGAGGGGAGGGGGGGGGAGAGAGAGAGATCAGAGAAGGGTTAGAGTTTGAGGGTAAAAAGAAATGAATTTATACCCATTAAAAATGGCGTCGTTTAAGTATAAAATCGCAGGTTTTGAAGGAACTCACGGATATGTGGTAAAAACGCAAGATTGGGGTCTCGAACCCAGGTTCTGAAAGATTGAGGGACACAGCGTCACACAGGTTTACCATTAGGCCACTTGCATTTATGCATTATATGTTACAATAGATAATATATAATCTATAAAAAAAAAATAGTCGGAGTTTGGAGTCAAAATCGGAGCTCATTGGAGCTCCGATTTCTGACTCCAAACTCTGATTTTAGAGTTGAAATTATTCTAATTTTGACTCCGACTTCCGACTTCTGACTTTCAACTCCGATCGAAGTCAGAATCGGAGTGAAAATCGGTCAAAAGTTGGAGGTCGAAATTTTTGCACACCCTTATCCTGAACTATTCGAAAGTTCTCAAGTGTCCGATAGTTCCAGCATAAAGTTTTCATGGCTCCTGGTGGCATTGCCAAGCAACCACCACCAAGTCGGTACTTTCAATTTTACATTTAAAACTTGAAGCTAACATTTCTCATTGAGTAATTACATAATATCGTTGATCCATTCACCTAAACTAGTAGTAGGAATTTTTCAAGTGTGCTCGGTAAACGAGATCCTAGTCATCCATTATGACGATGTACCCATGTGTTAACATCTCAAAACTCTCAGCAAGACCCTGACAAGTTAGCCATTGCACCTCTCTCATGCTTGTTGCCTCAGTGCATGTTTCGAATTGCAGTGAGAATTATTGCTTTTAGTTTAAAACTTATAACTTAAAGTTTAATATAATTAGCTATACTATTAAAAAACTATTTAGAGCATGTTTGAGATTACGTTTCAAGGTTCTAAAAGTACTTTTAAGCAGTTAAAAATATTTTTAAAAAAAATGACATGTTTGGGTAATTTTATTAAAAACACTTTAGTCAGTTAAAAAAAAAATCTAAAAATCAGCTTTTTTTAATAAGCACCAAATTAGAGTTTTTTATCAAAAACTCATGTAAATAATTATATATTTTTAAAAAACTACTGTAACTAATTCTAAAAGTACTTTAGATACATGAATCTTAAACAGTAAACGACTTTTTAGTAATAGAGCTTATTAGATTAAGTTTTGAACTATAAACCTTAAATTAAAAGTAATATTTCTCACCGTAATTCCAAACATGCACTTACTATTTGAGATCCATATGTCTAAAATGCTTTTAAAATTAGTTACGGTAATTTTTTAAAATATATAATTATTTGTAAAAAAAAATTTGATAAAAACTTCAATTTAGTATTTTTTGAAAAAATTGATTTTTAATTTTTTCTAATCGACTAAAGCATATTTTATAAAATTATTAAATATGTCATTTTAAAAAAAAAATATTTTTAATTATCTAAAAATATTTTTTAAATCTCAAAATGTAATTTTAAACTATTTAAAAATATTTTTTAAATCTCAAAATATAATCCCAATCAGATTCTCACCCTCTCCATCTCAAGCAAGAAGTCCAATCTCTCTCCATCTTTATGGTATATACCTTCTCACGGCGGTCAACGACTCGATATTTCAACACGGGCCGTGAATACTGTATTACTGAACCCAGATATCTGTGGAAAGCGGCTTTCGATCTGTTTACCGCGGGTTCACGAGCTGTATTTTAGGGGCATGGGGAGGACGGGAGGTAATCAGAGGACATACTCAGCGAATTCCGGTGACTACAAGCTTCTGGAAGAGGTAGGGTACGGTGCGACTGCCACGGTCTACAGAGCAATCTATCTTCCTCTCAATGAAGTCGTGGCAGTCAAGTGCTTGGATCTCGATCGCTGCAATAGCAATCTGGTTAGCTTCTTCATTCACTTTCTCATAGTTTCTCGGTTTTTCCCTTTTGGAATGTTTCTTTACCGTTTGGTTTCATTAGTTTTCAGTGAATTGGGTTTCTTTTTATGAGATCGTGCTTAGTTACTGCGATTTGGTTTTGTTTGTGAAGTTGAAGCTTGGGCTGACGTGGATTTCTTTGAGATGAAAATAGGGAGCGATTGAAGTTTGAGGAAATATTATTACTCTTTATCGAAATGGCTCATTTGAATTTACTGTTCGTATGCTTAGAATTCATCGACAGCAATTTTTTTTAGTGTATTTATGCCTCAGACCCTGGGTTGGTTTAATTAGGCGGGGGTATTGAGTAAGCTAATAAACTTGTTTTCAGCTTAGAAGCTGTTCTTTTGGCCCTTGAGTCGAGGTAATCGATTTTTTTCTTCTCTTTTTGTTTTTCTCTTGAATCTTGATTGTATCCTGGTGCGTGCACAATCCATGATGTGTGCACGAATTGTCCAAGGAAGATTACACTATAAAATAAAAAAGATGATTCGGTTTGGCAGGAAAACCTACGGATTGCTAATGTTTCAAAGCTATTTCTTTTTGGTTTTGGATAGAAAAATAGCACATCTTTTGTGTGTTAGGATGTTATCAATGAAGGAAGTGCATTTAAAATTGTTCTCAAAATGATAATAGGATAATTGGGTTGTTGCTTTTGCATCATGCTCACCCAGCGAGCCCTCAAAAGTAATATCTACTTTTAATTTTCCACTGTGTGCTCTTAAGAACATCATCAACGCATGCCTATGTGAGTTTTTCAGATGTTGAGATTGGATACTTTTATAAAAAGAGTTTGGATCCGTGAACATTGCTTCGAGATATGTGTTTGTAATTGAGTGGCAGAATAAATTTTGGGAAGATTGTGATTGTAGGATTTGGGTTACTGGTTTGGCTTGTAGTTTAAGGATGGCCAAGGTTTAGTTCTATTTCTGGAAATTGCTTGGAGTTTTCCAGTGGTCTTGGGACCAAAAGACATCTCTTATCTCTATTAACAAAAGCGCCAGGGTGATTTTATTGTTCAATTTTCATATGGGCGCCTGTGTTTTGTTTGGCTGTCAAGGAGAAAAGTAATAAAGGTCTAGATAGGTTGGATGAATATTTCAGAAAATTCAAAATTGTGCCTGTAGCAAATTCTTGATAGTGCCTGGTTGTGTTTCAAAATGTGTTTTGATGAGATATTTAGTGGCTACAGGCTACGGAAAATAAGGGCTTTTATGAGGTTTCACCTTGATGCAACGGCTCGTCTAGAGTGAATTTCCTAGGGCTGGCAATTCATGTTGCCGTGTCAAGTTTGGCTCGTGTCAAGTCTGGCTCAGGTGAAGTCAGACTCAGCTTGCATATGAGTCAACCATAACCCTACCCATTTAATTAAAGGGGCCAAATCGAGAACCTAATCAGCTAATTCCATCTCGAGCTGTGGACTAACAATTGTTTTGTCATTTCTTGATGTCATATATTGGATCTGGGTCATGTCAAATTAAGTTAGATCATATTTGAGTCAATATAACCCAATTGATTTAATTAATGGATTAAATTCCTCAGCCCTTACTGTTATTTTTGTGTCAGGTCATAGGTCGTGTAAGAATTCTTGGACCTAGAATTTGCTGAACTGGGTGGTCACTTCTTTCTCTACAGAAAAAGATGTTACATGAAACAGTCAACCTGTAAATGTCAGGGTAGGGGGAGAAGCTTTTGGTTGTTCAGGGGCTGTGTAAGGACTCTTAAAACAATTGAAAACATTCCATTTATTCATTTCTAATAATCTCCAGCAGTACAAATATAAATGCATTTTTAAACTCAGCTTTGCTGTCTTCTTATTGTTCTGTCCGACGTTTATAATTTTACTTGGTTGCCTTTTTGTGTTGTAACTTAAAATTGTTTGTCTATTTGGTTCCTTTTTCGGTCAATTACTTTTTCTTCTAAATGGGTGTTTTACATGTTATCGATTTTGTTGTTTTGCAGGATGATATACGTCGGGAGGCTAAAACAATGAGTTTAATAGATCATCAAAATGTTGTTAGGGCATATTGTTCATTTGTCGTTGAACAGAACCTTTGGGTGGTCATGCCATTCATGGCAGAAGGTTCTTGTTTGCACCTCATGAAGATAGCTTATCCAGATGGGTTTGAAGAAGCTGCCATTGCTTCTATACTGAAGGAAACTTTGAAGGCTTTGGAGTACCTACATCGACAAGGACATATTCATAGGGATGTGAAGGTCTGTAGAATCTGGAACTTCAACATTATCTCATCATGTAGTTTGTTTTTGTTCTTTTGTTTTAAAGATTTGCTGGGAGGGTTTCAAGGGAGTTTATTTTTACAGGCTGGAAACATATTACTTGATCAAAATGGGGTGGTAAAGCTTGCCGACTTTGGTGTTTCAGCTTGCATCTTTGATACCGGTGATAGACAGCGTTCCCGAAATACTTTTGTAGGGACTCCATGCTGGTAAGACATTTTCGTTTTTTTAATATCTTATTGATAGGTAATGATACTTCTAATATTTCTTGGTTTATGATTGTATCTTATTCTAATTTTCACTATCCATTTGTTTGATATTTCGACTTATCTTTTCTTTCTAGGATGGCACCCGAGGTATTGCAGCCAGGAAGTGGATATAACTCCAAGTGAGTTTCATTCCATATTGTAACTTATAGAAACATTGAGGGACTTTGAGGGGTTGGGGTTGGAGTTTGTACATGTATGGTGCCACTATTGTTGATTACAGCCCTAAATTGAATTCGATTTGAGCACTTAGACGTACTGTATAAGGAAATATACTTTGAACCCTCCAATTACTAGGTGTTTTACACTTTGCATCCCAAACTAGCAAAACTGACACGTATCCTGAGCGCTCTAATTACCGGCACTTGAAAAATAGTACGCTCATCTAATTCTGCCTTTTAAGGTAGACGAAATATAGGTGAGATGGGATGTCTTGACAATCAAATCTAGAAGGAGGGAGCGAACTGTTTTCTTTATTATAGCACTTTAATGATTGTCATTATGTAATATATGATCAAGGCCTATTCTTACTATCAATAAAATCTTGTGTACTGATAAAAAAAATTTGATTGTCATTATGTAATATATTTGACACTACCTACTTATATGTTTAAAAGCTGCTATGGTAGTTTGGGCATGTCCTTTTCTAGGTCATTTGCACTTGGGCAAGAATAGGATTTGTGCTTGGCATGGGACATAAGGCAGGCTGCCATTATGTGTTCGTATGCATGTGTAACCCCAGTAATAGATAGTTCTTTAAACTACATTTCTTCTTCTGCGCCTCCTTCTATTGAACAGAAGCATATCACCTTCTTTTGATAGCTGTCAAGTGTCTTCTTTGCATAAAGTGTAATTAGAAAATGTCTTTAACATTTGGTTGTTTGTATTATCACTCTTGTACAGGGCCGATATTTGGTCATTTGGGATAACGGCACTTGAGTTGGCTCATGGTCATGCACCATTTTCAAAATATCCTCCAATGAAGGTACCACATTTTAACAGTTCAATAAGACATTATACACGGATCAGGCATGAGCTTGAGAAGGCTTCCTTGGAAGTGCTTCCGTAAAACACCTCAAAATATATCTGACCTATTCGTGTTATGATAGGTCCTCCTGATGACCATACAGAATGCCCCTCCTGGACTTGATTATGATCGTGATAAACAGTTCTCTAAGGTACTGATGTTCTTTCTGGCTAAAGTAGAAAAATACACAAATATGTGCCTTTGAACTTAGGTAATTGCTTTCTTTAAATCCCTTCCTATTATAGAATGATATTCTAATTGGAGGATTTCCAGTTGTGATCAGTCGTTTAAAGAAATGGTTGCAATGTGTCTGGTGAAAGATCAGACAAAGAGACCTACGGCAGATAAATTATTGAAACACTCCTTCTTCAAGAATGCGAAGCCTCCAGAACTTTCTTTGAAGAAATTATTTGCTGACCTGCCACCCCTCTGGAATCGTGTAAAAGCCCTCCAGGTTAGCCACTATACTGCTGTGATGTAGCTTTCACGCTTTGACATGCTCTGGTACGCATATCTGATAGATATTATCTTCAAATTTGGCAGCTTAAAGATGCAGCACAATTAGCCCTAAAGAAAATGCCTTCAGCTGAACAAGAGGCAATATCACAGGTCATAAGAATACTTTAGTTTGTTTTCTTTCATGATATGTCCATTTGTGGAAACATCAATGAACATGATCCAGTAATTATCAGTGACAAGTGCCTCCCATTTTGAAGAATATTCATGCTGCCTTATTATTGTTAATCTGAAATTGCAATCTTGTTCCTTAGTCTGGAGTTTCCCAGACCATCCCTTCCATCCTAAATTCCCAATCAATGAGAACCTGTTACATATGAAGCCGTTAAAAGGAGTAACAATAATTTAACAAAGAATAACGCCTGTATTAGAGGGTAAGGTTTTCAAAGGAGAGATTTCCTGTGGTTGATGTATGTTAGAATGTCGGTCTCTAATTGTGAATTTGCTCTATCACCCTGCTTAGATCTGTTTTGTTGTAATTTCTGCCAGCTGCTAATAATGATATAATCAACAATATAGGTATCTTTTTCCTTTTTCTTTCTTGGTGCAGTTTGTCATTCATATACTAGAGACTTAATCTCTATTATGTCCTATGAGTTATTCCCTCTAACTAGAATTAATATAAATAAGTTGGGAAAATGTTACTTTTCAATATAGACAAGTTTCTAAGCAGGGAGTACTAACGTGTAATTTCTTGTTTATGCATGTGTCCTTTGATTAATTCTTATCTTTAGTTGTTATTTCTTGTTTAACCCACCAGAGTGAGTACCAACGAGGAGTTAGTGCTTGGAACTTTGATATTGAGGATTTAAAAGCGCAAGCATCACTGGTAAGAAACAGGTTTTTTATTATTTATCATTTATCATGATATTGAATATTGATATTATATCTTTCAAGTGGACATTGTTTGTTAGATATATTTGTCAGCTACCTTAAGTATTTTTTTTTTTGTTAGGTGCAAGATGATGATGATGATGATATGCCAGAGATGAGCAAAGAAGATGAAGGCATAAAGTCTTTGGTCGGTGAGAAGGTATTAGTTTTTAAAATCATCTAGTGCATATCATTCTGATTTTGAATTTGGGTAAGTTCTTTTGAAAGTTTGGATGCTAGTGAACGTTTGGTTTGGTGTCTTCCACTGGCAGTATTCACCTGATTGCCAATCCAGTCTGGCGAAATTGAATTTAAACAACAAATTAGTGCAACCTGAGTGCGGGGAACGAACTAGTGGTGAAGAATTACCACAGGCTGACTGCTTGAATAGAAAGGGAAAGAATCTGGAAAGTGATTTACAGGAATCTGGTTGCCAAGAGAAAGTTGGTTGGAAGAAAGATGTTTCAAGCCCTGAAGCATCATCATCTATGACAGAAAAGGAAATGTTACAGGCCAAGACTAAAGCTCAAATGTTGAAAAGTCGTCATACTCAGAGTGGCCCACTCATGCCTGGTGCTGTGCTTAGTCATTCATTATCAGAGAGGGTACAAAGCTCTGAAAGGTTTGTAAGGTCCGGTGCAATATATTCCATGAAGATAAATTAACCTCTGTTTCTTTATTTGCTGTATGCTTTAGTCATTTTGGATGTTTCTTTTATTTTTCTGTGGATAAGTGGCTCATGGTCAATTGATTACTAGGAATGAGAATGAAATTCAACAACGTACTGAGAAAGCTTACCGTGAAGTACGGCGGGCACCAAACTTTAGTGGTCCTTTGCTGCTTCCAAACCGAGCTTCGGCAAACAGTTTATCAGCTCCAATAAAGCCTACTGGAGGTAATTAAGTTATTCAATGCGCACTAAAGATTTTTATTGTTGTCATCAATGTTGCTATTGCTATTTATATTGATATAGTACAGGCTTAAAGATTAAAGGGCACTAATCGTTCTTATCTTAATAGGGTTTAGAGAATCTTTAGATGACAAGTCAAAGGCTAATCTGGTGCAAATTAAAGGTCGGTTTTCAGTAACATCAGAGAATTTAGATCTTGTAAAGGTAATGTATATAATGATGACATTTGTGTCTCTCTCCTTTTATACCCCTCCCCCACGAGTGTCTCTAACTTGAATGTGTGTGCTAGGATATTACATTAAGTACAGTTCCACGTCGGTCCTCTCAGGTAGGCAGCCAGTTTTATTTTAAAAATTGTGTTCAACTAACTAATTTGCTTTTCTACTTACTTGGTGTTCTGTTTTTGTTGGTTTTAGGTATCTCCACTTAGAAAGTCGGCTAGTGTTGGTGAATGGATTTTTGAATCCAAACAGCTGGTTTGTATACTGACCTATTGCTCCAACATAGTTTGAGTTTTTATTAAACGGTTATTTTGATCATGTTCTTGTTGGTACAGCCTCTTAAAAGCTCTATGAATATGATAGACTCTCAAAAGAAGACAGTGTTTGATGGCTGTGTTTCTCTGTCCTAATTTATGACTTATTTTCCTTTTGGGAGTCCCATAACAATCCACTTGCCAAAAGTGAAGTATGTGCTTAAAAAATGTCTTAAACTGCCTTCATCTATATAAATATATATTTTTTTCTTTGAAAAATAAAAAAAGAAATTTCATCAAATTCGTTTTAACTTCTGATAAAGTGACGAATATTTTGTTATTTTTTAAACTTTTCTTCATTTCATTAATGGTTTTCAAATTTTTTTTTTTCTAAGAAGTTTTTCAGGTTTGTAGCATGGTTTAATTACTGAATTATTAGATCCAATATTTACACACACGGGGCCACATAAGTATGATCTTTTCATTTGAAATATTCACATTTTATACATTGCATTTTTTTATAGGTAATTTTTTTTTTCTTATAGAAAATTATGTTGCAAAATTAATTCTAGCTTCCAAGCAGCAAAAATTTGGAAGATTAAACCATATATTATGTCAGTTTGATAGTGTTTAATTAGTACATTGTGATATTCTATATTTTCAGCCTGTGAATCAGTCGCCAAAGGAGTTTAGCAACAGCAATTTACCTGTATCACTTCTCATGCCGCACCTTCAGAATCTATTTCAACAGACTGCAATTCAACAAGTACAAAGCAATCTTAGAATGAGTTTATGATTTTTGGTTTGATTTTGGCAATGCAAACTTTCTTTTCTTTGATGGACTAAAAACCTCTTTATCAACAAATGCTTTTATTAAAAATTTTACTTTTATACCAGGAGCTTATTATGAACTTGTTGAATAGTTTGCAACCACCTGAGGTAGTGGATGGTGAGTATGATACTTCATACAATTGTATGTGCTTTTATATTAGAAAATGAGGTATCAAACAAGTTTTTGAGGAACTCCTATTTTTTTCAGCTTCTCAAAATGGAAAATTGCCCCCACTGCCTCGCAGTTCAGAGAATAATGGAATTGTGAGTTTTCCTGTATGGTTGGAGACTTTCCTGAAATCATTTTCATTTGATAAAAGGATCATTGGAATTTGCAGAGAATGTGGTTATCGGAACTGTAATAAGCTCTTAGCTTTTATTAGCTTTGGAAGTTTGTAGACTTAAAAGTTATTGATACAGGCTATTTGATTAGATTTCACCTGTGTAGGGTTCTTGCTAGTTGACTTTCTTATACACATCTCATTGTACTTCAATTGTGCCTTTTACGATTTTTAAGGAAATTCTTATTACTTGTAAAAGATGTGTAGGGTTCACTTTTTAGTTTTGGACACAGGAAAAATAAACGTGTAGGTTCAGAGACTGACTTCACCAAATTGAAGATCCCTGATAATTGATTTTTCAGATAAGAGATGTTTGATTGTTGTAAAGATATTTTTGTAATTGATTAATGTTATCTTGAGCAATAGGAGTCTAGAGCTTCCATGAGTTCTCTCCAGGCAATTTAGCATGAAAATCAAACTAACCAAAATTATTGAATGAGGATCCCTTGGCCAAGGTTGAAATTGAGATGAAAGCAAGTAAGTGGATTAAAGCTGGCACTTTCTATCCTTTCAAGTGTTGGCAGACATGATTCCATCAAATGTAGAGCATGTAATCAGATCTGGATTTTGTATTTACCAATTATATAGGCCGTTCAATCACTTTAAGATAATAGATTTGATGACTTGGCATGCATGGTATTAGGTGCCAAAATTGATCAATGTGAAGGCAGAGGACCTTTATGGAGCACCTTTATGGAACCTTGTTTCCTACCTTATCAATTCTGGGGAAAAATCCTGTGTTCTATGAATGACAACTTTTTTTTCTTTGCTTGTCACCTGAAAACAGTTTGACTTTCCTGTCGTGATTAATGGTTTGCTGGGTATTCTTGTCCTTTTTCTCTGTATCTGTTCGACAGATTGAACTAGCGGCTTCTGAGAGGGAGTGTTTACTACTAATCAAGATCTCAGAGCTTCAAGCTAGGTTGGTCATCATTAGTACTTCTGATGTGTTTTTTTTTTCTTTGTTTTCATCTTGTGCATGGTTGTTTCTCTTATTCTCTCTCTCTCTCTCTCTCTCTCCCTCCCCCCTTCTCCTTCTGGCGGCAGGATTATTAATTTGAATGATGAGCTGACAGCTGAAAAGTTGAAATATACCCAAGTGAGTAGCTCAAGGGTGTTTATATTTAGTTCTGTCTGTTTCGAGTTACCTGTCTCCATAATCTCAGGGTTGGACTCATTAAGGAGTTGTTTAAACATGAAAACTCTGAAAACTGGTTGGTTTTAGTTCTGACCGTTGACATAGAATTTCCATTCGATTAACATAAACAGTAGATATGTTCCTCTCAGCCTTGCTCCATGTGCCTCATCTTATTTTTGTACCTTTACCCATTGATAAATAAAGAGGGTGAGATTGTTGTTGTGTATGTAGGAATAAAATATTAAAGTAATTTTAATCTTATGATGATGATTTTATTGCTCAACAGTTGCAATGGCAGCTAAATGCTGCGTCCGGTCAGGAAGGAAATGGGGACAAGAGGGAAGGGGAAGCCTGAAACTCAGATATTGTGGTCAGTGTAAAGTAAAATAATCATGTACTTCCAGGCAAGAAAATCTGAGATGCACATCATATGCAGAAAGTGTTTTCCTATAAATTCTTTATCTGTGCCAAAACGGGACTGTTTTGGCTGTCGACGGCAATAGATATGAGCTGAAGTGTGGCAATGCATGTGTCTGGATCACCTTTGCCACTGTGTTTAATAATTTTTTTAAGAGATCTCAGCCACCAAAGATTATGAGCAACAAGAAGTCAAGTGGTTCAGTCAGTTGCTCTCATACAAAGATAAATGAGCTCCTCCCGCAGTGTCATGTTAATTGTAGCTTGCGAGTTGGCAGCTGATTCTTTTTCCTTTTCATTTGTTCCCTTATAAGTTATAGCTATGGTGTTAATTTATAATTTACAGTTTTGTGGTTATAATGCTCAATTGTAATGATAGATTTTTTGTTGTGTAAAATAGGACTTAATGAGCTTGTAAATTTCGCGATAATATATTTTTTCTATTTTATTTCTTTATTTTTTCCTCTCCTGGAAATTTTGACATTGTTATACACACAAAATCTGTATTACGGCCAAATAAATTACATTGCTTAAGGTAAGAGAAAAAAAAAACTCTTAAGAGATACAAAGATTTTATATACTGTTGTGCACATTTTTTTTTAACCTCTTTTTTCCCCCTCCCTGTGCCTCTCTCCTTTCCCGACCTCTCACTGACGTTGCTGTCGCAAACCTCTCAACGATGTCGCTGTGCACTCCTCATCCATCGCCATTCGCCAACATAACCCTTCATTGCAGTCTAGTCATCTTCCTTGCCTTCATTATCGACGCCAGAACGTTGACACCATCGTCTTTGCTGTTGTTGTCCTTTCACCAATAGGTACGAGATCTCTCTTCTCTCAGTCAGGCTGAGGGGGGTGGGGAAGTGAAATTGACAAAAAAAGAAAAAAAAAAAAAAAGGGCTAACTGGCGTGGCGCAATGATATGTTGTGGGATATTTTTGAATCTATAGTATTTATCAACAACAAAAAAGCGGTTCTAAATAGTTAGTTTGGTCCAGTTTGAGATTCATTGGTTGGATAGTTTTTTAAAATGTGTAAAAAGAATGCAAAAAAGTGAGGGATAAACAAGTTTGGAAGAGGGAAAGAGCCCTTACCCGTTCCGTCATCGTGTGTAGTAGTTTATGGCCTGGCTCATAAATGTCCATGAATGGATGGTATGGAGTCATGGGCTATGGGGAGACAGGTTGATCGGCATGCGGCCATGGAGGGTGGCAAATCAAATGGGCATAAATTGGTCTGACTCAGCACGCTAGAATGGCTCCGCAGGCATTTTCATGTTTCCATCTTCTCCTACCCCCATCTCTTTCACATTTGATTCGTTGCCCGACCTTCGCTGCTGTATAAACATTCTGATTCTACCACGCGTAGCGAAGGTGATGCAACTATATTATATAGTTTTTCTAACCTCTGTATGGACCGTTTTGGGTCATTCTCTTTTTTTTTTTTTTTGCACTACTTTATATATATATAATATATATATATATATATATATATATACATTTCCAAAACAGAAATTAGCAATTACAAGTCACAAGAGAATATAGGTTGAAATTTGAATAGACTTTTCTTTATGACAATAAAAATTGATGTATATTTAATAAGTTTTATTACTCATTATTTTCATTCATCACATGTTATATTTTTCTTTTGATCAAATGTGTAGCATATAGATGATGAGTATAATAATTTAATTATTTTAAGAAAAATAAATTTTAAAAAATAAAAAATAATTTTTTTTATTCATCAATTGTAATTCCCAATTTAACGTTTAGAGAGGAAGTTTAGAGAGAGAGAGAGAGAAAAAGGGAAGAAGAGAGAGGAGGAGGAGGAGGAGGAGGAGGAGGGGGGGGGGGGGGGGGGGGGTGTTGTATTGGGGCTAAACGCCCGAAAGTTAGAAGACGCCATCAACGGTCCAAGACACCAACGCTCCCCTGAAGTCATGCTCGCACTGACCAGAGGGTTTAACCGTAGGTTTTTTACCTTCCACAGGCACCTTACTCGGCCTCTCATGGCCACCAACGCTCCCCTGAAGCGCGTTGGCACTCACAACGGGAGCTTTCACTGCGATGAGGCCCTCGGTTGCTTCATGATTCGCCTCACCGATAAGTTCTGCAACGCCGAAATCGTCCGCACCCGCGACATCCAGGTTCGTTCCCCGAAATGGTTTCCTGCTTGGTTACCTAGAGAAAACGACGGAAATAGAAAAGTAAATGGAAAGAATACGGCTGTTTTCTGAATTAGTTCTTAGGATTCTCATTAACTTTTATTAGTTTAATGGGTTCTCCCAAGTAGCCAAGTCCGGATTTCCTTGTTTAGAGAGAAAACGGTTGAAAAATATAAGGACGTATAAAGAGAAGCTGGAATATTTTTGTAGCAGCATGTTGTTTGAATCTGCTGTTCTTGTGATTTTCGCATTTTTCGTTATCTCAAAGGGTACTCAGTAAGTATAAGTGGACCATTGTTTAGCGCCGAATCAAAATGCTCTTTCTTGTTATTGAGGAATTTTAGTTCGAAGGTTTCCGAGGAATTATTGAGTTCAATCGGTTTACGCAGAATTAGAAGTTTTGTTTTTAATGGGATTTGAATGGAGATTTTTTCATTTCTCTATGTGAATTTAATATTCTTTTTTCAATCGTTTTGAGGGTTGTAGGTGCTGGAAGGTCTCGATGCTGTTCTTGATGTTGGGGGTGTGTATGATCCAATCCAAGATCGGTATGATCATCACCAGAAAGGATTTGATGAGGTTTTTGGGCACGGCTTCTATACCAAGCTCAGTAGTGCTGGTCTTGTCTACAAGGTAATCCTCTGTTCAAGTGCACATTGGTAGTTTATATGTGGGAGATGGAAGTATGGAAGTATCTGCATCGTTTGTGTTAGTTTTAATCCTCTGTTCAAGTGCACATTGGTAGTTTATGTGTGGGAGATGGAAGTATGGAAATATCTACACTGTTTGTGTTAGTTTTATTTGACCTGCTTTGGTTTCATTTCTTTTTGCCATTTTCTTTGTTAGAATCTAATTTTCATTTCCTTTACATGGTTGCATTTAGCATTTTGGAAAGCAAATAATAGCCAAGGAACTTCATGTTGATGAAGGGCACCCAGATGTTCATCGGTTATTTTTTGGCTGTATACAAGAGCTTCATGGAGGTACTAATTAATATATATTGGGATGGCCGTGCATATATGGGATGGGATTATTTTCAGCAAAGTTTTGTTACTTCCTGTATCTGAATGGAGATGTTCATTTAATGCGATGTTGAATATCTTCAGGTGAATGATTTCAGATATTGCGTGCGGACAGCTTCAGATTTGTAGTTGTTCGTAACTGGTGGACAATTAAGTTTTTATATATTCTTGCAGGCGATCGATGCTATTGACAATGGGACCAATCAGTTTGATACGGAGAAACCTCCAAGATACTTGAATAATACAAACTTGTCTTCAAGAGTTGGAAGATTCAATTTGGATTGGATAGACCCTGATCAATCACCTGAGAAGGAGAATGAGGCCTTTCAACAAGCTATGTCTCTGGCTGGTCATGAGTTTTTAGATGTGAGGTTTTTATATCGTTAATAGTTAAGCTTCAATTTTGTCTTTTATTCGTTAAATTATTTACTTTACCATACACCTGCAAAAGCATAGAGATTAAAATGGGCCATAAGTATTGCATTTTTTATTTAATGTGTACACTTTTAATGTGACAGCCCTCTCCTACTTTCAGAGTGTTAGGTATCATGCAAAATCATGGTTACCAGCAAGGTCAATTGTAGTGGAGTGTCTTGCAGAAAGACAGGATATTGATCCTTCTAGAGAAATTATGGTTTTGACTAGATTCTGTCCTGTAAGTTGGCAATGCTTATCTTTCTCCTTGGCTACACAATGTTGTTAGTCTAAAGCTGCTTCATACCCATATTCTATTTGATCTGCAGAATGTTTCATCCATTTGATATGTCGTATGCCACATACTGTTTTCTCCTCTCTGTTTTATGTTGATTTATATAATTTGTTGTTTTCTGTGTCTTTTTTATCTGGTAATGGGTAGAGAAGTTGAATAGCTACTACATTTGGATTGCCTTTAAGTTTTCTTAAATAAAGCACGTTGCTTAGGATATGAGCTTCCTTGTTATGGCAGACGATGGTCTCTATGTCAATTACATACTTCATGTGCATAATCTCTAATCTGGTTTTATGTGCTACAGTGATTTTTCTTGAATAAAAGCATGCTGCTAAGAATATAAATGACTTTATTATGGCAAACAATAACATATTCATCAATCATCATGTTCAGAAGACTTTGATGTGATTTTTTGCCTTGCAGTGGAAGCTTCACTTGTTTGAGCTTGAGGAAGAGATGAAGATTGATCCTCTCATCAAATATATTGTCTATAAGGTAGTTAGTTATACATGTCTTGTGCAATTTCTGTGCTTTTTTGTTTCCTGCAGACAGATAGATGGCTTTGTTCACAGGTAGGTTTGGTAGCATGATATTTTTCCTATCCACTTTTTCAGAAATGCTATTCATCATTCTCTCATCATTTTCTTATGTAGCATCAAATGATTGGAGAAGTATCTGTTACTTTTCACTTATATACCAATCATTTGATACCATGTTAGGGGATGTTGAAAAGATGATGGTTAAAATGATGATAAATTGTAGTTTCCCCTTTTTTTACCATATCAAGTTCAGAGATTCTGTCCTTAAAAGAGGCAAGTCGTTTTCTCTAGGCTTGTAATTTTTAATGTAATTTTTTTCTTCTAGATGTAAAGCTTGGAGTGCCTAAAGTTTTTGAGAGAGAGAGAGAGAGAGAGTTTGGGGAATTTGTTTGCATAAATAATCATAATGGTGTTCTACCTTTTTTTTCGCACATGACTACTCTGTGTCTCCTGGTTACAAATACCTTTAAAATGAAGGTTGCTATAATATGTATGCCCAAGCAACCTTCATAAATACCTTTAAAATGCTCGAAAGTGATGTTAGTTTTGAGTAGTGCGACAGCCCCAGCGGGGCACTTTTCTCTGTTATTTTTCTCAGATTACTCTCTGCCTATCATCAGGAAGGATATCAAATAAATGTCACTTTCTTTTGAACATCTTGTTTAGCAAATTCATTTGATTCCAGTTTACTGTCCTAAATTTTTTGTTTTTCTGAGACTTCTGAATGTGTGTATATATTGAAACACAAATCTCCAGGATGGCAGGAACAAAACTTGGAGAGTGCAGGCAATAGCCGTGTCCCCTGATAGGTTTGAGAGCAGAAAGCCTCTTCCTTCTCAATGGCGAGGACTAACAGATGATGAACTCTCGAGGGAGGTAGGTATTCCTGGCTGTGTTTTTGTCCATATGAGTGGTTTTATTGGTGGGAATCGAAGTTACGAGGGTGCTCTGGCCATGGCAAAAGCTGCTTTGAAGCTCTAACTGAAGAAAAGTGATCTGAGTCAGTGATTTTGTCAGTTCGGATTCTGAGAGTTTTTTGGCATTTCTGCGGGATATACTTTTTTTTTTGTTCTGTTTCCATTCTATGTGCCTTGGGCAGCAATTTTGTAGTCCCAAGTGACTTCTCAAAAGCTTGTTTTGGGAGTGCATTTGGAAGATTTTATGTGCCTTGTGCACCTTATTGCTATGATTGAATATTAAAAAAGTTTTGCTTATCCATTTCCAATTTTAGCATTTATATAGCTGTGTTTTCTTACATAAAAAGTTAAAAACCAACGCAGGCATCTTCATCAGCTTGGAATGACCAGAAAATCAAATGCAGAATACCTTAAACACAATTATCGAATAGCCAACAATAAATAATAAAGAAAAAATATTAGTTACAGTCGGAGTGTAGCTAAAATCTCTTATATAAACAGTAAAATTATATTCATGCGAGAGACTAGCTGCACTCCGGCTGCAGCTAAGCAAATCCCAATGATAAACTAATTGATCTCAAGGGAGCCGATAACTTTAAGCTGTCAAGAGTTATATTGCCTCTTTTATACTTTTAAGATTTCGATGTGACAAGCAACAAACAAAATATTGCCACGTGCTGACTCATCATCAAACAAAATCTTCAACAAGGCTGATGAGTGCCAATTGCAGATTAACTGAGCGGTGAGCACTCAAATTACGTCTCTTTAAACGACTCCCATGGCCTCCGCCACCCCCACATCCCTCAAAGCTCGTCTCAACAACGGTGAAGGGCCCTTCTATGGCCTCTTCCTCCTCAGCTTCTCCCCCACCCTCGCCGAGATCGCTGGCCATGCAGGCTACGACTTCGTCGTCGTCGACATGGAGCACGGCTCCGGTGGAATTTCCGATGCCCTCCCTTGTCTCCGCGCCCTCGCCGCCACCGGTACCCCTGCCATCCTCAGGATCCCTGATAACTCTCCCACCTGGGCCAAGAAAGCCCTCGACCTAGGCCCTCAGGGCATCATGATTCCCATGATCGACTGCCCACTTTCCGCCCAGAAAGCCGTCGCCCATTGCAGATACCCACCCGCCGGAGTCCGAGGAGCGGCCTACCCGATCGTGAGAGCCTCCAAGTACGGTATCGACGAAGATTACATAAACAAGTGTGAGAGCGAGCTCTTGATAATGTGCCAGGTGGAGTCGGAGGAAGCCGTGAGAAAGGTAAAGGAGATTGCTGCTGTTGATGGGGTTGACTGCATCATGATTGGCCCGTTGGATTTGAGCGTAAGCATGGGGTATCTGGGGGACCCAGGGAACGGGAAGGTGAAGGAGATGATTAGGGTGGCGGAGAAGGCGGTGCTGGAGACAAAAGCCGAGAAAAGAAGCGATGGCGGAAGTTCAGGAGCTTATCTTGCTGGTTTTGCAATGCCACAGGATGGGCCTGAGGAGCTTAAGAAGCGTGGATACAACATGGTTTGTGGTGCTGTTGATGTGGGCTTGTTTAGGTCTGCTGCTGTTGAGGATGTGAAAAGGTTTAAGATGAAATGACCTCTCCTGATGAGTAGTGGTATAATAAAGAAAGTAATTTTATAAATTGGCTTAATTTTATACAATTTGTTATATTTTTTTATAATAAAGATAGTTTTATAATTTAAAAAATTATATCAAATTATATTAATTTATAAGATTAGTTTTATGTAATTATTTTTTTATTAAAGTATTTCTCTCTCTTGATAACTCAGGACCCATCCCTTCTCTTTTCAATTTTCTGGTTGTTCTTGTTGTTTTGTTTATAGGGGAATAGATGAAGAGATGAACTATTGATCTTACCTTCAAATAAAGTTAATATTTCATCATGAATCATGTCCTATAATGATCTACCTACAAGAAATCTTATGCATATATTGGTTTGTTAATTTGTTTGGTGAGCCATTTCATGAAAGAATATTGAGAAACAAATTCATGACGATTTGGACATGTTCCACGAATCCACCCTGCAAAGCTCCTGAGACCTTTATTTCTGAGTACACATAAAGGATATGGTTGCCTTTCAACAACAATTGCATATTGTCCCGTTATTAATATGTATTTCATGTTGGTTTGTTGCTCTTTGTAATCCCACATCGGTGGGATTTGTAATAGAGGGTAAGGCCACATGGTTATAAATAGAGGCCTAGCCTCCTTAGTTAATGACACCAGTCAGAAACTTATCTAGTAACTTTTGACTTTAGTAAAAAAGTTAGAGTTTTACTAGTGGGAGAAGTTTTTGTGGGTGTCGTTGGGGTGAGGAGAAAAATTGTGTGATTGTAACAATTTTTCACATAGTGTATTTTCTTCTCTGGGTCTGGTGGTTTTTCTCCTATTTTGGAGTTTTCCACGTAAATTCTTGTGTTGTGTTTATTTCTCTATTTTTCTTATTATTCTGTTAAAAGTAGATTCTGGTGGGGGGAATTTGGAAGCCCAGATTCCCAACAAGTGGTATCAGAGCCACTAGGTTCTTTTTGCAGGGTGGAGCTTTGGTGTGGTAGTGTGAATACGTACGGTCTAAGGAGGTTCTGTCTAGGAGATTGGAAATTTTAAGTGTGTCCGTTGTGACCCTCCAATCTTTCCTGGGAACCTTGAAGTTCTGTCTAGGAAAGATCAGTCTTTCCTGGGAACTTACTTAGTGGGTACTATTCATTTCTACGGTAAAATTCATCGAAGTTATGTCAGGAGGTAGAGTTTCAAATCCTATCAGATTTGATGTGGAGAAATTTGATGGGAGAATTAATTTTGGCTTGTGGCAAGTGCAAGTCAAGGATATCTTGATTCAATCAGGATTACACAAGGCGTTGAAAGGTAGACCAGTCCCTGAAGTCAGTAGCGGTTCAAGCACTACTGGTGAAACAAAGAGCAGATTTGGAATGAGCGATGAAGATTGGGAAGATTTGGATTTAAGAGCGGCAAGTGCAATTCGTCTGTGCCTAGCCAAGAATGTTCTTGCAAATGTGCATGGAATATTCACGGCAAAGGGACTCTGGGAAAAGCTCGAAGAGTTGTATCAGACGAAGGGTGTCTCAAATCGAGTATACCTGAAGGAGCAGTTTCATACACTGCGGATGAGTGAAGGTACGACTATTTCAGATCATTTAAGTGTTCTCAATGGCATTGTCTCTGAGTTGGAATCTATTGGAGTTAAAATTGATGATGAGGATCAAGCTTTGAGGCTGATCTGGTCTCTTCCATCTTCCTATGAGCATATGAAGCCTATTTTGATACATGGGAAGGAGAAAATAATTTTTTCAGAGGTTACCAGTAAACTTTTTTCTGAAGAAAGAAGGCTAAGTGGTGGAAGTAATGGTTCACTTGAGAACTTAGCAGTGGTGACAGCTGGTGATTGGAAGAGGAAGAACTCCATGAAGAAGAAAGTAGTCTGCTGGGTGTGTGGACAACCTGGGCACGTCAGAAGAAATTGTCCAAGAAGTGGAGCAGGTTCGGCAAGAGGCTCCAAGTCAGTAAATGGAGATACTGACAATGAAACTAACATTATATCTCTCTTTACAGAAGACGATGTCTGTTAAAAAGAGACATGTACATCCTTATGGCATGTCGCTAATCCCAAAGTTGCCATGATAGAGGATGTTAATGTTAGTTGTTCCACAAAATTCGCACACGGGCATTGGTTTGGCATTGATGCAGGGTGTGTGGTGGAAATTCATGTCGATGGCTGATGAACTTCCAGGAAAGCCAAACGTGGGAGTTGCACCATAATTTTTCAGCAAGATTATTTTCGACATGGGCCGAAGTAAAATG
The DNA here is from genome assembly GCA_036898215.1 of Platycarya strobilacea. NCBI lineage: Eukaryota > Viridiplantae > Streptophyta > Magnoliopsida > Fagales > Juglandaceae > Platycarya > Platycarya strobilacea. Next base: position 15,438,316 of record CM072549.1, on the reverse strand, counting down.
CTTGGAATTGGTTTATTCTGAGTGGTTATGCTTTTATGGTGGAGCATGATAGCGGAAGCTATGAAGATCCTCATTGCGGTGGAGCGTGGCTGTGGGATCAGCCAAAGTCGCAAGGTGGAGATTGTTGGTTTGTTGCTCTTTGTAATCCCACATCGGTGGGATTTGTAATAGAGGGTAAGGCCACATGGTTATAAATAGAGGCCTAGCCTCCTTAGTTAATGACACCAGTCAGAAACTTATCTAGTAACTTTTGACTTTAGTAAAATTCCTCTATTGTCCTTTTTGTATGTAAAAGGAAGAGAGGTGAAAGTTAGAGTTTTACTAGTGGGAGAAGTTTTTGTGGGTGTCGTTGGGGTGAGGAGAAAAATTGTGTGATTGTAACAATTTTTCACATAGTGTATTTTCTTCTCTGGGTCTGGTGGTTTTTCTCCTATTTTGGAGTTTTCCACGTAAATTCTTGTGTTGTGTTTATTTCTCTATTTTTCTTATTATTCTGTTAAAAGTAGATTCTGGTGGGGGGAATTTGGAAGCCCAGATTCCCAACATTTCATATATTTATTTCATAGCTGAAAACATAAGTCATGCTTATTTATTAATTTGACACATGATGTAGCATAGATGGATTTAATATAGATCGGAAAAGAAATGCTAACACTTGTTCCTATCAAATCTTTGTGATCAAACTCTATAAAATTCTTGGCCATGTTTCCAACAAGGAGGTGCTATACATGATAACCATACATTTAGTATATGTTCAAATCACCTTAGTATTGCATTAAGTAGAAAATTGTAAGTAGTCTATTAAACAAGCTATATGGATAGGATTATGAGATACTCTATTTGTAACGAAGCATTATAAAGAACCAGTCAATAATATAATTGAGATTCTTTGAGATCATTATTGAAGGCTTGGATTTCTCCATCTCTAATAATAACGGGGTCCATTCATTCTCTTCCTATGCATAATTACGAAATTCGGATTATCATCTCATTCTATGTAGTTGTAGTCTAATTATTATCTCTGAACTAGATGTTTATTAGTAGTTTTTTTTTTTTTGAAGTTGTATTAGAGGAACGGAAAAGATTATAGTCATATTACAAATTATGAAAGCTGGAAATTGAAGGCAGCTATCTATCTATAAATTATGAGATAGAGCTACGGGATATTTACCACTTTGGAATATGGAAATTTAGAAGACATTGGGAAATTTTTATGAGGGTTATGTTACCAAGAGTTTGCGTTGTAACTGCCATTGTGCAATATTATACGCACATCGATTTGAATCTCGATAAATTTTTTGGATAGACCAATTATCAAAACTCTTTAGATTTGGCAAGATGTCATCTATAATTGGTTGCATTATCCAATCAGTGGAGGGGTTGTGCATAGGGGTGTAAGAAACTCGGTCCGGATCGATGGATCAGACTGGCTATCCCGGACTGGACCAAACCGAATTTCTTCATTTCTCTCATCTTTCTTTCTTTTCTTTTCTTTTCTTTCGTTCTTTATACATATAAAACGTTCTTACTTTCTTTATATATAGAGAGTTTGAGGACGGAGAGGGAGAAGAGTAACCATCCATAATGGTCATTCACAATAATAGAGGAGCAAAACGAGAGACATGAAGCGATAGGGGGATACACCGCCCTCCCTCCCCCCCCTTTAAATTTTCATACTACTCCCTCTTGAATGATCATTCATAAAGAATTTGCATATATAAACATTGCTAAGAAAAAACTCAATAGGAAGAAAAACTAATAGTAAAAGAAAAACAGTACAGTATTCTTATGTACGACTAAATACTTTAAGATTGCCTCATTAAAACCTTGCAAACGAAAACTCAATGGGATAAAACCTCAGCAAAGGAAAAAGAGTACAATCAACACAAGTCTTAAAGACATTTACTTCTCTTAAAAAGTGCATGACGAAATATCTTTAAGTTTTCGCATTCTAATATTCTGTATAATTTTCTTGAATGTCGCAGTTGATAATACTTTTGTGAATAAATCTATCAAATTATCACTTAATCGTATTTACTTGACATCAATTTCACATTTCTCTCGAAGTTCGTGAGTATAAAAGAATTTAAGTGAAATATGTTTAGTTTTGTCACATTGATATATCATTTTCTGATTTGAGTGATACAAGCAGTATTATTTTCGTATAAAATTTATTAGACTATCATTGATCACGGAAAGACCACACTTTTCTTGGCTATATTGAATCACTAATATTAGCCAAATATATTCTCAACTTGTTTCATGAATTACAATGATCTCGAAGTGATTTAAAGATGTGGCAGATAGTGTTTTCTTGACAGATTTCAATGATATGACAGTATTTCTATAAGTAAATAAATATCAAGTTTGAGATCTACCTCTGTGTGGATCTGAAAGATAACCTATATCTACATATCCAATCAATTGTAGACTTGATCCACGTTGATAAAATAATCTCATATCAACTGTACTATGAAGATAATGAAAGATACGTTTAATACCATTTCAATGCCTTTGAATTGGTGTAGAACTATATCTTGCAAGCAGATTAACTGAGAATGTAATATCAGGTCGTGTGCAATTTGTAAGATACATTAAAGTCTCAATTGCACTAAGATATGGTATTTCAAGGCCAAAAATTTCTTCATTGTCTTCATAAGGACGGAATGGATCATTGTTCACATCAAGTGATCGAACAACCATTGAAGTACTCAGGGGATGGGCTTTGTCCATATAAAAGTGTTTCAGAACTTTCTCTGTATATATGGACTGATGAATAAAAATTTCATTTGGTAAGTGCTCGAGCTGCAGGCTGAAACAAAGTTTTATTTTTCCAAAATCTTTCATTTCAAATTCATTCTTTAAATATATAGCAGTTTTTGTAATATCTTTAGAAGTTCCCACAATATTTAAATCATCAACATAAACCACAATAATGACAAATTCGGATTCTGATTTCTTAATAAAAACACATGGGCATATAAGATTATTCTCAAATCTTTCTTTTAATAAATATTCGCTTAGGCGATTATACCACATGCGTTCGGATTACTTTAACTCATATAAAAATCATTGAAATTTGATAGAGTATATACCTCTAGATGTACTTATAAATGCTTCGAACATTTTATATCTTTCAAGGATTTTCATAAATATGTCATGGTCTAAGAATCTATATAAATATGTAGTGACTACATCCATCAACCGTATATTTAATCCTTTTGTAACAATCAGACTAATCAAAAATTTGAATGTGATTGCATCCATAATAGTGGAATATATTTCCTCATAATCAATTCCAGATTTCTGCAAAAAACCTTGTGCGACAAGTCGTATTTTGTACCGCACAATTTCATTTTTCTTATTATGTTTTTGTACAAATATTCATTTATATCCAATAGGCACTACACCCTTTAGTGTTTGGACAACATGTCCAAATATCTCTCGCTTTATTAGTGAGTTTAATTCAGTTTCAATAGCTACTTTCTATTTTGGCAAATTATTTCTACGTCAACATTTTTCGATATTCTTTTACTCACTTTTTTCATTACTTCTGGTAATGTCAAGGACTATTTTATATAAAAATATGTTGTCGACAACAGTTTTATTTCTATTCAGAATTTCTCCAGTATTTATAAAATGTATTGAGATCTCATTATTTTTAGGTACACATTCCTATTCAAGGAAAATATTTCATGAAACACATTTTCAGGAAGTCCATTTTCAGGAGATTTTGGAATAGAATATTTGACCCCTTTAGAAGCATCAATTATACTTGTAATCTGTATTGTGGATATGGGTTCTTTAAGAACACCAAATTCATTTTGTATCATTTTCTTTCGAAGAGTTTTGTATTTTGCACTAATAGGTCTTCCATACTTCAGGTATGTTTTAGACTCACCTATTATTGTTTTGACAACTTGTCATTCAGGAATTTCAATCATTGCTGGAACATTAACAATATAAATATATAATTTTACTATATTTTGAGTATCAGTAAATACATCCGGTAATTGATGTGCAACATTTTGCAAATGAATAATTTTCTGAACATTTAGTTTACATTCATTTGTAGGATGATCAAATTGAGATATGGCTTTATTATCCCAAATAATTTCTTGTCGTACTTCAGACACTGACTTTTCGTTACCCAATAATGAAAAAGTAGATTCGTCAAAGTGACAATTCTCAAAACATACTTTAAACATATCTCATGTAAAAGGCTCAAAATATCTAATAATAGATGGAGAATCAAAACCAACATATATCCCAAGTTTAAGTTGAGGGCCCATTTTTGTACGTTATGTATGTGCAATTGGATCATATACAGCATATCCAAAAGTACAAAGATGAGAAATATTTAATTGTTGATCAAATCCTAACTGTAATGGAGAATATTTATATTATGCAGATTTTCTAATTTGAATTAATGATACTACATGAAGTATAGCATGTTTTCAAGCAGAAATATATAGTTTTGATTTCATAAAGGTCTAACAATTAGCTGAAGCTTTTTAATCAAAAATTCAGTTAAATCATTTTGAGTGTGTGTATGGGCAAAAATGTTCAACATCTATTCTTATTGACATGCATTGATCATCAAAATTTTAAAACGAAAATTTACCTGCATTATTCAATCGAATGATTTTAATTAGATATTCAGAAAATTATGCTCGTAATTTAATTATTTGAGCAAGAAGTCTAACAAATGTAATATTTTTAGTAGAAAATAGACAAATATGTGACTATCTACTTGATGCATTATTAAAAACTATAAAATATCTAAATGATCCACTTGATGGATGAATAGGCCCACATATATTCCTGTGAATTCTTTGTAAAAAAGATGAAGATTCAACAACGACTTTTGAATGAGATAATTTGATAATCAACTTACTTTAAGAACATACAAAGCACAGATATTCATTGGGTAAAAGAATCTTTTAATTTTTTAAGGGCTGTCCATGCGAATTATCAATAATTTGTCTTATCATTATTGATTATGGATGTCTAAGGCGATCATGTCAAGTCATAAATACTTTGGTGTCAATGCACTTCTGGTATATTACCATATATGATTAAATTGTTCTCATCTTCGTATAATATAATTCAGAAGAGAGAGCAGACAGTTTTTCTAATACGAGTTTCTGGTCCAATATTATTTTAGTAATGAGAAGATGTTATTTATTGACTTTTTTGGTAGTTTCAATATAATAATCATTACGATGTATATCTTTGAAATTCAATAAATCTCTTCTAGATTGTGAAGAAAATAGAGTATCATCAATATAAAATTTAGTGCCATTAGACAATACAATATAAGGTCTTTCGGAGTCCTCAATTAAATTTGATGAACCTGATATAATATGGACATAGGCTTTACTTAGTATTAGATTTTGAAAATATTTCTTATCTTTGAGAATTGTGTGAGTTGTAGTATTGTCAGTCAAACACATATATTTATCATTTAACTTAGAGATAAAAGTTCATCCGTGTGATCCATGATTTTACAAAGAATAAATATACTTGCAGGCAGGCTTGTACAGTCCACTTTCACATGAACAGTGTTTTTACTGTTCACATGAATAGTAAAAATACTGTTCATGTGAGAGTGGACTGTACAAGCCTGCCTTGTATTTAGCAGTGCTCTTCTACAAAATATACAAAATTTTCATTATAAATATTAAAAAATTCTAAAGAAAATACATTAATTAGGTGGAACACTTCCATCTCTAATAAAGTGATCAATTCTATTATTAGGGTTTTTAAAGAAATCAAAAATATCAAGATGAGTGATATTTATATTTAATGAATCATCTGATGGTTCTACTAAATTTGTTTCAAATTTTTTATTCTTTCCTTTTATAGATGTTTGACATAAATTAGTCAAATGTCTGGTCATATGATAAGTACGTGATCAATATACAGTTATACCACATCTATAGCACACTTCTTCACATTTCTTTGAAGAATTATTTTGGGGGCTTTTACCCATATTTGAGTTGTACCACTTCTGGTGATACGGTATATTATTGTCCCTTTTAATATAGTCACTTCTGAGAGCAATATTTTTATAGTTTCTCCTATCACGTTTACGCCACCGATTTCTTTGAAAAGATGCACCATTCGCTTTTGGGAATGATACAAATTTAGTACCCTTCACTTTAGGGAATGATGTTGAATCAGTAGGACATGACTGTTGATTTTTTAATAAAAGCTCATTATTTTACTCAGCTACTAAAAGATAAGATATAAATTTAGAATATTTCTTGAATTTTCGGTCTCGATATTGCTGCTGCAGAAGCACATTCGAGATATGAAAAATAGTATGTCTTCTCTAATATGTCATCATCAATGATTTTCTCACTGCATAATTTTAGTACTGAATTGATTTTAAAAAATACGGATTTATATTCACTAACACTTTTAAAATCTTGCAACCTCAAGTACAATCATTCATAACGAGTTTTTGTGAGGATAACAGTTTTCTGGTGTTCATATCTCTTCATTAAATTATTCCACAAAATGAAAGGATTTTTCACTATAAGATACTCAATTTTTAATTGTTCGTGAAGATGGTGGCGAAAGAAAATCATTATTTTAGCACGGTCCTACAAGGACGCTTGATTTCTTTCTTTTATTGTTTTTTCCAGAATCATAGCATCCAGATGAATTTTAGTATCAAGAATCCATGATAAATACTTTTTTCTAGAAATATCAAGAGTAACTAATTTAACTTTATAAGATTCGACATTTTCTACATATATAAATAGTAAAATAAATATGTGTATTTCAAAATATATTTATAAAATCATACAGATTTTATCAAGTAATAATCAACAATATAATATTCCATATTCATCTCAAAGTCTACAAATAATATATTAAAAAACTTATTTGAAGAAAAATACCACTAGTTTTAAAATTAGTAGAACCGTCGTACTAATAACATGTTATAAAACTAAAAGGAAATTACTATTACAATAAAATTTATAAGAGAAAATATTTAGAACTCTTATAATTCAAAAACTCTTATTTAGAACTGAGTTTGGAGACGGGGATGAGGAAGAGTGACCATCCACAATAGTCATTCACAACAATAAAAGAGAAAAAAGATAGACATGAAGCGAGTGGGGGGCATACACCACTTCCCCTTTTTGACTTTTCATACCAAGTATTAATCTATTAGTATTATAAATTTATATTATAAGAGTTGTAGTATAAAATAAATTATAATATATATGTATGGACCCTCTTGGACTGGACCGAATAAAACCGGTCCATTACTTTCCTAAACCGGACCGGACCATTTACATCCCTAGTTGTGCGAGACAATTGACTGCACCACTTGTTGTGAGTCCCCTCGAAGATTAATATTTTTTTTATTTTCTGAGTTTCGCCTCATGTATGCCTTAGATTTGTGCTCCTCCTTTTGTATAGCAAGACCTGTAGGTTCAATGATGAGAGCAACCTATTCACTCAGTTGTAGGATGTGTCTTAGCTTTAATCTTGTGCGAAGAGAGTTGTGGTTTGTCTTCCATAGAAAAAGTTTCGGATGGTCTTAAAGTTTTAGTTTCCATGACCCTTTCCATTTCAGAGGGTTTTAATGCACTGGATGTGGGTCTCGGTGGTGACTGGGGGCTGCATATGTTGTCTTCACAGAGTGTTTCCTCGATGTATGAAAATTCCAAATAAGATTATCCTCTTGGTGGTGATATTTGATGTCGAAGAGAGATTTTTAGGATTTCTTGGGCATATTCCTCACTAAAGAGGGTAGGAAGCAAGAGAGAGTTTCATCTTCTAGACTTCTCTAGAACGAGCTCAAATACCACTATATTGCTGTCTCTCCAAGAAAGGTTAGGATTTGGAGCAAGTTTGAAGTGCTGGATAATGAGAAACTAGGGATCAAGCCAAATTTTTATGGAATAACCATTATTGATTTTATGGTAGCAACCATCTCAAATCACGTCTTTGGTCTTGAGGAGAATTTTCCAAAATAGTGAGTCATTACCTTTGGAGTAACTTGCAGAAATTGAGCACTCCTCAAGTATTTAGCAATTAGATGACTGCACCACATATTGTTTGTTTTGGTCATTTTGACTCAGGAAAATTTAGAAAGGAGTGGTGAATTTAGAATATTAATTTGTTTGAGTCTAAGACCACCCATAGATTTGGGGGAATAGATGTTTTTCTAGAAGATTGTCGTATGGGGGTTGCTCGAATTCATGCCCCCACCATAATTTTCTAAAACTAGGATCAATAAGCATTGTGGTCTTTTTTGGGGTTATTACTGAAGACATGACATAAGTGAAAATAGAGCTAGCAACAACTTCGATTAATGTTGTCCTTTCGGCTTAAGAAATGATTTTTGACTTCCATCCTTATAGCTTCATTTGGATTTTCTCAATAATGTTGGAGAAAATATCATTTTTTCCTCCCCCACAAAGAGTGGGAGACCTAAGTATCTGAGCTTTGGGATGAATTCTTGAGGTTCAAAATATTTTTTAGCATGTTTCTTTTGTTGGGTTGAGTGTTCTTGCATAAATGAATCGAGGACTTTAAATGATTTATTTTTTGGCTAGATTAAGAGTAATAAAGTTCCAGAGAAGGTACGAAGGCATTGGTAGTTTGAGTAGTGGCTTTGCCAAGTAAAATTAGGTCATTTGCAAAGAGTAGGTGACTAAAGGAGAATCTATTTTTGGATATCTTAATGCCTTTGATATTGCCTAGAGCTTCCTCTTGAAGGATTAATCTCGAGAGCACTTCACTCTCAAGAATGAACAAGAAAGGAGGTAAAAGATCATTTTTCCTTTTGCATGAGAAGGAATAATGAAACTAGAAAGGGATCCATTAAAGATGATAGAATAAGTGACTATGGAAAGGCATTCTTTTATCCAATTGGTACAAGTCTTGTTGAAATCTAAGGCTATGAAGATTTGACTAATAAATCTCCATTCCATAAAGTTAAAAGTCATCTTCATATCAATTTTTGCAACTAAACCTCCATTGAGTCATCTTTTCTTTTTCATGAAATAAAAGATTTCTTGAGCAATGATAATATTCTCATGATTAAGTCTGCCTGACACAAATGCTTTTTGAAAAGGGGATATCATGTTAGGAAGGACAGTCTTGAGTCTGTTGGTTAGGACTTTAGCAATTATTTTATAACAAACATTTAAAAGTCTTATAGATTTGAAATGATATAGCTCACTGGGGAGATAATTATTGGAACTAGAGCTAGGTTGGCGTGGTTGAATTCTTTAATAAGTTTGCCATGAATGATGAAGTTTTTTACTAATGCAATGAGATTTTTTTAATAATGTCCTAGCAATATTTATAGAAAAGGTCTGTGAAATCATCTAGGTCAGGAGCTTTTGTGGAAGGAATTTGATTGATAGTGATTTTTATTTTTTGGTCAGTGGAGATGACACACAACATTGAGTTATCTCTCTCCAAGATTTTGTTAGAAAAAGTTTTTCAAAATCTGTTGGGAGATTAGGATTGGTGGAGGTAGAAGTTTGCTGGAAATGCTCAATAAGTTTGGATCTGGTAATTGAGAGATTTGAGCACCATTGGTTTTTGTCCACTTTAATATTATCAATGTTGTGTCTACAACGCTTAATAAGAGTGGAAATATTTTGTGTTCAAATCAATAGTGGTGAGCCAAGTATTTTTGGACTTTTGTCTCCAAAGAGATTCCTCTCTTTTGAGTTGTTTATTGAGGCATTTTTGGAGATTTTCTTCCATGTTGGAGGTAGGATTTTCAAGAGGTTTACTGTGGGCAGTGCTAAGTGCAGCAGTGAGTTCTCTAATGGACAACTGAATGTTCCCAAAGACATATTTGTTCCGAACTTTAAGGCCAACTAGGTGGCTTTTAGTTTCTTATAGAGGATGTAAGAAGCTTCCCTAAAAAGTAGACTTCTAGGCTTTTTCAACCACTATGGAACTAGAAGGGCCACGAGTCTAAAATTCTTCAAATTTGAAAGTTTTGAGTGAGTTTTTTGAATTTAAGGTGTCAGGAAGGATTAGAGAATGGTCCAAGATGAGTCTGGGGAGATTTGAGATCTTAGTTTTAGGAAATAAAGAATTCCATGATAAGTTGGTTATCCCCTTATCCAATCTTTTCCAAGTTTTTCCTCACCTTTATCTATTGTTTGCCGAGGTGAATTTTGGACTTGAGTAGCCTAAGTCAAAGTATCCATTGTTCTCCATGAATAGTTGAAGAAATTTAGGGTTTGAAGAATTGGAAAGTGGCCTTCCTCCCGTCTTCTCATGTTGAGACAAAACACTATTGAAATCTCCTAAGGCTAGGGTTAAGCCATCGAACAAGTCTGAACTCCTTGAAAAATTCTTCAGAAGTTATTTTTTTTTCTCTATTCTTGCTGGAGAGAATATTACGTTGAGCAATCATAGCACGAGTAAGATCCGAGTAGATTAACAAGCTAATTATATTGCTAGAGTTAAAAAAAAAAATCAGCTTCAATACCTGGCCGATACAAAACTAAAAAACCTCCCTACTTTCCAGTAGGAGGAAAGTTTATGAAATGGGAATAACCTAGCCTATATGCAATATTAGTAGCGTCTACATTAAGTAACAGAGTTTCACAAATGCATATAATATCAAAATTAAATTATCTTATATTGGCCCTTAAAGAGCGAATTGCACGGGCACCGACTATGCCCTTACAATTCCAAGGGAAAATCCTTATAGCGACTTTGGTGGTAGTTCAAACTCTGCCACTATAGTCGTTGGATTGAGAGAGAAAAGTGTCATGATGGGAAATTTGAGATCATCACTAGAGGCAGTGGGCACCGTCTTCTGGTAAGGCTTGAAACAACTTTTCTTCAAGCTACGTAGCATCACTTTCTTGGTCTTGTTCTCCATCTTGACCATTTAAATAATCGAAATCCCATTAGTCCCCTCTAGTGCTGTTGAAATTTGGTCCTCAAAAAGTCCTCCGGAGTGTCCAAACTCTCCTCATTGAAAGGCACATTGAGGTAGCACTTTTTCATAGAGTTTGGAGATGAGCTATTCCCCTGATTTAGTCCATTTCTCTTCTTTGCAGGCCCAAATTTAGATTGAGTTTGCAGGTGTGCTAGACTTGAAGCGTGGTTGGTCTAGTCTACTGCTTCAGGAAACACTGGTGTAGATGGAACCCCCTGAGCTTTGAATGGGCAAACGAGCCTAGGATGGTTGGGCCATTGTATTTTTCTCCCCAATATGTGCCTCAATTTTTGTTAAAAAATGATGCCACAAAAAAGTAACTATTGTGGCATGTTCTTACTTTGGAAAATGGATATTACCTGGAATTCATGATAGTTACTTTTGATTGCTTTTCTGTGGGTACTGCAACAATGTTTTCCAATTATAAATTTGCTTAATTGGGATTCTAGATAGTGATGATGATGATGGAGAAGAGGATGAATTTATAGAATTGAGAAAGAACCTACCAGATTCGTCTGTATAATTGTTAGAAAAAAGTTCCATGAAATGGCCATCATACAAGTAATTGTTCCCTTGTAAATTGAAACAAAAAGGGAAAGAAAGGAAAATCATATGAAAACGTACTAAAAAATATGGATTCGAATTTGATTCATAGCTAACTACTGGTCCATGCACAATATCTTTCCAGTCGACCAACCATGTGAGGAGGAGACGGGCTGCATCGCTATCTCGTCTTCTCCACTTGATGATGACATTACAAAAGAGAATCATGTACCTCCCTAATAGTATTTGAGAAAACATCCCAAGTCTCCTTCCAGGCTTCCACCTTCTGTCCAAATTTACGTTCAAATTCTGAGCTGCACTCAACTGGCCCATGTGCTAATAATAGCACCATGATTGATTTATTTCTCATATTTTAACCTACTTGAAAATCAGTTAAATTTCCACATCTACCCAAATTCTCCTTTTGGGTGGGTATAAGCGCAAAATTCAAAGGAATAATCCAAGTTTCCCACAGAATCTTCACCATAAATTTTGTTCATTTTTGGGTACAGTATGTTGGATCTGACCGTCGAATGTCAGATCTAAAATCAAGGACGAGGGGCACGGTAAATCTCCTTCAAGTCGTTGCCTTTTGCCAAACCTTTAACCAATCATCCTAAAGACACTCGAGCCAATAAGCTTCAGCTTCCCCAGTGATTTGGAAAATAGAGGGACTCAGAAATTGAGATGGCCACCAATCTTGGAAGTACCAGGTACCCTTTCCCGTTGGCCTTTCTGTTCCTCGTATTGTTGCAAATCAGAGTCTTCTGTTACCAATACAAGGTTGGAGATTTAGATGCTTGGGGAATACCCACTTCAGCAAAACCACAAATTTACGCACAATGGTCCAAGTACCACACCTTCAGAATCGGAGATTCTCTCTGTAAGTTTCTGATAACCCTCTTTCTTTCCAATCCACTAGTTTCTCATTCCTAAACAACAAGAATGAATAAGTGGTCATATTGTTCATGTTCAAACTCATTTCTGTTCTTATTTGTTCAGTATTTTTATACCCACCAAGTCAAGATTCTTTGATACAAGTCGGGGAAGAATCCTACAACAGCTGCAACCTGAAAGATCCAATCTTGTACATGAACAATGGCAACTCTCTTTTCAACATCACCACCCATGGGGACTTTTACTTTACCAGTGGAGTGCAGGGCAACTGCGAAAAGAAGCAAAAGCTCCACATTTTTGTGATTTCAGGCAATGGATCTGCATATTTTCCTTCCTACGGTCCCAGCGCATTGCCAGAGACGTCATCCTCTTACCCCACTGTTTTTGGTACAATCCCACAACCTCCTTCCTCTTCCTCTTCCCCTCCTCCTCTAAGCTATCCGGTCTTCATGGCTGCCCTCACTGGATTCTCTGTATTTCTACTTGTTGGCGGCATCATGTTAGGAACATAATTTACCCTCTTTCAGATCCCAACTGAGTAAGATTCTTCTACATATGTTCCCCACTTGGTATTATTTTGACGTCGACATATTGGTTAATATTAAATTTTTGGGGTAACAAATTTAATAGGAAGACGTCGTTCAAAGAAGAGAGCGATCGAGAGCATCAATGAACTGTAAAAAAATATCACTCTCTTTTGATCTTTTTCTTTTTCTTTTTTTTTTTTTGAAAAGAGACCTCTGCATATTATTAATAAACATCAGTCACATACAGTATTACATGATTTCTCCTTCTGATAGTATGAATGATTTCAACTCACTACTACAAGATTTTTGGGTTTTAGCCACGAACGGTAGTTGTGGCGAAAAATAGCATTTTCGTGGCTAAAAACTTTTTCCCACCAATTCATCTCGTGAGACGTCCGTGGCATATAATTCGCGGTAAAAGAGCATTTTGCCACGGACCATACAATTCCGTGGCAAATAGTTATTTTTCCCCACGGCATTTGTTGTGGTAATAGCCAATTTTACTCGCAGGAATAAAATTTAAAAATGCAATAACCCTATGGCTATTATTCTTTTGCTACAAAATCTTGTCGTGGCTAATAAGTTTGCACTATGAAACAATCGTACTAAAAAAAAGTTTGCCACCAAACTATCTCTTTTCAACTTGTAACTAATATTCTTTTACCACCAAATCTAATCGCATGCCCTTCTATACGCCCACAGAGAAATTTCATGGCAAAAAATAACCTTTTGTGGGCAAAAGTATTTGCCACAAGTTTTGTTCACGACAAATACTAAAATATTTTAGAAAAAAAATATATAAAAATAATTGTAGAAATCATAAAACTACTTCTATAAAATAATTGTAGAAATCATCAAAACAGAATCTGAATAATGAAATGAATATAGAAGATGTAACATAATCAATTAGAGGAAATGATAGAGCTAAATCTACAACATAAACTATAACAGAACTCAAATTGCCTAAACCAAAACATAGCAGAATTAAATCTACAACATAAACTATAACAGAACTCAAATTGCCTAAACCAAAACATAGCAGAATTCTATTCTACCTAATCAAGCCTGGTTAAAGATCTCATCTTCATTTCACCAGCTTTCTCATTTATATGTTTTTTTTTTCCAGAAGTACAATCACCTCCTTAGGTAAAATAAAGACAATAAAAGTGATGAAAGTCCTACTGGGAGTTGAACCCAGGTCGCTGGATTCAAAGTCCAGAGTGCTAACCACTACACCATAGAACCCTATAATTTGTTTGTGGGCATTCATGTGCTTTTCCCAATAGCTCTTCCATCCTTCTTTTAAAACAATCATGGGAAACTATGACTATAAAAGTAATGAAACTAACATTGTTATGCTATTTAGAACCAGAATGAATGAACATAAAAATGTAGTAATGCTATTTAAAATTTACAAGTAGGCAAATCTCTCACCCAAGTCTTTTGCAAAATACAGAGCAATCAAATAAATCACTAATATTTGTTATTATTATTAGTTATGTTAAAAGGATCAAGTATATATATAGCAGCAACAAAATGTAAAGCATAGCAGCAAGATACCTTTTCCAAAAAACTTTTTCATACACAAACAATTCACTTCACAGTAAATGTAATGCATACCAACAAGAAAATCATAGATAAACAACATGGGAGAGGCAGTCAAAGCAACCCATAAGTAATTAAAATTTACGATTTGAGTTAAACATGACACAAAAGATAACTCAAAGATTACCCACCCATAGTTCTCCCTGCAAAGGAAAATTAAGGAAAATTACCCACCCATTATTCTGGTCCTGTTTGTTTACCAAAAAAATTAAGTAATAATCAATATAAAAAGGCTCCCCTAGTTAACATAGATACTTCACTTATGCTATCTTCTAGATTGGTTTCTTTTTTATTTTTTTTGTAAGTAAAAATAAAAGGTTGGGCTTGCTATCAGAATATATATATATATAGCATTAATAATATCTTATAATTCACAATCATCAACATGAAATCAGAAAATCCTAACAGAAAATATAACACTGTTAGAGAAGAAAATCCTAACAGATGAGGATGCATAAGAGTTTTCGACAACTAAGATCAATCTGAATTTAAAGACACATTTGAAACTAAACATTATCTACAAATGTTTAACAAGCTTCAAAGCTAGCAAACAATACAAGCACTGAAAAGTTGATAACAGACTGCATAAAAAGCAATGTCATGGAAATTTACAGACTGCATGCAACTCTTCACATTCTCTACTAACAGACTGCAGAAAAATAAGTTACAGTTTAGACGATAACAATTAATTGTTAAGAAAATAAAACTAACCAAAAATAACTTAATAATTCAAAACTTTTAATGAAAATTTTGATCCTCACAAATGCAGAAGTTAAAACAACCAATGTCAATAGAAAGTAACAACCATAAGATGAAATTAGCACAATATTATACTTGATGAACAAGAAAGAAAGAACTATACTTTGGGGATGCAATGGACTGGTTGAAGCAGTTTGTTTTGGCTACTCCGTTTTGGGGCTTCAACTAATCCAATGCATCCCCATTTTACTGCACTACACAGTTTAATCAACTGCACTGGATGTATACTCACAAAAACATAATTTTAAAGCAACATCATGAAAAAAAATTAAACTGGAGCTGACTTTAATTATTTTTTAAAAAAATAATTAATTCAAGAGAAATCAACAACACCAGACTATCTCTTCACATCATTTTTCTAAGCTTGCAACATTTTCCAAAACTACCTGATAAAGTAAACATACTAAGTTCAGCTAACAGTGACATATAGACCAAGTTTTTACCAATGCACTAATGGTTAAGTTGCAATTTTTTTTCTATCTTACAAGAGCTTGCAACACCGAAACTAAGGGAAACAAAAAATGATGCAAGAGCTTATGTAACTCAGAAACACCTTCCATCGCTTCAAAAACTATTCTAGAGTTCCTAACATTAAATAAGTAAAATGAAAGTGTGTGATCCGAAGCAATGGAGAAGGAATCTTGGCTGGAAGTAAATCAAAGTTTTCAGAGTAGCCCTAGTTTTCCATTTCGTGTATAACCAAAATCACCAAAAATGAAAACCAAAATGCATAAGTTTACCCATGTTTATCACTGATGAACCCTACATTCAACCACAATATCAAAAGTAGAGATCGGGAGAGACACAAACAGAGAGAGGAAACGGAGCTAGAGAGAGAAATAGTACCACACTCAACCCGGCGCAAGGAAACCAAAAATGGATCATCCCAAATACTAAAAAATCCAAGGAAAATTGTGGGGCTTACCTGGAGGCTCGGCAGAGGCGTCTCAGGCGGCTGTGCGTAGCGGCAACACTTTACTTAACAGAACCCAAATCGCTGAAACCCTAGACACAGAGACAGACAAAGACAGAGAGCGAGCGAGAGAAATATATTTAGGGATAGTGTAGGAGAGAGGCGACGAAGAGGGAGAGAGAAGTATTCTCACCTGAGACGGCATCGTTGAGCTCATGTGCGGTGGATGATACTCGGCTAAGGGAGGAGGAAAATCATGGGAAGAGAAAGGAGAGGAAGGGTATGCTGCCGTGCGTGGCGAAAGGCCGGCGTGTGTAGAAGAAGAAGAAGAAGATTATCCAGCGATTTCGCCGGCTGTGAGAACCCTAGAACCAAAAGAGAGAGCGAGATGGAGGGGGGATACGGGGATCGAAACAGAGAAGGGGGGGAATACGGGGATCGAAACAGAGAAGGAGAAGGCTGGCTGGTTAATTTGGGTGTTTAGGTTTTTAATGTGAACCCTTAGATCATTTTCAAGTCTAATCCAACGGTAATCATTAAATATAAATTAAACTAATTAAAATAAATAATTTAAAATATTAATATCATATCATAAAAAATTAATTGTAATTTATAATTAATTTTAATTTATAAAAGTAGTTATCTTTTATTATTAAATAAGTGATAAAATTAAAATAATATTTTATAATTATATTATTATTAAATATTAAAATAAAATGTATAGTAATCTAGAATACTTATTTGCCATGAGAAGACATCAATGCAAAAAGTAAATTTAAATGTTAGTTGTATTTGTCACAACTTCAACTCGTTGCAAATGGTTGCTTGTCCGGATGGGAAATCGAGGCAAATTGAAAAACGCTTTTTCCACGGATGAAATTTGTCACAATAAGAAGTATTCTTCATGAGCTCATATCGTGGGAAAAAAATTCGTGATAAAAAGTGATAAATGTTGTAGTAAAAATTAACCTTGTGGCAATAACTTCTTTTCTCGTAGTAAATTATTTTTTCTTACCACTTTTTATCCACAACAAAAAAATCGTGGCAACAAGTACTATTTTATTGCCACAAGCATTTTTGGTCCCAATAAATCACTTTTTGCCATGATCGTATGTCGTGGAACAAAAAATTGGTGGTAAAAACCCCAATTTCTTGTAGTGACTGGACCACCTTCAATCCAAATCATCTCAGTAGGGAAAGTAAAAGCTAAATTAGCTAACATAAGAGCTACAATATTAGCCTCCCTATTAAATAAAAACAGCTTTCCTACAGGATCCATCTTTTAACCATCTTCTAACATCTTCAATAACGTTGCCAAATGGAGCATATATCTCTTCATTGCTGTTTGCTGCCTTGACTATGGATAGAGCATCCCCTTCCAGAATTACCTTAGTGCATCCTATCTTATTACAAAGTTGCATAGCCCTTCTCATAGCCAACGCCTCTCCCACTGCTCTATCTTGAAGACTAGTCACTTTTGAGCATAAAGCAGCCATTATCTCTCCCTCTTCATCCCTTACAATTACTCCTATCCCCACTTCATTTCATTGTTTTTAAAATTACAAGTAAAAAGATCGACTAAAATTCAAGAAATAATTTAATTTTCAGACAAATCATATAGGCTAATTCTATATTTAAGCCTGAATAAAATTCTGCGTTTATTCCTCCTCATGTCACTTTTACATCCAATTCATTAGAGGCCAGTTGCCTTAACCTCGTATAACATTTGAATTTTGGTCACCAACTTTCTCAAGAGTTGATCAAGAATTATATATGTACGAATTGAACATGACAGAAATTACATACACAGAAATGACAAATTGGTTTCTTTTTCCCCATCTCAATAAACAACAGGGCAACCTTCTACCACAACTCCTTTGGCAGTTGGGCAAGTGGCCAAGGGACACCCATCAAGATCATTTCCCCACCAACTTAGGCTAATGTCCTCCAACCCCAAGCAAAAATACAGAAGCACCCCCATAAAGGCAAGGCCAGCATCGAGTGCCCCAGACAGAACATAATTGTGGCGCCGCCACCAATCCGGCATATATCTATATGCCACAAATCCAGACAGAAAACCTGCGATAACCCAAGTAGTGTAATTTACTGCAGTCGCCGGCGGCATATATCCGGTGGCGCCAATCAAGATCGGCATGTTGATGAGCCTGATCCATTCTTGTTGTGGGTAAGCTTTTGCTGCTAACCAGACAAGAATAGGAGCAACTGCTCCACCTAGGAAGAACCAGTTAATAGCCTCGTACGTTCCCAGGTCCCCAAAGATTCTGCGAGGTCCAATTAAACCCCATATTACAGATGCATCGTAGAACACAGTATCACTTGGACATGTCCACACCGATGATGTATCCTCGCATATGTCGGGAATGGTTTCCATCAGCCACCAAGCTGTGCCCAGATACACCAATCCAGCTATAAGGGTTCCGACAACCTGAGTGGAGGTCGAGAATCATAATTAAGAGTGATACAGAGAAATAAATTAAGAGGAAAGTGGGTTAACAGTGATGGTTGATATTGATGATGATTAAAAGAAGTAACCTGTGCCATGAACATTGTTCTGGGAGGGATTTTCATGTAGTGACCGAGCTTGAAGTCTTGCAGAAAGGTTATGGCCTGTGTCATACTTATGTATCCGTACACCTTGAAGCACATGTTAGCAACGGGATATCCCGGGTAGATATACCCAATTATATATTCGGTGATGATGTTCAAGCCTGGTGTCTGCATCAGAGAAACAAAAGTTAGTTTAGGTATAGTTTCCATTCGGGAATTGCTCACGCAGGCTTAAATAGTTTTATCTTTAAAACTTTCTAAAATTATAATAATATCTGTTTTGAAATAGTGCTTTTTTCTATTTAATTAAACACATCTATGAGTCTGCACGTGCAGTCTTCCCTTGAAGAATGCATATAGAATTTCTCGAGAAATATGAATATTGTGATGCCATTCATGCATGCAAAGATACTTAACAATAACAATAGACGACAGGGAAATGCAAAAGAAGTTTTGGTTTCAAATAAGCATCCAAATGTGAAAAGGAATCACCTGATTTGTAATAGCAGTGATGATTCCAATTGGAAGAGTGAAGGTAATGGCAATAGCACAGGCAAGTAAAACACCCCACCAAGGCAGCTGAAGTTGCTCATTGTAATACTCACAGGCAAATATTGTCAAGGCGATGTTTCCTATAAGAATAACCACAAACCACCACTCAGGGACTTGCTTATACTTCCTCATGAGTTTTGTGTGAATATCCATTGATTTCTCTTGAAAACTTGATTTGCTTTGCTCCCAAATTTCTCTGCATTAATTCACAGTTAAAACATAAACTTCAAAGTGCTGCCTCATCCGGAAAAGATGGACATGATAATATTTCATAAAGAGAAATACTCTAGTCACAAAGTGATTACACAAAAATAATCTTATAAATTGATGTAGTTTGATATGATTTGTCAGATTGTAAAATTACTTTTATTATAAAATAAATCTAAAGAATCACATGAAATCACGTCAGTTTGTAAGATTATTTTTATATAATTTCTTTATGACTGTATCACTCATCTTTCATAAAACTTGTTAGGTACCTTCCATGGAAAAGCGCAACATGTGTAACTGTAGCAGTAAGTGCAGCAAAACCAACACCATATGTCATTGCAAAAAATGTGCTGAGGTAAAGAGGCCCTTCACGTTCATAGGCCTCAAGGTCAAGGTGGAAATTAGAGTCAATGATGGATGTAATATTGTACTCTTGGCCAGTTGAGGTGAAGAGATCGTCAGAGAATATTGGGAAGGTTTTGGCCTTGTAGACATTGAGCCAGTAGCATAAGGGTGTCAAAATGTACATGACAAAAAAGAATCCTGCAGCAACATTTGCTGTGGCAAACCATGGGCTTGCAAGTGGGCTTCCGAGGTAGGCAGAGATGGTGGACCAGTCAAGCCCAACGGCAGCGATTCCGAGCCCATAAAGACCGGAGCCAAGCTGTTGAGCCAGGACCGATTTGGGGAAAATCCAACATATCCAAGAGAGGGAAGTTAACATTTCGAAGAGGTAGCCTGGGAAGACATAATAAGCAAAGCTACAGATGAAGGCAATCAAGAAGAATTGGGTTCTAGTCAACCCACCTTTCCGCCGTTTTTCTTTCTCATGTAGAGCCCTGCAACAGCACATGCATCGCTTGATTAGTTAATCCTTTTTTTTTTTTTAATTTTTTGTAAGAAAGTATAGTATAGTAATTCAGATTTTATTAACCATTAAAAAGAAATTGATAAATGTTGATTTATTAACCATAGTTGCCAATGTTGATTGATTGGTACAGCAGCAGCTAAAGGTACAGCTAGCCACCGTTGTTCCAGTAGGAATGCTGAAAGTTAGGCGAAGCCAAAACTTTTGGTTCGAGAAAAGGAATCTACCCAGTTGAAAGTTCAACCGAAACTTCAAATAAGTCCAATTTATTCAATTTGGTGCAAACTTTAATGTTCAATGGTCTGAAAACTACGAGAATTTCTCACAATTTTATTTTCTAATATCACTTTGAATATAAAATATTTTTTAATTTAATTATTATTTAATGATTGTTCAAATACAAAAATCAATACTAATTTTACAAACTTTAAAATAAAAATATAAGTTATAATTTATAATATTTATATTCAACTTTTCTCTTTATTTTTTAAAATTCAATAAAATATCTCTACTCAAACTATTTTTCCGTTATTTGCAAAATTCTATCTTGTTTAAAATCTACCAGTTCAACCAAGACCTGAAAAACAATGAAACATAGAGCACAACCAGCTACCAAGACTTGAAAAACTGAAAATGAAAAAGCAAATAAATTAATAAATAAATAAATAAAAAACGAACTCTGGAGCTTGAGGGATATCAATGGATTCAACGTTAAATTATTATTATTATTATTATTATGGTTTTAAGATAAATTACTCCCTATTTTTAAAAACAAACTTTTTTTTATCCTTAAATTCTCAATTTCGATCCACTCTAAGTCAAATTACCTCTAATAAAAATGTCACGTGTAATGTTTATCAATGGCTATTTTCACGTGTCACAATGAATAAAAAATAAGAATATTAAACGAAAAAAAAAAGCATTGCAAGATTTGTAGGCTTATTATATACAAAAATAATATTTATAATCATGAAAAAATGCTATAATTATTTTAAAAAATCTACATAAAAAATTGACTTTCTAATTATATATCTTATTCTTTTTTAAAATAATAATTACACAACTTTTACGATTAACATGACTTTACATGAGATTGTTTTAGAATAATTCTACTCTTACATACGGCGGGTCCCGAATGGGATCCGCCGTGTTGTAATTTTTTTTCTTTTTTGGTCTATATATTTTTTTTCACTGTTAAATATTTTTAAAAAATTAAAAAAAATCACAATACTAATAAAATATATATCTTTAATCATCATATAAAAAAAAATTAATCTTACATTCGATTCCCGTTTGTAAGAGTAGAAGTACACGTTGTTTTATAAATTATACACAACTAACAGCCCAGAGTCCTGACCAACTGGTAGACCAAAAGGTAAAAACTCCTGATCTAAACTACGAATTTGCACTGTTGGAGAATTTCTTGGCCCATATTTTTTTTTTTTTTACAGAAAAACCCAAACTATAGTTGGGGTCCATTACGTGGCGAAAGATGAATCCATTCCCTTCCTAATGCAACCAAAACCTATCTGACTCTTCTCACTCATATTGGCAGCCCAAGCTCACCAGCAAGCTCGGATGTCAGCCGGAAATATGCCATATTTACACCGGAAAAAATGAGAACTACCCAAAAATAAATAAATAAATAAAAATACCTGAACAATGAAACTTGAACTAAATTTGCCGGCCACCACATAGCCGCCGGCTCGACCAGGTACTTCCTGAATATCCCAGCCCATCCAAACCCCAACACCTACCATTCAAACCCCATCAAAATCTGATCATGAATATATATATATATATATATAACATAATTTTTTTTTGAAAAAAAAAAAAGAAGTTAGATCCATAAGAAGTTCCCAAAGTAAATTATAATATTTCTTGAAGAACTAACCTGAGTTGTTATAACAACAAGCAAAGACACGAAGAAAGTGATGTGCTTCTTATAAAAAACCTTGACGACAGTAACAACATGAATGGCATAGACAGTTCCAGCCCCAGAATTGGCAAAGATTGTGATGAGAACATGCTCTTTGACATTGAAAGGGCCAGGGTTCAACGTGAACTCCCATCGGCTCCCTTTGAAGAAGACTCGGTCCGTTATCTTTGCTGCCATTAGTTGGCCAAGAGGCACCACTGCGATCTGAGCTGAAATGGCTGTGATTGTGAGCGGTTCGGTCCGGTACCAAAAGAACTGGTTGAGGAAAGATAAGAGAATGCACGAAAGGGCCCCTAAGACCCACATTCGAAACGTGAGTACCGGAAGCGACGGGTCGTCTGTGGTCGGTACAGTTAGAGCAACCTGTTTGACGGGTGAGTTTTCTTCCTGTTCTTGTGGCTCCTCGGATTTCAATTTTGATGATGATGATGAGGGTACTGCTGCTGGGTCATCATCTTTATCATCCTTCGATACTGAAAGAGCAAGATTAATTGAGAACAAGTAAACCAAAAGAAAACTTTACAACAAGGAATCAAAAGAAGTGATAGAGAGATACATATGGAAAATTATATGAGGAAGAGGCTTACTTAGAGGAGCACTGATCTCAGACGACGATTCTTCCATGATTTCTTCAAAGGTTCCCAAAATAGGGAATCTGTCTACCAAAGAATAGTATCGAGTGGTTTTTATATTTTTAATTTATAAGTACAGTAGAGGTATCAGAATCGAGGCAGAAAGGGACTCTAAAATGGTAAAAAGGAATCGTAAATTCTTGTGGGTTGCAGTTTTTTGGTGGGGTTATTGGGCCATGATATATATAATTAGGTTAGTTGTTGCAGGCTGCTGACCATTTCCGGTATGACCCTTTTTAATTGATTGATGCCTCTATTCACACACGTTGTGCTGAAGGCAGGGTTGAACAACCATATGAGGTCCGGTTTGGATCGGAAAATAATATGAATTTGAGATAAATTAAATTTATTTTTTAATAATATTATTATTTTAAAATTTTTAAAAAATAAATTAGAGTTTGAAAAATAAAAATTTGAATTTTAAAAAAATTATATTGAGATTTTTATTTTTTATAAAAAATTTTAAAAAAATATAATAATAAATTTAAGATAAATTAAGATAAATTTATTTCGCCTATAAATTCAAATATAGCTGGAGCCTTGACTGATACACAATTATCATGTGCTCAACATATATATGTGTGTCTATGAGAGAGAGAATCTTGCACAGCGGGTTTTCGATTTATAATTTTGGAGATGCACTCATATGCGGAGGAGTTGGATATATCTTGATTCAGTCATGTATTTTAGAATATTATATCATATTATAGAATATTGTCGTACATGGAATATTCTCTAAAGATGTGATATTTTGGCTAAGCCTTAATGGCATTAATTGTGTTTAGGTCCCGATTATATTTTCTTATTTACCATACGACTGTTCAACTATAAATAGGTTTTTCATATACATTGAACAAGAACACTTGAATATACACAGTTTTTTGTGTGTATATATATAGAGTAAACAAAATACACGTCTCTCATATGAGAGGAACTGGATATACCGTTAGTACAACTGTATTGTCTTATTTATTATGGGGCCCTTTCATATACATTGAAACTCGCTCATTATGCATTATTTTTCCGTACATAATTTTCTCACAATTAGCCAAAAAAGTAAACAGAGAATGAAAATGAGAGAGAGAGAGAGAGGTAAGCAAATACGTCCGATTTTTCAAGTGTCAGATTGTAATTACTGTTTTTTATAAATAAAATTAAATCAAGATCATTATTAAACATGTGAGTATGGTTTCTTCGCTAAAATATATATTTATGTCACGTACCTTTTCTGTTATCATACTTGTTAATAATTATTATATTTTAAAAAAATTACACTACATAATATCTACATATCATAGTATAATTTGATTGAAAAAATAAATTTTAAATTTTATAAATTAAAATTGTACCATTTTCTAGATATATAATACTGTAAAGACTTGCAAATATTACCTTTTATATAATTTTTTTGTTCCAAATAAGCGTTCAGAATAATTACCAGGAAGTGATATGGTCCTGGAATTGGAAAACACGGGTTTACCAAACAGGAAGGTATACTCGTGCAGAATGCCAGAAACACTTCCCACTGGCACTTATCCAATCTTACTATTTGTCACATGAGTTCCAACAACAAGTCGAAAGGGAGAAACGAAGACTTGGGGTTGGAGTCTGATACGCACCTACCTGGGAAATGGCAAAATCGTGGCACCAAAATTGCCAAACTTCTTTCAAAGTCCATGCTTGCATCATATGGAGCCACGTTGCGTATACCGTTTCCGTTTGTTTAAGGCTCCGATGCTGTGCTTGGCGGCTTGGATACGATTCACGAATCGAATCTTATCCTCTATTTTCTAAACATTATTATTAAAATATAAATATTTCATGTTTTTATTTAATTACTATCTAATTATTATAATTTTTACAAACTTTTAAATAAGGTAATTTTTTATACATCTCAACACAAAAAATTATAGTCTGATAATATACCAAATTTATCATATTTTTTAATCATTTTTAAAATCCAATAAAATACCTTAAAACACAAATTATTTCACTATTTAAAAAAAACTCATTTTATCTCAACATAAAAAAAAAAATTTGATACTACAACGCGCATAAGTAGACCTTTATATTTACAGAAATGATACTTTTACATACAAGATTTTTGATTGGAAATTCCGATTATAAGAATATGATTTTTTTTTATTTTTTATTTTTAATATAGTGATTAAATATATATGTTTTATTAATATTGTGATTTTTCTAAATTTTTTAAAAAATATTTTAAAATGATAAAAAATGTAAAAAAAAAAAAGAAAAAAAAAATTCAACTAGGTGGGTCCCGTTTGTGAGTGCAGCATCAATCTTACGTTCAACGGTTTAAGCTAGGCTTGTTCATCCAACTCGGTCCGGTTTGAAATTTTAAGATATTTCTTAATATTTTAATTTTTTTTTTCAAAAATATTGAAAAAAATTTTAAATCCAGATTCTGGATTCCCAAATGCGAAATCCGGATTCACACTCCTAATTTAAGCCCCCTGTCAACAACGACTGCTACATTTTATCATTGAGATTATAAACAGAATATTGAGAAGAGATGTATCAAAATCTAATTTAAAATCGGATGATAGGTTATTTATTAAAGAGTAGTGCTATAGTTATATATAAAATAACAATAAGAAGAAAATAAATTCATAAGTTAACATAATTTAATCTAATAATTTAAATTTACTTTATAACTTTACAATATGTGTACTACGATCAAACAAAATCAATTTTCAAAACATTTTATCTTTCACAATATGTATGCACTCTTGGAAGCCATGCATGCGCCATCTTCCTTCGATCTCCAGGGCTAGTTATTCATTTTAGATTTTGTTTGTATTCGAAACTATTTCAATTCATCTCAATTTTATTATTATATTTTTTTAATTTTTTATACAAAACATAAATTCTTATACATATTTTTTAAAATCAAATATATATTTTTAAAATCTAAAAATAATAATACTATAAAAAAATAAAACAAACTCATATTTACTCTTCTCATTTTTATATTTATTTAATTAATGCCTATGGGTCCACACTATTATTCATTGGGATTGATATCATGACCAAATGTGATATATATTCCCATCATGCCTGAAATGATATTTTTAAAAAGAAATTATAATTTGGTTAATAAGAAACCAGTAGTATGATCTACTGTCTATAATTTGGTCTGAATGGTGATGATTTTGAACAGGGATATGCATTTATTTATAATCGTCCAAGATTGGCTGTTCCATTTTTGCATAGTTTCGAGCTTAAAAGACATATATGGAAATAATTATTAAAAAAAAAAAGAAAAATAATAAAATGTGAGAATATATAATGCGAGAGTCAGTTTGTTTGTACTTTTATCATATGGGTCCATGATCACTTTCTAATTCTTTGGATGTGGAAATTAGTGAAAATAATGAAAATGGTGACCACACGTCCACGGGGGGTGCCAGAAATGCAGACTGATACCCTTACACTATTAATTATTACTTGTAGATCAATTGTTTAAATAATATTAGATATTTTAAATTTTATTTTATATATCAAATTTTATTTTTTATTTTTTATTTTTATTTGAGATCTTCAAATTTAATAGTACATGACAACATTAAAATGGTATGGCAACACTTGAAAATACTCAACTGTTGTTTATTAATTTATAATTATTTTTTTATCTACTTTTTACTAGACTTCATTAATATATCCTCTCAATTTGTCTCTTGATGTGCACCTACTACTACAAATTGTAATTTTTTTTTAATTTCAAATATTATTTTAAATATGTTTAAATATTTTTTAAAAATAAAAATATCTCAACTTATTAATAATAACTTTTTTAATAAATAAGAAAATTTAAAAAACAAATACATTAATGATCAAAATTAAAAGATAAAATAAGAAAACATAGTAACATTATTCTATCAGCAAAGACATGATATGGGAGTTACTTTGATTTCAACTTTAGACAATGAGCAGCGCTGAGGGGTGTAGCAGTCGGACGATCGAGATGGGTTTTTATAAGATTTTTAAGAAGTATTTTTAAATTTTTTTCATTCATATTTTTTTATATTCTTAAACATTTTCTTAAAAGGTATACAATATTATTAAAAAAATATTTCTTTAATTATTAAATATATATATATTTAAAAAAAAAAATCCCAACTTTCATTAAAAAGAAGAACTGAAGTTACATAGCTATACAAACCAATTCAAACTCATCTTCCGCTAGTAAGAGAGCAGACCTTGCTAGACGGTGGACTTGATCATTCCCACTCCTTTTCACAAATTCAGCTTTCCAACCAATATTAGATAACAACAATTTAGCATCCTTAATAATTAAACTTATTATATCCATCCATTTGCTTTGACAAGTTAGCGCCTTTATCACTTAGAGATAGTCACTTTCGATCTTCACAGAATTGAGCCTCAGTTCCCTAACTAGTATCTTTGCCTCCTTTGCTCCCAAGGTCTCCGCCAACACTGGATCCATGAAGGAATTTCTGGAAATCCTCTTTGTAGTTAGGGTGCGATGCTGGTCTCTAGCTATTAATCCAATGCCAGTTCTTTAATTCTCTTTGTCTAAGCTAGCATTCCAATTGATTTTAATTTGCCATTCTTAAGGAGGATGCTATTCTATTCTGAAAATTGTTCTATTGAAAAGTGATGACTAGCTGAATAATTGAGTTTCTCTGAAATCATTGAGTTCATGTATTGTTATTCTAAGCACTAGATTCGGATGTATAAAGGCTTCTTCAAAGATTATTTTATTTCTCTTGTTCCAGATAGCCCGGGAAATAGCTGCAAAATCCTCTACTCTTTAGCGATCGATCCCTTGAGCGTATTGGAATTATCATGCCATGAAATCCTGTTAAATAGTTAATTGAGTAATTTTATATATTATTGTGGAATTTGTAAATATTGTGTAATTAAAAAAAAAAGTTTGATATTAATAATATTTTATTATTATATGAGTTTAGATAAATAATCTAACATTGAAACTTGAGTTAGCTTTATTTTTTTGTCCAACTTGAATTAGGTTTTGAGTGAAAGAAATAAAAAGTAAAATGTGATATTAGATAAGCTTTAATGGTAGTGCCAAATAATGTCCATTTCAGCAATGAGGTACTGAGTTAGGAAATGTCAAAAGCTGGGGCCTGAGTTGGGCCTGCATCATTACACGTCACAGGCCCAGCTTGTCAGTGGTATGGAACGTAGAACATCCCGTGAAAATCCATAGAATCTGAGGCAACAAAAGAGGTGACGGTCGCTGATGTTATTTTTGGGAAAAGAATTGGACAGTTTCATTCGACATAATACTGGGAAAACACAAAAGCCAAAGAAAATAGTAGGCTCAGGTAATTTCAATAGTAACGTTATGTCAAACGCGCACAAAAAAGCATTATGTCAAATAATAATATTCCTGTAACCTCCGTACGCGAATTGACATCTTCTAATCAAAGAACCCACCTCACTCCGACATAACTGTTTAGATTAAGAAGTAGGTTTAACTCATTTCAAGTCACTTCTATTTTATTATTATATTTTTATAATTTTTTATATAAAATATAAATTTCTATACATTTTCTTCAAATTTTAATACATTTTTTTCAAATCTTAATATACCTTTTTTAAATTCTAACACATCTTTTTTAAATTTTAAAATAATAATAATATTAAAAAATAAACTAAATTTATTTCAATTCATCTCAACTACCTCATCTTTAAATCCAAACGGACCTCAGTCTCAACCTACTCAAAGAGAACAACCTTAACTCTCCCTCTCTCTCTCTCTCTCTCTCTCTCTCTTACTAGAGTCATCAGCGCAAACCCATAATGGCACGGTGTCCAGGTTCGTTGAGGTACTCTTTTCAATCTCCGCTAATATATGCAAAACTTCTTGTATTGGCTTATCTGGGCATTGATTATCAGTTCATTCATCGCTGCATACTCCTTACCATTCCACGAAATTTCGTGAAATTTTAATGAATCTTGTGTTTTTTCCTTCACTTTTTTTAGAGGTAGAACTTTACATTAATTTCTGGGTTTTTACTTGTTTGGTGGACCTGATCCCGTCTCGTCTGTAATATTCAACGAACTTTCGAGCAATTTTAACGAGTTTTGGGTTTCTTTTTTTTCCTCTATTACGTAGAGGTGGAGCTTTATCTTCTTCTCTGTTTTTTTCCCTCTCTAAATTCTGGCCAATCCTATCATTGTGTGGTTCATTGTTGACGACTTACAACTGGGTATTTGCTTTTTGTTGTTCTTGATCCCCGAATAGCCTCTAATTCTACTTTTTGTCCTTTTATTTTTGAAATCAACCGTGTCTTTATCAATACCCTTATGATTGATTTTCATTTTCATTAATACATCTTAAATTGTTAGCATACTTACTTGTCGGACGCCATTATCTTAATGTAAAGTATGATCATGGACATTATCACCGTCCTGATTGTCTCTGAGAACAGATATTAAGATTAGCCGATCGGCAAAGAAATTGTGTAGTTCCTCGGTGGTGGAGAAGGTGAGCTTCAGCTTCCTGTAACATTTTGAATCATATATTTATTTATGCGGTTTTTTGCGATTTTTTTAATGCTTTCTTTAATCCCAATTTAGGATAGCAATAAGCGGATCGGTGTCGATTGTGTTATCCTCGATGGCAGAGTTGATTGGGCCGAGGTTGTATAGTTGCTGCAATTGCAGAAACCATGTAGCTCTTCACGATGATGTCATTTCTAAATCTTTTCAGGTGAGAACCTAATGTTGGTTTTGCTGTGTCTTTAAGCTTTTAGTCTTTATATGCCCTTGTATTTGTATCAGTTGACTATTAGACCGACAGAAGAATTCATTAAGCGGCTGTAAACTATGATATGGTGAAGATGAATCAAATCTAGAGTGATGAATGTTCTGGTTTGTATTGTTGTGCTCCATGAATCGGAGGTTGTTTGGACTAATCCATGTCTGTAATTAGATCAATTTGTATGTGATTTGGGTATGCTGCAAGCACCATGCCAAAACTCGATCCACATTTTTCATTGTTATGTTGTAGGGGAGAAATGGTCGAGCGTTTTTGTTCTCCCACGCGATGAACATTAGGGTGGGACTGAAAGAGGACAGGCACCTCATGACAGGTCTTCACACTGTAGCCGATGTCTACTGCCTTGATTGTCATGAGGTGCTTGGTTGGAAGTATGAAAGAGCCTATGAGGAAACTCAGAAATACAAGGAAGGGAAGTTCATACTTGAGAAGTCGAGAATAGTCATGGAAAACTGGTAGCACCAATGTAGTTTTCGTCTCATTTATCCTTAATGCCAGTTTAAGAGTATTGAATTTGATGCCTCGACGTGGATTATCTTGTCCAGAACATACTCATCAATTGAAGATGCTAAATTGTTGTTCCTTGCTGGGCATTCTACTTGTGTTTTCTCTGTAAATTGTATTTAGAGATCATCGATTATGTGGTTGGTAAATCTGTGATTCATTATGTGGTTGGATTTCAATTGAATACATAGAACCATTGTAATATTGGTTTGTCTCTGTAATGGATTCAAGAACAAAACATAATATGTTTGAAAACTCTTATATATCATTCTTCTAAGCATCATACTCTCAACATTTCTTGATGAGCATACATGAGTATACTATGATGATGAGCATGGAAAACATCTGAGGGTATGGTATTTTTCTTCATCTTTTACGCAACTTACTGATACACTTTTAAAAAGAAGAGAAATTATATATACAAACCTCAAATACACAAGCCTTTTATACAAAAATGAACTCACAATTAAAAATATAAAAAAATTCAATATACTTGGTGGGTAAGGGGAACCATCAAACAGCTGTAGCCTGATAGAGTGACATGGGTCATGACACTGAGGTGGGAAAGAAATTCCATTTTTGAGGACCACATCTTATGTTTCATTCCAAACAAACGCAGTTACGCAAACATCAAGGCCTCACAGCACCTTGATTTTAGCAGAAAGCAGTAAACAGCCGCTTTCAACTTTAGGTTCTGAAAAGTCAGCATCGTTGTCGTCAAGTAAACTAAACTAATTTCATGTGTCTATTCAAACAAATCGAGGGTAAGAAGAACCGAGTAGGGAGAGAGGTGGGGTGGGGGATTGCTCCTCTCACAGTCACAGCTTTATGGAAAATGATCACAATATACCAAATTGATTCTTAAAAAAAAAAATGATTTACTCCGTATGTATTGCCACGGAGTCAGAGAAAAAGTCTATCATCAAATCAAGAGAGGAAAAAGAATTATAACAAAACAAAAAATTTCTAAGATCAAATGGCAGATATTTTCTTCTTTGCCATCCACCTCGTTTTGGCATTTTCTATCGCTACTTCCCTCATCCTCAGGAGTTCAATTAAACGTTGGTGATACTGCGTATCAATCGCATCCAGCTCCAGCTTCAGCTCATCACACTGATCCTTGTCTGCCAGAGATAGTGAACATATGCTCGACAAGCTCAAGTCTTTTGACATACCAGAACATGAATTAACAAAGGAGGTTGCAGATTTTTGTGCAGTCTCGTTATGCCCGCCATGATCATAAACTCCAAACTCTGAATTAAACCCATCACACCGTTTTGAACCTTTATAGGATCCATCACAACTAAAATTATCGGACTCTAAACCACCAGTATCATTAGAGATCTCTGAAGCCGTTGAGATACCATACTCTGCAGATATATCTGAAACAGTTGATTCTTGATTGTCTTCATCTTCCACACGTGGGAAAACATGGTGCTCAAAAACTGCGTCTGCAGAAGCTTCTACTGTCCCAGAAATTCCCCCAATCTGAAGTACGTTAGAATCACCAAATGAACTATTTGATTGAGACGAACAATTCCCAAAACAAGTTTTCCATCCAGGTACAAGCTTTGTTATAAAGTTGTCAATTAACTCAGAAATGACGGCCACATCTTCTTTTGACAGATCAAGTTGCTCAACCATCTCCTCAGCTATTGATATTGTAGTATCAGAATCAAGATAAAACGCAAAATGGATGTTTCTCACCTGAGCTGTTAAAACAAGAACAATATATAGTTAATGCTAATATGGAAAGAAAGTAAATTATTCAGCAGCGCATTTACATACCATGAGGATCAGCAATGCGCAGAGTAAATGAAATTGTATTCGCATCATTTTTCTCCCCTCTTAACCTAAATTCGTTATTCTCAGTAAGCCTCTGAAATTCTGGAGTTGAACAGTCAGAAGTTTTCATACTACAGCCAACAGAACCCTTGCTAGAGTCTATATCCATGGCATGAGATTCAGGCTGTTGTGAGTTCACCAACATGGGCAAATTATTGGACAACAGCAGCAAATCACAATTGAGATCCTTCAAATTTCCAGTTGCAAGGAAAGGATCTTTCAACAGCTCCATTGCTGGCAATCTCTTAGATGCTGGAACCAGACACCTCTCTATGAACTGCTTCACTTGAGGGTCATTCACTTTACTGAGAGAAGCAGGCCTAATTCCCTATGCGAAAGGAATGTCAAAAAGGAAAAAAATTACAACCACCATTTTTAAGAAGGCAAGATTGAGGCATACTGCAGGTAGTTGCCAACTTACAGAGGTGACCTTCTTGTATATTTGAGCTGGATTTTTGCATTCACTATATGGATATTCACAGGTAACCATTTCTAACATGCACATGCCAAAAGAATATATGTCGACAAGATCATTGTATTCCTCTTCATAAAGCTCAGGAGCCATAAATTCAGGAGTGCCTGTGCAAAAAAGGAAAAAAGAAAAAAGATAACAAACAGCAATTTACACAGTTAGGTCAAAGTCAAAACACTTTCAGAGAAAATGATGTCCATACCAATAACACTTCGGGCAGTAGGCTGCTGCAAGACGGTTGCCAATCCAAGATCTCCAATTTTAACTTTTCCATTGTTACCATTAACAAATATGTTGTCACATTTCAGGTCTCTGTGGATAATTGGAGGATTGTGGCCATGCAAATAGCTTAAACCTTGAAGAACCTGCCTAGCCCAATTCTTGATGGCCTTCATATCAACATTCTTATGCTTCTTTCGATATCTAGAACACAACGAAACCATGTATGCTACAAATTATCATTGAACCAAAGAGAGAGTGAAAGAAAATATGGCTAACAGTAAGAAAAAAATGACTCACTGTCTCAAACTCCCAGAAGTGAACAACTCTGTTATTAGGTTGATGGTCTTGCTCTTATCATCAACCCAAGAATTATAGAACTTGATGATATTTTCATGTTTCAAAGATTTCAGCAGATGAACCTCTGAATATAATCTTTCCAGCTGTTCTGGTGACTGCAATACATCATCAATGTTCACCTGGTTCCAAGCAACTTCTATTCCATCAACTTCATCAAATGCCTTGTATCTACAAATAACAAGGGAACCACAGGACAATTCTTTAAAAACAAGAAAAAAACAAATTTTCTAGTTTGGAAAACGACCTACGTTAGAAACTAACTACTAGAACCATAAAGAAGAGAATTGATTAAGATAGGTTCAAGAACCATACACAGTCTTAAATGCTCCTCTCCCCAAAACTTCGTTATACTGAAAGAATAAAAGCAATAGAAATAAACGTTATCTCACAAAATCAAATAGAATAAACAATTTGACTCAACACAGCATGCAAGATACTAACAATGCCTAGGAAGTTGAGACTAAATAACTACAAATAATCACAATATCCCCGCTGACATAAAAATTTTCATGTTAACAATTTAAAATCTACGACATTTTTTATTTTTTTGATAAGTGAAAATCAACGACAATTAATGGAAACAAAACAAAAAGGACTCTTCCATCTGAATTGGATTTCCCAAAATAAAGATTGTTTAATCCATTCATTTTCATTTGATAGACTACTATAAAGATTTACCAAATAATTTGGGAAAAGAAAAAGAGAGAAATAAAAAGCTTACAATATTATATAGTGAGTAGCCAAGCAAGGAATGTTACCGACGAAAGCACGGGTAAAACATAGTTGGATTTTTCTTTCAAGTCTTTGAAATACACTATTTGATTAAAAGACGTATGCTAATCAATCGCATTCATCAAAACCCAAAAATCTTAATGCAAATTAATAGCAAAATGGATATCGTATCAAATCCAGCTAAAATTTTTAAATGCTACCACTTGAAACATAAACTGTTGTTTGGTTGCTCAGAAAATAAGAGAAAATATCAAGTACCAAATAGTCCGCTGAGCAATGCCAAACGAATAATTGGACACGGAAAGTTGAAACGACGAAAATCAGAAAATCCATAATTTTTACGTTCTTTTCTTTGCCTAATAATATTATTGGAGAAAGGAACAGATGTTGAATTCAAAACCTAACATTACCCATACCCGCAAATATCTTCCATTAGGATCTTTCTCCACAACATCACCGTCCTGAGCCTCGGATTTGAGGCCCGCACCAAAATCCATTGCCAGAAAAAGACGACGAACTGCAACGCAAACAGATAAAAATAACGAGAATCGAGAAGAAAACGGGCGAGACGCTATCAAAGGATCTGGATCCTGATCCCAAAAAGACGAAGAAGAAAAAGAAGAGGCTTTTCCGAGAATGCTTCACAGGCCACCAAATACGAATCGAAAGCCGATTTTCGGCAGCGGGATCGGCAGCCGACGAGTAGCAGCGACGAAAACGACTTCGATTCCATGGCCCTGCAGAGTTGATCGGCGATTAGGGCACACGTCTTTATACTAATCCCAGATTCGTCCATCCAACTATTATCTGCATGTTTCGCCACACCAATCAAAGCATCAAAACCTCAGAAAGCGGTTGGAGAATTGAGAGGCGTAGGTATTGCCGTATTTATATAGAACCTCAAAAGATTGGAGTCGGATTAGGAATTGGCTAACGACCGATTTTTAATTATTGGAGCGATTCAACAAACTGAAAAGAGTGAACGACGTATTTTAACAAACTAAAATACTCGTACATCTTTTTGATTTTTTGTTCAACTAAAAATAAATAAATAAATAAAGAATTACATATTTTACCATTTAATTTTAATTTTTTTTTTATAATTTTTATTGAATACATTAATGAGTGTGAAAGTTGATATATGATTAATTTTATTATATTTTTATACGAGAAATTAAAAGTAAAACTCAGTTATTAGATAATTAAAAAATAAATATAATTTGAAATTAGTTGATCAGTTCGAATAAATCTAAAATTAATATGAACAAACTCCGAATCCGAGATTCCTTATCATATTCATCAACGGCTTGATTTTCAAAACTTTTATTTTACGGGATATTTATTTGGATATTGGATTATAAAATTATAGAAAAATCTTTTTATCATCATTCTTATATTATATACTATTTATTATTTTATTTTTTCTAAACGTATTGACTTCTTTAAGAGTGATGGTTGAAGATCTTCACTCACGCACCCTCTGTAAATTCAAAGAAAACTGCTAAGATCTTGGTTTGATTTTAATTATCTTATTTAATTATTATAATTTTTTTAAATTCTCATATAAAATATAAGAAATAAATCAACTTTTTTAATCTAAAAAATAATAATAATATTATTATAATAATATTTTATTCAACTTTAATTTTAATCTCAACTTACTATTCAAATCATGAATTTTAGTTTTTTTAATTTAGTGGATAAATAATTAGTATTTTTTTAATAATGTTGTGAATTTTGTTATTTTTTTAAAAAATATTTAAGAATATAAAAAAATAAATGAAATTTATAAAAAAAAAAAAAAAAACATTTTACTTATCAAGATAAATTCGGACTACATCCCAGATTCCCACGGGAGATGTAGAACTACTTATTATCAAATGAGGATATGGATAGGAGATTTTTAAGATCTACTTCTCAAGTGGAATTAAACAATTTTTCGGAAAGGATATTGAATATGGGAATTTCATGTGCGTTTATAATTAGTAGCAGGTGAGTTCCAATTAAGCTGAAAATAAACTAATTTTTCGACATGAGAAATTCAATTATAAGACTTGCGAACGGCAGTGATCGGTTTGAGGTTTGAAGTTTGAAGGTGGCATCAAACTCTACTACTTCGACGCTTCTTCGAAACAATTCCTAATCCAACTAGGGAAAGACAACCATTCTAGTGCTATGCAGAAACTTTCTTTGCCCTTAAATTTCCTAATCCTATTAGGAAAACTACACTTCTAATTACTGCTATAAGTACTTCCCTTGGCTTACAAGTTCCTCACAACCAATTCTGAATTCAGCCAACCCCTACAGCCTTCTGTAAACAAGAATTCTCTTTTAGTTTTCTGGCTTCTTGTTCTTAGACTAGAGACATCAGACAAAGGTTCAATCATGAATTTCATGATCTTCACTTCTTTCGATGCCGTGTGTGCAGAGTTGTTGGGGCAAAAAGTGAGGGTTTTATTCCCTTCCATCACCAAGGGCTGCAACAATACCGCCACCTCCGCCACCGTCAACATACAACAAGGAGACTCACAGTCACATGAACCACCACCGGCAACTTATGTTAAGAAGGAGAAGCAGCTGCAGTAGTAGAGCTCAATGCGGTTCACACCGGAGTTGGATGGGTCGAACTGCTTCGAGACTCTTGTCTCTTATTAGCTTCTCCTATGTATGTTCGTTTGATCGATGTTGTATGGCCGATAGAGATAGGGAACATTATACATATGTATAATCATAGTGACTGCTGTACAGTCTCTGATGATTGGTGTTTATTCTTACGGCTATGTAAAAAATCACTACTTCTAATAATTAGTCTTTTAATCAAAATTTTGAATTCCGTTCCGATAGCCGTTCCAGTTGAGGCACTGGAACGGAATATTTCGGTTCCGTTTTGTTCCGGCGTTTCGTTTTGGGATTAATTATATATTATAATAAATATTTTTATATATATAAACTAACAGTTAATAGAATAAAAACATATATATATGTAAGTGTGTATCATATATATGTATACATATTAGAAGAATTAAAAATTTATAAAATGATTGGAAGTTGAAAAAATACAAATTTGAGTTGAAATACAAAAATAAATAAATAGATAAAATATTAAAAATAATGATATTTAAAAAAAACGTATTTAACATTACAAAACATATAAATATATTTTATATTCTAAAATTAATTAAATACCATCTAAATTTAAAATTAAAAAAAATATCATTCAAACACAAAAAAATAATAAAAATAATCTAAACCGGAATAGAGACCGGAAA
Organism: Platycarya strobilacea; assembly: GCA_036898215.1. NCBI lineage: Eukaryota > Viridiplantae > Streptophyta > Magnoliopsida > Fagales > Juglandaceae > Platycarya > Platycarya strobilacea. The sequence goes on along the minus strand of CM072549.1, from coordinate 15,401,161 downwards.
GGCCGGAATTTATATCGGAACGGCTGGAATTTGACTGGAATGGCCGGAATTTGATCGGAACGGCCGGAATTTGGACCGGAACAAAATAAGGTGGTATCCTGTTTCGGTTGAGGCACCGGAACAGAACATTCCGACCGTTCCGACTGGAACGGAACGGAATTCAAAACATAGCTTTGAATGCTGATTCGTTGATCATTACTTTTTTTTTCTCTGTTTCTTGTTTTCTTGATTCCTATCCTTAGCTATGGAATTATCAAGCAAAAACTGACCTTACAAGGAACTGGCATTGTAGAGGGACGTCGGGGGGGTCTTTATATGGACAGAAGATAATATTATATGCTTAATTATTTGAAAGATTCAACAAAGAGAAAAGAGTGAATGACGTATTAATTTAATGTTATAAAAATATAAAAAATTATTATATGAATCTATATGATTTTAATAAATATTTAATTTATTAACTTCATAATCGACATTTTTATCTTATATATAGTTATATACCAAAAAAAAAACAAGGATCATTAAAATATAAATACATGACAATATAGTACTTTATGCAAAGTATAAGCTTAACATAAAATACTCATTCATCTTTTTGATTTTTTGTTCAACTAAACAAATTAAGGAATTACATATGTTATCTTCTTTTTTTTATTATTATTATTGAATATAATGATGTGAAAGTTAATGTATGTTTAATTTTATCACATTTTTATACAAAAAATTAAAAGTAAAACTCAGTTTTTAGATAATTTAAAAATAAATATAATTTGAATTAGCTGAATCAGTTCAAATAAATCTAAATTAATATGGGTTGATATTGATTTGATTCGATAAACAATTTCAAATATTCACATAAAATGGATTCAGTTTCTACCGAATCGACATTAATGGATTTGTTTTTTCGACCTTTGATTTATATTACGTACAGAGTTAGTTAAGGTGAAAACGGACGCACCGTAAAAGTAGTGGAAAGAGACGTGTCCCAAATGGATGAACATGAATTCCGAATCCTACATTCCTAATCGTATTCATCAACGGCTTCTTCAAAAACTTTTATTTTACGGAATATGTAATATCTGGATGAGAATAGATTTATGGAATCATAAATTGGATAATTATCACATAATCATTTAAAAAAAAAGGTAAAAAAAATATCGGATGTACATAAAAAAAATTAACTTTTTAATAGTGGAAGATATTCATTTTCAAAATGGTTATGTGACGTTTATGCACCTCCCAATTATATGTAGTATTCTTTTTATCATCATCATTATAATACTTGTTGACGTGATATTAAATAATAAATTTATAAATAAAATATAATAAATTATTTTTAATTATTAATTTTTATTTTTTGAAGAAACAAGTTAACTTCATTATAGGCCATGAAATGAAGCATACAATGTGACTAATGACTGAGTCAACTGAAATAAGATGAAGTACAACTTCTAAATCTCTACAGACAAAATTTGAGAGACTAAATACTGTTAAAACGATAGTAAACTACTATCTCATTCTCTAATGGAGGAGAGCACTAAGGTTCAACATATAAATTTGGGACACTAATTCTTCATCTTACAATTTTCTCTGTATAAACGAACACACAAATAAAACTAAAGAAACGCTATGCAGAACCAAAAGAGGTTGCCTCCTTGTGGTGGCGCGTGGACACCAAAATGTGTTATACTGCAGGTCAAAGAAGCGGATCCACCATGAAACATTCGACAAGACCATCAGTAAGGCGGATTCACCAAAAATGAGGCGCGTTCAAAGAGGGTCCCGCGCGTTAGGAGCAAGCCTTTCCTTTAAACAAAAAATGCCGGGCGACCTGAAGATCGACGAGCAAGGGACACGACAGCTTTGCGCGTGGTGGTCTTCGAGCTTCCTACTCTTGTGTACTTGTAAGACAAACCACCATCTCCAAAACACCAGAAAAATCATCCACAAAGTCACGATGGCCGAAAAAAAAAACATAGAGAAAAAGAAAGAAGGGCAGAAGTAGAGGAAGGACAGAATCGGAGCTCTCCCTGACAGCAGTGATTTTAAGAAAACCCTAGGCAGAGGAGGCGAATGTTTATTGCACAAGAGAAATCAACTCTTATTTCTAAACTCATAATTATTTAATATTATATCATATAACGATAAGAGAACGATGATAAAAGAGATAATGAGTAATATTATTCTAAAATTATTTCTTGTACTTTTTTCAAGTAGTATTAAGTATAAATTTTATTTTATTTTATTTTTAAATATTCTATTTATAAGCTGGTGTTTAAAACACAAGCTACAGTAAATTTGGGCTTTTTCCACAAATTCATTTTTCGTGACATAAGTTTGTGGTAAATAGTGAGTTGTTAACACGAAAACTGATCGTGGGAAAAAAAAAACAAGCTTTTTGCCATAAGATCACGTAAGCAAGTAGAACTTTATTGGAAATCATCGTTATGGTGTGAAAAAATAGGGGTTTTGTGGCGACATTTTGTCCTGGCAAATAAACTTATAAATTTGTTAAATTTATTTTTGCAGTGAGGGAAAAATTTGTGGGATTTTTTTTTTTTACAGGGAATATAGGAATTTTGTAGCTACTTATTATTGCCGCAAATAAACTTATACAAAATATTCATATTAGTCTTTGAGGCAAGAATACTTTTGTGAGAAAAAAGACTTGGTGGCGTGAACTTTTTCTTTTTGCTGCAACATGTTGTGGCCAACCCTAGCATATCATCTGATATGGTAAATAAATTGAGTTTTTGGGGCGGTATAACGAGTATTTGCGATGGTTTTTAATCGCAAAAAATAGTTTTAAATTAAATCTCTAACTTCCTTTCTTCCTCACCCGACTCTCTCTCTCTCTCTCTCTCTCTCTCTCTCCCCCTTCCTTTCTTGCGATGATTGAAGTGTTTCTCCCCTCGCCGCCGAGCTGATAAAGAGCAACCCCCGCCGATGCGACTTCACTTAGAGCCATCGCTACCCTGCGCAACCTTGCCCCCCTTCCCTTGGGGCGCTAGCAGCACACTACGATTACGGATTCCCCTACTCCCTCTTCGAGAGACATGGTAATCATGTCTCTCTTCTCCCATCATCTTTTCTATCTATGAGTTTATTTCTTTGAAATTTGGCAATGAAAATGAAAAAGAAAAAATTAGAATCTCTAGTTGTGATTTGCCATGAGTATGATATCTCACCTTCATTCTTGTCTTGTCTTCTTTCATTTTGTTGGTTATATTTTGTTTGATTTTGCCTCTGAATCATCAATCTCATGTTCTATTTTTCGTCAAAACTATATTATTAGTCTGGTTTTGTACAATAACTATCGATTTTCACATATTTGATTTTTTTTTTCTGTTAGGATTTCGTGAAAACATAGGATTAGGGTAGGGGTGGGTAGCGGATACCCAGCCATGTTGCCCCACCTGCTTTACACTCTGCTCCCGTGTGGCGAAGCGAAACATCCCGTTCGCTATGGTGTGGGTGGGAGAACCCCGCTCATATTGGATTACTAAAATGGGGATGGGGGCGGGATGAGTTGGACCCCCGTCCCACAAAACCCCTACCCCGCCCCCGCTACATACATACATATGTTGATATATATATAATATTCTTTAGATCATATGTAAAACACTAAAATCCCACATAATATATCTTGCCAAACTCCACAAAACTCGCACAGAAAACATACGCCATTCGCAACCTCGCATCCCCACAAAAATCCACATAAAAAACTTGTATCCCCACGAAAAACCGACAAAAAGGAAGCTCAGTCTTTGCTCCTCAGCTGCTTTGAGGTCAGTAAGCTCCTTGGCCATGGTTATCACCCACATCAAGCGAGAACTGAAAGTCGAAACCAGCGTCGCCATCAAGGTTATCACCCAGGCCCCACATCAAGCAAGAGATCACCATCCTCCGCCGCGTCCACCATGAGAAAGAACAAAAAGTTGAAACCCTAAATTTGAGAGGGTACTAAAAGTCGGGACTTGGAGTTGGGGAAAAATCAAGTGAAACCTTCGTAAAACAACATAACAGTGTGTAGTAATGCTTGCATTAGTAACTAGTCCATTTCTTGTTTTTTTTTTTATAGCTCAAGCCTCAACTAGCTCTTTTAAGTTTTAAGCGTGAATCAAATTGGGCTGTGGACATGGATTAAAGGCCTTTTAAATTGTTAATTGCAACATTTAATTAAAACGCACCATTTTAATTATATACAATTCAAATATAATTCCTTCCCTTAGCAACATCTTTGCCTTCTTCCAGAAGTATAACCAGAGGTTCAGGCTTCTTGAAGCCTTGAACTTCTTCTGTGTGTCGTAGCCATGAAGCCTTGAAGAGAAGGATCTCGCACGATGCAAGCTATCGTTTATTTCCATGAAGGTAAGTCTCGTCATCGCAATATCTTTTAATTTTTATTTGAAAGGAAGGAGGAGGGGGCGGGGGGCGAAAAATGGAGGTCTACCCTCACACCCCCGTTAACAGATAGGGTACCCCGCCTCCGCATGGATGGGTGCAGAACATTGGAAAGAAAAGATGACCCCTGCCCATGTGGGGATGGGGGGTGAAGGGAGGGTGGCTCTACTCCTAGTAGGGCGGGTGGTACTCCTAGATTAGGGTCGCAATCAGTTGAAGATATTTATATGTTGATTAATATTTCAAAAAGAATTATTTGTCAAAATATATGCTTTAATTACTCTATGCTGTTGTGTGAAGCCTAGAAGTGCTCTATGATTTTAAGCATTACGTGAGATGCATTTGTGACCAACTTGTTCATAGCAAATAATCATTTATAATCATTTGCCACAATAATTTTTAGTGGGAATAACCTTTTTTTAACTATTTAAGCATCATGTGAGATGTATTTTTGTGACAAAAAAATGAAGTTTTGATGGGACAAAGTTTTGCTGCAAAAAGTAAGCTTTTGTGACCAATTTTTATTTTTGTAGGAAAAAATACATAATTGACATTTTATTATCCACATACTTGTAACCGAAGATTGTTGTCACAAAATTCTTATTTGTAGCAGGAAATTGAGTTTTTGTCGTGATATTTTGTTGTCACGAAAAGACAATTTTGTTGTAGTGACATCACCATATATATTATTTACATAGTAAGATTTTATTTATAATATTTAAATTTTATTTTATTTTATTAAATTATATCATCCAAGTACTTTTTTATGTATATCATCCAAAGCAAATAAGATTCCTTTTATTTATTCTCGTATACTTTTATTTATATTTTTAATTAACTCGACTAGTTTATTAGTAATTACTTGAGTTAAATAAATCATAGCTTACATATAAGAGTAGATATAGCTTACAGATAAGAAGAATATCCATTTATTATGCTTATTGTTTCGGGCAAAATATAAATTTGATAAATATATCGTGTTTCCAATTAGTCTTTGAGTTTTGTATTAATTCTGAGATTTGGCAATAATAGATCAATAACTCTATTATGGTGATCAATGCAACAGCTTAAAATTAATAATAATAATAATAATAATAATAATTTTTAAATACTCAGTCAGCTTAATTTTCCTTGAATGATAAAAGTCAAAGTAAAAGGTGACATTGGGTTGGATAGCAATACGTGGGGAGGTGAAGTCGGAGAATGTCTAGTTCATTTGTGGTTTGAGTATTTTCTTTCAAATAACAAGAATATTTTATTCATCATTATTAATTTATTATACTATATATTATGCATGATTTTTTTTTTTTAATTTTACTAAACTTAATGAATTCTTTTAGAGTGATGGTTGAAGATCTTCTCGTTACTATGCAATCTCAAATAAAACTGCTAAGACCCATTTGGATTAAGAGATCATAATTTTAACTCATCTCATCTCATTTTTATAATATTTTTAAATATTTTTTATAGAATATAACGAATCATTCAACTTTTTCAATCTCAAAAAATAATAATAATATTAAAAAAATAGTTTAATAATATTTTATTCATTTTTAATTTTCTTCTTGATCAACTTACTATCCAAATCATGAATTTTAGTTTTTTTAATTTAGTGGTTAAGGAAGTGTTTTTTTAATAATATTGTGAATTTTGTTATTTTTTTAAAAAAAAATATTTAAGAATATAAAAAAATAAATGAAATTTTTTTTAAAAAACGTTGTACTTATCAAGACAAATTTCTTGAAGGAAAACAAAAAACAAAAAACAAAAAACAAAAACAAACAAACTCAATATTTTTAAGATCTACTTCTCAAGTGGAAAACAATTTTTCGAAAAGGATGAATATGTGAATTTCATGTGCGTTTATAAGTAGCAGGTGAGTTCCAATTAAGCTGAAAATAAACTAATTTTTCGACATGAGAAATTCAATTATAAGACTTGTGAACGGCGGTGATCGGTTTGAAGTTTGAAGGTGGCATCAAACTCTACTACTTGAACGCTTCTTCGGTTCTCATGCATCCAACAATTCCTAATCCAACTAGGGAAGACAACCCAGTTCTAGTGCTATACAGAAACTTCCTTTGCCCTTAAATTTCCCATTCCTATTAGGATAACTACACTTCTAATTACTGCTATAAGTACTTCCCTTCGCTCACAAATTCCTCATAACCAATTCTGAATTCAGCCAACCCCTACAGCCTTCTGTAAACAAGAATTCTCGTTGGTTTTCTGGCTTCTTGTTCTTAGACTAGAGACATCAGACAAACGGTCAATCATGAATTTCTTAATCTTCACTTCTTTCGATGCCGTGTGTGCGGAGTTGTTGGGGCAAAAGGTGAGGGCTTTGTTCCCTTCCATCGCCAAGGGCCGCAGCGATACCGCCGCCGCCACCACCACCGTCAGCATACAACAGGGAGATTCACAGTCACATGAGCAGCCACAGGCGACATATGTTAAAATGGAGAATCAACTGCAGCAGCAGAACTCACCGCGGATCGCACCGGAGTTGGATGGGCTGAACTGCTTCGAGACTCTCGTCTCTTATTAGCTTCCCCTATATATATACGTTCATTTGATCGATGTTGTATGGCTGGTAGAGATAGGGAACATATATACAATCGCAGCGAGTGTGTACGTTCTTTGATGATTGATGTTGACTCTTATGGGCCTACGGCTATGTAAAAAACGGCCACTGGTTCTAGTTAATCTTTGAATGATGTTCTCGTTCATTACATGTTTTCTCTATATATGTTTCTTGTTTTCTTGATTCTTATTCTAAGCAATGAATTTCTCTCGGTTTCTTCTTCTTCTTTTTTTTTTTTTTTTTTGGTTTTTTGTTTTTCTTAGCTATGAAATTATCGCACCAAAACTCACCTTACAAGGAACTAGTCCCAGTCGCATTGTAGAGGGGCGTCTGGGGATACTTTATATAGACAGAAGATAATATAATATTATGTAGTTAATTATTAATTTAATGTTATATATAAAAATATCAAAAACTATTATATGAATCTAAATAGTTTTATTAAATATTTAATTTATTAACTTCATAATCGACATTTTAATCTTATATATAGTATTTACCAAAAAAAAAAAATAAGGATCATTCAATTATAAATACATGACAAATATAGTACTTTATGCAAATTATAAGTTTAATATAATTTACTCATTCATCTTTTAATGTTTTGTTCAACTATAAAAAATAAGGAATAACATATTTTATCTTTTTTTTTTGTAATTTTTATTGAATATAATGATGTGAAAGTTAATATATGTTTAATTTTATCAAGTTTTTATACAAGAAATTAAAAGTAAAACTCAGTTATTAGATAATTTAAAAATAAATATATATAATTTGAATTAGCTGGATCAGTTCAAATAAATCTAAAATTAATATGAGTTGATATTGATATAATTCGATAAACAATTTCAAATATTCACATAAAATGGGTTCAATTTCTACTGAATCGACATGAATGGAATTGTTTTTTGGACCTTTGATTTATATTAAAGTAGATGAAAGAGAGGTGTCCCAAATGGATGAACAACTCCGAATCCTAGATTCCTAATCATACTCATGATCAGCGGCTTCTTCAAATTAAACTTTTATTTTACGGAATATGTATTTGGAAATTTATAAAACTAGTACAGAAAAATCTTTTTATCATCATCTTTATAACATTTCTTGACGTGATATTAAATAAAATATATATAAATAAAATATAATATATAATTTTTAATTATTTAATACTACATCCATCATATAATAATGAGAGAATGATGATAAAAGAAATAATGAGTATTATTATTCTAAAACTACTTCTTTTACTTTTTTTCAAGTAGTATAAAGTATAAGTTTTATTTCATTTTTAAATATTCTATTTATAGGGTGTAAAACACATCACCGTATATCTTATTTACATAGTAAGATTTTATTTATAATATTTAAAATTTATTTTTTCTTATCAAATTATATCATCCAAGCACTTTTTTATATATATATATATATATCATCCAAAGCAAATAAGATTTCTTTTATTTATTGTCATTTACTTTTATTTATATTTTTAATAAACTCAACTAGTTTATTAGTAATTATTTGAGTTAAAGAGAATATCCATTTATTATGCTTAAATATAAATATATCGTGTTTCCAATTTTACTCTTTGAGTTTTGTAAACATGCTGAGATTTACCATGGTAAAATTGTAAACAGTCGAGAAATATGCGTTGTATTTTGTTGATTTATTCCAATCGAAAAAGGCTACCACATCTACATTCTCTAGATCGCTGGTTATAGAAAGCAGTAATATAGAAGAACCGATACAAGGCGAGCACCGGCTATGACGGCGCGTGAGGAGCACCCGCTGCATTGGAAGGAAAACCAAAAGGACATGATGGTAGACCATAAGCCACTGATTTCAATGGTACCACGCGTGGCAGCAGCGGCACTATAAGAAAAATGGGTAATAGTGACCCAACATTAGCGACAAAAAATGACTATTAGCGACTAAAATAGACTATTAACAACTAAAATAGACTATTAGCGACTAATAAAAATACAGCAAATAAGCAGTTTTTTTGTAGTATGGGGCTCTCCAAGTGTGACAACGCATGGTGGTCACGTATATCCTCTCAAGCACTTGAGAGCAACGCACCACATGTCTGGTCAATTTCTTCCTTCTCTCATATAGATTGGCAACTGTAGACTCTATCTAGCCAGCATATGGTGGTCATAAAAGTCCAAAATTTTCCTTAAGTGATAAAAGACAAGGTAAAAAGTGACATATGGGTTGGGTAGCAATGTGTGGGAGGTAAAGTCAGAGAATGTCTCATTCTTTTGTGGTTTGAGTATTTTCTTTCAAATAAAATAAATTTTTTACTCATCATTCTTATATTATATACTATGCATAATTTTTTTTTTCCAAACTTCTTGAATTCTTTAAGAGCAATAATGCTACATACAATTTTTAAATGTGGAATGTTATATACAGTTTTAAATGGGATGGTTAGGCTATAAATTTTACGTTTAAAACTTTTTAAAATTACAAAAACGTCCATCCAAAAATGATGTTTTTCTTATTTAATAAACAATATGTACATACAGTCTCTAAATGAAGACTGTAAATATAATTTCTCTTTTATTTATTGTTATTTACTTAAGCACCATTTATATTCTGAGAAAAATGTTAAGATCCCATTTGAATTGAGAGATTATTTCAACTCTTTTCATCTCATCTGATGTCATTAATATAATTTTTTTATATTTTTATATAAACATAATAAATAATTCCATTTCTTCAATTTCAAAATAATAATAATATTAAAAAATATTTTAATAATATTTTATTTAATTTTGAACTTCAATCTCAAAATAATACTTATTTTTATTTTTTTAATTAGTATTGAAGAAAGTATTTTTTAATAATATTATAAATTTAATTATTTTTTTGAAAAATATTTAAGAATATAAAAAAAAAATTGTATTTCTCAAGACAAATTTTGGACTCATTCCTCAGGAGGATGTACTTGTGGGATGTAGCACTACTTATTCTCAAATAAGGATCACAAGGATAGGAGACCGCAGACAAATTAAAGATCAGCTTCCTGGGACCCAAAAAAAAAAAAACTCAAGATTCTCAAGTGGAAAACAATTTTCCGAAAAGGATGAATATGTGAATTTCATGTGCCTTTTTTTTCTAGACTGAATTTCATGTGCGTTTAAGTAGTGCTACATCAAACTCTAGTACTTCCCCACGTCTTCGGTTCTCACGCATCCAACAATTCCCAATCCAACTAGGGAAGGCAAGCCAATTCTAGACTTCTAGTGCCATAGTACGTACAGAAGCTTCCTTTGCCCTTACAAATTTAAAATTCCTAATCCTATTAGGATAACAAAACTTCTAATTACTGCTATAAACTACTTTCCTTCGCGCACAAGTCCCTCACAATCAATTCAACCAACCCCTACAGCCTTCTGCAAACAAGAAATCTCTTTTGGTTTTCTGAGTCGTGTTCTTGGAGTAAAGATCAGATTAGACAAAGAAAGGGTCAATCATGAATTTAATGATCTTCACTTCCTTCGACGCCGTGTGTTCCGAGTTGTTGGGCCAAAAGATGAGGGCTTTCTTCCCTTCCACCTCCAAGGGTCACAGCGATACCGCCGACGCCGCCAATATCGACGTGAACAACAAGCAACAGACTGCAGACTCCAGTCACATGAGCAACCAACGGCGACGTATGTTAAGAAGGAGAAGCAGCCGCAGCAGCGGAGGTCACCGCGGTTCGCCCCAGAACTGGATGGGTTGAACTGCTTCGAGACTCTCGTCTCTTATTAGCTTCTACTACGCTCGTTTGATCGATGTTGTATGACCGATAGAGATAGGGAACATATGTACAACCACAGCGAGTACTGTACATTCTTTGATGATTGAAGTTGATTTTTACGTCCATGTATGTAAAAAACCCACTGGTTCTAATTAATCTTTGAATGTTGTTCTTGTTCATTACTTGTTTTCTCTCTGTTTCTTGTTTTCTTGATTCATATTCTTAGGTCTGAAATTATCATGCAAAAACTCACATTATAAGGAACTCGATCGCATGTTATGCAGTTCATGTTATGATGCTAGATGTAATGTAGAAAATAGAGTGTATTTTTATAGAAAGTTTGTAAGTGGTTTCTAGAAAATGAAGGCCGAAAGCTTATAATGCTACGGGATCTTCGGAATTGAAAGCAGCCACAACGCTCATCATAAACGATGTCGTCTGTTGATTCCTCAGTCCAGGCCCCAAAACGCAGCGCTTTGTCCAACCCAAAGCAGCCCATGCTCTTGTTGCTAAACGACGCCGTAATCCCCTTT